>JARQOD010000003.1:497420099-497467324 GCA_033576555.1 Oophaga sylvatica | reverse complement strand
CAAAAAATCTTTAAAAAAAAAAAAAGCGTTCTAAAATCCCCTAGTAATGCGGGGGTAGATTTATTACATTAATCAAAGTACTGTATCAAAGTACTTGGCATTTAAAACATGGTGAATCTAACACGCACTCTTTCTCTTCTACGGGTTTTTAAATTTCCTGCACCGAACCCCGCTGCTCCCAGCCACAGCTATTCATTTTAGCCAGCTATTTAAGGGTTTTTTAACTCTGAAACCGAATCCTGTATGCACCAGTCACAGCTATTCATTTTCATCAAAATTAATGGTAATAGCTTTTTCACCTTACCCTGCTTGTCTCTTAGCTGTGGGTCAAGTAACTTTTTAAAGTGGTTTATCATCCATTTTGGCCTGGACATTTGTTTATTGCTCCAAATTTTTTGTGCCCTGCTGTGTCAACTTAATTTGATTGCTAATGAGTAGAGTTGAGCGAACAGGTCGGTCAGTTTCAAAAGTCCCGATTTTAGCCAATGTCGGTTTGTACCAAAAACCCCGAGTTTAACGGAGGTCGGCCCATGGGGGCGTTGAAACGGGGCCCCAAAAAGTCGTTTTTCCCAAAGCTTGCTGGTGCCTTTTTTCAGAATTTGAGAAAGGAGTACACGTGGCAACGGGGGTGACTTTTTGCGCGTCCCACCCCACTTTAAGAAGGGCATTGCGTGATTGGTTGCTTTGGGGGTTAAAAAGTGCTTAAAAGCCCTCACGGCCGACCTCCTTTATTCGGGCGATCTTCACAGTAGGGAGAGGTTGTGTTTATCATAGGGAGGAATTAGGGCGTAAAAATAGAAAAGTTTTATGCGTTTGTGCTGTGCAATTGTGGTACAGTTGTGTGCGGGGAAGGGAGGATTTTTTTTTGTGAGCGCGTGGTTTTTGGGCTCCCTCCCATGCGGGGGGGATTTTTTTGTGTGCAGCGTCGGGGTTTTTTAGTGTCCGTAGCTGTATTTCTGTTGACATGCTGTGCAGATGCTTTTTAACAGCCTAATACTTTTTATTTTTTTTTCTACAGTTACCAAGCGTCATTTTTTTCCCCCAAACCCTATAGCGTGTCGTCCCCCACACTACCGTTGTACCGGCTGGAATCACAGACAAATACATGCAGACTATCTGTGTGTAAATCCGGAAATAAATAGGGAGATTTAAATTTTCCCCTACACCGTATACAGCTGTACGCTTCTCATACAGTACCATATATCTGCTGTTTGTATTGCGGTCAAATCCTTATTGATATAGCGTCTGTTTTGTGACTCCGGAAATAAATACGGAGATTTAAATTTTCCCCTACAACTATATAGCTGTACGCTCCTCATACAGTACCGTATATCTGCTGGTATTAAGGTCAAATCTATACCGGCTGGAATCACAGACAAATACATGCTGACTATCTGTGTGTGACTCCGGAAATAAATACGGAGATTTAAATTTTCCCCTACACTGTATCCAGCTGTCCGCTTCTGATACAGTACATTTTTCTCCCTTTTTGTATTACGGTCAAATCCATACTGAGTGAGCGTCTGTGTGTGACTCGGAAATATATGCGTAGTTTTAAATTTTCCCCTTCACCGTATACAGCTGTCCGCTTCTGATGCAGTACCGTATTTCTGCTGTTTTTATTACAGTCAAATCCATACTGAGAGAGCGTCTATATGTGACCCAGGAAAATATACGGAGATTTAAATTTTCCCCTTCACCAATATACAGCTGTCCGCTTCTGATACAGTACCGTATTTCTGCTGTTTTTATTAAGGTCAAATCCATACTGAGAGAGCATCTGTGTGTGTCTCCGGAAATATATAAGGAGATTTGTTATGTTTCGGTAGCTGAGGAGTGCAGGTAAAAAAGGCAATACACCAGAGAAGTTGGAATCTATGAGATTGCAGTACCCTGACTAACCACCACAACTAGAGGCAGCCGTGGAGCGTTCCTACGTTGGTCCTAGACGCCTCGTCACAGCCTGAGAAACTAACTACACCTAAAGATAGAAAGAGGAAAGCTATCTGCCCCGGAGCAGATCCCAAAGAACATAGAAAGCCCCCAAACATGTAATGGCGGTTAGACAAGATGAAATACTGACACAGACAGAAAATAGTATGAGCAAACGTTGGGGCCCAAACTACCTAAATAGAAAAGGATAGGAAGGGCACTTACTGCAATCCCAAAAAAACCTGAAAAGCACCAACTCTACTAATTTCAAAATCACCTGAGATCACACGACCTCTACCACCTAAATTAGTTCTCTGGTGTAACAAAATCAAAACAGCAGCCACTGAAAAAACTGGAAAAAGCAAAAGTACAAACATCAGTGCTGAACCAAACTGAGAGGGCAAAAGCCCCCGGGGGACCCCGAAGGCCCCCACAGAAGTGCAGGACAAAATGCAAAAATCAAGCACAAAAACAAAAAGAAGAAAATGTCTTATCTGTTAGCAGGAGATGCAGACACGACACAGCAGGCTACAAGGAAATAGGACTCTAGGAATGAGACCAGAACAATTGATCACCGGCAACCCTGATGGGAAGGCGACTCCCTTTGATAAGACCAGTCAGTAACACCTGATTCCCACTCCTCACAATCTTCACTGGACAGTCCAGTACCGCTTGTAACCACCAGAGGGAGCCTCTGCTCAGAACTCATTTCAAGTCCATTCACAAAAGAGATTTAAATTTTCCCTTACACTGTATACAGCTGTACGCTTCTGATACAGTACCATTTTTCTGGCTTTTGTATTACGTTCAAATCCATACTGAGTGAGCGCCTGTGTGTGACTCCGGAAATAAATACGGATATTTACATTTTCCCATACACTGTATACAGCTGTCCACTTCTGATACAGTACCGTTTTTCTGCCTTTCGTATTTATGGTCAAATCCATGCTGAGTGAGCATCTGTGTGTGACTTCTGAAATATATACGGAGATTTAAATTTTCCCTTCACCATATACAGCTGTCCGCTTCTGATACAGTACCGTATTTCTGCTGTTTTTATTACGGTCAAATCCATCCTGAGAGAGCGTCTGTGTGTGACTCCGGAGATAAATATGGAGATTTAAATTTTCCCCTACACTGTATACAGCTGCTCTCTTCTGATACAGTACCGTTTTTCTGCATTTTGTATTACGGTCAAATCCATACTGAGTGAGCGTCTGTGTGTGACTCCGGAAATATATACGGAGATTTAAATTTTCTCCTTCAACGTATACAGCTGTCCGCTTCTGATACAGTACCGTATTTCTGCTGTTTTTATTACAGTCAAATCCATACTGAGAGAGCGTCTGTGTGTGACTCCGGAAATATATACGGAGATTTAAATTTTCCCCTATACTGTATACAGCTGTACACTTCTGATACAGTACCGTTTTTCTGCCTTTTATATTACGTTCAATTCCATACTGAGTGAGCGTCTGTGTGTGACTCCGGAAATAAATACGGAGATTTAAATTTTCCCTTCACCATATACAGCTCTCCGCTTCTGATACAGTACCGTATTTCTGCTGTTTTTATTACGGTCAAATCCACACTGAGAGAGCGTCTGTGTGTGACTCCGGAAATATATACGAAGATTTAAATTTTCCCCTGCACGTATACAGCTGTACGCTTCTGATACAGTACTGTTTTTCTGCCTTTTGTATTACGTTTAAATCCATACTGAGTTAGCGTCTGTGTGTGACTCCGGAAATAAATACGAAGATTTAAATTTTTTCCTACACCGTATACGCTTCTAATACAGTACCATATATCTGCTGGACTTTTTGGTACATTTTCCCAAACATGAGGAAGTATGGTGGAAGAGGCCACACTTCAGATTACTCCCTGGAGCTCTTTTCACATACCATGCCTGGGTTATCAAGTGAAATCCTGATTCCCCAGTCCAAGATTAATATGACATGGAGTGCACTGATGCACAGCAACTGCTATATGATTCTGCTGGTACATTCACCCAGAGCACTGCATTGCCCTCGCAGTCTACTGAGCCAGATTCTGACCCTGATGAAACTCAGGTACCCCTTCCCGCATACTATCCCACCTTACACGGTGACAAAGAGGTAGGTGCAGATGAAATTGAAGAGGAGGTGATGGATGACCCAGTTGTTGACCCGGATTGGCATCCATTGGGGGAAGAGGTTGCCGCTGGCAATAGCTCAGAAGAGGTGGATCCGCAGCAGGCATCGACATCGCAGCTGCGGTTATCTGGCAGGCACGTAGCAGTCCAAAAACGTGTTAAAAAAACCAAAAAGAGTTGCAGGAAAGCTTGGCCAGACGGTCAAATTAGCAGAGCGTGCAAGCCCTGAAAATTTATCCCATAGTAGGAAGAGTGCAGTGTGGCACTTTTTTGACCAAAATCCTATTGATGAGGCAAAGGTTATCTGTAAGAAGTGCGGAAGGACCTTTAGCCGAGGGAAAAATCTCAGAAATTTGAATACCAGTTGCATGCTTAGACATTTCATGAACATGCACTTGCATGCTTAGACATTTAAACACTATGCACTTGCAAGCGTGCACGGACTTCAAAACCTCAGGTAGCACACGTGCACCTGCTCCGACTGAAGGTAGCCAGCAATGCTACATCGCTTCTCCTATTGTAAGCCCACCAGTTAGCACACCACCAGCAAGAAATGTTGAGGTGTCGTCGCAAGACCAAAGTAGTCAGGGAATCACAATGTTTTTCCAACGAAAGACTGAATCTAGGCCATCACCACCACCATCACCATCACCAACCCCCTCTCAGTCCGCCATGTCCACCTCTAGTTCCTCCATATGCAGCTCTCAAGTCCAGCTCACCCTAGCAGACACTCTGAGTAGGACAAGAAAGTACTCATCCTCTCAGCCGTGTACACTGGCTTTGAATGCCTACATTGCCAAACTGATCTCATTAGAGATGATGCCCTTCCGTTTGGTTGAAAGCGCAGCATTCCGAGAGCTCATGGCCTACGCTGTCCCACGCTAGGACCTACCCAGTCGGCACTTCTTTTCTAGAAAAAACATCCCTGCCCTCTATCTGCATGTGAAAGACCGAATTGTCCATGCACTCAAACAATGAGTGAGTGGAAAGGTGCACCTCACAACAGATGCATGGGCCAGTAGGCATGGCCAGGGCCATTACGTGTTGATCACTGCGTACTGGCTTAATGTGATGGATGCAGGGTATACAGGGGACAGCGGCGGTGGGACAGTGCTGCCAAGCCCACGGGATAGGCAACAGTTGGCTGTAGGCGTTCGACCCTCCTCCAGAAGCGAAAGCTTGTCGACAGAGTGCAGTCGCACGAGCACTCCATCCGCAGCTGCCAGTGTTGCACATGAGGTGTTACATTATCGAACAGCTAGTGGTAAGCGTCAGCAGGCTGTTTTAAAGATGATGTCTTTGGGCGACAACAAACACACCGCGGAGGTAGCAAGAAACTGAGTCATGGCTGGGCACTCTACATCTTGAGCCAGGCAAGGTAGTCAGTGATAACGGCCGTAATTTTGTGGCGGCCATAACCCTGGCAAAAATCACACACATACCTTGACTGGTACACACCTTGAACCTGGTGGTGCAGTGCTTCATAAATAATTATCCGGAGTTACCAGCCCTGCTCCATAAGGTGCGAAGACTGTGCTCGCACATCCGTCGCTCACCGTAGACTCCAGTCGTATGCAAAGGCTGCAGCAATCGCTCCACCTCCCCAAACACCGCCTAATCATAGACGTTGCAACAAGGTGCAACTCCACCATGCACATGGTTGAGAGGCTGTGCGAACAGAGGCAGGTTGTAATGCATTTGTGGGAGGATACACGGGCAGGCAGTTTGAGGGCAGACATGGAGTTGTCGGGTGTGCAGTGGTCAAAGCTGAAAGAGTTCTGTAAAGTCCTTCAGTGTTTTGAGGAATGCACATGGCTGGTAAGCGCAGACGACACCATCATAAGCATGAGCATCCCACTTATGCGTCTGCTCATGCAAACTTTGACGCACATTAAGGATCAGGCGTCTGCAGTGGAGGAGAAAGAGGAGGAGGAGGGAAGCCTTGATGACAGTCAGCCATTGTCTGCTCAGGGAACTGTCCTGGACGAGGTGGAGGAAGAAGAGGAAGAGGAGGAGGATGAGGGGGATGATTATTTTGGGGAGGAGGATGCTTCTCAGGGGGCAAGAGAAAATGTTGTCTTGCCAAGGTCACGTACAGGGTTTGTGCGTGACATGAGGGATGTGGATTTGGCAGAAAGTGCTCCTCCACCCACCACTGGCAGTGCATCATTGACACCTGGAACATTGGCCCACATGTGTGATTATGTCTTGCGGATCCTAAAAAGGGACCCTCGCATTACCAAAATTATGAAGGATGACGACTACTGGTTGGCCAGCATCCTCGATCCACGCTATAAAGGCAAATTACAGAACATCATGCGACAGGAGAACCTAGAGCTAATATTGGCGACCAAACAAGCAACTCTGGTAAACCATTTGGTAGAGGCATTCCCAGCACACAGCAGCGGTGCAGTTTCTACCACGAGCCATACTGGGCAACATGGAAGAGGTATTCGTGGTGCACACAGCCGAAGTGGCGTTGGAGACAGGGGTTTCATGACCATGTTGTGGACTGATTTCTCGAGTACCGCTCACATGACTGTTAATACTGAATCAATTGCAACAGACAGGAGACAGCAGTTGTCAACTATGGTTCAAAATTACCTCTCCTCCCCTATCAATATTCTCCCTCACAGTTCATTCCCCTTTGACTACTGGACCTGTAAACTGGACACCTGACCTGAATTGGCACAATATGCCTTACAGAAGCTAGCTTGCCCTGTTGGTAGTGTGCTATCTGAAAGAGTCTTCAGTGCTGCTGGATCAATACTGACAGAAAGGACACAGCTGTTGACCCAAAATGTTGGTGATCTCACTTTCATTAAAATGAACCATGCCTGGGTTTCACAGGATTTTGTACCACCTTCCCCTGATGACACATAGGTTGCCAGCAAAATGGCTCACTTTGTCCTCCTCTTCCTCCGACTTCTCCAATTTCTCCATTTGCAGCTGCTGAACGTCCAGCCTACACCTCAACATATGCCAGTTTTTCCACCTCCCTAACTGGGCTGTACCCCCCCAGGGCCGGCATCAGCACCTGGCACACCCGGGCAAGTGTCGGGGCCCTGAACATGTGGGGGGGGCAAACTCGTCGTCAGAGACACCGGCGTACTATGAGGGGCCCTGTGCCAGTGCCGGCGCTCACAAGTGTGCCCCCCCTGCTTGCTCAGGGCCCCAGCACTTGCAATACTTACCTCTCCCTGCTCCACCGCTGTGACATCTTCCGCGTTTCCTGAAAGTGACATTCAGGTCAGAGAGCGTGATGACGTCACGTTTGTGCGCCCTCTGCCTGAACAGTCACAGTGCAGAAAGCTGGAAGATGGCGACGCTGAGGAGTCCAGAGTAGAGCAGTGCCCAGCGAGGAGAGGTATTTCATTTTTTTAAATGTTTGGAGCAATATATGGGGAGCATTATACACTGGAGAATTTTATATGGGGCCCATCATACACTTGATTATCATAGATAGGGCCCATTATACACTGGAGGATTTTATATGGGGCCCATCATACACTGGAGCATCATATATGGGTCCCAATTTACACTGGAACATCATATATGGGGCCCATTATATACTGGAGCATCATATGGGGCCCATTATCTATGGAGCATTATATAGGCCCATCATACACTGGAGCATCATATATGGGGCCCATCATATACTAGAGCATCATATGGGGTTCATTATTTATGGGGCATCATATATGGCCTTTTATATATGGAGCATCACATGGAGCATATATGGGGCCTTTTCTGTATGGAGCATTATATGGAGCCCATTCTGTATGGAGCAATATTTGGGGCTCATTATTCTGAATGGCGCACTATGTGGTGCCCATAATACTGTATGGAGGACTATAATGTCCGTTTTTTGAGCTATTGTAGAATTTACAATAGATATCACTCATGTAATGTAAGAAGTAAAGTATTTGACATTGTACTATACCTATATTTCTCTGCCGTATTGGAGCATCATGAATTGTGGTATGTATTAAAGCGGCCCATTGAGACTCTTTCGCCCAGGGCCCACGAAAACCTGGAGCCAGCCCTTGGCCCCCCTACAACTTTAGCCAAATAACCCCCAGTTTTCAATGCGTTCCTATTATTAAAAAGTAAATTAAGGTTGACAAGCTTAAGTAATAACAATTGATGTCGTTGGCATTGAAATGGGCACTGTAGGTGTGTTTACTGTGCTCCACACACTGGTGACTTTTATTCCCCATTGACTTGCATTTTGGTCAGGTCTCTGACTGTTGACGAAACCCAGCCGATAGTCGGGCGACCTTGTTCTACTCGACTTTTGGAAAAGTCGAGCCGACCGAAACCCGACTCGACCCTCCCTCCAGTAGGCAAAGTCGTTCATCTCTACTCATGAGAAAAAAAAAGTAAGATCTTAGAACTTGCCTCCTATATATTCAGACATAGTCTGGGGAAGCATTTATGCAGTGACTGCATTTATGTATATTTAATCAAAGTACATGTCTCAAAGTACTTGGCAGTTAAACATGGCAGTTAGACAGGGCAGGAGACAGGTAAGACAAATAAATCTAATCCCACTATATTTGGATTACAGGAAATATTCACCATATGCATTTGTATAATTTATATCCTGGCTGCTGTATTCACTCACATCCACTGCCCTTGCATTAACTCTTTATCCTCCATCCATATCGGCCCCTCTGTCCTTTCCTCTACTATGTATAGCACTCACGCTCTTTTTACATTGCTAAACAGCACAGATCCATTCAGTCCCACCATCCAACACACGAGACGCTCTCACAAATCACTTAACCATCTGCTCACTCTTTCTATCGTCCTCCTAGTCGCAGGAGATATTGCTCCAAACCCCGTCCCCATGTTACAGCAAGTCAAAACTCCCAACCGCTACACTCAGAAACCCCTCTAATCTTATAATATTCCCTGCATGCCTTCTATCTCTTTTAATTGTGCCATTTGGAATTCTCGCTCAGTGTGTAATAAACTCTCCTTCATCCATGACTTCTTCCTTTCAAATTCTCTAAACCTTCTAGCTCTTACTGGAACCTGGATCCAGCAGTCAGATACCACCGCTGCTGCTGCTCTTTCATATGGTGGATTACACTTTTCTCCTACCCCAAGATCGGACAACAGAGCAGGTGGAGGCATTGGTCTGCTCCTATCACCCAAATGTACCTTTCAGGGTATCCCTCAAGTACCCTCACTATCCTTCTTTTGAGGTCCATGCTGTCAGACTCTACGTCCCCTCCCCCATGCAAGTGGCAGTGGTGTATCGTCCTCCCGGCCCGTCTCATCAGTTCCTGGATCACTTTGCCACCTGGCTTCCTCATTTTCTCTCCTGTGACATCCCCACCCTCATCATGGGTGATTTCAACATCCCCACTGCTCTTCCCCTCTCCCCATCTGCTTCTCGCCTTTTATCTCTAACCTCCTCTTTTGGCCTCTCGCAGCATACTAACTCCCCCACGCATGAAGACTGAAACTCCCTTGACTTGGTCTTCTCCCAGCTTTGCTCAGTGGATGATTTCACAAACTCCCCTCTCCCGCTCTCTGACCACAACCTTCTCTATCAAAAACTGCCATCAGGTCACCCCGATTTTCCACACTTTTAGAAACATACAGGCCATTAACACCCAGAAACTTACGAAGAATTTGCAGTCATCGTTGGCCCCTATCTCCTCCCTCTCATGTCCTGATTCTGCACTGAAGCATTACAACAAAACCCTGCAAAGTGCCCTGGATGAAATTGCACCTCCTATACATAGAACAATATGACACAGACAGTGACAACCATGGCACACGCTGCAGACATGTTTTCTGCAGCGGTGCTCCAAGTGCGACGAACGTCTGTGGAGAAAATCTAATCTACCCGAAGATTTCATCCATTATAAGTTCATGCTTAAAACATACAACTCTGCCCTTCACCTCTCCAAACAAACCTATTTCAACACCCTCATCACCTCACTATCCAATAACCTTAAACGTCTCTTTGGCACTTTTCAGTCCGTACTCAACCCAAAAGTGCAGGCCCCAACCACAGATCTCTGTGCTGACAATCTGGCCAATTATTTCAAAGAAAAAATTGACCATATCCGACAGGAAATTATCTCCCAAACCCCTCATACCATGCACTGTTCTCCTTCCTCCACTGCATCTAGCTCACTCTCTGATTTTGAACCAGTCACAGAAGTAATCAGGCTCCTTGCATTTTCTGACCCTACCACTTGCACCAGTGACCCCATTCCATCACATCTTCTCCAGTCCCTTTCCCCAGCTGTCACCTCTCACCTAACAAAAATATTCAACCTCTCTCTCTCTTCAGGTATCTTTCCCTCCCCATTTAAGCATGCCATTATGCATCCATTACTTAAAAAACCATCCCTTGACCAAAACTGTGCCGCTAACTATAGACCTGTCTCTGATCTTCCCTTCATCTCTAAACTCCTGGAACGCCTGGTCCACACCCGTCTTATCCGCTATCTTTCAGATAATTCTCTTCTCGACCCTCTTCAATCTGGTTTCCGCTCTTTACACTCTACTGAAATTGCCCTCACTAAAGTCTCTAATGATCTACTAACTGCTAAATCTAATGGTCACTACTCCATGCTAATTCTCTTGGATCTCTCCGCAGCATTCGACACTGTGGATCATCAGCTCCTCCTCAATATGCTACACTTCATTGGCCTCAAGGACACAGTTCTCTCCTGGTTCTCCTCCTACCTTTCTGATCGTTCCTTCTCTGTATCTTTTGCTGGTTCCTCCTCCTCTCATCTTCCCCTTACAGTTGGGGTTCCTCAAGGATCAGTCCTAGGCCCCCTCCTCTTGCCTTTGTATACCGCCCCTATTGGACAAACAATCAGTAGATTTGGTTTCCAGTACCATTTCTATGCTGATGACACCCAATTATACACTTCTTCTCCCGATATCACTCCTGCCTTTTTAGAAAACACCAGTGATGTCTCCAACATCATGTCCTCCCTCTATCTGAAACTGAACCTGTCAAAAACAGAACTCCTCATGTTTCCTCCCTCTACTTATCTACCTTTGCCCGACATTGCCATCTCCGTGTGTGGTTCCACCATTACTCCCCAGCAACATGCCCGTTGTCTTGGGGTCATACTTGATTCCAAGCTTTCATTCATCCCCCACATCCGATCACTGGCTCGCTCTTGTTATCTCCACCTCAAAAACATTTCTAGAATTAGACCTTTTCTTACTTTCGACTCTGCAAAAACTCTTTCTGTTTCTCTTATTCTTTCTCGTCTGGACTATTGTAACTCTCTACTAATTGGTCTCCCTCTTACCAAACTCTCCCTTCTCCAATCTGTCTTGAATGCTGCAGCCAGGATCATATTCCTTACAAATCGTTATACCAATGCCTCTTCCTTGTGCTAGTCATTACACTGGTTACCCATTCACTCCAGAATCCAGTGCAAACTTATTACCCTCACCCACAAAGCACTCCATGGCTCAGCACCACCCTACATCTCCTCTCTTGTCTCAGTCTACCATCCTACCAGTGCCCTCCATTCTGCTAATGACCTGAGGTTAGCATCCTCAATAATCAGAAACTCTCACTTCCGTGTCCAAGACTTTTCACGTGCTGCGCCAATTCTTTGGAATGCACTACCCAGGTTAATACGATTAATTCCCCCAGTTTTAAGCGTGCCCTAAAAACGCATTTTAGACTGGCCTACCGCCACAACGCATTAACCTAACTATCCCTGTGTGAACCATTCAAATTTTTTTTTACCATAATCAGGGTTCCTCGAATCATGTCATGTTCTCACCCGCTTTATGCATTTAATTAGCCCTCTGTGTCTGTACTGTTACATACTTTGGCTGTTAACTGGTTCATGCAGCATTACATGAACACCCGATTCGTACACTATGGCTGGTCCAAACAATGAAAGCAATTTTACCATCTACCTTTTGTGTCTCCCCTTCTTCCTCATAGATTGTAAGCTTGCGAACAGGGTCCTCATTCCTCTTGGTATCTATTTTGATCTGTATTTGTTGGTAATGTCTATTGTCTGTATTGTATAGAGTCCCCTCTATAATGTAAAGTGCTGTGGAATATGTTAGCGCTGTAGAAATAAAATTATTATTATTACATGGGTATCTATGACCATATGGTACCTTTAACCTGAGATGAGGTTCCTCTCATGCATGAAGATTGCATAGGCTGCAGCCAGTCCCAAATCTTCGGCGCCAAAAAGTTGCAGAAACACAGATTTTTTGTCTTGTCGGCCGTTACCGAGCCCAAATGTCGGGGTCTTAGGGTATGTGCACACGTTGCAGATTGCTGTGCGGAATTTTCTGCGCGGAATCTGCATCTCTTGGCAAAATCCGCAGGTCTAAATCGGTGCTTTTTTATGTGGATTTCCTGCAGATTTTTTGCGGATTTGGCATGCGTTTTTACACCTGCGGATTTCTATAATGGAATGGGTGTAAAAACGCTGCGGAGTCCGCAAAAAGAATTGACATGCTGTGGAAAAAAATGCTGCGATTCCACGCGGATTTTTCCGCAGCATGTGCACAAAACTTTTTTTTCCATATGTTAGCATTGTACTGTAAATCACTTGCGGATCGGCAGCTGCTAATCCGCTGCGGATTCGCAATAAATCCGCATTGTATGCACAGCCTTATAGTTCTGTCTCCTTAAGATGCCGTCTCTCCTCCTGCAGTCCTCACGATTTATCCTAGAAGCAGTACGCCAGTTTCTGTATAAAAGTTCTGTCCAATATGGCTTCTTCCTCCTCACAAAACAGGGACTCTACGGAGCTACACAGTCTCACAATCCCAGGAACACTCTGCCTCCTTTCACAGCAAAGTCTCAGGCTTACAAGATAAAGGGGGGTGACAGTAAACAGTCTCTTTAAGCATTCAGTCTCTTTACTTCTCGCAAGCTGCGCCACACAAAAAACAATCTCTCAGAGCAAATTCTCCTTCTACTCCCTTCAGGAAGCTTCTCTTTCAGCTCTAGACTGCCGACACCAGGCCCCACCCCCCAGCACACACAGATTCCTTGGCACAGGCATCACCTGTCCTTAGCTGCAGCAGACAAACACCACAGGGTCCTAGTGTTCTCTGGGTGTAAGCACAGTTCACCCTCTTACAATAGGACAAAGGGGCGTAGTAACAGGAACTTGGCATTGGGAAGACTCTGTTTGTTCAGTTCAGCAGCCACCTCAGAGGATTCAAAGACCCACTGGAGTTCCTCCACCTGGTTGGTGGATTGCAGATTTGGAACATGCCATCACCTTGACGTTCTGATGACACATCCACAAAGCGGGGAGGTTCCTGGAGGCAGCTCATTGCAAAAATCATTGGGACTGTGTGAGGACATCGCCTCAGCTTCCCTTCCTTCGGAGATGCCAGCACACAGCGAGTTGGCGACTTGCAGACCTGGTGGAGAAGATGGTGACACTGATAACAGAACTGTATGTTTGGGGACTAGACACCTCTTGTGACTTGACTGTCCCCAACGAAGTATAATCAGTCAGTATCTCCAGACTAGAATGGGCACTCAAGTTCTCAGCTCCGGATGACCGAACAGAAGTGGATGGAATGAACCAGAGAACATGTGAAAGGCAATCTTCTCCATATGCAATGTTCCAGTCAGACGCTCACGTTGTTTAGGAATGACTTGCCTGTTTTTGTGAATGGCTTGTCATTCAATTAACAACACCCTCATCGGATTCTGGGGCTGATGAACGGGAATCCGACACTGACTCTTCAAGGCTTGCATATCCTACTCTTCCGCTGAGCCAAACCATCCACTTGCCACCGAACCGATACTGTCACAGTCATTGGTAGAGAGGGAGCCAAGGGTAGCCTCTCCTATTTGTCCAAGGCTTTGGAGCTTTTTAGACTTCACAGGATAAAGATTGTCAGGATGTGCCACACAACCGCAGCAACACCGCAATCCTTTCTCAAAACACAGCTGGGAGCCATCTTGCAGGTGCATTCTTATATTAAATGCATCCCAAACTTTGGTTTGGGGCATTTTATTATGTGCACGCTGCCACTTTAAGAGCAGGGAAGTGCACACAAGCTTAGCGGCCAGGAACTGTGTCGCACAACACAAAAAGACATGCTGGGGACCACACCGCGTGACCGAGGTGGTGTATACCATCGACCCTGCAAGGAGAGTGAAGGGGAACAATGCAGGGGTGCCGGCAAATAGTGTTACAATTTACACATTAATAAAAATGTGGATTTCTCTGGAATAAAACATCATATTACAGATATCCAGGTATCATTTTATTCAGCTTCCTACAATTTAAATTCCCATATACATGGCTTAGGAGGGTTGTTCCTACTGACAGATTCCCTTTAAAGAGGTATTTTCGGCCTAGGGATACAGTGAATAGAGGCATTTTGCCAAGACTTAACAATGATAATATATTCTTAGGATTTGACAACTGGAATATTTAAAAAGCACAATAACCTAAGCCTAAGCAGTCTTCACATGGCCATACATCTTAAGTAGATGTCAGCCAAACACTTGTTGAATTCAAACTTCCTTATCCTTTTCTCACTCGACATATACTGTCAGGAGAGAATTGTGAGGTCTCCATACACATTAGATAGTGTGCTCTTTACATAAAGTTTGTAGGACCTGATGACTTTAATCTAATATCTATGAGGGCCTTTAGACTCTATGACTACAGAATTAGGGTACGTACCCATTTGCGAGAAAAACAACGGTCCGATTTCCGGACCGAAAAAAACGTCCGAGTGCTATGCAAGTGTCATGCGATTTACGTGCGATTTTGCAACGGAACATCCGTATGACATGTGTATGTAATCCGTAAGCAATGCGATTTTAATATGAGCTTTTACATACAGCAGTTCTCTCTATTGTAAAAGCTCATGTTAAAATCGCATTTTAAAACAAAACTGTACACATCATTTTAAAACCAAATAATCTTCAAAACAGACATACACAAACATATACAGTATATATATATATATATATATATATATATATATATATATATATATACATATATGTAGATAGATAGATAGATAGATAGATATATTAAAAGCCGGCAGATGCCGCGTACAGTATAGAATAGAATAGGTTACAATAGAATAGATATATACACATAGAATAGGTGTCTATATATACACCATGTTCCAAATTATTATGCAAATGATATTTTTCTCTGATTTTCCTAAGTGGTCGGTGCAAATGACAGTCAGTCTAACAAAAGTCATCACCCGTTAGACTATACATCGAATTTTATTGAAGAAACCTCCCAATGATAACAGTATAATCTCCAAAATGAATAAAAACTCAAAATGCACTGTTCCAAATTATTAGGCACAGTAGAATTTCTAAACATTTGATATATTTTAAAGAACTGAAAATGCTCATTTGTGGAATTTGCAGCATTAGGAGATCACATTCACTGAACAAAAAAGCTATTTCACTCCAAAACATCCTAACAGGCCAAGTTACATGTTAACATAGGGTTCCTTCTTTGATATCACCTTCACAGTTTTTGCATCCATTGAACTTGTGAGTTTTGGAGAGTTTCTGCTTGTATTCTTGCATGAAGTCAGAATTGCCTCCCAGAGCTGCTGTTTTGATGTGAACTGCCCCCACCCTCATAGATCTTTTGCTTGATGATACTCCAAAGGTTCTCTATAGGGTTGAGGTCTGGGGAAGATGGTGGCCACACCATGAGTTTATCTCCTTTTATGCCCATAGCAGCCAATGACTCAGAGGTATTCTTTGCAGCATGAGATGGTGCATTGTCATGCATGAAGATGATTTTGCTCCTGAAGGCACGTTTCTGCTTTTTATACCATGGAAGAAAGTTGTCAGTCAGAAACTCTATATACTTTACAGAGGTCATTTTCACACCTTCAGGAACCTTAAAGGGCCCTACCAGCTGTTTCCCCATGATTCCGGCCCACAACATGACTCCTCCGCCTCCTTGCTGACGTCGCAGCCATGTTGGGATATGGTGGCCATCCACCAACCATCCTCTACTCCATCCATCTGGACCATCCAGGGTTGCTCGACACTCATCAGTGAACAAGACTGTTTGAAAATTAGTCTTCATGTATGTCTTGGCCCACTGCAACCGTTTCTGCTTGAAGGATCCTACACCTTGAGGGTCAAGGGACTCCAGAGGCACCAGCAGCTTCAAATATGTGTTTGCTGGTTTGTTATGGATTTTTAGCAGCTTCTCTCTTAATCCGATGAGCTTGCCTGGCTGGCAGAAACCTTCCTCATTCTGCCTTTATCAGCACGAACACGTCTGTGCTCAGAATCAGACACAAGTCTCTTTAACAGTACGATGATCATGCTTAAATTTTCAGGAAATGTCTAATGTTTTCATCCCTTGACCAAGGCATTGCATTATTTGATGCTTTTTAGCAGCAGAGAGATCCTTTTTCTTTCCCATGTTACTTGAAAACTCTGGCCTGCTTAATAGTGTGGAACATCCAGTTTTCCTTTTATTGGGCTCACATGGCAAACTAATTATCACAGGTATCTGAGATTGATTTCTGTGATCCAAAGAACACTGAGACACAATACCATCAATGGGTTTAATTTAAAAAAAAAAAACACTATGACACTTAAAACCAATTTGCATAATAATTTGGAACATGGTGTATATATATATATTGACACACATAGATATATATTTATATTTCATAGAGATATATATAGCAGAATAAGTGATACTCACCTTTCCAATACAGTCCCTCTTTAAAAACGAGTGTCCCCCGACGATCTCCCGTGGAGAGCTGCCACATCAGCTGATGCGACCGCTCTTCAGGGGCTCCAATGACACACTGACAAGAAATAACCCTCCCGCAGTGTATCATTGGAGTTCAGTTTACGGCAGCACTGCTGCGTGAGAAAATTCTCACGCTGTAGTGCTGCTGGATTGCCTGCCAGGGCAGTGAGATACTCGGTACCGGGCCGGTGTATTGAAGGGATGTGTCACAGCGGCAGTGACCCTATCCGTGGCCCTGGGCGTCCAATAAAAGAGTAATATTTACAGGGGATGTTTAGAGTTTGTAGTAAGATATTTGTGACGCCACTTTGTGGTATCTGGTCAGCAGGGGTGAACCTAGCCTCTGTGCTGCCCGAGGCGAATTGCAAAACGGCGCCCCCCAATCTGGGCGAGGAAGGTTGCGGCGCGCTGTGCGCGCCGCGGCAAATTTTAGGCCACGCCCCAACCACACCCATTTCACAACTAGTCACACCCATGTCCACGCCCTGACCACACCCATTTAGCACTGGTGATCACACTGATTGGTACTGAGGGCAAAGTGACTGGTACTATGGGCACACTGGTACTGAGTAAAAGAAAGAACAGAGAGAGAAAAAAGAAAACAGAGAAAGGAGAGAGAGAAAGAGGGGAAAGCAAGAAAGAACAGAGAGAAAGTAGAGAGAGAAATAAATAAACAAAGAAAGGGAAAAGAAAGAACAGAGAGAGAGAAAAAAAACAAAGAGGGGAAAGAAAGAACAGAGAGAGAAAAGAACAGAGAGAGAAAGAAAAAAAGACGGGAAAGAAAGAACAGAGAGAAAGAAAGAAAGAACAGAAAAAGAAAGAGGGGACAGAAAAAAAGAACAGAGAGAAAAAAAGAAATAGGGGAAAGAAAGAACAAAGAGAGAAAGAAAGAAAAGAGAGATAGAGAGAAAGATGGGAAACAAAGAACAGAGAGAGAGAAAGAGAAATAAAGAAAACAGATAGAAAGAACAGAGAGAGAGAGAAAGAACAGAAAGAAAGAGTGGAAAGAAAGAGAAAGAAAGAACAGAGAGAAAGAAAGAACAGAGAGAGAAAGAAAGAGAAAGAAAGAACAGAGATAGAAAGAAAGAGGGGAAAGAAAGAACAGAGAGAAAGAAAAAGAACAGAGAGAGAAAGATGGAAAGAAAAAAACTACTGAATAATGGCCCCATATATGCTGCATACAGTAAAATGGCCCCACATGATGCTCCATACTAATAATGGCCCCATATACTGCTGCATACAGTATAATGGCCCCACATGATGCTCCATACTGAATAATGGCCCACATAATGATGCATACAGTATAATGGCCCATATGATGAGCATACTGAATAATGGCCCCACATGATGCTCCATACTGAATAATGGCCCCATATACTGCTGCATACAGTATAATGGCCCCACATGATGCTCCATACTGAATAATGGCCCCATATACTGCTGCATACAGTATAATGGGCCCACTGATGCTCCATACTGAATAATGGCCCCATATACTGCTGCATACAGTATAATGCCCACATGATGCTCCATAATGAATAATGGCCCCATATACTGCTGCATACAGTATAATGGCCCCACATGATGCTCCATACTGAGTAATGGCCTTGCATAAAAAAAAAACTACTCACCTCTGCCCGTTCCAACTCTGATATCGCTTCCTCATCTATCACACACACACAGCGTCTCACACACGCACACACATACATACACACAGCGTCACACACACACACAGCAGCTTCACACACACACACACACAGCAGCTTCACAGGCACAGCGGCCAGACTCATCTCTCCACGATCCGGCAGCTTCCTTCTTCTCACTTCCTCTCACACATTGAGCGGCGCTGCCGGCCAGCTGACATCATTTTTCAGCTCTGCGGCCGCGCCGCTCAATGTGAGAGGGAGCTGCAGGGAATAACTCTGGAATGCTTTTTATCTTCCTACTCCTACTGATTTCAGGGGACATCTCCCCCAACCCTGGTCCACCATCCCCCAACCTCAATCCCTACCCTACCTCATACCGAAACCATAATAATCTTATTAATATTACTTGCACTCCCTCATCTCCTTCTTTCAATTGTGCCCTCTGGAATCCACGGTCTGCATGCAACAAGCTATCCTTCCTGCACAACTACTTTCTGAACCACTCTCTTAATCTGTTGGCCCTCACTGAAACCTGGATTCAGGATTCTGACACTGTCTCCCCTGCTGCCATTTCCTATGGTGGTTTACAGTTCTCCCATTCCCCGAGACCCACAAACAGACATGGTGGTGGAGTTGGCATACTCCTGTCCCCACAATGCACTTTCCAGGTCATCCCCCCAATTCCATCACTCTCATTCCCTTCTTTTGAGGTCCACACCATCAGGCTCTTCCATCCCCTCTCCCTCAGAGTAGCGGTCATATATCGGCCCCCAGGCTCACCCACCCAGTTCCTTGACCACTTCTCAGCCTGGCTGCCGCACTTCATGTCCTCAGAACTACCAACCCTTATCCTTGGAGACTTCAACATCCCCATTAACAGCCCTACTTCCACATCTGCATCTCAGCTTCTATCACTAACCACTTCTCTAGGCCTCTCACAGCTTTCAACCTCTGAGACACACAAGGATGGCAACACCCTTGACCTGGTCTTTGTCCGCCTCTGTTCAATCTCCCACCTAAATAACTCACCGCTTCCACTCTCTGACCACAACATTCTCTCCTTCACGCTCACAAATCCTCCACCACCCCAGCGCACTCCTACCTACCACACATTCAGAAATCTACAAGTCATTAACCCTCAGACACTTTCAGACTCCCTACACTCATCGCTGTCCCCAATCTCCTCTTTTTCCTGTCCTGATCTGGCTGTTCATCACTACAATGACATTCTTAAAAGCACCCTTGACCAAGTAGCACCGCTCACCCTCAGAACCTCCAAACACACAGTAAAACAGCCCTGGCTCACATTGCAAACTCGACTTCTTCAGCGATGCTCTAGGAGTGCTGAACGCCTCTGGAGAAAAACCCGCACACCAGAAGACTTCATCCACTTTAAATTCATGTTAAGAACTTATAATGCTGCCCTTCACCTCGCCAAACAGACCTACTTCACCACACTGATCTCCTCACTAGTCAACAACCCCAAGAAACTTTTTGACACTTTTCACTCCCTCCACAGGCCAAAAGCACAAGCCCCTATCACAGACATTTGTGCTGACGACCTGGCCTCCCACTTTATAGAAAAAATAGATACTATCCGTCAGGAAATCTGCTCTCAACCACCAAGTGCTGTGACTCCCATCCCACCCTGCATTTCCCCTGGCTCACTTTCCACATTTGATCCAATCACAGAAGAAGAAGTCTCCAGACTCCTCTCTTCCTCTCGTCCGACTACATGCACTACCGACCCCATCCCCTCACATCTCCTCCAGTCTCTCTCTCCAGTTGTCACAACTCACCTAACTACAATCTTTAATCTCTCACTCTCCTCTGGCATTTTCCCATCCTCCTTCAAACACTCCATCATTACTCCATTACTAAAGAAACCCGCTCTTGACCCTTCCTGCACAAACAACTACAGACCGGTCTCCAATCTCCCCTTCATCTCTAAACTTTTGGAGCGCCTAGTCTACTCCCGCCTCACCCGTTACCTCTCCACTTACTCCCTCCTAGACCCTTCACAGTCCGGCTTCCGCCCCCTACATTCGACTGAAACTGCACTCATCAAAGTGACCAATGACCTTCTTACAGCAAAACGTAACAGCGACCACTCTCTGCTCATTCTACTCGACCTTTCTGCAGCTTTCGACACTGTTGACCACTGTCTCCTACTGTCTAGGCTCCAGTCACTAGGTATTAAGGACACTGTTCTCTCCTGGTTCTCCTCCTATCTTTCTGACCGCTCCTTCAGTGTTTCGTTCTCTGGCTCCACGTCATCTCCTCTTCCTCTCACTGTCGGTGTACCCCAGGGCTCAGTCCTTGGCCCCCTTCTCTTCTCTCTCTACACGGCCCCAATTGGACAGACCATCAGCAGATTTGGCTTTCAGTACCATCTTTATGCCGATGACACACAACTATACACGTCATCCCCCGACCTTACCCCCGCTGTTCTACAGAACACCACCGACTGTCTGTCCGCAGTCTCCAACATCATGTCCGCTCTCTATCTGAAACTTAACCTCTCCAAACTGAACTCCTTCTGCTCCCGCCGTCTTCTAACCTCCCTAAATCTGACATTTCCCTCTCTGTGGGCGGCACCATAATAACACCCGGCAGCAGGCTTGCTGTCTGGGTGTTATGTTTGACACCAATCTCTCCTTCACCTCCCATATACAATCTCTTGCCCGCTCTTGCCGTTACACCTAAAGAACATCTCTAGAATCCGCCCTTTTCTCACCATGGAAACAACAAAAACCCTCACTGTAGCATTGATCCACTCCCGCCTGGACTACTGCAACGCTCTATTACTTGGCCTCCCCATTACTCGACTATCCCCTCTCCAGTCCATCCTTAATGCAGCAGCCAGGGTCATCCATCTGGCTAATCGGTACTCGGACGCGTCCGCTCTTCGCCAGTCCTTACACTGGCTGCCCATTCATTATAGGATCCAATTCAAAGTACTGGTTCTCACCCACAAAGCTCTCCACAGTGCAGCACCCCCTACATCTCCTCCCTCATTTCTATCTATCGGCCTAACCGACTGCTGCGCTCTGCAAACGACTTTCGACTAACCTCTGCACTAATCCGTACCTCCCACTCCCGACTCCAAGACTTCTCTCGCGCTGCGCCAATCCTCTGGAATGCTCTACCCCAAGAAATTAGGACTATCCACAATTTGCATGGTTTCAGGCGCTCCCTCAAACACATTTGTTCAGAGTGGCCTATCACATTCACTAACCAAAGTCGTTCTATGTTTAAGTGTGTATGTGTAGCCCAGAAAAATATTTAGAGTTGAGAGTCCTCAGTGGTTGATACCTTTTAATGGCTAACTGAAAAGATGGTAACAAATTGCAAGCTTTCGAGACTACTCAGGTCTCTTCATCAGGCGTAGACTAATACAAAATCTGAAGAATCACATATTTATACACAAAGCAGCACAGAATTAAATTCTCCTTTTTGCATTTAGATAAGAAAAAAATATCGCTGTCCATTTGTGCGCGTTTCTTCAGAAGTGGTTTTAGTTCCATAAAGATGCGGTACAGTCTATGTGTAGCCCATTCACTATCTCCATCCATCCCTCACTCCCTCAAGATGTCTGGACCATCATTGTAAATGCACCATTGTATATACACACCTGTACTTTGTATCTCCCCCACCTCATTGTAGATTGTAAGCTCTCACGAGCAGGGTCGGCTTATTTTGCTTTAATTATTGTATTGTTAACGTTGTTACCTATGACTTGTGTTTTGAAACTGTTAAACTGTAAAGCGCTGCGGAATATGTTGGCGCTATATAAATAAAGATTGTTATTATTATTATTAACTGAGGCGAGGCCGCGTGCCAGCTGAGAGGGCTCTGCGTGCATAGGTTCGCCATCACTGACATATAGTGTCCAGAGCGGGACAGCTGGAGGGGGGGTCAGAACTCAGATGTGACTGTGTGAGGGATTAAGGAGAGGCGGCCGGCACCACACCAGGTGTTATGAGTTCTGCTCTGCCGCCCCCTGGCTGCCGCCGCCTGAGACAAGAGGCTCAACTCGCCTCATTATGTAGCTGAGTGTAGTAGATGACGCAGGAAGAAACTGAGAAACAATCAGTGAGTTGCAGTTTCCAAAGCTTTACTCACAGTTTTGCAGGCAAAGTATCCAGGGCATTGAGTACAGATAGGGCTGGAGTAGGTCAGCCTGAAAGCAGTTTAGGATCCCCTTACCTCAGGTGGGATGTGAGGTCTCCTTTCTAGAGCTGTTCTCTGAGGCACTGGCTGCTATAAGCTCCGTCCAAGTTCCTCTCTCTCTCTGTCTTTTGTTTAAGTAGAACTTCACTCTCATAACAGGCAGCTGTAACCTGTTTCAGGAATCACTCTCTATGGAGTCTCCAGCTCACATGTGCTGCTGCTTTGTAGAAGGGTCTTAATTGGGTCAGAGGACCTGCTGTCCTCTGCCCTCCGGATTCTGCTGCTGGGACTTTAATTCACCCTCCCAGCCTCGGACTCCGGGGGTCTGGTTTCTGGCGTTCAGACCAGGGATGAGCTCTCTATAGCCCCTGTCCCCAGCTTGTCTCCACACGTCTGTCCTCTCTCGTCCATCCAGCCAGACTCCTAACTCCTCCCCCAGCCAGAATATTCCAGAGAAACTCTCCTGAAAATCAGGTGTTAGAGCTCCTCCTTCTGGTCTGGAGTAAGAAAGGTGTTGTATGAAGTGTTACCTGTTAAAGGGATCCTTCCTTGCTTTCAGGCATGACATCACTCTCCACTGGAGGGAGGCAAGGTCACTGTGGCAACCAAACTCCTGGGGTGCCACACTGCCATAAGTCACATGTGAATTCCTGTGACCTCACGGCAGAGTGATACAGGGCGGAGGATTATCTCCGTCACTGTATTGCTGGAGCCCCTGGAGAACGGTCGCATCAGCTGATGTGGCATCTCTCCACGGGAGATCGTCGTGGGACACTCATTATTAATGGATTACAGCAGAAAGGTGAGTATGCAGTTGTGTTTATTATTTTAATATTATTTGCAGGAGACTAGGGCTTCGGGTAATTAGGTGTGTGCGGTGAGTATGTACTCTATGTTATGTGTTGTATGTTATGTGTATGTACTATATGTTATATGTTGTATGTTCTGTATGTATTTTTTTTTTTCCATTCACCACATTAGCCAGATGATGGGAATACTACTTTCCCATCATCCGCTACTGCTGTCACTGTAGCAGGCATAGCCGGATGGGAAAAGTAGTCCCATCGGACAATGCCCGCACAGCCAGCAGAGCCCGAGCTTGGCAGAGCCCCGCACAGCCCCAGCAGAGGCCGGCACAGCACCGGCAGAGCCCGGCACAGCCCCGCACAGGCCCGGCAGGGCACGTCACAGCCCCGCACAGCACCGGCAGAGTCTAGCACAGCCCCACACAGGCCCGGCAGAGCACGGCACAGCCCCGCACAGCACCGGAAAAGCCAAGCACAGCCCCAGCAGAGACCGGCACAGCCCGCAGAGCCTGGCACAGGCCGGCACAGCCCCGCACAGGCCCAGTAGAGCCCGGCAGAGCCTGAGATGGCAGAGCCCGGCACAGCCCAGCACAGGCCCCGCCGAGCCCGGCACAGGCTGGCACAGCCCCGTACAGACCCTGCACGCACACACACACACAGCCCCACAGACCCCCGCACACATTCTGTGCACACACATAGTCTCTGCCCACACACATTCTCCACCCACACACATTCTCCGCCCACATACATTCTCTGCCCATTACTCGCATTTTCCATAGACTTATATTGCACTCGCTACTCGAGTACAGCGAGTCCGAGTATTTTACTACTCGCTCATCCCTAATACTGTACAACAGTACACTGTTCAGGGTCAGTATGCATAATGATATTTTCACTGTTACTGGACTTGGATGTCTATACTTTTGATGTAACTATTTTGCATGAGATTACTAACAGGGTGGATTCTGAAGTCTTTAACCCCTTCGCGCCGCAGCCCATTTTCATTTTTGCGTTTCTGTTTTTTACTCCCCTTCTTCCCAGAGCCAAAACTTTTTTATTTTTGCGTCAATATAGCCATGTTAGGGCTTGATTTTTGTGGGACAAGCTGTACTTTTGAACAACATCATTGGTTTTACCATATCATGTACTCAAAAACAGGAAAAAAATCCACAATGGTTTTTTGGATTGTTTTTTTACCATGTTCACCAAATGCGAAAACTGACCTGCCATTATGATTCTCCAGGTCACTATGAGTTCATAGACACCAAACATGTCTAGGTTCTTTTTATTTAAGTGGCAAAAAAAAAATTCAAAGCTTGCGCTATTATCTGTACCTTATTCACCTTTCTATGGGTAGTGTCTTCATCCTTCTTCTTCTGCGCAGGCACTGCCGAGTCACTGCTTCTCCACAGTGGTGAAAAGCGGTGGACAAAGAATTGAAACTTTGAGTCCATGGGCAAGAAACTCCACATATCTCAATACCATTGAGAACTTGTGGTCAAGCCATAGAAATTGGGTGGAAAAACGAAAACACATAAATTGTGATAACCTCCAAGCACCAATTGGACAAGAATAAATTGTCAATCATCAGTCCAGATTTGGCCCAGAAGTTGATGTCTAGCTGCCAGGGAAAGTTGCAAAAGTTTTGGAAGATAATGGTCATCACTGTACATATTGAGTCTTTACATAAACTTGATGGATTTGTTAATAAAAGTATAAAAGCTTCTGAAATGTTGATAATTGTACAGTATTTCAGTTTCCAGAGAAACATCCAATCATTGGATCTAAAGACACTAAAGCAGCAAATTGTGAAAATCAAAATCTGTGTCAATCCCAAAACTTTTGCCATGACTGTAGGTAAAAAACTGAATTAAGAACAAATTTTTACTGTTTGTCTATTCCAAATATAGATTTTAGGCTAGTACTGCACTGTCTATCTAGGGTTATGGATTGCAACCTGTGACCACTGACATGAGAATAAATACAAAGTAATAATACCAGGCTGATTTATCCACCAAAATGTGTATATAATAGAAAATATTCTATATATTCATAATTGGGTTCACAATAAGAATACCACAAGTATTTTACCTTTAATATATAATGTATTTATCAAAAAATAATCTAGAAATGCTCAATTGAATTCCATTGGGTTAGTCGTGAAACATGCAGACACGCTTTTGTCTTATTTCTGATAATAGAGCCAAATACAAACATGGCTTGGAAGCAAAGTGGAAAATAGGGAATAAAAGAGGACAGAAGACAGAATATCATTAATTAAATGAGACTAATTAGCAAACCCAGAGCAGGTGCCGTGGATTGTGGCAAGTGACAGCAATGAGGCTCGGGGAATGACAGCATCACTGCATTTCAACACAGTTTTTTGTACAGTTTGTCATGCAAATCCTCTCTGGAAAAGATGGGAGAAAATTCTCAATCCAAGCTCCCCTAGGAAAGCCATCTATAATTTAAATTATGTCATCATTGTAATGGAACGTCCTACAGTAATGTTTATCATAGGTCTGCTGTAGAGTCTGTCAGGGAGCCATTGCAGTGTCTTTGACATGTAGACAACAGCAGACATTAGTCAATAGGTTTGTGTACTGTCTTCTGGCATGACTGGTGTATTGTCACTACAGAAAACAGAAGTTAAATGAAGCCTGTTAGTAACCAGAGAATGGCCAAAGTAAGTCAGTAAAGAGGAATAGATTTATGTTCAGCTGGTGAAATAAATTAAAGATTCTACCTCAATAGAAGTATTAATAAGGAATAAACCCATTATTTATCTATTCATTTATTTATTACTTATTTATATACCTATATATTTATTTATTTGTTTGTTGATTTCAACTCCTAAAAATTGAAACTGCAAAATCAAGACGGAAAAATCATGGACTTATGTAAATCAGTGATAAGCATGTTAATGATATGCAAAGGAGGAAAAAAAATAGAAACAGAATTTTCAAAACGTATTGAGTATGAGTCCAGAAATACCCACACTTGCACGCCTAGACAGGTTGTTAATAAGGTAGTCTAAGGAATGTTTTGCCACGCTGAATGCCGTCGGCCACATCTAGGCCATGCAAGTTGCTCACAGTAGCATGAGAAACACACGGCCTGACTTTGTAATGTTGAAAAATAGTTACTAAGACATTGTTGTGAAATGGCAGAACCACTGATTTCACCCTGAAATTAATATAACACCGAGCTGTTAGTGTACCTGGAATAAAGAGTAGAGGTGTCCTGCTACTATACATTATGCCACCCTACACCAAAATCACCTCGTCATAGTGTTGCCCATGTGATCTTCAAATGTCGACTAGAATGGAGGACTATTCTCATCAGCAATGAGTCCCGCTTTTGTCTTGGATGCAATGATAGCTGGAGATTGGTCTGGGATCAAAGTAGACAAAGCCTTGAAAAGACCTTCATGAAGGAACATCGGATCCGTGCTACTTCTGGATTTATGGTGCGAGCTGGCATAATAAATAGAATCTGGACCCCTCTAGTCTTCATTCCAGGTGCACTAACAGTTCGGTGTTACATTGATTTGGTGGTGGAACCAGTGGTTCGGCCATTTCTCCAAAGTGTCAAAGGAGCTATTTTTATCATAACCACGTCAAGCCGCATATTGGTCATGCTACTGTGAGCAGCCTGTGCAACCTAAATGTGCTACCATGCCCTCCAGCGACTTGACATGTCAAGGTGTTTAAGTACTTGTATTACTGTGTGTTGTGCTCAAATTTGATACTTAAAGGGAAACTGTCAGCAGGATTTCTTCCTCCAAACTATTTATAGATGCACATAGCTCTTTGGAAGACAAGTCTATCAATACATTTACATGGCCAGTCTACTCCTCTGTTACTGAGAAATCAGAGATTGAATCTGAAGCCTCTGTCACTACAGCTCTTTTCCCTGCCCAGTGCTATCTCCTCCTGCTTATAGGAAAAAGCTGAGGAACAAAAAGCGCAATAGGGTCTTATATGATGATAAAGGACAATATGGTGCAGGGAATTGCACACCTGGCAAAGTTGTGTGTCACACAACAAGAATCAAGCCGAAATTTGCCAGCTGCTGCAGATCCATGGGTTAAAAAAACACTGAAATGCCAGTAGAGAAACATTAGATGGTTCATCTGCGCTGGTCATAGAGATCCAAAAGAAAGGTCCAGGATACAATGTAGACTTGATGCGGTTTTATTATCAATGCATTTCATAGTCTTCAGACTTCTTCATCAGGGTATAACCACATACAAAGTATTTGTACCGTGGACCATTCTTTGGCATCTCTATCAGCAGCTTCTCTTCTGGCACCTCCTCCTGCTTGACTGACCAGCTATGATGTCTTACTTCAGTCAAAGGAGCTGTCAGTCAAGCAGGAGGAGGTAACACTGGCCGGGAATATATTTAGAGTGACAATGGCTTCAGATCAACCTTAGCCCTTTACAGTAGTCTAGTTTGCATATCAATTGAATTTCTGATTTCTCAGTAATGTGGGATAGTCTGGCCATGTAAAGGTATGGCTGGCTTTGAAAGAGCAACATACAAATATAAATTGTTTGGGGTGTGAAAATGTTGGTTCCATTTTTTCATAGTTTGCATATCATTAACATGTCTGTTGGTCCTGTGATTTACATAATTCAGTGACTTTTCCTTCTTGCTTTTGCAATTTTAATGTTGAGGAGTGTATTTTTGCCAATATAGTGCCAATATATTGGGACGCACTGTATTCAGATGTGAATAACAAATTTGAGGAATACACACAATCTCCATGCCGTGGTTGTTGGCTAAAAGTTATCTTTGAAATCTATGTTTGTGAAGAAGAATTAGGATTATACATTAAAAAAGAAAACATTTCTCCAATCATTATAAAGCACAAGCAAACGATTCTATTCAGAGTACAGAAACAAAATGATATTCAGTTGTGGATGCCGTGTGTGCCATACCAACAAGGAGCCATATTTAGGCTATGTGCACACGTTCAGGATTATTTGCTTTTTTTTCGCGGGAAAAAACGAGTCAAAAACGCATTATTTAAGCATCCTATCATTTAGAATGAATTCCGCAATTTTTGTGCACATGGTGCGTTTTTTTTCCGCAAAGAAAACGCATCTCGGAAAAAGAACCAACATGCTCATTAATTTCGCAGAATTCTAGCGTTTTTCCCGCTATATTATTGACCTAGAAAGTTCAGGAAAAAATCGCGGTAAAAACGCGTAAAATCCATGCGTTTTTACCGCAAAAAAAGTCGGCTTTGCTCAGGAATATTCTGCAAACATTCCTGACGTGTGCACTTAGCCTTAGGGTAGCACAGGAATAATTTACTGGAGGGGTATTTTATAGACCTTTGCCCTTAAAGCAAAATATAACTTTGGCTGCTGTCATACCAGGAGGGTATTTGAAAGACTACAAGGTCATTATAGAAGCACTCCTCCCATAAAAGTTTTTATACTCTTCATATAATGCAATCATCATATTATATAGCATGTGTACTTACAATTGCTCATTTTGCCTTTCTACCCAGTTAATTCTTCTTTCCATTAGGTCCATGACATCACGTGATTAAAAACTGACTAGCTGAATCCTTCTAAGCTCTATGTAAAAACAGAAAGTCCCTTTTCCCTGCATGAGTCATCACTAGAGCTACATTTTACCTAACTGCAAAGTCCCTAGCACTCAGGAGCAGTGGAACAGCTGGGCCATGAGTTGAAGAAGGGGTAGAGCTGGGCTGCCAGGGACTTCAGTGATGTAGAATTGTAGTTCTAATGATGACTTATGCAGGGAAAAGAGAATTACTGTTTCTACAGAGTTTAGAAGGATTCAGCTAGGCAATTTTTAATCACGTGATTTTATAGACCTGATGGAAAATAGAAGAATTAACTGGGTAGAATGGCAAAATGAGCAATTGTAAGTACACAGTGTTATATAATATGGTGATTGCAATATATTAACAGGATAAAAACTTGGATGGGAGTACTTCTTTAAATTAAATACCAATTTTCTAGTTATAAATAGTTTGCTGGTGGGACCAATGGTCATGGTAGCCTTCATTCCCCTAAATACAATTTCCCTAACTGATATGGTTATCTGCTTTTGAGAGACGCAAGTAATGAAAATAATGAGCCTTGATGTCACTTTGAATAGAGAGCAGTGTGTGCATTGTGTGAGGAATTGTAATCTAGGAACAGTGCAAGTAATTCAATATTTAGTAGTCAGCCCTACATTAAAACACAGTCTACCAGGGAAGAAACCAGTGACAAACCTGTCAAGGATTAAGTAAAGATGCACACGTAGCGTGCATACAGAAAAGGACACATAATATGGGCACTGTAGTCGCTGAATGACACATGCATCTGACTGCAAGTTCTACAAATGTAAAAGCAATAAGGTAATGTCAATTTACAAGACTTGTTATAGCGTACAGGGAATTTCACTGAAATAGCAAAATCATTATATTATATTTCAAGCATCATATTTAACATTAAAGACGTAGTCCACTACTTTAACATTGATGGCCTATCCCTTGATGACCTACTTGGCACCCCCGCCGATCAGCCTCTATCGGTGTTGGCAGGGTACTGCACATCCGTCTCCTAATCAATAGGAGGTGGATGTGTAGCACCCCTCGGCAGCCACTACAAGTAGACGGCCAGCTCAGCAAGTAAGTACTTCTGGACGGCAGCTGCCGCCGACACCGATAACAGCTGATTGGAGGGGGTTCAGAGTGTCAGCCCCCAGCTGATCAGAAATTGATGGCTTACCCTAAGGATAGGTCATCAATATACGAGTAGTGGACTACCTCTTTAATAGGGATGTCCAGCCAACTAATTTTTTATTCTGTCCCCTCTCTAAGCTGAAAATGCAGCATAGACTTTATCCCAGTTGCATCTGCACCATAATACAAGTGGTGACATTTCTGGCTATAACTTTGGATACTTTTCTCAAGCTGAATTAGTGCATTTAGTTGGAGCATAATTAACGGGGCAAGATAGCATTCATGGACCTTATTTGGAGGCATAAAGGGAGATCTAGCCTGCCCTGAATTACTCTGTCATTACTGCACTTTATTCTACTGGATTCATGAACAATCTGTCATATAAATCGTACGAAATCAGAAGCATGCAGATGACAAGTGTGCCAATATAGACCATTACAGTAACTGTATCATGGTTTCATAGAATTTGAAAGGAATATGGTCATGTTCATGAATGCTGAAAGTGTATGTGGATCGCCCGCCAGGGCAGTGGGGATACTCGATACCAGGCTGCTTCTTAAAGGGGAAGTGTCACAGCAGCAGTGACCCGGTCGTGGCCCTGGGCGTCCAATAAAAAAAGGGATTATTAAGTTTGTATTAAAGTGTTTGTGACGCCACCTGTGGTATTTTGTCAGGGGACTGACGCTGCAATGCAGATTCTCTGGGATGATGATAGGGCAGCAGCGATGGTTAAGCTCTCCATGGGTAGAGCTGTGTCCCAGGGCAGTTAGCAGTGGCGTACCGTCAATTGTAGCAGACCACGCAGCTGCTATGGGGCCCGGACAGGTGAGGGGGCCCGCGACGGCCGCTGCCGTTTGGCAGCTGTGCTGACACAGTACTACCAGGGGTTGGCGGGGGAGGCGGAGCGTAGCTGTGCTATATACTCACCTCCTCCTGCCACGGTCTCTGCAGCCCCTGCTCTTCTCCCACGGTCTCCGGCGCCTGTGTTCAGCGGTCAGGTGGTACTGCTTATTAAAGTCATGAATATGCACATATTCATGACTTTAATGAGCGGTACCACGTGACCGCTGAACACTGGCGCCGGAGACCGCGGGAGAAGAGCAGGGGCTGCAGAGACCGCGCCGGTGGGAGGGTGAGTATAAGGGATATTTACCTGTCCCGTTCCACCGCTGCGCTGCTGTGTCCTCGCGTCCTCTCTACCTGTGAATGTTCAGGCAGAGGGCGCGATGACGTAGTTTGTGCGCGCCGCGCCTCTGCCTGAGCGTTCACTGCGGAGGACCCAGAAGACAGCGGCGGTCAGTGGTGCACGGGTGACAGGTAAATATCACAGGTGCCGGGAGGTGAGTATGTCTTTTTTTTTTTTTTGGTTTCAGCAGCTGCGGCAGTATAAGGGACCTATCTTATGGGGCACAATCTATGGAGCATCTATGGGGGCATTATCTATGGAGCATCTATGGGGTCATTATATATGGAGCATCTATGGGGGCACAATCTATGGAGCATCTATGGGGGAACAATCTATGGAGCATCTATGGGGGCACAATCTATGGAGCATCTATGGGGGCACAATCTATGGAGCATCTATGGGGGCACAATCTATGGAGCATCTATGGGGGCATAATCTATGGAGCATCTAAGGGGGCACAATCTATGGAGCATCTATGGGGGCACACTCTATGGAGCATCTATGGGGGCATAATATATGGAGCATCTATGGGGGCATTATCTATGGAGCATTTATGGGGGCATTATCTATGGAGCATCTATGGGGGCATAATCTATGGAGCATCTATGGGCATAATATATGGAGCATCTATGGGGGCATTATCTATGGAGGCATTATCTATGGAGCATCTATAGGGGCACAATCTATGGAGCATCTATGGGGGCATAATCTATGGAGCATCTATGGGGCAGCATCTATGGGGGCACAATCTATGGAGCATCTATGGAGGCACAATCTATGGAGCATCTATGGGGGTATAATATATGGAGCATCTACAGTCAGGGCCAGAAATATTTGGACAGTGACACAATTTTCGCGAGTTGGGCTCTGCATGCCACCACATTGGATTTGAAATGAAACCTCTACAACAGAATTCAAGTGCAGATTGTAACGTTTAATTTGAAGGGTTGAACAAAAATATGTGTTAGAAAATGTAGGAATTGTACACATTTCTTTACAAACACTCCACATTTTAGGAGGTCAAAAGTAATTGGACAAATAAACATAACTCAAACAAAATATTTTTATTTTCAAAATTTTGTGGCGAATCCTTTGGAGGCAATCACTGCCTTAAGTCTGGAACCCATGGACATCACCAAACGCTGGGTTTCCTCCTTCTTAATGCTTTGCCAGGCCTTTACAGCCGCAGCCTTCAGGTCTTGCTTGTTTGTGGGTCTTTCCCTCTTAAGTCTGGATTTGAGCAAGTGAAATGCATGCTCAATTGGGTTAAGATCTGGTGATTGACTTGGCCATTGAAGAATGTTCCACTTTTTTGCACTCCTGAACTCCTGTGTAGCTTTGGCTGTATGATGGGGTCATTATCCATCTGTACTATGAAGCGCCGTCCAATCAAGTTTGCAGCATTTGGCTGAATCTGGGCTGAAAGTATATCCCGGTACACTTCAGAATTCATCCGGCTACTCTTGTCTGCTGTTATGTCATCAATAAACACAAGTGACCCAGTGCCATTGAAAGCCATGCATGGCCATGCCATCACGTTGCCTCCACCATGTTTTACAGAGGATGTGGTGTGCCTTGGATCATGTGCCGTTCCCTTTCTTCTCCAAACTTTTGGCTTCCCATCATTCTGGTACAGGTTGATCTTTGTCTCATCTGTCCATAGAATACTTTTCCAGAACTGAGCTGGCTTCTGGAGGTGTTTTTCAGCAAATTTAACTCTGGCCTGTCTATTTTTGGAATTGATGAATGGTTTGCATCTAGATGTGAACCCTTTGTATTTACTTTCATGGAGTCTTCTCTTTACTGTTGACTTAGAGACAGATACACCTACTTCACTGAGAGTGTTCTGGACTTCAGTTGATGTTGTGAACGGGTTCTTCTTCACCAAAGAAAGTATGCGGCGATCATCCACCACTGTTGTCTTCCGTGGGCTCCCAGGTCTTTTTGGATTGATGAGTTCACCAGTGCTTTCTTTCTTTCTCAGGATGTACCAAATTGTAGATTTTGCCACTTCAAATGTTGTAGCAATTTCTTTGTATGTTTTTTTTCTGTTCTTGCAGCTTAAGGATGGCTTGTTTCACCTGTATGGAGAGCTCCTGTGACCACATGTTTCCTTCACAGCAAAACCTTCCAAATGCAAACACCACACCTCAAATCAACTCCGGCCCTTTCATCTGCTTAATTGAGAATGACATAACAAAGGGATTGCCCACACCTGTCCATGAAATAGCCTTGGAGTCATTTGTCCAATTACTTTTGGTCCCTTTAAAAACAGGGTGGCACATGTTAAGGAGCTGAAACTCCTAAACCCTTCATCCAATTTTAATGTGGATACCCTCAAATGAAAGCTGAAAGTCTGAACTTCAACTGCATCTGATTTGTTTTGTTTCAAATTCATTGTGGTAATGTCTAGAACCAAAATTAGATAAATGTTGTCTCTGTCCAAATATTTATGGACCTAACTGTATGGGGCATAATCTATGGAGCATCTATGGGGCAGCATCTATGGGGGCACAATCTATGGAGCATCTATGGGGGCATAATACATTTTTTTTGTTAAATGTGTCCCCTCACTGTGCTGGCACTTTACATTTACAATGGCTCTGGCTTTTTTTTTGGGGGGGGGCAATACAGACTTTTGCTATGGGGCCCCATGATTTCTATGTACGCACCTGGCAGTTAGGATGTTAAAGGTGATGGTGGTGAGTGTGGTGCAGGGAAGGTGACGCAGGAATGATTCAGAGGACACAGCAGGTTGCAGTTTCCAACGTTTTACTCACAGTTCACTTGTGTGCAGATGCCTGCTTGGTGCTGTGTCCTCCAGGTGAGGGGTCCAGCAAACTCCCAGGTAGATCAGGAATACACCTTTCCAAGACTCCCTTCAGTATGTTCCTCTCCTGGCCGTCTCACTGAGCTTGGTTCCTCCCTCCAGCCCAAGCACCTACACAATCAGTGTCCCAAGCCAGCAGCCGTGGACCTTGTCGGTTGACATCCTCTGAGTCCCCTTGCTCCTATATGGCTGCCTTTTCGTGAATAATTGTGGATGTGGCTGAGGCACGTACAGATACCTCAGCCTCAGGTTTGCTAGTTGAGTCTTGCAGTCCTCCACTAGTCTTGGGGGCTGGTTCCCCTACTGCGACCTGGTCCCTCCACTACTGGATTCAGACACACGGGTGACTTCAGCACTCTCCGTGTCCCTAGGACCCCCTTCTGTCCTCCCGGGAGATTCCTTCAGCCTCCCTTCACAATTCTCTCTCTGCAGCCTCTCCGCTGCACTCCTCTTTTTGTTATTCCTAGCTCCCTCTGACAGGGAGCTCCTTGTCAGTACATCTGCTCACTTCCTCCTCACAACTCTCTGTTCTTCCCGCTCTCAAAGCTCCTCCCACTTTACTCTACCTTCTCCACCCACACCCCAACACCCTTTCTTACCCAGCCTGAGATGAGGCCCTCCTCCCCTGGGGTACGCCCAGGTGCCCTGACTGAACTAGTGTGTGTTGGGTGCGAGTGTTAGAGTCCTGGGTAGTGCTCCCTCCTTACCTGAGAGTGGGATACCACACCTCTGGATGAGGTGCAGTACCTCTGAAGTACCTCTGTGGCGACTGGACCCTCAGGGGTGCCACATATGTATCATTTCACAAAAGACAAGAGTAGACACATGCTATTGCTGATGTCATCTTTGGAAAAAAATATAAAGCTGCAATTGGTATAAAGCTGCCTTTGGTGCACTTAACAGTTTAAAGAGAACCCATCATCAGGATTATCCATGTAAACTAATGGTATGGACATAATGGCACTGGAATGCTGATTTAAAGCATACCTTCAGTGTAGAAATCTGCAGCCTGGTTTTTGCTAAATCATAAGAAGTTTCAGGTTCCTAAAGTGCGTCGGGGCGGGACAGTGGGGTAGATCTTCGGCTCTGCTATAGCCACTCAACTGCCTCTGGTGTCTTTATCTTTGTTCACATTTAAGTTCCGCGCTGGCGCCATCCTAACTGCGGGCGGCACTTGCATAGATTGGTGGCAAGCTTCTGGAAAATGGCACTGGCTCTGGCGCATGTGCAGATTTAGATGTAGATATTTAGATCTCTGCTCAATGACGAGCCGAGATCTCATTCTGCACATGCGCCGCCACCGCCGATGCCATTTTACTAAAGACTGCCAGAGGTCAATCTGCGCATGTACATCAACCAGTGCCATTTTCCTGAAGCCCGCTGCCTAATTAATCTGTGCAAGCACCACCTGCAGCCATGACGGAGTCAGCACAAAATTTAAATGACGAAGAAGATAAAGACACCAGAGACAGCGAAGGGGCCGTGGCAGTGCCAAACATCCGCTCCACTTCTTACAATGATTTAACAAAAACTAAGCTGCAGATTTCTACACTGAAGGTATCTATTCAATCAGTATGACAGCGCCATTTTTCCCATTCCTCTAGTTTAACATGGATAATCCTGATGACAGGTTGTCTTTAAAATGATCAGGAAATATCATAAATTCTCATACTCTCTAAATTTCTATCCACTCTTTTTGAGTGAGTGATTCATCTTAATTGACATTCTGCTACCACTATAGGTGCTGGAACTTCCTTAAACCTCACTTTGTCCAAAGCATTTCTTCTGCCATTATAAAAAGGTTGAGGCCCTAAACTGAAAGCTCACCTTTCCGTTATGCCTGTGTTCAGTTAGGCAGGATAGTAGGTGTAGAGAGGCAAAAGTAACCCACACTTCCATTAATCCAGGTTAGTGTCTCTCCTGCTAAGTGGATTATAGTGGATAACAGGTAGTGGGCTTCTCTAAATGGTTGGAATGATTTTTCAGGCTGAAAATGTCATGTTGGTGGGTAAATACTTTGTAATTTTGTTAGCTGTTAGTGACCTTTGAAAGTCAAAGAATCTGACAACAGTCAGTGTTATTATCCATACGATACATTTCGCCATTGGAATCTAATATTTGTAATCTAGAAAATATGTAACAAGAAAATAAGCAGTTTCCTAGGGAGACATCCATTGCTGTATTGTGAATGCACCAGCTCAAGCTTTAGAAAATGAAGAATTAACCTCATGATGTCTCTGAAGTGGGACAGGCAAGAAAACTCCCCGCAGAACCATGTCAACTGAAATGTTTTTAATTATCTGGAGAAAGTGTGGACTGTGTATCATCATTAACCGGACTAAACACTGACGGTCAGTGAGTCAGGTAGCAGTAAATGGTGCAATTAACAGATAGAGAGGAGACGTGTATTCAATTTGAAAGCTTTCTTTCCTAATCCATCTCCCTTCATCAAACAAAGTGCTGAGCTGTAGACTTTTACTTTCAATTATATTAATCGGGTTAATTCTAAGTTAAAGTCAACATTTTAATCAAGAACCAGCAAAGTCTAAAAGCACAAGGAAGAGCGAGTGCAATGATTTTTGCTTACAAGTTGCACCGGTAGAATAAAAAGTCAAGTAAGAAAACTGTATAGAAAGCGCTAGCACATACTTATCAGTTAAAAAGGAATAATTAGAGTTAAAGCGGTTCTACTGCGCCGTTCACTTTTACACCTGGAGATGAGCAGATGACACTGCTACAGCAAATGCCTTTTTGGCCAGCAAGTATTGTGCGCCTGCTGATGTAGAGGTTGGAAGCCCAAGGGAACCCTTTTCAAAGGAATGTGTGACTAGGTTTTTCTCAAACTCTTACTCCAGGGATGTGTCACTTATTGGGTTGCTTGCTGTAGTTTTAATAAAATCATGGTTTAATCACCAGACTAGTAACCCTGCTACCAAGTAGTACTCCATATTCATGCGCTCTGTATAAGCCTGCCCCACCACTGATTGGCAGCTTTCTGCCTATGCCAAGCATACACAGAAAGCTGCCAGTCAGTGCTATGGGTGGGGCTATACAGAGCTCAGCATTCAGAGAACTGCTAGATAAATTAGTGATGTTTATCAAAACTGCAGCAAGCAGCCCAGTGACACATCACTGGAATCAGTGTCTCCGCCCGTACATCGTGCTGTCCTGTTATTGGGAAAACCTGGCGACTTTTCTTCTCCCTCATCCTTCCTCTTCCTTCTCCTTCTTCCTTCCTTCCTTCCTTCCTTCCTTCCTTCTTTTCTTTCTTTCCTTTCTTCAGAATTTTGAAGAATATTTTAGATGCTTTCTGGTAAAGATTAATCTGGCCTCTTCAGTCTTGACTGTAACTAGTGGTTTGCTTTTTGAAAGAGACCCCCTGGAGTAACATTTATGAAGGGGTCTCTTGATTGTAGACGTTGCCAATGATAGTCCTGTCTCATTGACCGTAGTAGACACCTTTTCAGATATCCCATAAACAGCTACCAAATGCAAAATCAACATTTTGACCTTAGGCATGGAAACTTTTACACCAGAAAACTGGCATAAAACGCTTTCAAAAGTCACAAAGTTGTTATGTAATGTAGACTTGAACAACAATTTTGCAACTTTTGGTATTTTCACGCCAGTTTGAAGCAAGAGGGGAGGAGTTAGTCTATGGTCACAGAACGATCATATTAACGATCGGCATGTCTAAAAAAGCCATTAAATGGCTGACGATCAGCTTGTGTATAGTGGCCATTTAACGTCTGTGGTCGGCTGATCTAAATAGGCACTTATGATAGGATTGGTTCCATAAAAGTGACCTAAATTGTATCTGTTACAATCCCCCTTACAGTGGCAGGCTTGGGGGGATAATAGGGAAGGTCTCACCCATTACCTCTGTCACGCAATGACACCTTATGGACATCTTATAGATTTGTGCATTTCTATTTCCTAAAAGTTACATAAAAATTGCCTTCCTAATTACAATATCCCTTTTAACTGAGGTGAACACTTCCATGCAACAGATAAAGCTCTCCATGAGCAGTACATACAAGGCATGCCTCCCTTATCATCCAGTATAACTACATCCCATATGGGTTATATGCTTCTAAATCAAAACACAAGACAGGGAGATAAAGGAGAAAGATAAAACCTAGCTGGGACTCTCTCGTAATATTTTATGTTCTTATTACACTTCCTCATTTAGTTGTGCCACATTGAACTAGAATACAATTGCAAACATATATTATGTTAGTCCAAACATGTGCATCAGCACTTCAGCCATAAACCCACGGAAATGTGTATTTTGGGTAATGTAGCTCTCTCTTCCCTTGGGGTCATGTCTTTAAATCATCTCTGCCTCCCACAAACTCTCAGAGACACAGATATACTGCATTCCTGATCGGGATTTGTGAGCAAGTGCATTTCTTTCTATGTACATACATACGGCATATTATCTATAGATCTACCTCTATATGTACACTACATTTTTATATGTGCTAATTATCTGATGTATTTCTGTGAGCTTGCTAAATAAACAGGTTAGCCTACATCAACACTTTCATATTTGGAATCTGTATTTTTGCAATCTGGGGTCCGGTGATGGGACCCCCCAACATATTCAAAATTGCATTCAGGTAGTTTATTAACCCTTCAGGTGCTTTTCAAGAATTAATGCAAAGTGGCATAACAGGAATTAAAAAATGTATTTTTACCACCTATATGTTTCTACCTTCTGAACAGGCCACTATAGCTGGAAGACTTTAAGGCCATTATTTGACCATGAATTGCCATTGCAAACATCAGGACCACACGATCAAGATCTCAGGGTGCTGATGGGGTTAAAGAGGGAGACCCCACACTTTGATAACTATCTAGATGCTGTAGTCACTATTTATAGCAGTATTTAAGGGGTTAAACAGCCATGGTCGGCCATAGCTGATGCAGCAAGTTGTCAGCTATAGTGTTCAGCTGACAGCTGCTGGATTGTCACCCGTAGAGAGATGCTAGTCTCTTATATGGGAGGTCAGTTTTAAGTCGTATTAGTGGTCATTTACGGGTTAAAAAAGCCATCCTCCAACCAAGGTTGGTATCCTCTTAATATATTGCAGTCATCATATTACACGGCACCGTGTACTTACAATTACTAATTTTTACTTTCTACCCAGCTAATTCTTCTCTTTTTTTTGCTCTATGTAGAAACAAGAAGTCCCTTGTGACTGCATTTATCATTTCCCTTTTCAAATCCTGAGCCACCAGATCCCTCCTCCCTCTGTCAGGGACTTTTGCAGTGACTTATGACTCATACAGGGAAAATTGACCTTCTGTTTCTACATATAGCTTAGAAGGATTCAGCTAGTCAGTTTTTAATCACATGATGTCATAGACCTAATGGAAAAGAGAAGAATTAACTTTCTAGAAGAGCAAAATGAGCAATTATAAGTACAAATGACATGCAGAGTACCTTATAAATGTCAAAGCTTTACATATCGTGCTTCTTCTAGCCCCTGCCAGTAAATGCCATGACGCAATGCTTTTTGTGCCTAATGTTGCTATTACAATAGCACAAGGTTCCTAAAAATAACATCTATGGCTGCCCCTGTAAATGGTGAACAGGGGGCACCGCACCTGCTATTATCCTATTTGCTAATTATTGGGGGGTAACATACTAAAACACAGTATGGGCCACTCCCTATGGCACAATCACCAAGCAAGCAATGTATCAAAATATAAAAAAATGAAAGTATCATGACATAGAAAGTGCTCTTCCCAATGTATACTCTGTTACATTCTTTACATGTAAGAGTCCTCAATTAAGATTCAAACGTTATTTAATGGAGCCCTTCACACAATCATATATCTGCACACATTATGAGCTTTTTAATGGGCAGCATATTCTGTTGAATGGCATGTAATAGTCATATTCTTCCCACAAAAGTAAGAAGATCCTAAAAAATCGATTGAGTATTCCAATTCTGATGTATTGTAATATAACATGCTATATACATATGCTGTATATCGTTGCATGCTTCAGAGGTATTAAGTAAGGAATCATTCAAAAAGGATATATATTTATACTTATATACTTTCTTAATCTTTTTCAGGTGATTCCTTACGTAATATCTTTGTAGACCTAATAGTATGATTTCATGGAAATTGTTATCCTTGTGTTTCAGTAAGTGAATGTAAATGAGGCTTTTTGGGATTATCAGGAGTAGAGATGAGTGAATATCTTCGGCTCCCTACTTATTCGGCAAGCTATAGCACTTACCGAACAAGCTACCGCGGGAACCCGGATACCAGGATCGCTCCTGCTGATCAGTGTTCAGTGCCACAGCTGCATGTGTCATGGCTGTGTGACAGTCACAACAAACAGGCTCTCCATGCATGTGTCATGACTGTCACACAGCCACGACACATGCAGCTGCTGTGCTGAACAGCTGATCATCGGGAGCGCTCCAGGTTTCTGGATTCCCAAGGCAGCTTGTTCGGTAAGCGCTATAACTTGCCGAATAAGGAGGGAGCCAAAGATATTCGCTCAGGGTCGGACTGGCCCACCGTTAAACCGGAGGATTTTCCGGTGGGCCCTGGCATCTGGTGGGCCCTGGCACCTGCTGGCATACAGGGCCAGTTGCCTAGGGCCCCCGCTGCTCCAGGGGCCCCCAGTCAGTGGCGTGTCGCTAATAGTGGCACACCACGCAGCTGCTATGGGGGCCCGTCCCAGCAGAGCAGCAGCAGGTGACTGGAGGCAGGAGCCCCTGTCCCCACTGCTAAAGAGAAATGAATATTCACTGCTTCCCACGCCCCCATGGGCGTGGAAAGGGGTGAATATCATTTCACTTTAGCCACTAAACTTTAGCGGCTAACATTGCCCAGTGCAGTGCCCACTATCAGGTCTGGGGGACCAGGGCCCCCCACTCTCCCAGGGGCCCCCAGCAGAGGCAGCCGCTATGCGGCAGTAATTCAGGGCCGGCGCCGCCCTCAGTTGTAATGGAAGAGAGAGCGTCAGATGACGCTCTCTCTCCCATCAGTCCCCTCCGCTTCTGACTCACATCTCTATATCCACGTATATCTATCTATCTATATCTATCTATCTATCTATCTATCTATCTATCTATCTATCTATCTATCTATCTATCTATCTATCTATCTATCTATCTATCTATCTCTATATCTATCTATCTATCTATCTATCTATCTATCTATCTATCTATCTATCTATCTATCTATCTATCTATCTATCGCATTATACCCTATGGAGGGGGCAGCATTATACCCTATGGGGGGGCAGCATTATACCCTATGAGAGGGGGCAACATTATACCCTATGGGGGGGCAGTATTATACCCTATGAGAGGGGGCAGTATTATACCCTATGAGTGGGCAGCATTATACCCTATGAGGGGGGCAGCATTATACCCTATGAGGAGGCATTATACCCTATGAGGGGGAAAGCATTATACCCTATGAGGGGGCAGCATTATACCCTATGAGGAGGCAGCATTATACCCTATGAGGGGGAAAGCATTATACCCTATGAGTTGGCAGCATTATACCCTATGAGGGGGTGCATGATACCCTATGAGGGGCAGCATTATACCCTATGAGGGGGGCAGCATTATACCCTATGAGGGAGGCAGCATTATACCCTATGAGGGGATGAATTATACCCTATGAGGGGGTGCATTATACCCTATGAGGGGGGACAGCATTATACCCTATGAGGCGGCAGCATTATACCCTATGGGGGGGCAGCATTATACTCTATGAGGCGGCAGCATTATACCCTATGGGGGGCAGCATTATACCCTATGAGGGGGCAGCATTATACCCTAAGAGGGGGTGCATTATACCCTATGAGGGGGTGCATTATACCCTATGAGGGGGGGCAGCATTATACCCTATGAGGGGGGCAGCATTATATCCTATGGGGGGGCAACATTATACTCTATGAGGCGGCAGCATTATACCCTATGGGGGCAGCATTATACCCTATGAGGGGGTGCATGATACCCTATGACGGGGGCAGCATTATACCCTATGAGGGGGTGCATGATACCCTATGACGGGGGCAGCATTATACCCTATGAGAGGGGCAGCGTTATACCCTATGAGGGGGGCAGCATTATACCCTATGGGGGGGCAGCATTATACTCTATGAGGTGGCAGCATTATACCCTATGGGGGCAGCATTATACCCTATGAGGGGGTGCATGATACCCTATGACGGGGGCAGCATTATACCCTATGAGAGGGGCAGCGTTATACCCTATGAGGGGGGCAGCATTATACCCTATGAGGGGGGCAGCATTATACCCTATGGGGGGCAGCATTATACCCTATGAGGGGGCAGCATTATACCCTATAAGGGGGTGCATTATACCCTATGAGGGGGGGCAGCATTATACCCTATGAGGGGGGCAGCATTATACCCTATGGTGGGGGGGGGCAGCATTATACCCTATGAGGGGGCAGCATTATACCCTATGGGGGAAGCATTATACCCTATGAGGGGGGCAGTATTATACCCTATGAGGGGGGCAGCTTTATATTCTATGATGGAGGCTACCCCAACTCTTGCTACATAATTAAGATTTATACTACCTTATATTATACCCTGATATTAGCATGTTTTACCGCACAATTGGTGGTCTTGTATTTATTTCTATGTAGCTACATAGTGGGCCCCAAGAATGATTTTCTCTGGTGGGCCCAAGGTGTTCCAGTCCGAGACTGTATTCGCTCATCTCTAATCTGGAGCCTCTCTGCAAATGTGTCTCACCTGGCTCCAAGTTGAGCTCAGCACACACCCTATATAGACCACACTACCAGAAACACCAAAGCTTATCAAATATTACTGATGAAGCTTAAAACTGCAAACACAACATACTCACTGTGTGATCAGCGGGGTCTTCTCCCTCCTGTAGAGTGTAAGCTCTTATGGACATCGAATTCTCGCTCTCTTCTCCCCCATATGTATTTTTCAAGCAATTACAAGTTTCCAGTATTGAATATTCATGCTAATTTTTAAATTGAAATCAAAGTTTGGAAAAATATGACAAAGTTCAAATTTTAAACAATCCACGCATGTCTAATTATTATGTAATATTACACTACTACAATACAGAGCCAGCTAGTATAAGGCTATGCTCAAATGTTGTGTTTTTATTGCTTTTTTTGCTACTTTGCTATGCAAATTAAAAGCTGTTTTTTACAGTACCAGCAAAAGTGATGAGATTGCAGAAATCTCATGCCCACATATTGTTTTTTTCGCTAACTGAATTGGAAAACTGCCGCTTTTTAAAAAAAAAAACTGCAGCATGTCACTTCTTTCAGTGTTTTTGCAGTTTTTTTCACCCATAGAAAACAATGGGTAAGGATAATAAAGCAGCAAAAATCAGTATTTGTTGAGTTTTTAGTGAAAAAAGCAGGTACAGCAGAAGGTGAAACCCATTTATTTTTGTGATTTTCTCAAGTTTAAACCAGTGTCTTGGTGTCCTCACCTGAGAATGGCAATTAGGATTAGTACAGTTTAATTAAATTAGCGATGTGTTTAAAACTAAACATTGCCTGACCAATGTGTGAAATGGAACAATAGCTGACCAATGAGTAAAGGTACTGCCACACTAAACGCTCCCGCTAACGATCACAATAACGACGCATACTAATGCGATCGTTTTTGTGATCGTTTTAATGTCGCTAGTAGCTGCCACATTTAGCGATCTCGTTAACGACGCATAAGCGGTTAGCGATCTCCTTAACGACTTTGCGATGTAAAAAACAGCGCAAATCGTTCACAAAACGTGCCAGACACAGCGATAGAGGCTCACCAGCGGGACGCCAACGATCAAAATACGGTCCAGAACTCTAGTGAACGATCAGCGAGATCACAGCAGGGGCCACGTCGTTGCTACATGCCACACACAACAGCGTCACTAACGAGATCGCTAAATAGTGACGTTTTTTAGCGATCCCGTTAGCGATCTTGTTTAGTGTGGCATACCCTTTAAAGTAAACCGTGCCTGACCTACAAATTGCACTGCCATTGTCTTACATTTGCTATTCTGTATTTTTTCATGAACTCATGAACATTTTTGTTCAGAATAGTCACTATTTTTCAGACAAATCTTTCCCCACTAAATAACTGGTTATATTGACGTTTTTTTGGAAAAAAAAATGTTTTATGCTATCACATATGTCTTGCATTGGTGGCCTAACACCTTGCATTGCTCATGCTCATAAGGTGGAGGAAAAGCTGATCTTTGGGATTCTGAAAAACACAACAAAATAGCAGCAAGAAAAGCTGCAATAATATGAGCAAAACCTGCTTTTTGTCTGCAGCTTTTTTTTTACTACCAAGAGATCAAGTTTTGACTGCGGAAAAAAAGAAGCAAAAAAGCAACGTGTGTACATAGCCTAGCAGTCAGTTTAGCCTCTTGATGATCATATACAAAACATGATCATCAAATCCTCACAGAGGAATCAATAATAATATTTCTAGTTTAAGGTTATTAAGAGTTTCCAAAAACATACTGTAGAAAAAAGATACCCCAAAAGACTAATTTCTCTAGGGCACAACAAATGTAGTAAGGCCGGGATCACACATGCGAGGAAAACGTCCGACGCTCGCATGTGACTTCCCAGCTCTGGCGCCGGTACTCGGGAGTGGAGTGCGCGGCTGCATGTATTTCTATGCAGCCGCTCGCTCCACTCCCGAGTGCCGGCGCCAGAGCTGGGATTTCACATGCGGCCTAAGGTCTCTCATTGTTCGCCTTTACTATCATTTAGCGGAAGCTGAGCATGGCTCTAAAAAATTACTCATTAATTTTATTGGGCACCATGGAATGCATACCTCCGTGATGGCACTTCAAGGGAGCAGCACATACATGATGCTCTGTGACCTCCATTACATCTTTTTAACAAAGGAAGGAGTAAACTTTCACTTAAAATGGTATTCCACTCTACAAAACTGATAAACTATCCCTTTCAAGACCCTGGTCCAGTGGCCCCATCAATAGTCCACTGGATAGAAGACCTATGAACCTCGTCCTGCATGTCGGAATTCCCAGGTTCTTTTAAGTTGTAGTCCTGCTACTTCCGTGCTACGCCCTACATGCATCATGGTGCAATGATGACATTGCCTTAAAACTGAAAATCTAAACAGGAGTCCTGGGTAGAAGGCAGTTTCCAGAGCTCCCGTCTGACGGCCAGAGAATGTCGATGTGGCCATTGGACCAGGATCCTGCGAATCGATTTGCTAATCTCTGTAATTGGATATATGTAAGATTGGTGGTAGCCCCCACAGATTGCTAGATTAGCTAGGTGCAGGGGGCTTATGCCTACTGTTTTTGTCTGATTTTTTTTTTGCCGCAAGACCTCATTGAATGGAGCGACCAGTAACAAATGCGCAATACCACTCCATTCATTATCTATGAAAGTGAAGAAGACAGCACACGACAACGCTATCCACATAGTTGGTAAAAATCAATTTGCAGGAACCCGATCCAACAGCCAGGTCAGTATCTTTGGCCATCACACGGGAGCCTTGAGAACCGATCCTTACCTCCCAACATCCATGGCTCTTCCATTGATTAGACAGCCTGGCTCGTTGTCACATTTCCATCACACTGCAATGACGACATTGTGACAAGCTCCTCAAAAGAGGATCTGCTAATGCTGGGCGTCAAGAGGCGATTTTCAGGTCTTCCATTAAATAACCACAGATTACTGATCTGGCCACTGGACTGAGTTCTATGAATCGACAATACAGTCATGGCCAAAAGTTTTGAGAATGACACAAATATTAATTTTTACAAAGTCTACTGCTTCACTTTTTCTAATGGCAATTTGCATATACTCCAGAATGTTATAAAGAGTGATCAGCTTAACAGCAATTACTTGCAAAGTCAATATTTGGCAACAAAATGAACTTTATTCCCCAAAACACATTTCAACATCATTGCAGCCCTGCCTTAAAAGGACCAGCTAACCTCTTTTCAGTGATTGCTCCATTAACACAGGTGTGGGTGTTGATGAGGACATGGCTGGAGATCAATCTGTCATGATTAAGTAAGAATGACACCACTGGACACTTTAAAAGGAGGCTGGTGCTTGGCATCATTGTTTCTCTTCTGTTAACCATGGTTATCTCTAAAGAAACACGTGCAGTCATCATTGCAATGCACAAAAATGGCCTAACAGGGAAGAGTATCGCAGCTAGAAAGATTGCACCTCAGTCAACAATCTATCACATCATCAAGAACTTCAAGGAGAGAGGTTCCATTGTTGCCAAAAAGGCTCCAGGGCGCCCAAGAAAGACCAGCAAGCGCCAGGACCGTCTCTTAAAAGTGTTTCAGCTGCGGGATTGGGCTACCAGCAGTGCAGAGCTTGCTCAGGAATGGCAGCAGGCAGGTGTGAGTGCATCTGCACGCACTGTGAGGCGGAGACTCTTGGAGCAAGGCCTGGTCTCAAGGAGGGCAGCAAAGAAGCCACTTCTCTCCAGAAAAAACATCATGGACAGACTGATATTCTGCAAAAGGTACAGGCAGTGGACTGCTGAGGACTGGGGTAAAGTTATTTTCTCTGATGAATCCCCTTTTCGATTGTTTGGGACATCAGGAAAACGCCTCATTTGGAGAAGACAAGGTGAGCGCTACCACCAGTCTTGTCTCATGCCAACTGTTAAGCATCCTGAAACCATTCATGTGTGGGGTTGCTTCTCAGCCAAGGGAATCGGCTCTCTCACAGTCTTGCCTAAAAACACAGCCATGAATAAAGAATGGTACCAGAATGTCCTCCAAGAGCAACTTCTCCCAATCGTCCAAGAGCAGTTTGGCGATCAACAATGCCTTTTCCAGCATGATGGAGCACCTTGCCATAAAGCAAAGGTGATAACTAAATGGCTCAGGGAACAAAACATAGAGATTTTGAGTCCATGGCCTGGAAACTCCCCAGATCTTAATCCCATTGAGAACTTGTGGTCAATCATCAAGAGACGGGTGGACAAACAAAAACCTAAAAATTCTGACAAAATGAAAGCATTGCTTGTGCAAGAATGGACT
>JARQOD010000003.1:497331801-497419999 GCA_033576555.1 Oophaga sylvatica | reverse complement strand
AAGGTGGTACAAAATCCTTTGAAACTCAGGCATGGTTCATTTTAATGAAGGTGAGATTACCAACATTTTGGGTCGACAGCCGGGTCCTTATTTCTGTCAGGATTGATCCAGCTGCACTGAAGACTCTTTCTGATAGCACACTACCAGCAGGGCAAGGGAGCTCCTGTAAGGCATATTGAGCCAATTCAGGCCAGGTGTCCAGTGTACAGGCCCAGTAGTCAAAGGGGAATGAACTGTGAGGGAGAACTTCGATAGGGGAGGAGAGGTAATTTTGAACCATAGTTGACAACTGCTGTCTCCTGTCTGTTGCAATCGATTCAGTATTACCAGTCGAGTGAGTGTTACTTGAGAAATCAGTCCACAACATCGTCATGAAACCCATCTCCAACGCCACTTCGGCTGTGTGCACCACGAACACCTCTTCCATTTGGCCCAGTATGGCTCGTCGTAGAACCTGCACCGCTGCTGTGTGCTGGGAATGCCTCTAACAAATGGTTTACCAGAGTACCACACATGTGGGCCAATGTTCCAAGTGTCAATGATGCACTGCCAGTGGTGGGTGGAGGAGCACTTTCTGCCAAATCCACATCCCTCCAGTCATGCACAAACCCTGTACCTGACCTTGGCAAGCCAACATTTTCTCTTGCCCCCTGAGAAGCATCCTCCTCCCCAAAATAATGATCCCCCTCATCCTCCTCCTCCTCTTCTTCCCCCACCTCATCCAGGACAGTTCCCTGAGCAGACAATGCCTGACTGTCATCAAGGCTTGCCTCCTCCTCCTCCTCTTCCTCCTCTGCTGCAGACGCCTGATCCTTAATGTGCGTCAAAGTTTGCATGAGCAGACACATAAGTGGGATGCTCATGCTTATGATGGCATCGTCTGCGCTTACCAGCCGTGTGCATTCCTCAAACCACTGAAGGACTTTACAGAGGTCTTTCAGCTTTGACCACTGCACACCCGACAACTCCATGTCTGCCCTCAAACTGCCTGCACGTGTATCCTCCCACAAATGCATTACAGCCTGCCTCTGTTTGAACATCCTCTCAACCATGTGCATGGTGGAGTTCCACCTTGTTGCAACGTCTATGATTAGGCGGTGCTTGGGGAGGTTGAGCGATCGCTGCAGCCTCTGCATACGACTGGAGTCTACGGGCGAGCGACGGATGTGCGAGCACAGTCTTCGCACCTTATGGAGCAGGGCTGTTAACTCCGGATAATTATTTAGGAAGCACTGCACCACCAGGTTCAAGGTGTGAGCCAGGCAAGGAATGTGTCTGAGTTTTGCCAGGGCTATGGCCGCCACAAAATTATGGCCGTTATCACTGACTACCTTGCCTGGCACAAGATGTAGACTGCCCAGCCATGACTCAGTTTCTCGCTGCAAGTAGTCGGATAGTACCTCCGCGGTGTGTCTGTTGCCGCCCAAAGACATCATCTTTAAAACAGCCTGCTGACGCTTACCACTAGCTGTTCGATAGTGGGACACCTCGTGTGCAACACTGGCAGCTGCGTATGGAGTGCTCGTGCGACTGTGTTCTGTCGACGAGCTTTCGCTTCTGGAGGAGGAGGGTCAAACGCCTACAGCCAACTGTTGTCTATACCGTGGGAAAGGCACTGTCCCACCGCCGCTGTCCCTTGTGGACCCTCCATCCACTTTAACCCAGTGCGCAGTGACGGACACGTAACAGCCTTGGCCATGCCTACTGGCCCATGCATCTGTTGTGAAGTGCACCTTTCCACTCACTGATTGTTTGAGTGCATGGACAATTCGGTCTTTCACATGCAGGTGGAGGGCAGGGATGGCTTTTCTAGAAAAGAAGTGCCGACTGGGTAGGTCATAGCGTGGGGCAGCGTAGGTCGTGAGCTCTCGGAACGCTGCGCTTTCAACCAAATGGAAGGGCATAATCTCTAATGAGATCAGTTTGGCAATGTAGGCGTTCAAAGCCAGTGTACGCGGATGAGAGGATGAGTACTTTCTTGTCCTACTCAGAGTGTCTGCTAGGGTGAGCTGGACTTGAGAGCTGCATATGGGGGAACTAGCGGTGGACATGACGGACTGAGAGGGGGTTGGTGATGGTAATGGTGGTGGTAGTGGTGGTGATGGCCTAGATTCAGTCTTTCGTTGCAAAAACATTGTGATTCCCTGACTGCTTTGGCCTTGCGACGACACCTCAACATTTCTTGCTGGTGGTGTGCTAACCGGTGGGCTTACAGTGGGGGAAGCGATGTAGCGTTGCTGGCTACCTTCAGTCGGAGCAGGTGCACATGTGCTACCTGAGGTTTTGTAGTCCCTCCGCACTTCTTACAGATAATCTTTGCCTCATCAAAAGGATTTTGGTAAAAAAAAGTGCCACACTGCACTCTTCCTACTATGGGATAAATTTTAAGGGCTTGCACTCTGCTAATTTGACCATCTGGCCAAGCTGTCCTGCAACTCTTTTTTTTTTTAACACGTTTTTGGACAGCTACGGGCCTGCCAGATAACCGCTGCTGCGATGTCGATCCTTCTCCTCTTCTGAGCTGTTGCCAGCGGCACCCTCTTCCCCCAATGGATGCCAATCTGGGTCAACAACTGGGTCATCCATCACCTCCTCTTCAATTTCATCTGTACCTTCCTTTGTGTCACCGTGTAACATGGTATAGCATGCGGGAAGGGGCACCTGAGTCTCAACAGGGTCAGATTCTGGCTCAGTAGACTGCGAGGGCAATGTAGTGCTCTGGGTGAATGTACCAGCAGAATCATCTAGCAGTGGCTGTGCATCAGTGCACTCCATGTCAGATTCATGTTGGACTGGGGAATTCAGGATTTTACTTGATAACCCAGGCATGGTATGTGAAAAGAGCTCCATGGAGTTATCTGAAGTGTGGCCTGCCACATCCTTCACGTTTTGTGGGGGTGAAGGATACAAGGAAAGGTGTTGTTCCTGACCAGGAGCCTGCACTGACAACTCAGTGCTTGCATTTTTTGAAACTTCAGGAGAGGAGGTGATAGAGCTGGAGGCTGTTTAGGCAATGTAAGACAAATCCTGTTCCTGATGCTCCGGCTTTAAAAGCGGTTTACCTACTCCCAGAAAAGGGAGCCTTCCAGGCCTTCTGGAGCCAAACAATGACGCAGGCTCAACACCTCCTGCCTTAGGTGCTATTGTGCTTTTGGCACTACCAGCAGATGCACCACCACCACCATCAGTACCAGCTGGCCCCCCACGCCCACGTCCGCGGCCTCTTCCACCATACTTCTCATGTTTGTGAAAATTTACCCAAAATACCAGCAAATATATTGTACTGCATCAGAAGCGTACAGCTGTATACGGTGAAGGGGAAAATTTTAAATCTCAGTGTATATTTCCGGAGTCACACACAGACGCTCTCAGGCTCAGTATGGATTAGACCAGAATATAAAAAGCAGAAAAAGGGTACTGTGTTATGAATGTGCTAGAGATGGTTTCTGAGCAGAGACTCCCTCTGGTGGTTACAGACAGTACTGAACCTTTCAGCGAGGAGTGGCAATCTGGAATCACGGACTGGTCTGATATAAGGGAGGTTCCCTCCCATGATGGTTGCCCGTGATCAATTGTTCTTGTCTCAATTGTGGTTCCTGGTTCATTTGGAAGTTTGCTGGAGTCCTGCCTGCATCTCCTGCTTTCAGATAATATTTCAGAATATATTTTTGCTTTTCTTTTTGTGCTTGCTTTTTGCATTGTTTTCTGCACTTTTGTGGAGGTAAGCCAGGTCCCCTCCTGGGGCCTGGGCTCCTCACAGTTTTTCTGCAGCCACTGTTGTTTGCTCGTTTGTTTTTTCCTGTTTTTTCAGCAGCTGCGGCTTGGTTTTTGTTCACACTGAGAACTGATTTAGTGGGTGGCGAGATCGTGTGATCTCAGTATTTTTGTAATCAGAATTGTTGGATTTTTGTAGGGTTTTCTGGGTTGCAGAAAGTAATCTCTCCTGTCCTATCCTATTTAGTCAGCTTGTGGCCCCAGCGTTTGCTCAGTCTATTTTCTGCCTGTGTTTGTGTTTTCATCTTGTCTAACCACCATTATATGTTTGGGGGCTTCCTATTTTCTTTGGGGATCTGCTCCGGGGCAGATAGCTTTCATCTTTCTACCTTTAGGTGTAGTTATCTCTCAGGCTGTGACGAGGCGTCTAGGATCAACATAGGAACGCTCCACGGCTACCTCTAGTTGTGTCGTTAGTTTAGGAATCTGCAACCCAACAGTTACCAACATCTCAGGTGTTCGGCTACCCTGCTGTTGTTCCTGTCCTCCTCAGCTACCGAAACATAACAGTATCACCGGTCAAAACTGAAAATTATATGGTATTCACAGAAGGGAAAAAAAGTGTTGAAAGATAAAAAGTTGTCAGAGTTGTCAGAGATTTTTTTATTTTTTTTTTCTGTCTGTTGCATTTTTTCCCTCTTTTTCTCTGGGTGCTGAGGAGGATTTTTTTTTCTCTCAATGGAGTTTGCACAGTTGTCTGGCCGTGTGGATCAGCTTGCCACTGAGGTTCGGAGTATTGCTACCTATCTTGCTGGGTTGCCGGTTGTGGAACCTAGGATTCCCATGCCAGATTTGTTTTTGGGGGATCGGGCTAAATTTCTGAATTTCAAAAATAACTGTAAGTTGTTTTTTGCCTTAAAGCCTAAATCTTCAGGTAACGCAGCACAGCAGGTTCAAATTGTCATCTCTCTCCTGCACGGCGATCCTCAGGATTGGGCTTTTTCCCTGACACCTGGGGATCCTGTTTTGAATGATGTTGATGCGTTTTTTTCTGGCTCTGGGGTTGTTGTACGATGAACCTAATGTCACTGATCAAGCTGAAAAAACCTTGTTGGCATTAAATCAGGGTCTTGAAGACGCTGAGTTGTACTGTCAGAAATTCCAAAAGTGGGCAGTCCTGACCAAATGGAATGATGATGCTTTGGCAGCCCTTTTTCGGAAGGGGCTGTCAGAGAATGTAAAGGATGTTATGGTGGGATTCCCTGTCCCCTTTGGTCTCAATGATTCTATGTCATTGGCTATTCAAATTGACAGACGTTTGCGTGAGCGGAGAAGTATGCGTGGAATGGTGTTGCCTTGTGAACCAGCTTCTGAACCCATGCAGTGTGATAGAGTGGTGTCTGGGGCACAGCGACATGAGTTTCGAATGCGCAATGGGTTATGTTTCTACTGTGGTGATGCCTCTCATGCTATTTCAGTCTGCCCTAAGCGGGGAAGACGTTTTGCACGCTCAGTTGTCTTGGGTAGTGTTCAGACTAAGTTTTTATTAACTGTCACTCTGATATGCTCTCTGTCCTCATTTTCTGCTCAGGCTTTCGTTGATTCTGGAGCAGCTATTAACCTGATGGATTATGATTTTGCTAAACGTTGTGGGTTTCCCTTGATACCCCTACAGAAGTCTATTCCCCTACTGGGGATCGATTCTACCCCTTTGGCTGAGAATAAACCCCAGTTTTCTACTCAGGTGATAATGAGGGTTGAACCTGATCACCAGGAGTGCTGCAAATTTTTGGTTCTATATAATCTGCATGACATTATCGTGCTGGGTTTCCCTTGGTTACAGTCTCATAATCCTGTTTTGGATTGGAAATCTGTGTCTGTAACCAGTTGGGGCTGCCAATGTGTTAATACCAACACTCCTGTTTTTTCTGCCTCCCCCAGGCTCAGGATGTTCCTGACTTTTTGTTTGATTTTTCTGATGTGTTTAGCGAAAGTAAATCTGCATCCTTGCCTCCCCATAGGAGCTATGACTGCGCTATTGAATTAGTGCCGGGTAGTAAATTCCCTAAAGGTCGCCTTTTTAACTTGTCTGTACCTGAACATGACGCTATGCGGTCTTATATCAAGGAATCATTGGAGAAGGGTCATATCAGACCATCCTCTTCACCCTTAGGTGCCGGTTTTTTCTTTGTGGCCAAAAAAGATGGTTCATTAAGGCCGTGTATTGATTATCGTCTCTTGAACAATATTACTGTGAAATATCAATACCCGTTACCCTTGATTTCTGACCTGTTTTCCAGGGTGAAAAACGCTACTTGGTTTACCAAGCTTGACCTCAGGGGGGCGTATAACCTTATTCGCATTAGCACGGGGATGAATGGAAGACGGCATTCAATACCCTGAAGGGCATTTTGAGTACCTAGTGATGCCCTTTGGGCTCACTAATGCTCCTTCCGTCTTCCAGTCCTTCATGAATGACATTTTCAGGGATTTTGTGGACAAATTTCTGATTGTTTATTTGGATGATATCTTGATTTTTTCTAATGACTGGGACTCTCATGTGAAACATGTTCGAACTGTATTCCAGATTTTGAGAGAGAATGCTCTGTATGTGAAGGGATCAAAGTGTCTTTTTGGCGTACAGAGGATCTAATTTCTGGGATTCATTTTGTCCCCATCTGTTATTGAAATGGACCCGGTCAAGGTTCAGGCCATCTGTGATTGGGTCCAACCTACTTCATTAAAGGCTCTTCAGAGATTTTGGGTTTTGCCAATTTTTATCGTAAATTTATTGGTAATTTCTCGGTTATTGTTAAACCATTAACTGATTTGACCAGAAAGGGTTCTGATGTGGTGAATTGGCCTCCTGAGGCAGTCTCTGCATTTCAGGAACTTAAGCAGAGATTCACTTCTGCTCCTGTTCTACGGCAGCCTGATGTTTCTCTGCCATTTCAGGTGGAGGTTGATGCCTCTGAAATTGGGGCAGGTGCCGTTTTGTCCCAAAAAGATCCAGAGACCTCTAAAAGTAACCCTTGTGCCTTTTTCTCTCGAAAATTTTCTCCTACTGAACGTAATTATGACGTAGGTAATCGGGAGTTATTGGCCATGAAGTGGGCTTTTGAAGAGTGGAGACATTGGCTGGAGGGAGCCAAACATCAGGTGGTGGTCCTTACGGACCATAAGAATCTGGTCTATCTGGAATCTGCCAAGCGACTCAATCCTAGACAGGCCAGGTGGGCCTTGTTTTTCACACGTTTTAATTTTGTGGTTTCCTTTCTTCCTGGCACTAAGAATGTTAAGGCGGATGCCCTCTCGAGGAGTTTCCTTGCGGACTCTCCTGAGTTATCTGATCCTTCTGTTATTTTGAAAGAGGGTGTAGTTCTTTCCGCCATCTCGCCCAATTTGAGACTTGCTCTGGAGGGGTGTCAGGAGGATAGGCCCGAGCGCTGCCCTGTTGAAAATTGTTTGTCCCGGACCAATGGAAAAAGAGTGTGATGTCTGAGATTCATTGTTCCGCATTGGCTGGGCATCCGGAATTTTTGGTACCAGAGACTTGGTTAGTCGGTCCTTTTGGTGGCCTACCTTGTCTCGTGATGTCAGGGAATTTGTGCAGTCCTGCGGGACTTGCTCTCGCTCCAAGCCTTGCTCTCGCTCTAGTGGTTTGTTGATGCCATTGCCTGTGCCCAAGAGACCATGGACCCATATCTCTATGGATTTCATTTCCGATCTTCCTGTTTCTCAGAGAATGACCACCATCTGGGTAATTTGTGATAGGTTTTCCAAAATGATACATCTTGTGCCATTACCTAAGTTGCCTTCCTCCTCTGAATTGGTGCCGTTGTTCCTTCAGCACGTGGTTCGTTTACACGGCATTCCTGAGAACATTGTGTCTGACAGAGGAGTCCAGTTTGTTTCCAGATTTTGGAGGACTTTTTGTTCTAAACTGGGTGTTCAATTGTCTTTCTCCTCGGCATTTCATCCTCAGACCAATGGTCAAACTGAGAGAACAAACCAGACATTGGAGACTTATCTAAGATGCTTTGTGTCTGCTGATCAGGATGACTGGGTCTCTTTTTTGCCTTTGGCTGAGTTTGCTCTTAATAATAGGGCTTTGCTCTGCCACTTTGATGTCTCCATTTTTCTGTAATTCTGGGTTTCACCCTCGATTTTCTTCAGGACAGACGGAGGCTTCTGTCTGTCCAGGTGTTGACTCTGTTGTGGAGCGTATGCAGCAGATTTGGGACCAGGTAGTGGAGAGGTTGTCCCTCTCTCAGGAGAAGGCCAGCGGTTTGCTAACCGGCATAAGGACTGATGGTCATCGGTTTAAAGTGGGGGACTTGGTCTGGTTGTCCTCAAAGAATATTCCTATGAGAGTAGCATCTCCTAAATTTAAGCCTAGGTTCATTGGACCTTATAAGATCATGGAGATTATTAATCCTGTTTCTTTTCGTTTGCTTCTTCCAGGGACATTTAAGATCCATAACGTGTTCCACAAGTCCTTGTTGAAGAGGTTTGTTGAGCCAGTGGTTCCTGCTGCTGTGCCTCCTGACCCTGTTTTGGTTGAGGGCAATCTGGAGTATGTGGTTGAGAAAATATTGGATTCTCGTTTTTCTAGACGGAAACTCCAGTATTTGGTTAAATGGAGAGGTTATGGTCAGGAAGACAATTCTTGGGTGTTTGCTTCGGACATCCATGCTAGGAGACTTATCCGTGCGTATCATAGAACTCATCCTGACCGACCTGGTTGCTCAAATGAGGGTTCGGTGACCCCTCCTCAAGGGGGGGGTACTGTTGTGAATGGGTTTGAGATGAGTTCTGAGCAGAGGCTCCCTCTGGTGGTTACAAGCGGTGCTAGTGAAGATTGTGAGGACTGGGAATCAGGTGTTACTGACTGGTCTTATATAAGGGAGTCATTTTCCCATCAGGGTTGCCGGTGATCAATTGTTCTGGTCTGAATCCTTCATTCCAGTTTCCCTTGTAGCCTGCTGTGTCGTGTCTGCATCTCCTGCTTACAGATAAGACTTTTGCTTCTTTTGTGTTTGTGCTATATTTTTGCATTTTGTCCTGCACTTCTTTGGGGGCCTTCAGGGTCCCCTCCGGGGGCTTCTGCCCTCTCGTTTGGTTCAGCCACTGAGTTTTGTTCTTTTGCTTTTTCAGTTTTTTCAGTGGCTGCTGTTTTTATTTTGTTACACCAGAGAACTAATTTAGGTGGTAGAGGTGGTGTGATCTCAGGTGATTTTGAAATTAGTAGTGTTGGTGCTTTTCAGGGTTTTCTGGGATTGCAGTAAGTACCCTTCCTATCCTTTTCTATTTAGATAGTTTGGGCCCCAGCGTTTGCTCATACTATTTTCTTTCTGTGTCAGTATTTCCTCTTGTCTAACCGCCATTACATGTTTGGGGGCTTTCTGTTATCTTTGGGGTTCTGCTCCGGGGCAGATAGCTTTCCTATTTCTATCTTTAGGTGTAGTTAGTTTCTCAGGCTGTGACGAGGCGTCTAGGACCAACGTAGGAACGCTCCACGGCTGCCTCTAGTTGTGGTGGTTAGTCAGGGTACTGCAATCTCATAGATTCCAACTGCTCTGGTGTATTGCCTTTTTTACCTGCACTCCTCAGCTACCGAAACATAACACTCTTTAGAGATTTTTGGGTTTTGCCAATTTTTATCGTAAATTTATTGGTAATTTCTCCAGCATTGTTAAACCATTGACTGATTTGACTAAAAAGGGTTCTGCTGTGGTGAACTGGCCTCCTGAGGCAGTCTCTGCGTTTCAGGAACTTAAGCAGAGATTCACTTCTGCTCCTGTTCTACGGCAGCCTGATGTTTCTCTACCGTTTCAGGTGGAGGTTGATGCCTCTGAAATTGGGGCAGGTGCCGTTTTGTCCCAAAGAGATCCAGAGACCTCTAAGAGTAACCCTTGTGCCTTTTTCTCTCGAAAATTTTCTCCAACTGAACGTAATTATGACGTGGGTAATCGGGAGTTATTGGCCATGAAGTGGGCCTTTGAAGAGTGGAGACATTGGCTGGAAGGAGCCAAACATCAGGTGGTGGTCCTCACGGACCATAAGAATCTGGTTTATCTCGAATCAGCCAAGCGACTTAATCCTAGACAGGCCAGGTGGGCCTTGTTTTTCACACGTTTTAATTTTGTGGTTTCTTTTCTTCCTGGCACTAAGAATGTTAAGGCAGATGCCCTCTCGAGGAGTTTCTTTGCGGACTCTCCTGAGTTATCTGATCCTACTGTTATTTTGAAAGAGGGTGTAGTTCTTTCCGCCATCTCACCCAATTTGAGACTGGCCTTGGAAGGGTGTCAGGAGGATAAACCTGAGCGCTGCCCTATTGGGAAATTGTTTGTCCCAGACCAGTGGAAGAAGAGTGTGATGTCTGAGATTCATTGTTCCGCGTTGGCTGGTCATCCCGGGATTTTTGGTACCAGAGACTTGGTGAGTCGGTCCTTTTGGTGGCCTACTTTGTCTCGTGACGTCAGGGAATTTGTGCAGTCTTGCGGTACTTGCTCTCGCTCCAAGCCTTGATCTCGCTCTAGTGGTTTGTTAATGCCATTACCTGTGCCCAAGAGGCCATGGACCCATATCTCTATGGATTTTATTTCCGACCTCCCTGTTTCTCAGAGAATGACCGTTATCTGGGTAATCTGTGATAGGTTTTCCAAGATGATACATCTTGTGCCATTACCTAAGTTACCTTCCTCCTCCGAATTGGTGCCTTTGTTCCTTCAGCACGTGGTTCGGTTACATGGCATTCCGGAGAACATTGTGTCTGACAGAGGAGTCCAGTTTGTTTCCAGATTTTGGAGGACATTTTGTTCTAAACTTGGTGTTCAATTATCTTTCTCCTCTGCTTTTCATCCTCAGACCAATGGACAAACCGAGAGAACAAACCAGACCTTGGAGACTTATTTGAGATGTTTTGTGTCTGCTGATCAAGATGACTGGGTCTCTTTTTTGCCTTTGGCTGAGTTTGCTCTTAATAATAGGGCTAGCTCTGCCACCTTGATGTCTCCATTTTTCTGCAATTTTGGGTTTCACCCTCGATTTTCTTTGGGACAGGCAGAGGCTTCTGTCTGTCCGGGTGTTGACTCTGTTGTGGAGCGAATGCAGCAGATTTGGGACCAGGTAGTGGAGAGGTTGTCTCTCTCTCAGGAGAAGGCCCAACGGTTTGCCAACCGGCGTAGGACTGATGGTCCTCGGTTTAAAGTGGGGGACTTGGTTTGGTTATCCTCAAGAAATATCCCTATGAGGGTTGCATCTCCGAAGTTTAAGCCCAGGTTCATTGGACCTTATAAGATCATGGAGATTCTTAATCCTGTTTCCTTCCGTTTGCTTCTTCCAGGGACATTTAAGATCCATAACGTGTTCCACAAGTCCTTATTGAAGAGGTTTGTTGAGCCAGTGGTTCCTATGGCTGCGCCTCCTGACCCTGTTTTGGTTGAGGGCAATCTGGAGTATGTGGTTGAGAAAATATTGGATTCTTGTTTTTCTAGACAGAAACTCCAGTATTTGGTTAAGTGGAGAGGTTATGGTCAGGAGGACAATTCTTGGGTGTTTGCTTCGGACATCCATGCTAGGAGACTGATCTGTGCCTATCACCGAGCTCATCCTTATCGGCCTGGTTGCACAAGTGAGGGTTCGGTGACCCCTCCTCAAGGGGGGGTACTGTTATGAATGTGCTAGAGATGGTTTCTGAGCAGAGGCTCCCTCTGGTGGTTACAGACAGTACTGAACATTTCAGCGAGGAGTGGCAATCTGGAATCACAGACTGGTCTGATATAAGGGAGGTTCCCTCCCATGATGGTTGCCGGTGATCAATTGTTCTTGTATCAATTGTGGTTCCTGGTTTATTTGGAAGTTTGCTGGAGTCCTGCCTGCATCTCCTGCTTTCAGATAAGATATTTTTTGCTTTTCTTTTTGTGCTTGCTTTTTGCATTGTTTTCTGCACTTTTGTGGAGGTAAGCCAGGTCCCCTCCTGGGGCCTGGGCTCCTCACAGTTTTTCTGCAGCCACTGTTGTTTGCTCGTTTGTTTTTTCCTGTTTTTTCAGCAGCTGCGGCTTGGTTTTTGTTCACACTGAGAACTGATTTAGTGGGTGGCGAGATCGTGTGATCTCAGTATTTTTGTAATCAGAATTGTTGGATTTTTGTAGGGTTTTCTGGGTTGCAGAAAGTAATCTCTCCTGTCCTATCCTATTTAGTCAGCTTGTGGCCCCAGCGTTTGCTCAGTCTATTTTCTGCCTGTGTTTGTGTTTTCATCTTGTCAAACCGCCATTATATGTTTGGGGGCTTCCTATTTTCTTTGGGGATCTGCTCCGGGGTAGATAGCTTTCATCTTTCTGCCTTTAGGTGTAGTTATCTCTCAGGCTGTGACGAGGCGTCTAGGATCAACGTAGGAACTCTCCACGGCTACCTCTAGTTGTGTCGTTAGTTTAGGAATCTGCAACCCAACAGTTACCAACATCTCAGGTGTTCGGCTGCCCTGCTGTTGTTCCTGTCCTCCTCAGCTACCGAAACATAACAGTACTGTATCACAAGCGTACAGCTGTATACAGTCTAGGGATAATTGTAAATCTCCATATATATTTCCGTAGTCAGGCACAGACGCTCACAGGCTCAGTATGGATTACACCAGAATGTAAAAAGCATAAAAAGGTACTATATCAGAAGATACCAGGTGTATATAGTGTTGGGGTAATTGTAAATCTCTGTATATATTTCCAGAGTCAGACACAGACTCTCACAGGCTCAATATGGATTACACCAGAATATAAAAAGCAGAAAAAGGGTAATGTATCAGAAGCGTACAGCTGTGTACAGTGTTGGGGTAATTTTACATCTCCGTATATATATCCGGAGTAACACACAGACGCTCACAGGCTCAGTATGGATTAGACCAGAATATAAAAAGCAGAAAAAGGGTAATGTATCAGAAGCGTACAGCTGTATACAGTGTTGGGGTAATTTTAAAATATATTTCCAGAGTGACACACAGACGCTCACAGGCTCAGTATTGATTAGACCAGAATATAGAAAGCAGAAAAAGGGTACTGTATCAGAAGCGTACAGCTGTATACAGTGCTGGGGTAATTTAAATCTCTGTATATATTTCCGGAGTAACACACAGAATCTCACAGGCTCAATATGGATTAGACCAGAATATAAAAAGCAGAAAAATGGTAATGTATCAGAAGATACCAGGTGTATACAGTGTAGGGGTAATTGTAAATCTCCGTATATATTTCCGGAGTAACACACAGACGCTCACAGGCTCAGCATGGATTAGACCTGAATATAAAGCAGAAAAAGGGTACTGTATAAGAAGATACCACGTGTATACAGTGTAGGGGTAATTGTAAATCTCCGTATATATTTCCGGAGTAACACACAGACGCTCACAGGCTCAGTATGGATTAGACCAGAATATAAAAAGCAGAAAAAGGGTAATGTATCAGAAGATACCTGGTGTATACAGTGTAGGGGTAATTGTAAATCTCCGTATATATTTCCAGAGCCAGACACAGACGCTCAGAGGCTCAATATGGATTAGACCAGAATATAAAAAGCAAAAAAGGGTAATGTATCAGAAGCATACAGCTGTATACAGTCTAGGGATAATTGTAAATCTCCATATATATTTCCATAATCAGACACAGACTCTCACAGGCTCAGTATGGATTACACCAGAATATAAAAAGCAGAAAAAGGGTAATGTATCAGAAGCGTACAGCTGTGTACAGTGTTGGGGTAATTTTAAATCTCCGTATATATTTCCAGAGTAACACACAGACGCTCACAGGCTCAGTATGGATTAGACCAGAATATAAAAAGCAGAAAAAGGGTAATGTATCAGAAGCGTACAGCTGTATACAGTGTTGGGGTAATTTTAAATCTCCCTATATATTTCCAGAGTGACACACAGACGCTCACAGGCTCAGTATTGATTAGACCAGAATATAGAAAGCAGAAAAAGGGTACTGTATCAGAAGCGTACAGCTGTATGCAGTGCTGGGGTAATTTTAAATCTCTGTATATATTTCCGGAGTAACACACAGAATCTCACAGGCTCAATATGGATTAGACCAGAATATAAAAAGCAGAAAAATGGTAATGTATCAGAAGATACCAGGTGTATACAGTGTAGGGGTAATTGTAAATCTCCGTATATATTTCCGGAGTAACACACAGACGCTCACAGGCTCAGCATGGATTAGACCTGAATATAAAGCAGAAAAAGGGTACTGTATAAGAAGATACCACGTGTATACAGTGTAGGGGTAATTGTAAATCTCCGTATATATTTCCGGAGTAACACACAGACGCTCACAGGCTCAGTATGGATTAGACCAGAATATAAAAAGCAGAAAAAGGGTAATGTATCAGAAGATACCTGGTGTATACAGTGTAGGGGTAATTGTAAATCTCCGTATATATTTCCAGAGCCAGACACAGACGCTCAGAGGCTCAATATGGATTAGACCAGAATATAAAAAGCAAAAAAGGGTAATGTATCAGAAGCATACAGCTGTATACAGTCTAGGGATAATTGTAAATCTCCATATATATTTCCAGAGTCAGACACAGACTCTCACAGGCTCAGTATGGATTACACCAGAATATAAAAAGCAGAAAAAGGGTAATGTATCAGAAGCGTACAGCTGTGTACAGTGTTGGGGCAATTTTAAATCTCCGAATATATTTCTGGAGTAACACACAGACGCTCACAGGCTCAGTATGGATTAGACCAGAATATAAAAAGCAAAAAAGGGTAATGTAACAGAAGCATACAGCTGTATGCAGTCTAGGGATATTTGTAAATCTCCGTATATATTTCCATAATCAGACACAGACTCTCACAGGCTTAGTATGGATTACACCAGAATATAAAAAGCAGAAAAAGGGTAATGTATCAGAAGCGTACAGCTGTGTACAGTGTTGGGGTAATTTTAAATCTCCGTATATATTTCCAGAGTAACACACAGACGCTCACAGGCTCAGTATTGATTAGACCAGAATATAAAAAGCAGAAAAAGGGTACTGTATCAGAAGCGTACAGCTGTATACAGTGTTGGGGTAATTTTAAATCTCCGTATATATTTCCGGAGTAACACACAGATGCTTACAGGCTCAGTATGGATTAGACCAGAATATAAAAAGCAGAAAAAGGGTAATGTATCAGTAGATTCCAGGTGTATACAGTGTAGGGGTAATTGTAAATCTCCGTATATATTTCCGGAGTCAGACACAGACTCTCAGAGGCTCAATATGGATTAGACCAGAATATAAAATGTTAGAACCCTCTTGTTAGGTTTTGTTTCAGTTTGCTGGTCACATGACCTTTTTTCCCTATTTAGTCTGGCTCCGCCCTTCTGGCTTTGCTGGACTTCATTGTATAACCTACTCTTTAGCTAGCCGGGTGCTTAGGTGCCTTACTCAGTCAGTTTTGCTTGATCTTAGGATCTCTAAGTAATTTGTTTTCTGTTTTATTTTTCCCTGCTACAATTTCTGTTAGGAGGTGTCCACCTTTTCCCCCAGTCCCTAGATCTTGTAGGGATTCCTCCCTCGCAACTATAGGTCTTCGTTCAGACTAGCTGAGGACTTTAGCGGGTCTGGTCGCAGGATCAGGTTCCCCGTTACATCGTAGGGATCCAGCTTAGTTCTATTGTAGGGACAGAATTCCCTCTTTCCTTAGTGCTTGTAGCAGACCATAACAGTAAGTCCAGCCCAAAAAAAAAAAAAATCACTAAGGAAAGATTTTCTGTTTCCATCATGGTGTCGGTTCAGGATTTGGCTGAACGCCTGCAGGGACTTTCTTTGGAGGTGGCTGAAATCCAGCAACACGTGAGTAGTTGTTCTGGAGCACATTTTGTGGAGCCAAAGGTACGTTTGCCTGATTTATTTTTTGGTGAACAACAAGATTTTTTTTCTTTTAAAAATGCTTGCTTGTTGTATTTCCGTTTGAGACCCAGATCCTCTGGTGATGAATCACAGCGCATAGGGTTCATAATGTCACTTTGCGCAAAGAACCTCAGGACTGGGCCTTTTCTCTGCAGCCTAGTGATCCATGCTTTAGATCAGTGGATAGTTTTTTTCTGCTTTGGGGTTATTGTATGACGATCCGGATCGTGTTTCATCAGCTGAGACAGAATTGAGACGTTTGAGACAGGGATCAGGTAATGTGGAAAAATATTGTACTCACTTCCGAAGGTGGTCCACTCAGGTGGGGTGGAACGATTCAGCTTTGAAAAGTTTATTTCTTGCAGGGTTAAGTGAAAGGGTTAAATATTTGCTGATTGCTTATCCTATACCTGGTAACTTGCAAGAGGCTATGCAATTAGCCATACGGGTGGATAGGAGACTGCGTGCAAGGGTTAATGAGAGTAAATCTGCCTTGTCATCTCCAAGTTTGGAAAGGGACTGTACTGACATTACAGAGCCGATGGAAATTGGAGCAATGACACCTCACTCTCGGGAAAAAGACCGTAGATTTGCGGAGGGCTTGTGTTTCTATTGTGGCAAATCTGAGCATTTTATTAAGAACTGTGCGCTTCGAATGAATAAAGAGAGAAAAAAAAATGAGGTCAGTTTCGCCCGCATAGCTTGTTTAAACAATAAAGGTGTCTTTCTTTCTGCTACCACTGCTGGTGAGGAGGAATTAATGGAGTTTCGGGTATTTGTGGACTGTGGTTCAACTCTCAATGTGATTGATGGGAAATTTTTGGAAAAACTAAAATTAAAACCCAAACTTCTATCTTCCCCTATTAATGTGGTGTCTGTGGATGGTTCTCACTTGAAAAATGTTACTCACCATATCTGTGAATTTCCTCTTACTATTAATGGTGTTCATCAAGAGAATTTGGATTTGGTAGTTTTGAATAATTTGCCCTCACCGGTGATTTTGGGGTTACCCTGGTTAAAATTGCACAATCCGGTACTGGATTGGTCTACCAATGAAATTAAGTCCTGGAGTCCTAATTGTTATGACAAGTGTTGTAACGGGCGTATTGCTGCTGTAGTTAAGGGGGAGTTACCTGTACCTATATCAGGATTTTTGGAAAGTTTTTTCTGATAAGGAATCGCAGGTATTGCCTCCTCATAGAGATTATGATTGTGCAATTGAATTTGTCCCTGGAGCGACTCTTCCTAAAAGTCGTTTATTTAATTTGACTATTCCTGAGAGAAAGGCTTTAGAGGAATACATACAGACAAGCTTGGCTTGCCAGTCACATTAGGCCTTCCAAATCTCCTGTGGCGGTTGGATTTTTTTTTGTTAAAAAAAAGGACGGCGGTTTACGGCCTTGTCTAGACTTTCGTGAGATTAATAAGATTACTGTACGCAATCCTTACCCACTGCCATTGATTCCTGATTTGTTTAATCAGTTAGTGGGGGCCAAGTGGTTCTCGAAAATTGATCTTCGAGGGGCATACAATTTGTTGCGCATGAAGGAGGGGGATGAATGGAAGACTGCGTTTAACACTCCACTGGGTCATTTTGAGAATCTGGTCATGCCTTTTGGGCTTTCCAGTGCTCCGGCATTTTTTCAGAATATTATTAATGACATCCTTAGACCTTTGATCGGCAGAAGTGTGGTTGTGTATTTGGATGACATTTTGATTTATTCACTGGATTTGGAGTCTCATTGGAGGAGTGTGCGTGAAGTATTACAGTTACTGAGTGATAATTCACTTTTTGCCAAACTAGAAAAATGTGAGTTCGCTGTACAGAGACTTAGTTTTTTGGGCTACATTGTCTCCAGTGAAGGTTTTGAAATGGACCCGGTGAAAGTGCAAGCTGTGCAGGAATGGCCTAGGCCTATTGGTGTGAAATCAATACAGAGGTTTTTAGGGTTCGCCAATTATTATAGAAAATTCATAAAAAAATTTTCTGTGATTGCCAAACCTCTGACCGATCTCACCAGGAAAGGTGCTGATGCGGTTCAGTGGACTACTGAGGCCATTGAGGCTTTTGTGTTGCTAAAGGAGAGGTTCAGCTCTGCTCCCATCCTTACGCAGCCTGATGTGACTAAACCATTTTTGGTTGAGGTTGATGCTTCTTCTGTGGGGGTCGGCGCGGTGTTGTCTCAGGCAAAGACGGATGGAGTACATCCCTGTGCTTTTTTTTCAAAGAAATTTTCTGAGTCTGAACTAAATTATGATATCGGTAATCGGGAATTGTTGGCAATTAAACTAGCATTTGAACACTGGCGTCATTTTTTGGAGGGAGCGGAATTTCCCGTTCAAGTCTTCACCGATCATAAAAATCTGATCTACCTTGATGCTGCCAAACGCTTGAATGCCCGTCAGGCTAGGTGGGCACTGTTTTTCTCACGGTTTAATTTTACCGTTACTTACATCCCAGGTACTAAAAATGTTAAAGCTGATGCTTTGTCTCGCAGCTTTTCTCCTATGGTGGGTACTGAGGAGGAGGAGGAAAACATCTTGCAAGAGGGGGTTGTTATTGCTGTTTTGGACTCCGTGTTGGAAGATGAGATTCTTAAAGCACAGGAGAATGCCCCATCTAACACGCCGCATGGGAGGTTGTTTGTGCCTGGTACCCTGAGGAGAGATTTGTTTGATGAATGTCATGACTCTCGGTTGGCAGGTCATCCTGGAATCTCTGAGACCAAGAGACTTGTGGGTCGCAGTTTTTGGTGGCCAGGATGGCAGAAGGAAGTCATTAAGTGGGTGCGTCAATGCACTGTGTGTGCTAGATCTAAGTCTTCTCATACTCCTGCTGCGGGGTTGCTTTGCCCTCTGGAGGTCCCTAGTGCACCTTGGACACATTTGGCTATGGACTTTATTACTGACCTTCCCTCCTCTGAGGGTTTCACTGTCATCTGGGTGGTCGTGGACCGTTTTAGCAAGATGTGTCACTTGGTTCCTTTCATCAAACTGCCCTGCGCTAAGACTCTCACTAAGGCCTTTGTCAAGGAAATAGTCAGACTACATGGCGTTCCTACTGACATTGTTTCTGATAGGGGACCTCAGTTTGTGGCTCGTTTTTGGCGCGCCTTTTGTGACAGGTTGGGAGTTCATTTGTCGTTTTCATCTGGATATCATCCTGAGTCTAATGGCCAGACAGAAAGGAAAAACCAGGATGTTGAGCAGTTCTTGCGTTGTTTTGTGACTGATAATCAAGAGGGGTGGTCTGAGTTTCTGCCATTTGCTGAGTTTGCTCTTAACAACCATACATCCGCTTCTGCTGGTTGTTCGCCTTTTTTTTGTTGTACTGGGAGACATCCGTCGTTTGGGTCATTTTCCAAGTTGGGATCGGCTGTACCTGAAGAGGAGAATTTTTCTGGTGTTTTGGAGAGAGTTTGGACTGATGTGCGTGGTAATCTTCAGGAGGCTAACAAAAGATCCAAAGTGTATTTTGATAGAAAACGACAAGAGGTTTTGTTTGCTATTGGTGACATGGTTTGGTTGTCCTCTAAGAATCTGCGCTTGAGGATTCCGTCTAAGAAATTGGGTCCCAAGTTTGTAGGGCCCTTTAAGGTGCTTCAGGTTATTAACCAATCTGCTGTTAAGTTGGAGCTTCCCACCTCCTGGAAGATTAATCCGGTGTTTCATGTTTCTCTCTTGAAAAAAGCTGAGGTCTCAGATGGAGACGTCTCGGCCACTGTTCCCCTGGTGGTGGAGGACGAGCAATATGAGATTTCCCGCATCCTAAATTCTAGACGGTATAGAGGGAGCTTACAGTACCTCGTCGCTTGGAAGGGTTATGGACCCGAGGATAACTCATGGGTGAGGGCGGATGATGTTTCTGCGTCTAGACTTGTCAGAGCGTTTCACAATAGGTTTCCGGATAAGCCTAAGTCCTAGGGGATCCGGAGGATCCTCTTAGAAGGGAGGGTACTGTTAGAACCCTCTTGTTAGGTTTTGTTTCAGTTTGCTGGTCACATGACCTTTTTTCCCTATTTAGTCTGGCTCCACCCTTCTGGCTTTGCTGGACTTCATTGTATTACCTACTCTTTAGCTAGCCGGGTGCTTAGGTGCCTTACTCAGTCAGTTTTGCTTGATCTTAGGATCTCTAAGTAATTTGTTTTCTGTTTTATTTTTCCCTGCTACAATTTCTGTTAGGAGGTGTCCACCTTTTCCCCCAGTCCCTAGATCTTGTAGGGATTCCTCCCTCGCAACTATAGGTCTTCGTTCAGACTAGCTGAGGACTTTAGCGGGTCTGGTCGCAGGATCAGGTTCCCCGTTACATCGTAGGGATCCAGCTTAGTTTTATTGTAGGGACAGAATTCCCTCTTTCCTTAGTGCTTGTAGCAGATCATAACATAAAAAGCAAAAAAGGGTAATGTATCAGAATCGTACAGCTGTATGCAGTCTAGGGATAATTGTAAATCTCCGTATATATTTCCAGAGTCAGACACAGACTCTCACAGGCTCAGTATGGATTACACCAGAATATAAAAAGCAGAAAAAGGGTAATGTATCAGAAGCGTACAGCTGTATACAGTGTTGGGGTAATTTTAAATCTCCGTATATATTTCCGGAGTAACAAACAGACGCTCACAGGCTCAGTATGGATTAGACCAGAATATAAAAAGCAGAAAAAGGGTACTGTATCAGAAGCGTACAGCTGTATACGGTAAAGGGGTAATTTTAAATCTCCGTATATATTTCCCGAGTAACACACAGACGCTCACAGGCTCAGTATGGATTAGACCAGAATATAAAAAGCAAAAAAGGGTAATGTATCAGAAGCATACAGCTGTATACAGTCTAGGGATATTTGTAAATCTCCGTATATATTTTCAGAGTCAGACACAGACTCTCACAGGCTCAGTATGGATTACACCAGAATATAAAAAGCAGAAAAAGGGTAATGTATCAGAAGCGTACAGCTGTGTACAATGTTGGGGTAATTTTAAATCTCCGTATATATTTCTGGAGTAACACACAGACGCTCACAGGCTTAGTATGGATTAGACCAGAATATAAAAAGCAGAAAAAGGGTAATGTAACAGAAGATACCAGGTGTATACAGTGTAGGGGTAATTGTAAATCTCCGTATATATTTCCGGAGTCAGACACAGACGCTCAGAGGCTCAATATGGATTAGACCAGAATATAAAAAGCAGAAAAAGGGTACTGTATCACAAGCGTACAGCTGTATACAGTCTAGCGGTAATTGTAAATCTCCGTATATATTTCCGCAGTCACACACAGATAGTCAGCATGTATTTGTCCGTGTTACCAGCAGGTACACGGTAGTGTGTGAGTAGCATACAGCTCTATACGGTGTGGGAAAAAATGAACGCTCGGTAACTGTGCAGAAAAAAGAATAAAAGTATTAGTGCTGTGTAAAAAGCACTCTGCACAGCAGTGTACACACAGCAATACATCTAGCAGGCAGCCTAATAACCAGCTCTGCTGCTGCACACAAGAAAATCCTCCCCTGTCACTGGCAGGCAGCCTAATAACCAGCGCTGCTGCACACAAAATCCTCCCGTCACTGCACACTAACTGTACAGCACAATTGCTATCAGCACAAGCACAGAATAACTTATCTTTCCTGCCTAACTCTCTCCCTACTGATAAACAGCGTCAGCAACCTCTCCCTACACTAAGATCGGCAGAAGTAAAATGGCGGTCGGCGGTCAGGGCTTTTATAGCCACTGTGACTCCAAACAAAGCAAGCCAATCACTGCAATGCCCTTCTCTAAGATGGTGGTGGCCGCTGCCCATGTCATCTCGTTGCCCACAGTGTACGTCCTTGCTCATTGGCTGAGAAAAGGCGCCTGCAAGCATTATGGGAAAACCGACTTTGGCGCTTGGGTCGACGACCGCATGGCCGACCTCACGCTTTGGCGAAAGTCGGCGATTTTTTAATCTGACCGACCTGTTTCACTCAACTCTACTGGTGAGTAAGCCAGTGTCCCCGCATGGTGGAGGAGGGGGAAACATGTGGAGGAGTCAGCAGACGTTACAGTTTCCTCTGGTGAACAGCAATCTTTAAGTCTGACCACTGATTCTCAATTGGATTAAGGTCTGGGCTTTGACTAGACTACTCCAAAACATTTACACGTTTTGGGTTAAATTATTCGAGTGTAGCTGTAGCAGTATGTTTTGAGTCATTGTCTTGTTGGAAGGTGAACCTCCGTCCCAGTCACAAATCACTGACAGACTGAAACAGGTTTTGCTCAAGAATATCCCTGTATTTCGCACCATCCATCTTCCCCTCGACTCAGACCACTTTCCCTGTCCCTGCTGTCAAAAAGCATCACCACCGCATGATGCTACCACCACATATCACTGTGGGGATGATGTTCTTGGGGTGATGAGCTTTGCTGGTTTGGTGCCAGACATAGTGTTTACCTTGGTGGCCAAAAAGTTAAATTTTGGTCTCATCTGACCACAGCACTTTCCTCTACACATTTGTGGATTCTCCCACGTCTTTTGGCAAAATCAAAATGAGCCTTACAATTTTTGTGTGTAAGTAAAGGCTTTTTTCTGCCTGCTTTTCCATAAAAGCCACCTCTATGGATGGTACGGCTTATTGTGGTCGTATTGACAGATACACCAGCCTCTGCTTGGGAACTCTGCAGCTCCTTCAGGTTTACCTTTGGTCTCTGTGCTGCCTCTCTGATTAATGCCCTCATTGCTCGGTCTGAGAGTTGTTGTGGAAGGCCCTCTGTTGGCAGGTTTGTTGTGGTACCATATTCTTTCTATTTAATGATAATGGGTTTGATGGTACTCTGGGGGATCGTCAGAGATTGGAATATTCTTTTTTATAACCCAACCCTGACTTGTACTTCTCAAAAACTTTGTACCTGGAGGTCTCCTTGGTCTTCATGGTGTTGTTTGGTTAGTAGTGACTCTTGCTTAATGGTGTTGCAGAACACCTAATAGATTACAGTTTAGTTATTGATGGTGAATTACAGCTGGTGTTCTTTCTAGTGAAGTTGTTCACTTTTCTCATCTAATCCATCTGGCCCAGACCACCATGATAACTTCTCCAGCCACAACTCATCCACAGAGATTACAACAGAGTCACATTTGACTTCTCACATTCCCAGCACCGCCCCATATATTCCCAACCTGTACAAACTCCTAATCCTGCTGATACCCCAATGCTGAGCTGCTTCCGTGTATTTTACTGATCCTCCTGATACCCCACATAATACCCAACACTGTGCCTCTTACAAAGTAAAATAGTAGCATAGTAACATAGTTAGCAAGGCCGAAAAAAGACATTTGTCCATCCAGTTCAGCCTATATTCCATCAGAATAAATCCCGAGATCTACGTTCTTCTAAAGAACCTAATAACTGTAAGATGCAATATTTTAACGCTCCAGGAAGACATCCAGGCTTCTCTTGAACCCACAAAATTCCTCCTTTGTGGCCTCTAGATGATAAAATATTAATTTCCTGTGCAAATGCCCTAGAAAATAGTGCCCACATTTTGCCCCTAGAAAATAATAATGCATCCAGTGTGACCAGTTGACAGTCAGAATACCCTGAGTGCCCTTAGACATCTATGCTTAACTTTTAAAAATGTCCTAAGTCCCACTATATATAGTTCCGCTCTACACAGCATTATTCCCCCCATGGCTCCCACATACACAGCATGTTTGGCCCACAGCTCCCACATACACAGCATGAATGGCCCCACAGTAGCCCCCTCCCACTGTATAACAACATCATGTAGACCCAAGTACTCTATGACAGCAACAATAGCCCCCCCGCTGTATTATGGCCCTTAATAGATCCCCCACACTGTATGATGGCCCCCAGTAGTTGCCTTACATTGTAAAATGCCCCAGTAGTCCCTCAACACTCTATGCTTGGCCCAAAAGTAGTACCTACATACTATTTGCTTAGCCCCCAGTAGACCCCCACACTGTATGCATGGCCCCCAATAGTCCCCCCACACTGTATGGATGGCCCACAGTATTCCAGTATTCTGCCACACTGTGTTCATGGCTCCCAGTAGCCCCCTACACTGTATGCATGACCCCCAGCAGCCCCCTACATTTTATGCATGGCCCCCAGTAACCCCCCACACTGTTTGCATGGCTCCCAGTATTCCAGTAGCCTCCCACATTGTATGAATGGCCCCCAATAGCCCCTTCACACTTTATGCAGGGCCCCATTAGTCTCCTCATATTGTATGAATGGCCTGGCCTCCAATAGCCTCCCCACACTGTATGCATGGCTCCCAGTATTCCAGTAGCCCCACACACTATATGCATGGCCCCCAGTAGCCCCTTCACACTTTATTCAGGGCCCCCATTAGTCTCCCCACATTGTATGCATGGCCTCCAATAGCCTTCACACAATGTATGCAAGGCTCCCAGTATTTCAGTAGCCCCCCACACAGTATCCATGGCTTCTAGTATTCCAGTAGTCCTCCCACACTGTATGAATGGCTTTCAATATTCTAGTTCCTCCCCAAAACTGTTTGTAGCTTCCCCACTAGCCACCCTCACATTGTATGCATGGCCCCACAGTAGCTCTCCCACATTGTATGCGTGGCCTCAAATTAGCTCTCCGACATTGCATGCATGGGCCCCAGAAGCCCTCCAACATTTCATGCATGGCCTCACAGTAGCCCTCCCACATTGTATGCATGGTCTCACAGTAGCCCTCTGAAATTGTATGCATGTCCTCCAGGTAGCTACCGAACATTGTATGCATGGCCCCCAGTTGCCTCTCTACATTGAATGAATGGCCCCACAGTAGCCCTCACACACTGTATGCATGGTCCCCAGAATTCCAGTAGCCACACTACATTGTATGCATTGCCCCCAGTAGTTCCTCCACATTGTATGCATGGCCCAACAGTAGCCCTCCCACGCTGTATGCATGGCCCCAGTAGACCCTCCGCATTGTATGCATGGCCGAACAGTAGCCCTCCCACACTGTATGCATGGTCCCCAGTATTCCAGTAGCCCCCTATATTGTATGCATGGCCCCAGTTGCATCTCCCACATGGTATGAATGGCTCCCAATAGACCCCAACACTGTATGCATGGCTCCCAGTAGCCCCTCCGCATTGTATGCATGGCTCCACAGTAGCCCTCTCATACTGTATGCATGGCCCGGAGTATTCCAGGGGCCCCCCACTCTGTATGCATGGCCCCCAGTAGCGCTACACCCCACTGTATGCAGGGCCCCCAGTAATCCTCCCCACAAGCACTATTAAAATAAAATAACAACATACTCACCTAACCATGGATCCTGAGGAGTCCGCCGACATACAGGACCAAAGCGTGGTCTGCACACACAGATACAGTTTAGAGTAGCTATAGCTCCGTGTGGACCCCTGTGAGCTTGGGGCCCAGGGCAACCACACCCTCTGCCCCCTGATAGCTAAGCTTCTGTGTTCTATATAAAGTTTATAATTATTGTTATTAAATGCTTCTTAATGAGTCACACAGTTAAGACCACTGATACTACATATCAAATTGCTGCTCCCTTGACAAACATCCCTGATGGCCCAAATTTGTAATGAATTGATAGGCTACATTGCTTTCGCTAAAATGGGTGTTTGCCTTGTGTATTCTTGTCTGTCGTACCATAAAAAAGAAATATACCCAAGATAATGTTTAATAAAACCTTAAACAAAGTGTTATTTCTTCTACCATTATTCTGTCTGATGTGTTGGAACTTGTTGTTTATTAGACACATCACAGGAATAAAGCTAAAGGGATGAAACATGATACAGAACTTTAAAATATATGGCTTTGGTCAGTGGCAATTTCAGGGTTTTTTCTAGCAAAGAGCACAAGTTCAAAAGGCCAAATGACTGCACAAGAGATAGTAGTAAAACAAAGCTACTACAAGCAAGCGCAAAACTGCAATTTCTACTGTATTTCTGGTTCAAAAGATTTACAAATGTATAATTACCCAATGCCATTATCAACTGGGGAGTTTTTCTGAAGCCCTAACATATATCTAGATGTATGTGCTGTCCGCGTGCACAGATTCTAATTATTTCTACATTTTTAAAAAAATTGTATTTATATTGTAAGGATTCCTAAAATGGCGGCGGCGCCTTTTATAGTGCATTCTGACATCATTTCAGCAGCCAATCACAGCCATGCCATTAGTTAAGATGACCGCAGCATTACAGGATGTGCCCACACTTCATAAGATTCCTCATTGGCTGACTAAAATCACATTGCCTCTCAAAGAATTATGGGAACTTCCGATTCCGGTATACGATATTGGAAAAATATCGGAACTAAGTATCGGAATTCCGATACAGCGAATATCGGCCGATACCCGATACTTGCGGTATCGGAATGCTCAACACTAGTAAGGAACTACTTTCTTTTCTGTTTTAACCATGAGCTGCATTTACAGTTCTTATTGCTTCTGGAAACAGTCAGAAAGTAATCAGACTATATTAACAGTTTAGCTGAGTTATTTTAAAGCAAACCTGTCACCAGGTTTGGTCGATATGAGATACAGCCCCCTACTTTTCAGGTCTGATATACAGCATTCTACAATGCTCTATATCTGCCCCCAACCTGACCAGCAAGACAAGAAAAGAGCTTTTATTGTACTCACCTGCTGGGCGATCCGGTTTAAGGGTGTTGCTGGTTTTGGTTTGGTGCCTCCCATCTTCTTACGATCGCCGTCCTCCTTCTTGCTTCGTGTGTATGACACAACCATACGTCATCCACAAAGTGTCCCCTGCATTGCGCTCCTGCGCAGGCGTACTTCTCTGCCCTGATGAGAGCAGAGTAAGGTACTGCAGTTCGCGGGCACCGGGAAATGTCAAAGAGCAGTGATTCGCCGGCACCTGCACAGAAGAAAGATGAATAGAAGGGCAGATAATAGTGCAAGTGCAGGGCCCAGGTGTAGGGGAGGGAGTCCCTGTTATGTGCCTAGGCCAGAACCAAGGGGGCTGTCATTTAGGTTCCCAGGGGAACGGTTCCCAGGGAAGAAAGGGCAGGATGCCTGAGATATGTTTCTACTGGAGGAGCCAGAGAGAGATGCAGGAGAGACAGGTCAGAGAGACTGAGGAGGAGAAGGCGGGACGTTTCTGACAAGGACTGTAGAGGCTGAAGAGTTGTGTCAGCTGTGGCCGCCACTGCTACACTCGAGCCCGCGGTTGCGGCCTTCTCACCTGAGCCCGCGGCTGCGGCCTGTGTCCCATCTCCTGTGGTTGCTAGGGTCCCACTCCAGTCCGCGGCTGCAGCCTACCTGACAGCTGCGGCCATCCCACCTCTTGGAGGGGCGAACTCTACGCCGGAGGATTTCTCCAGAGCCTGTTGTGCCCCATCTGCGCCTGAGCATGGGAATGCTCGAGGCTTTCATCGGCTCCTCATCGACTGGGCCCAGCGGCTGCGACAACAGAAGAACAACAACCGGATCTCAACTCCACAGAACGTTTGAGAAGCTAAGTGACACTCTGTTACCCTTGTTTGTTACCTGAGGGCACTGGACGGCCATATCGCGGCCCTATAGGTCCTGACACTCGCCGAGTATTCATCAGTTTGCTATACTGTGTTTGTGTACGGTTTCCCTGCGTGGAGAACCAGTTTTCTGCCTGTTTTCCATACATTGTATCCCGCGTACCTGCAATACCACACAGGCACAGAATTAGGGCGCCACAACTGCATGTCACAGGGCAGTATGACGTGCATTTGAGGGGAGGAGGTATGATAATGAATCAGGCATACAGATAAGTCTATTTTAACCATTCTATTACCTGTATTCCCACAGCAATAGTTTCCCAGGGGTGATAGATTCCCTTTAACTCACATAAGTTTAAGATATCATAACCACATACCGTCCTCAGTGTCCTCACCATCTAATTTATACATTAGTATGGCTTTGAAGTGTGAAAATAAACTGGAGTACCACGTGAAACCCATAAAAACACAGGGAGAACAAATATTTAAAACTGGGACCCTGCTGCTCCATATAACCCTGGCATACTACAAGTAAACTGCATCCCAATTCATATGTGTTGTGCTGTGCATAGGGTGTTACACTTACTTGTAGGCCAGTGGCCTTCGCTGTCTCCACATCCTCAGTTCCAGTACCAGCCGTACACACATCAAGGGACACCCTGTTCGTTTTAACAATTTTCAACTTTACTGGACAATCCAAGTACAGTACATCAGTCTTTAACACACAGTATCGGGCACAGCACTTTACCCGCTTGTTCCATCTACTCCATAGATTATTCCCTCATATGGTGCTCCATAGATTATGCCCCCATAAGATGCTCCATAGATTATGCCCCCATATGGTGCTCCATAGATTATGCCCCCAGATGGTGCTCCATAGATTACGCCCCCATATGGTGCTCCATGCCCCATAAAATGCTCCCTAGATTATGCCCATATGCTCCTAGATTATGCCCATATGCTGCTCCATAAAAGTTATGCCCCCATAAGATGCTCCATATATTTTATGCCCCCATATGATGCTCCATAGATTATGCCCCCATATGGCGCTCCATAGATTATGCCCCCATATGATGCTCCATAGATTATTCCCCCATATGGTTTTCCATAGATTATGCCCTCATAAAATGCTCCATAGATTATGCCCCCACATGGTGCTCCATAGATTACGCCCTCATATGGTGCTCCATAGATTACAAATGCTCCATAGATTACGCCCCCATTAAATGCTCCCTAGATTATGCCCCATATGCTCCCTAGATTATGACCCATATGCTCCATGGATTATGCCCCATATGCTCCATGGATTATGCCCCATATGCTCCCTAGATTATGCCCCATATGCTCCATAGATTATGCCCCATATGCTCCATAGATTATGCCCCATATTCTCCATAGATTATGCCCCATATGCTCCACAGTATAGGACCCTTATGCTGCCGCTGCTGCTGCAAAAAAAGACATACCTCTCGTTGCTGGGGGCCAAGTGCCGGTGTCCTGAGCAGGCGGGGACACCGGCGCGCTATGGGGGACGGGTGCCGGTGTCACCGCTCGCTCAGGGCCCCGGCACCTGAGATATTCACCTGTCCCCGGTCCACTGAAGGAGAACTCACCACTAGTGTTGAGCATTCCGATACCGCAAGTATCGGGTATCGGCCGATATTCGCGTTATCGGAATTCCGATACTTAATTCCGATACTTTTTCAATATCGTATACCGGAATCGGAAGTTCCCATAATTCTTTGAGAGGCAATGTGATTTTAGTCAGCCAATGAGGAATCCTACGAAGTGTGGGCACATCCTGTAATGATGCGGTCATCTTAACTAATGGCATGGCTGTGATTGGCTGCTGAAATGATGTCAGAATGCACTATAAAAGGCGCCGCAGCCATTTTAGCGTCACTGTGCTGTGAACTCAGTTAGGGACAGAACGCTGCTGTGCTGACTCTGAGGGACAGTTAGATATTGCGATTTTGTGTACTACTGTGCTTGAGGCAGGCTAGTTTACCAACCGCTGTGTAAAGCTTCATTTTGCCAGTGTTGTTTTAACAGCTCTGTGCAAGGTGTGTGTGTGACAGTGCAGGTGACGCTGCAGTTTGCTCTGCATCCACCGCTGTTTGTAGGCATCTGCACGTGTCACTTTTTTTTTTTTTTTTTTATTTTATTTAGTGGAATTGGTGCAGCTCCATTATATTAGAAAAAAATCAAATCTATTAGTGTGACGTGCTTCCATCCGTATACAATACATTGGTTGCAAACACTATAGAAGTACAGGAAGGAGCTTTTCACAGATAGTGAATAGTTGTATTTCAGTGTTCACTGCAGTCTGTGAGGTTTTGATTTTTTGAGTGCAGATCACGCTCCAGTTAGTTCTTCAACCACTGCTGGTTGTAGTCTGCTGAGCGTGTCTCAGTGGCTCATCCTTTTCATTTATCTCCAATTGGTTCTGCTACATTCCATTTAAAATAAATCTAATCTATTAGTGTGACGCGCTTCCATCCGTATACAATACATTGGTTGCAAACACTATAGAAGTACACAAAGGAGTAGCCTTTCACAGATTGTGGACAGTTGTGTTTCAGTGTTCACTTCAGTCTGTGTTTTTTACTTTTTTGAGTGCACATCACGCTCCAGTTACTTGTTCAAGCACTGCTGCTTGTACTCTGCTGAGCGTGTCTCAGTGGCTCATCCTTTTCATTTATCTCCAATTGGTTCTGCTACATTCCATTTAAAATAAATCTAATCTATTAGTGTGACGCGCTTCCATCCGTATACAATACATTGGTTGCAAACACTATAGAAGTACACAAAGGAGTAGCCTTTCACAGATTGTGGACAGTTGTGTTTCAGTGTTCACTTCAGTCTGTGTTTTTTACTTTTTTGAGTGCACATCACGCTCCAGTTACTTGTTCAAGCACTGCTGCTTGTACTCTGCTGAGCGTGTCTCAGTGGCTCATCCTTTTCATTTATCTCCAATTGGTTCTGCTACATTCCATTTAAAATAAATCTAATCTATTAGTGTGACGCGCTTCCATCCGTATACAATACATTGGTTGCAAACACTATAGAAGTACACAAAGGAGTAGCCTTTCACAGATTGTGGACAGTTGTGTTTCAGTGTTCACTTCAGTCTGTGTTTTTTACTTTTTTGAGTGCACATCACGCTCCAGTTACTTGTTCAAGCACTGCTGCTTGTACTCTGCTGAGCGTGTCTCAGTGGCTCATCCTTTTCATTTATCTCCAATTGGTTCTGCTACATTCCATTTAAAATAAATCTAATCTATTAGTGTGACGCGCTTCCATCCGTATACAATACATTGGTTGCAAACACTATAGAAGTACACAAAGGAGTAGCCTTTCACAGATTGTGAATAGTTGTGTTTCAGTGTTCACTGCAGTCTGTGAGGTATTTTTATTTTTTTTTTTTTTAAAATGCAGATCACGCTCCATTTACTTCTTCAACCACCGCTGCGTGTACTCTGCTGAGTGTCTGTCACTGGCTCATCCTTGTCATTTTTCTAAAATTGGTGCTGCTTTATTCTATTTAAAATAATTCAAATCTATTACAGTGACGTGCTTCCATCCGTATACAATACATTGGTTGCAAACAATATAGAAGTACACAAACGGGCCTTTCACAGCTACTGAACATGGGTTTTTAATTTTTAACTAAAATATGTATTTTTTCAAATGACACAAATATAAGTAATGTTGAAGAGGAATAGTCCTACATCCATTGTTTGCACAATATTACAGGTGTACATCATGTCCCTTAATCAACAATGTATTATTATATTTACTTGTATGCTTTTATTTAAAAGCCAAGAACACAGAAGGATAACCTTCACACTGCAGCTGTTGTCAAAGTTCAACCCACATTATGCACTTCCAACATTGCAGCATTTGAGGCATGATGTGAGTTGGATTGGTCAAAGTTATGGAGTGAGAAGGTTCACCATCAGTACCCTATAGCATAAGTATGCTTTTGTGTTAGCATTTGTGTTAGACATGTGGATATCTGCCATAATATGTCACAATTATTTAGTTACAGATTTGTTACCAACACTAATCATTGAATGGTTTTAAATTTGACGTTTCACTTGTTTACAGCTTAGAAATAAGGGTGTAGCCTGATATCTATGTGTAGCACTAGCCACTTTAACATGTCATGTTTTTTTCAACATGTGTAGCTAGGTAGCAGTAATTTTTGCCGGACACACAGCAGGGGAACAGCAGGCGTTACTGAACCCCACTATCACTATAGCTTGTGTATTGGTCTGTGGACACGACACTTCTGAGCAGCAACTGGCAGTGTTGTAGCCCAGGGAGTATAGCTCAGGTGGTAGAAAGATGAACATAACAGGAGACATGGAAAACGTTGCCAACCAGTTAGTTAATCTGAAACCGGACAGGCAAATTCAGGCGAGATCCATGCCTAGTTCATTTTCAGAAAAGTAAGCCGTTCTACATTATCGTAGGATAGTCGCATGCAACGGTCTGTTAGTACACCACCTGCAGCAGTAAAGACGCGCTCCGATAATACACTGGCAGCAGATCAAGCCAGCACCTCCAATGCATACTGGCTAAGCTCTGGCCATGTATCCAGCTTAGAGACACAAAACTTGAATGGGGAAGAGCCATCTGAGAGTACACTGAGAGGGCAAGACATGTAGTCTGTCACCATCTTACGGAAATGTTGCCTCCTGCTGACTGGAGCCGTCTCGGATGGTGTAGACATTGGTGGCGCTGCCACAAAACTTCGACACATTTGGAACATACTGTTCTTGCCCTGTGCAGAGGCGCTGCTTGTGCTCCCTCTTGTTGCAGAGCTGTCTCCACTGCCTCGACGCACAGAGCTGCTTTGTAAATCAGTAGCAGCAGCAGTGCTCTCGGCTGGAATGGAGAACATTATGGATTGCACCAGTGTGTCTTGGTACTTCCGCATTTTACGCTCCCGGTTCAACGGTGTGATGAGGCTTTGTAAGTTGTCCCGGTAGCGAGGGTCTAGGAGGGTGTACACCCAATAATCAGACGTGGTGTGAATGTGTTCGATGCGGCGGTCGTTTCTCAGCCACTGCAGCATGAAATCAACCATGTGCTGCAGACTCCCAACTGGCCAAGAAACGTTGTCCCCTGCAAGAGGCGTCATCTCCGCCTGCTGTGCATCACCCCACCCTTGGTCTACATACTGACTAGAGCATTGTCTACCTCCCTCTGGAGCGATGTCTTCCTCCTCCATTGACTCCTCCTCATCCTCCTCACAAAGTCCTTCAAATACATATAAATTTACAAAATTTAAAACTCAAAATTTAAAAACTTTGTATCATAATTCTGTAACATCAGTTTATGGAAACACAATAGCATTACAAAAGGATAGACAAAAAATGTACATTATGTGCTTTGTAAATACATTAAAAGTTTGTAATGGTTATGAAAATATAGACAGCGACTCTGGAGGTTCAATTGTTGATACAGCATGGTACTTTGAAAGTCCTCCAGCCCTTTGTGAGGAACCACGTTGCGCTGACTGTCCAGAAGGTGATGGAATTTGTGACTCCTCATCCTCCACCTCTTCCAAAACCTCATGCCTTAGTGCTTGCAGTGTTTTTTGAAGCAGGCAGATAAGGGGGACAGTCAGGCTGACTAGTGCATCATCTGCACTCGCCATCCGCGTTGACTCATCAAACGCACGCAAAACGTGGCAGATATCCTTCATAGAGTTATTCGCCACTCATTACACTGGCAGTGGCTGCCCATTCATTATAGGATCCAATTCTAATTACTGGTTCTCACCAACAAAGCTCTCCACAGCGCAGCACCCCCCTACATCTCCTCCCTTATTTATATTTATCGGCCTAACCGACTGCTGCACTCTGCAAACGACCTTCGACTAACCTCTGCACTAATCCGTACCTCCCACTCCCAACTCCAAGACTTCACCCGCGCTGCGCCAATCCTCTGGAATGCTCTACCCCAAGAAATTAGGACTATCCGCAATTTGGATGGTTTCAGGCGCTCCCTCAAAACACATTTGTTCACAGTGGCCTATCACATTCACTAATCAAAGTCATTCTATGTGTAATTCTGTGTGTGTAGCCCATTCACTATCTCCATGCATCCCTCACTTCCTTAAAATGGCTGGACCATCATTGTAAAAACACCATTGTATATAAACACCTGTACTTTGTATCTCCCACACCTCATTGTAGATTGTAAGCTTTCACCAGCAGGGGCGGCTGATTTTGCTTTAATTATTGTATTGTTAACGTTGTTACTTATGACTCGTGTTTTGAAACTGTTAAACTGTAAAGCACTGCGGAATATTATGGCGCTATATAAATAAATAATATTATTATTCTTATTATAGAGGCCCACTCAGTAGTGGTGAAGTGTGAACGGCGCAAATTGCGAGTTGACTGCGCCTGATGCAGCTGATACTCCATTACTGTTGGCTGCTGCTCACACAACCGCTCCAACATATGTAACGAGGAATTCCACCTGGTGGGTACGTCACATATGATGCGATGTTCATGAAGGTGAAATCTGCGTTGCAGAGCTGCAATCAGCGATCTGGCCATGCTGGAACGTCGCAAGTGAGCGCACTCTAGGCGGACCTTGTGCAGCAGTGCATCAAGATCCGGATAGTCCCTCAAAAAACTCTGCACGACCAAGTTGAGCACATATGACAGACATGGTATGTGAGTGAGGTTGCCAAGGCCCAGAGCTGACACCAGATTTCGGCCATTGTCACACACTACCAAGCCTGCCTGTAGATTCTCTTCCAAAAACCACACGTCGCTCTCCTGCTTTATGGCATTACAGAGCTCCTGCGCTGTGTGGCTAAGATTCCCCATGGAAATTAATTTCAGGATGGCCTGTTGACATTTGGACACGGCTGTGCTCATATCGGTCGCAACAGGTAAACGTTCACGGGTCCATGTGGAGGTAGACCGTGACGGCTCCTGAAGCGATGATTCTGAGGAACTGGAATAGGAGGAGGAATCAATGTGTACAGACTTGATTCCTGCAATCCTTGGAGTTGGCAGAACACGTACAGCGCCACTCGCAAGATCAGTACCCGGCTGCACAACATTGACCCAATGGGCAGTGAGGGAAAGGTATTGTCCCTGGCCATGGGTGTTAGAACCCTCTTGTTAGGTTTTGTTTCAGTTTGCTGGTCACATGACCTTTTTTCCCTATTTAGTCTGGCTCCGCCCTTCTGGCTTTGCTTGACTTCATTGTATTATCTACTGTTAAGCTAGCCGGGTGCTTAGGTGCCTTAATCTGTCAGTTTTGCTTGATGTTAGGATCACAAAGTATTTATTTTTCTGTTTAATTATCCATGCTACAATTTATGTTAGGAGGTGTCCACCTTTTCTCACAGTCCCTAGATCTTGTAGGGATTACTCCCTCGCAACTATAGGTCTTCGTTCACACTAGATGAGGACTTTAGCGGGTCTGGTCGCAGGATCAGGTTCCCCGTTACATCGTAGGGATTCAGCTTAGTTGTATTGTAGGGACAGAATTCCCTTCTTTCCTTACTGGTTGTAGCAGATCATAACAATGGGTACTGGTCCACGCATCGGTGGTCAGGTGGACCTTGCTACTGAGGGCTTTTAGTAGCGCATGTTTAATTTTTCCCTCAACATGCTTTTGCAGACCAGGGACGGCTTGCCTGCTGAAATGAAATCGGCTTGGCACATTGTATTGTGGGATTGACAATGATATTCAGTTACGGAAACTGTCTGTCTCCACCAGCCTGAATCACAGCATTTCAAGGGACAGGAGTTTTGCAATGCCAGCATTCAGAGCCTGTGCTCGTGCATGGTTTGCGGAGTATGGCCGTCTTTTATCCCATGCCTGTGCTACCGATGGCTGTTTTGTGGCCTGGGAGTGTGAGGATGACAGGGAACTTGCTGCTGTGTGTGGAATAACAGTTTGTCTCTGGACAACAGTGGCCGAGGTTCTTCCATGGCGATCCTGTGAGGAAGCATAACCAGCTGTGTGTGAGCTCGATGAAGAGGCTTCAACACAACCTGAAGATGTAGGTGCTGCTGTAGGTTGGCCTACATCTCTAGTGTGTCTTTGTAACTCAACTACGTGCTTTGTCCGCACATGTTTCCACATATTTGTGGTATTGAGGTGACTGACACTTTTAGCTATTTTTAATTTTTGATTACACAGCTTGCATTTCACATAGCAAATATCATGTGCAAGTGTGTGAAAAAAGGACCACGCAGTGCAAGTCCTGGGAGCGCACGTTTTGACTTTTGGAAGACAACTGCTCCGAACAGGTGCCAAACTGGAGGCTACAGGCAACCGAGTCTGCAGCCTAACTCTCCCTCCTGTTTGTACCGTTGGGGCAATGTCTTCCTCTATCTTCCTTCTATCACTAACCATTTCTCTAGGCCTCTCCCAGCTTTCAACCAAAGTACTGGTTCTCATCCACAAAGCTCTCCACAGTGCAGCACCCCTCCTACATCTCCTCCCTCATTTCTATCTATCGGCCTAACCGACTGCTGCGCTCTGCAAACGACTTTCGACTAACCTCTGCACTAATACGTACCTCCCACTCCCGACTCCAAGACTTCTCCTGCTCTACGCCAATCCTCTGGAATGCTGTACCCAAAGAAATTAGGACTATCCACAATTTGCATGGTTTCAGGCGCTCCCTCAAAACACATTTGTTCAGAGCGGCCTATCACATTCACTAATCAAAGTCATTCTATGTATTCTGTGTAAGTGTGTGTGTGTCTCTAGCCCATTCACTATCTCCATCCCTCAGTCCCTTAAGATGGCTGGAACATCATTGTAAATGCACCATTGTATATAAACACCTATACTTTGTATCTCCCCCATCTCATTGTACATTGTAAGCTGTCACGAGCAGGGGCGACTTATTTAGCTTAAATTATTGTATTGTTAACGTTGTTACTTATGACTTGTGTTCTGAAACGGCTAAACTGTAAAGCGCTGCGGAATATGATGGCGCTATATAAATAAATATTATTATTATTCCTCTGAGCTGCTCCCACCACCTTCCTGTTCCTCATGCCATGTTGGGTCTTGGACCTCATCATCTCTACTACCCTCTTCCAACACCTGCTGTTGGGTGGTCTGGCCAGCACCATGCTCAACAGAAACTGGCACCTGGGTCTCATCATCATCAGATGCGTTCTGCGGTGTGCTGACCATCGGCACTGTCTCATCCGCCTCTTCAGATTCAGAGAGACACAGCTGTTGCGCATCACTGCATACTCCCTCTTCACATTACAGAATGCTGCTTGGCTGGGCCCCTGTTTGCAAGCCAATAGATTCTGAGAACAGAAGCAGACACTCAGCTGGCTCCTGTACAGAACTCTCTGACTGCCTGGGCAATTTGCCAGGCGGTGAAGAGACAGATGGTTGCCCAACAGTGCTGTGGTCCTGAGAGGAGGTGGAAGCAATTGAAGTCGATGCATTGGCTGACATCCAAACAACAACGGCTTCAATTTGTTCTTCCCGCAGCAGGGGGGTACTCCGAGCTCCTACAAAAGTGCGCATAAAGGAACGCTCACGGGGAAAACTGGTGGATGCTGTGTCACTGGGGGCCGCAGCAGCCACAGAATCCCCACGTCCTCTCCCTGAAGAAACTCCACGACCACGTGCCTTACTCCCTGCCTTCTTCATCTTGGTAGATTGATAAAGAAAGTCTGAAAAGTTATAAGGTCTAAGTGTGGTTATTCCGCAGAGACTGCAGTGAACACTGCACACAACTGTTCACTACCCAATGCGTCTCAGCAGGAAGGCAGTCTGTGCGTCAAAACAAAGGCACAAGCATACATCCATGTACCCTGTTTATAAAGCTATATAAAAAAAATTATGTAGTAGTGACGCACACTTTATTGAGGTACAGTATTACATCGCAATTCACCATCTGTGGCTATGCAGTCTCATCTATATATACCTTATCTATCTGTTGTCATGCTTCCAAGTCGACAGTCACAGTCAGCCATAAATAGCAATTTTCACTATGCACTATGCACTTTTTAAAGGTTATGTTTGTTAATAAAAATGATTATTGCCACATATTATGAGTATTACATGATGGAAATTGTATAATTTTGTATAAAATATTTAGTGACATTATTCAGCAAATGGAACATTTTAGTAATATCACAGATAACTTGTAATGCTGATGATGTTTTGAAGTCAGACATTCATTGTCTATACAATAAAAATGGTGTACATACTGTTACTTATCCATCATTAATGGATTCAGATATGTACTTGTATGCTTTTATGTACAACCGTATAGCAGATTCCTTAACTAATTTATTTTGTGGTTTGCATTGCTGTTCAACATGTTAATGTATGTGTTTATGTTTGTCAATTCTTTATTTATCTAGATATTAGTTTAAATGAAATCATCATCTTATGGTAGTAAAGGTTATCTTTCTCTTGTTTGAAGTATAGACATTTAAAATTGACAGGTAACAAGGAAATTACTTGATCTAGTATTTAAACATCCTCCTTGACCCTGGGCTCCAACACCGCCAGTTGTTGCTCGGAAGTGCTGTTAGCACAGTCAACACTTGCTCCTGTGTTACTGGGGTTCAGTAACGTCAGCTGGTCCTCGGTTGTGCCATTGGCTCTTTTCCTTCTGCTGCCCCTCCGGGTTCCAGCACAGTCAGCTGGTCCTCGTTACTTGCATTGGCTCTTGTACCTTCTGCTACCCGTCCGGGTTCCAGTACCGTCAACTGGTTCTCCGCAGTGCCTTTGGCCTAGGTGCCTCCATCTCGGTATCCAAGTTCCAGCAACGTCTGCTGGTCCTTGGTAGTGCTTTGGAGCACAGGTACCTCCTGCTTAGTAACCGTGTCCCAGTAACGTCAGCTGGTCCTCGGTTGTGCCATTGGCTCTTTTCCTTCTGCTGCCCCTCCGGGTTCCAGTACCGTCAGCTGGTTCTCCACAGTGCCTTTGGCCTAGGTGCCTCCATCTCGGTATCCGAGTTCCAGCAACGTCTGCTGGTCCTTGGTAGTGCTTTGGAGCACAGGTACCTCCTGCTTAGTAACCGTGTCCCAGTAACATCAGCTGGTACAAGATTGTGCTACAAATACAAGATACGGAACAAGAGACACAAGAACAATAAGCAGAAGATCTAAAAGCAGAAGAACATGAAGTATAAGACCAAAATGAAGAGCAAAATATATGCTCTAAATTCTAAGCAGAAGAAGACTAAGCAGTGTATGGGGGTGAGTCCGTTCCTCCTCGTGGTGCCCCTGGAAAATGCCTGCTGCTGCAGGCTAAACTGAACACGGACAAATACTGTTGTAATTTAAATCTTTTGTGACAGCAAGAACGGAAGGATGAAAAATTCATACTTTGACAGATTACAAGTACAGGATTCTCTGTCACAAATAAGAATATGATGAAGAAGATGAAGCAGAATATGAATAAGAATAATAGTTTAATAAGAAGAATATGAGTAATGTTAACAAAGATGAATAGCAAGAAGTTTAAGAAGAAGATAAAGAAGGTGAAGATGAAGAATAATTTGATGAAAAAGATGATGCTGCAGAAGATTATGAAGGAGAAAGTGTGTGAAAAGTTAAAAAGGTGAAGATGAAGAGCATGGAAGTTGTGTAATATACATATTTGCCAAAATATAAAAAACGTTAACATTGTCAATTTCTTCGTCAATCCGAACATCTTTAAAAAAAAAATATTTATGCTATTCCATTTGATTGGGTTAAACATCTATGCCTTTAATGTCTCCTCAACCTTCCCCAATACATTCTACATTACTCTTTCTTGTTTTCCTTCATGTACAATTAACCAACAAGGCAAGAATGGGTTTTTTTTAATTTCGATATTTTGTTCCCATAGACTTACATGGGACTTCCGGTATCGGTATCGGGTATCGCCGATATTTTAGTGATATCGGCGATACCATTCCGATTCCGATACTTTAGGATATCGGAAAGTATCGCTCAACTCTACTCACCACCTCTCATGGCAGTCTGTTCCACTCATTGATCACCCTCACTGTCAAAAAGTGTTTTCTAATATCTAATCTGTATCTTCTCCCCTTCAGTTTCATCCCATTGTGTCTCCTGTTTTCATGTGCAAATGTATTCCCAACCTGCACAAACTCATCATCCTGCCAATACCCCAATACTGAGCCACTGCAGCTGTGTCCCTATTACTGCACCTGCTGTGTGGTACAAAAACAGAGCTCCTCTTCCTGCCTCACATAGTAATACCACTGCCCCTTACATCATATTAATGTCTCATGTGTGCTCTCTAAATGGTAAAATTGCCCCCTAGAAAATATTTATTTCCTGTTATTGTGCCCTATACATTTTGTCCCTAGAAAGTAATAATACTCCATGTGCAACTTTGATGGTCACAATACAGTCATGGCCAAAAGTTTTGAGAATGACACAAATATTAATTTTTACAAAGTCTACTGCTTCACTTTTTCTAATGGCAATTTGCATATACTCCAGAATGTTATAAAGAGTGATCAGCTTAACAGCAATTACTTGCAAAGTCAATATTTGGCTAGAAAATGAACGTTATCCCCCAAAACACATTTCAACATCATTGCAGCCCTGCCTTAAAAGAACCAGCTAACCTCTTTTCAGTGATTGCTCCATTAACACAGGTGTGGGTGTTGATGAGGACATGGCTGGAGATCAATCTGTCATGATTAAGTAAGAATGACACCACTGGACACTTTAAAAGGAGGCTGGTGCTTGGCATCATTGTTTCTCTTCTGTTAACCATGGTTATCTCTAAAGAAACATGTGCAGTCATCATTGCAATGCACAAAAATGGCCTAACAGGGAAGAGTATCGCAGCTAGAAAGATTGCACCTCAGTCAACAATCTATCGCATCATCAAGAACTTCAAGAAGAGAGGCTCCATTGTTGCCAAAAAGGCTTCAGGGCGCCCAAGAAAGACCAGAAAGTGCCAGGACCGTCTCTTAAAAGTGTTTCAGCTGCGGGATCGGGCTACCAGCAGTGCAGAGCTTGCTCAGGAATGGCAGCAGGCAGGTGTGAGTGCATCTGCACGCACTGTGAGGCGGAGACTCTTGGAGCAAGGCCTTGTCTCAAGGAGGGCAGCAAAGAAGCCACTTCTCTCCAGAAAAAACATCATGGACAGACTGATATTCTGCAAAAGGTACAGGCAGTGGACTGCTGAGGACTGGGGTAAAGTTATTTTCTCTGATGAATCCCCTTTTCGATTGTTTGGGACATCAGGAAAACGCCTCATTCGGAGAAGATAAGGTGAGCGCTACCACCAGTCTTGTCTCATGCCAACTGTTAAGCATCCTGAAACCATTCATGTGTGGGGTTGCTTCTCAGCCAAGGGAATCGGCTCTCTCACAGTCTTGCCTAAAAACACAGCCATGAATAAAGAATGGTACCAGAATGTCCTCCAAGAGCAACTTCTCCCAACCCTCCAAGAGCAGTTTGGCGATCAACAATGCCTTTTCCAGCATGATGGAGCACCTTGCCATAAAGCAAAGGTGATAACTAAATGGCTCAGAGAACAAAACATAGAGATTTTGGGTCCATGGCCTGGAAACTCCCCAGATCTTAATCCCATTGAGAACTTGTGGTCAATCATCAAGAGACGGGTGGACAAACAAAAACCTAAAAATTCTGACAAAATTAAAGCATTGATTGTGCAAGAATGGACTGCTATCAGTCAGGATTTGGTCTGGAAGTTGATTGAGAGCATGCCAGGGAGAATTGCAGAGGTCCTGAAGAAGAAGGGTCAACACTGCAAATATTGACTTGCTGCATTAACTCATTCTAACTGTCAATATAAGCTTTTGTTACTCATATGTTTGCAATTATTATATTTCTGTCTGTGATAAAAAAAAACATCTGTCAAACACACATAAAAACCAGAGGGCAGCAGATCATGTGAAAATATAATATTTGTGTCATTCTCAAAACTTTTGGCCATGACTGTACTGAGAGCCCCTATAACAATAATGTTTAAGTGCCCACACTTAACATTTAATAATGTCCACTGAGTTCCCCATGTATAATTCCTCTATATACAGTATGCTGGGCCCACATATCCCCTCCACACCATATGATGATCCCACAGCTCCCCAATACACAGTATGATGATGCCACAGCTCCCCTATACACAGTATGATGATCCGACAGCTCCCCTATACACCATATGATGGGCCCGCAGCTCCCCCTATACACAGCATGATGATCCCACAGCTCTCCTATACACCGTATGATGATCCCACAGCTCCCCTATACACATGATGGGCCCGCAGCTCCCTTATACACAGTCTGATGTCCCCCAGAGTTCCCCTATACATATGATGATGTCCCCACTGCTCCTCCAATACAGAGTATAATAGTTAATAATGTTCTGACAACGTGCGGCGCCTGCACTGAGAGCCCCTCTGCAGGGAGGAAATTAACTTTATTCCTCCCAGCAGCCTTGCTCTTCCAGTCATAGGGGCTGCGCTGGCACGGTTTCAGTCACCGCTCTGTGTATAGAGAGTGGCGGCTGTAAGAGCACCATGGCACTGACTGACTGCCGCCTCAGCACCGTCTGCCACCCAGTAGTTACCCTACAGGTGGCCCTATAAATAATAATGCTTTTTAAGTGTCTACTTAAAATTTAACTGAGTCCCCCTATGTACAGTAGTAATGGCCCCAGCATCACTGATGTGAGCAGGGGGTCTTGTGACGACTCTTTCGGCTTCTCCCAATTATCTTCTATTGAGTGAAGTCAAACTTATCTAGTCGACACGTGCAAATAGCAAATGTGGTCGCATGACCACTTGATCGCACCAGTGGTCATGTGCCCTTGTTATAATAATACTGAAATATTAATCTATTATTAAAGTATTAATGAGCTCACAAGTAAAAAAAAGTCCCCTACTTCCCCGTCACCCTCCCACACCCCAACAGCCCATCCTCTCACATGCACCCTCCAGTGCCCGTCCCCCTGACCCCACAATACCCACATCCTCTCACATTCACCGTCTGTGCCCTGTTGCCCCTCCCCCACTTCCGCCCCCACAATACCCCATCCTCTAACATTCAACCCCAGTGCCCTGCATCCCCTTCCTCACAATAAACCATCCTCTCACATTAACCCCTGTGCACCAACCCCCACAATATCCCGATCCTCTAATATTCAACCCCAGTACCCTGCATCCCCTCCCTCACAATACCCCATCCTCTCACTTTAACCCCTGTGCACCAACCCCCACAATATCCTGATCCTCTAACATTCACCCCCAGTGCCCTGTACCCCCTCCCCCACAATACCCCCATCCTCTCACATTCCCCCACAGTGACCGTGACATGCCTAAGATGAATGAATTTAATAAATTCCATCCCCACTTACCAATGAAGCTTGCAGGCAGTGACTGGGGCAGGACCAGGAAGTGTCCAGTGTCTGCACATAGAGGGTACTAGGACCCAGTGTGGCTGAGAGAACCAGAGCCTGCAGGGCAGAAAGTGAAACTACAGCTGCTGCCAGCCAGGAAGGAAGGAGGGAAGGAAGGAAGGAGCTGCTCTGGTGAGACAGCAGCTCAGTGCACTGCGCACTAGTGATGGGAAATCTAGTTCATTTTGGTGATTAGTTCACCATGAACTAGTTCACTGAAAAGATTAGTTCAAAAGATTAGTTTATTTAGTTCAGTTTTTCTCCACCCTATCCTGTGAGGAGCTGATAGGAAATGCATCATGTGACCTGTGAACTAAATGAACTATATGAACTGCTGAACTAAATGTTCTATTGAGAATGACTCAGGACTGCCTAGTTCAATCTGATGCATTTCACTGAGGCCATCAGTGTCACATAATGATTGTGTATGAGGGAGCTGAGAAGCAGTTCAGCATCCACCATTTTAAGAACAGAACTGGAGCCAGTGGTAAAGATTTTAGCAAGACTGATCTTCTAGGCTACAGGAGGCTGATCCTCTACAGGAGGCTGATCTTATCACAAAGACAGGTGAGGGGCACGAGCCACACACAGAAACACTCTCATACACACATATGAGCTGTGTCTGTCTACTGTGCAATTTCAGTTTTTATTAATAATATTATTACTATTATATTTGTATTTGATGTGTGGTATAGTGTTTTACTACCTTCTTTTCCAGCATCAGGAGCTATAAAGAGCAAGTGTGAGACAGAGCAGGGAGCTTCCTGGAGCTGTATGACGGATCACTCTCTGTCTCTACCAGCAGCCCAAACAGTCTAACATCTGGTCCCCCCCCTACCAGCAGCCCATCCAGTCTAACATCTGGCCTCCCTACCAGCAGCCCATCCAGTCTAGCATCTGGCCCCCCTACCAGCAGCCCATCCAGTCTAACATCTGCCCCCCCTACCTGCAGCCCATCCAGTCTAGCATCTGGCCCCCCCTACCAGCAGCCCATCCAGTCTAGCATCTGGCCCCCCTACCATGTAGCCCATCCAGTCTAGCATATGCCCCCCTCCTACCAGCAGCACATTCAGTCTAGCATCTTGCCCCCCCTACCAGCAGCCCATCCAGTCTAACATCTGTCCCACCTACCAGCAGCCCATTCAGTCTAGCATCTGTCCCCCCCTACCAGCAGCCCATTCAGTCTAGCATCTGGCCCCCCCTACCAGCAGCCCATTCAGTCTAGCATCTGGCCCCCCTACCAGCAGCCCATCCATTCTAGCATCTGCCCCCAACAGCAGCCCATCCAGTCTAGCATCTGGCCCCCTTACCAGCATCCCATCCAGTCTAGCATCTGGCCCCCTACCAGCAGCCAATCCAGTCAAGCATCTGTTCCCCCTTCCAGCAGCCCATCCAGTCTAACATCTGGCCCCCTACCAGCAGCACATCCAGTCTAGTAATTGCCCCCCCTACCAGCAGCCCATCCAGTCTACCATCTGGCCCCCCCTACCAGTAGCCCATCCAGTCTAGCATATGCCCCCCCTACCAGCAGCCCATTCAGTCTAGCATCTGGCCCCCCTACCAGCAGCCCATTCAGCTTACCATCTGGCCCCTCTACCAGCAGCCCATCCAGTCTAGAATCTAGCCCCACTACCAGCAGCCAATCCAGTTAAGCATCTGGCCCCCCCTACCAGCAGCCCATCCAGTCTAGCATCTGACCCCCCTACCAGCAGACCATCCACTCGAGCATCTAGCCCCACTACCAGCAGCCCATCCAGTCTAGCATCTGGCCCCCCTACCAGCAGCCCATTCAGTTTAGCATCTGACCCACCTACCAGCAGCCCATCCAGTCTAGCACCTGGCCCCCCTACCAGCAGCCCATCCAGTTTAGCATGTGACCCCCCCTACCAGCAGCCCATCCAGTCTAGCAACTGCCCCCCCTATCAGCAGCCCATCCAGTCTAGCATCTGGCCCCCCCTACCAGCAGCCCATCCAGTCTAGCATCTGGCCCCCCCTACCAGCAGCCCATCCATTCTAGCATCTGGCCTTCCCTACCAGCAGCCCATCCAGTCTAGCATATGCCCCCCCTACCAGCAGCCCATCCAGTCTAGCATCTAGCCCCACTACCAGCAGCCAATCCAGTCTAGCATCTGGCCCCCCTACCAGTAGCCCATCCAGTCTAGCATCTGGCCCCCCTACCAGCAGCTCATCCAGTCTAGCATCTAGCCCACCTACCAGCAGCCCATCCAGTCTAGCATCTGGCCTCCCTTCTAGCAGCCCATACAATCTAGCATCTGGCCCCCCTACCAGCAGCCCATCCAGTCTAGCATCTTGCCCCCCTACCAGCAGCCCATCCAGTCTAGCATCTGGTCTCCCCTACCAGCAGCCCATCCAGTCTAGCATCTAACCCCCCTGCCAGCAGCCCATCCAGTCTAGCATCTGGCCTCCCTACCAGCAGCCCATCCATTCTATCACCCCCCCCGAGCCAGATGCTAGACTGGATGGGCTACTGATAGGGGGCCAGATGCTAGACTGGATGGGCTACTGGTAGGGGGCAAGATGCTAGACTGGATGGGCTACTGGTAGGGTGACCAGATGCCAGACTGGATGGGCTGCTGGTAGGGTGGCCAGATGCTAGACTGGATGAGCTACTGGTAGGGGGGCCAGATGCTAGACTGGATGGGCTGCTGGTAGTGGGGCTAGATGCTAGACTGGATGGGCTGCTGGTAGGGGGGCTAGATGCTAGATTGGATGGGCTGCTGGTAGGGGGCTAGATGCTAGACTGGATGGGCTACTGGTAGGGAGGCCAGATGCTAGACTTGATGGGCTGCTGGTAGGGGGGGGCAAGATGCTAGACTGGATGGGCTGCTGTTAGGGGGGCCAGATGCTAGACTGGATGGGCTGCTGGTGGGGGGGCCTGATGCTAGACTGGATGTGCTGCTGGTAGGTAGGGCCAGATGCTAGACTGGATGGGCTGCTGGTAGGGGGGCCGATGCTAGACTTGATGGGCTGCTGGTAAGGAGGCTAGATGCTAGACTGGATGGGCTGCTGGTAGGGGGGAAGATGCTAGACTGGATGGGCTACTGGTAGGGGGGCCAGATGCTAGACTTCATGGGCTGCTGGTAGGGGGGCAGATGCTAGACTTGATGGGCTGCTGGTAAGGAGGCTAGATGCTAGACTGGATGGGCTGCTGGTAGGGGGAAGATGCTAGACTGGATGGGCTACTGGTAGGGGGGCCAGATGCTAGACTGGATGGGCTGCTGGTAGGGGGGGCCAGATGCTAGACTGGATGGGCTACTGGTAGGGGGGCCAGATGCTAGACTGGATGGGCTGCTGGTAGGGGGGCCAGATGCTAGACTGGATGGGCTACTGGTAGGGGGGCCAGATGCTAGACTGGATGGGCTGCTGGTAGGGGGGGCCAGATGCTAGACTGGATGGGCTAATGGTAGGGGGCAAGATGCTAGACTGGATGTGCTGCTGGTAGGGGGGCCAGATGCTAGACTGGATGGGCTGCTGGTAGGATGGCCAGATACTAGACTGGATGAGCTGCTGGTAGGGGGGCCAGATGCTAGACTGGATGGGCTGCTGGTAGTGGGGCTAGATGCTAGACTGCATGGTCTGCTGGTAGGGGGGCCAGATGCTAGACTGGATGGGCTACTGGTAGGGAGGCCAGATGCTAGACTGGATGGGCTGCTGGTAGGGGGGAAAGATTCTAGACTGGATGGGCTGCTGGCAGGGAGTATAGGTGCTAGACTGAATAGGCTGCTGGTAGGAGGGCCAGATGCTAGACTGGACGGGATGCTGGTAGGGTGGCCAGATGCTAGACTGGATGGGCTGCTGCTAAGGGGGGTCAGATGCTAGACTGGATGGGTTGCTGGTAGGTGGCGCCAGATGCTAGACTGTATGGGCTGTTTGTAGGGGGGCAGGTGCTAGACTGGATGGGCTGTGGTAAGGAGGCTAGATGCTAGACTGGATGGGCTGCTGGTGGGGGGGGCAGATGGTAGACTGGATGGGCTACTGGTAGGGGGGCAGAAGCTAGACTGGATGGGCTGCTGGTAGGGGCCAGATGCTAGATGGATGGGTACTGGTAGGGGGGCCAGATGCTAGACTGGAAGGTCTGCTGGTAGGGGGGCCAGATGCTAGACTGGATGGGCTGCTGGTAGGGGGGCCAGATGCTAGACTGGATGGGCTGCTGGTAGGGAGGCCAGTGCTAGACTGGATGGGCTGCTGGTAGGGAGGAAAGATGCTAGATTGGATGGGCTGCTGGTAGGGGGGATAGATGCTAGACTGGATGGGCTGCTGGTAGGGGGCCAGATGCTAGACTGGATGGGCTGCTGATAGGTTGGTCAGATGCTATACTGGATGGGCTGCTGGCAGGTGGGCCAGATGCTAGACTGGATGCGCTGCTTGTAGGGGGGCCAGATGCTAAACTGGATGGGCTGCTGGTAGGGGGGCCAGATGCTAGACTGAATGGGCTGCTGATAGGGGGCCAGATGCTAGACTGGATGGGCTGCTAGTATGGCGGTAGATGCTAGACTGGATGGTCTGCTGGTAGGGGGACCAGATGCTAGACTGGATGGGCTGCTGGTAGGGGGCCAGATGCTAGACTGGATGGGCTGCTGGTAGGTGGGGCCAGATGCTAGACTTGGATGGGCTGCTGGTAGGGGTGGCAGATGCTAGACTGGATGGTTACTGGTAGGGGGGCAGATGCTAGACTGGATGGGCTGCTGGCAGGTGGGCCAGATGCTAGACTGGATGCGCTGCTGGTAGGGGGGCCAGATGCTAAACTGGATGGGCTGCTGGTAGGGGGGCCAGATGCTAGACTGAATGGGCTGCTAGTATGGCGGGTAGATGCTAGACTGGATGGTCTGCTGGTAGGGGGACCAGATGCTAGACTGGATGGGCTGCTGGTAGGGGGGCCAGATGCTAGACTGGATGGGCTGCTGGTAGGGGGGAAGATTCTAGAATGGATGGGCTGCTGGTAGGGGGCAAATGCTAGAATGGATGGGCTGCTGGTAGGGGGCAGATACTAGAATGGAATGGCTGTTGATAGGATGGCATATGATAGAATGAATGCGCTGTAGGTAGGGGCAGATGCTAGAATGGTTGGTTCGTGTTGGGGGTAAATGCTAGAATGGATGGGCTGCTGGTAGGGGGCAGATGCTTCAATGGATTGGCTGCTGGTAGGGGGCAAATGCTAGATTGGTTGGGCTGCTGGTAGGGTGCAGATTAGTGATGGGAAATCTAGTTCATTTTGGTGATTAGTTCACCATGAACTAGTTCACTGAAAAGATTAGTTCAAAAGATTAGTTCATTTAGGTCAGTTTTTCTCCACCCTATCCTGTGAGGAGCTGATAGGAAATGCATCATGTGACCTGTGAACTAAATGAACTATATGAACTGCTGAACTAAATGTTCTATTGAGACTGACTCAGGACTGCCTAGTTCAATCTGATGCATTTCACTGAGGCCATCAGTGTCACATAATGATTGTGTATGAGGGAGCTGAGAAGCAGTTCAGCATCCACCATTTTAAGAACAGAACTGGAGCCAGTGGTAAAGATTTTAGCAAGACTGATCTTCTAGGCTACAGGAGGCTGATCCTCTACAGGAGGCTGATCTTATCACAAAGACAGGTGAGGGGCATGAGCCACACACAGAAACACTCTCATACACACATATGAGCTGTGTCTGTCTACTGTGCAATTTCAGTTTTTATTAATAATATTATTACTATTATATTTGTATTTGATGTGTGGTATAGTGTTTTACTACCTTCTTTTCCAGCATCAGGAGCTATAAAGAGCAAGTGTAAGACAGAGCAGGGAGCTTCCTGGAGCTATATGAGGGAATCACTCTCTGTCTCTACCAGCAGCCCAAACAGTCTAACATCTGGTCCCCCCCTAACAGCAGCCCATCCAGTCTAACATCTGGTCTCACTACCAGGAGCCCATCCAGTCAGCATCTGGCCCCCCTACCAGCAGCCCATCCAGTCTAACATCTGGCCCCCCCTACCTGCAGCCCATCCAGTCTAGCATCTGGCCCCCCTACCAGCAGCCCATCCAGTCTAGCATCTGGCCCCCTACCAGTAGCCCATCCAGTCTAGCATATGCCCCCTCCTACCAGCAGCCCATTCAGTCTAGCATCTTGCCCCCCTACCAGCAGCCCATCCAGTCTAACATCTGTCCCCCCCTACCAGCAGCCCATTCAGTCTAGCATCTGTCCCCCCTACCAGCAGCCCATCCATTCTAGCATCTGCCCCCCCTACCAGCATCCCATCCAGTCTAGCATCTGGCCCCCCTACCAGCAGCCCATCCAGTCAAGCATCTGTTCCCCTACCAGCAGCCCATCCAGTCTAGCATCTGGTCCCCCCTACCAGCAGCCCATCCAGTCTAACATCTGGCCCCCCCTACCAGCAGCACATCCAGTCTAGTATCTGCCCCCCCCCTACCAGCAGCCCATCCAGTCTACCATCTGGCCCCCCCCTACCAGTAGCCCATCCAGTCTAGCATATGCCCCCCTGCCAGCAGCCCATTCAGTCTGGCTTCTGGCCCCCCTACCAGCAGCCCATTCAGTTTACCATCTGGCCCTCTACCAGCAGCCTATACAGTCTAGAATCTAGCCCATTACCAGCAGCCAATCCAGTTTAGCATCTGGCCCCCCCTACCAGCAGCCCATCCAGTTTAGCATCTGGCCCCCCTACCAGCAGCTCATCCAGTTTAGCATCTGGCCCCCCTACCAGCAGCCCATCCAGTCCAGCATCTGACCCCCCTACCAGCAGACCATCCACTCGACCATCTAGCCCCCCTACCAGCAGCCCATCCAGTCTAGCATCTGGCCCCCCTACCAGCAGCCCATTCAGTTAAGCATCTGGCCACCTACCAGCAGCCCATCCAGTCTAGCATCTGGCCCCCCTACCAGTAGCCCATTCAGTCTAGCATCTGGCCCCCTACCAGCAGCTCATCCAGTCTAGCATCTGGCCCCCCTACCAGCAGCCCATCCAGTCTAGCATCTTGCCCCCCTACCAGCAGCCCATCCAGTCTAGCATCTGGCCTCCCTACCAGCAGCCCATCCATTCTATCATCAGCCCCCGAGCCAGATGCTAGACTGGATGGGCTGCTGGTAGGAGGGCCAGATGCTAGACTGGATGGGCTGCTGGTAGGAGGGCCAGATGCTAGACTGGATGGGCTGCTGGTAGGGGGGCCAGATGCTAGACTGGATGGGCTGCTGGTAGGAGGGCCAGATGCTAGACTGGATGGGCTGCTGGTAGGGGGGCCAGATGCTAGACTGGATGGGCTGCTGGTAGGGGGGGCAGATGCTAGACTGGATGGGCTGCTGGTAGGTGGGACGAGATGCTAGACTGGATGGGCTGCTGGTAGGGGGGCAGATGCTAGACTGGATGGGCTGCTGGTAAGGAGGCTAGATGCTAGACTGGATGGGCTGCTGGTAGGGGGGAATATGCTAGACTGGATGGGCTACTGGTAGGGGGGGCCAGATGCTAGACTGGTATGGGCTGCTGGTAGGGGGGCCAGATGCTAGACTGGATGGGCTACTGGTAGGGGGGGCCAGATGCTAGACTGGATGGGCTGCTGGTAGGGGGGCCAGATGCTAGACTGGATGGGCTACTGGTAGGGGGCAAGATGCTAGACTGGATGGGCTGCTGGTAGGGGAGCCAGATGCTAGACTGGATGGGCTACTGGTAGGGTAGCCAGATGCTAGACTGGATGAGCTGCTGGTAGGGGGGCCAGATGCTAGACTGAATGGGCTGCTGGTAGTGGGGCTAGATGCTAGACTGGATGGGCTGCTGATAGGGGCTAGATGCTAGACTGGATGGGCTACTGATAGGGAGGCCAGATGCTAGACTTGATGGGCTGCTGGTAGGGGGGCCAGATGCTAGACTGGATGGGCTGCTGGTAGGGAGGCCAGATGCTAGACTGGATGGGCTGCTGGTAGGGAGGAAAGATGCTAGATTGGATGGGCTGCTGGTAGGGGGAATAGATGCTAGACTGGATGGGCTACTGGTAGGGGGCTAGATGCTAGCCTGGATGGGCTGCTGATAGGGGGGTCAGATGCTATACTGGATGGGCTGCTGGCAGGTGGGCCAGATGCTAGACTGGATGCGCTGCTTGTAGGGGGGCCAGATGCTAAACTGGATGGGCTGCTGGTAGGGGTCCAGATGCTAGACTGAATGGGCTGCTGATAGGGGGGCCAGATGCTAGACTGTATGGGCTGCTAGTATGGCGGGTAGATGCTAGACTGGATGGTCTGCTGGTAGGGGGACCAGATGCTAGACTGGATGGGCTGCTGTTAGGGGGCCAGATGCTAGACTGGATGGGCTGCTGGTAGGTGGGGCCAGATGCTAGACTTGGATGGGCTGCTGGTAGGTGGGCAGATGCTAGACTGGATGGGCTGCTGGTAAGGAGGCTAAATGCTAGACTGGATGGGCTGCTGGTAGGGGGGGCAGATGCTAGACTGGATGGGTTACTGGTAGGGGGGCCAGATGCTAGACTGGATGGGCTGCTGGTAGGGGGGCAGATTCTAGAATGGATGGGCTGCTGGTAGGGGGGCAAATGCTAGAATGGATGGGCTGCTGGTAGGGGGCAGATGCTAGAATGGAATGGCTGTTGATAGGATGGCATATGATAGAATGAATGCGCTGTAGGTAGGGGCAGATGCTAGAATGGATGGTTCGTGTTGGTGGTAAATGCTAGAATAGATGGGCTGCTGGTAGGGGGCAGATGCTTCAATAGATTGGCTGCTGGTAGGAGGCAAATGCTAGATTGCATGGGCTGCTGGTAGGGTGCAGAACACACACCGACAGGCACTGCAACCTGTGGCAGAGGGAGCCGGCATAGTGCTGCCCTCTCCCTGACAGGTCAGATACTGGCCATGTCTCCCAGTGGGCCCCTGCATGTGACTGGGCCCCGGGCAATGGCCCCCTCTGCCCCCCCAGTAGCTATGCTACTGACTATAAGTATATGCGCACACACAGCAGATTTGTTGCAAAACCGAAAATGAGCAGGACTGTAAGCTGGTATATGTACAAAGTGTAAGAGCATGTTCACACTGTGACCATTTCATGGGCAAAACCCAAGAAAAAAAAAACTAAATGAGCATATACCATTCAGCTAGTAAGTAAATAGTAGTAGTACATGTAAATAGTATAGGGTAACATAGGGAACTTAGTTAATGCTATTTTGACCAAAAAAGCATAAAAGCAATTGAGACGCCCGCCAGGGCCGTGGGGTACTCGGCACCGAGCCCGTCGACTTCTATGGGGGATGTCACGGGCAGCCACGGCTCGGTCCGTGGCCCTGGGCGCTCACCATAAATGGGGGATATTTACAGGGGATGTGTTCGTATGATGATTTGTGACGCCACCTGTAGTACCTGGTCAGGGTGACCAGCGCTGCTGTGCAGGTCCTCTTGGAGGGATGGTGTTGTGCAGCTTGATGTAAAGTCTCCTACAGGTGAGACTGTGTCCTCCCAGGGCAGGTTGTGGTAAGATAAAGCAATGGTGCAGGAGGATGTAGCAGAGGGGAGTGTGCGTCGCTGGAATAATCAGGGAAACAGTTCTGTTGCAGTTTCAAGGTTTTACTCACAGTCTGTTGAGCTCTATACAGATACCAGCCGGGCACTGTGTCCTCCAAGTGTCCAGCAACCCTCAGGTAAGTTAGTCGCACTTCCAAAGACTCCCCTTTCAGTATGTTCCTTTCCGGCTTCTCTAGGTGCTAACTCTCCTAACTTCCATGCACCCCGCCACCACAGAGCACTCGGACGAGGGAGTATTGGGCCCTTTCAAATACCAGACCAGACCAGTTGTTACCAGACCAGACCAGTGCGAAGGTTCTGGACGTACTTGACCCCTAAGCTTCCTCCCGGTGAGATTATGGTGGCTAATGGCCCCGTGAAGTGACCACTGTTGTCGGTGTTACTAGTGGAGCTGAACTTTCCCACTAGTCTAGGGACCGGTCCCGATGTTCGCCTGGTCCTTCCTTCTTCAGGATGGGGGCACAGCTCCCACTGCTGTATCGCCCTGGACCCTTTCGCTCTCACAGCAAGGCTCCCTGAGGTGGACTCAGAGGAGCAGCAGGACAGTCCAGTACCCACACACTGACTGCCTGTCTCAAAACTGAACTCTAAAGTAACACGCAGCCTAAGTGCTGCCTAAGCTCCACCCACCAACTAACTACACCCTTTCCTAACCAGACTGAGTCAGACCATCCTCCCGAAGGGTCCGCCTGTGCTCAGCCTGCTTAGTGTATGTTGGATACAGGTGGTGGGAGTCAATGGGGTGCTTCCTCCTTACCTGAGAGTCAGGTGTCACACCGCTGGGTGCGATGCAGCATCTCTGTGGCGACTGGACCCTCAGGGCGCCACATTCCCCCTTGTTAAACACAGCACTCCCGGGCTGTAACAGAGTAAAGATGTTATAAGAGAAACATACAAAATTTTTACTTCATGAATGCCAGCAAACTGTAGAAAACAATCTCAAAACTCATCATCCCTTTATGGGAGGCACTTCAGGTTAAACGTTGCATAAATAACATTTTTAATATCAACATTCAAATATAGTGCAATCAGCAATTACGTTGGAGTTCATATAAAACTTGTGCTTGTGGAGGACCTGCTCCAAACCTCCCACGCTGGTCTTGGGTGGGCTGCAAGACATTCTTTCAGCAGACCTCACCTTTGGCCACACCAAACGGGTTTTAGTTTCAGAGGTAGTTACGTAAAAGCTGCATGTAAAACCAAGATGGAGCACCTAAGTGCTAACTATATACATTAGAGTTTTTGGGCTGGCAGAGTCCTCAGCCACGCAGTTCATATCAGCATACATATAAGAAAACATGTGCGAAAAACATAACTATACACAGGTTAACAACCCTGTCCGGGTTCTTTAATTCATTTACTTATTTGCAGGTGGTGGGACACCGGGTGTCACCTGAGTCTCTGCATAGAGTCCGGGTTCCTTGATGAACCCCCAGCCCCCTTTCAGCCGAAAGTAACGTATAGCCCCCTGCCGCCGCGGCTCGTGCACAGTACCTCTCCTGGTCTTCCTGCGCCCGCCTGGACTGGCGGTGCTCCGTGCAGGCAGAAGTTGGAGCCGGCTCATTCCGGCTCTTGATGTAGCAGGACCCGACTTCCTCCGGAGACATGAGCGGCTTACATGGAGCTGGTGCAAGCTGCGTGGGAAGCCGTTCCTCCGCGGACTCCTCTGTGGGGACAGGTGATCCGGCGGCAGCGTCTGCGATGGGGGTCGCTTCTCGGGCGGCTTCCGGTGTCGCAGGTGGATGGAGCGGTCGGCGCTGCTGTAGCCGCAACTTCAGAGCCCTCCAGCTCTGCTCCATGTGCTCCACTTCTGCCCGGTGCCGGGCCAGGTCCTCCAGCGCGGCATCCGCTTCTTCACTGGAGAGGGCACCGATGGGTTCGGGCCCTGCTGGTGGCTCAGTGATGGGTAGCTCTTCCTCATGGGGGGAGAGGGTAAGCTCCTCCATCCCTCCCCACGGCAGCTCGCCTCCTGATGCCATCTTCTCCTGGTCACATCTCATGTCTCCCTCTGGAGGGTCCCTCTCTGTAGTATAGGGGCACAGCTTTCGTGTTCTCTTCCTCCCACCAAGGAGGATGAGGAGGCGGATCTCCATGGCTGTGGGGCATGTCCGCACATTGCGGAAGCATTTAGGGTAGGTGGGCATTTCTTTCGCGCCACTGGGGAAGCGCACGCCCACGAAGGCACGCCTTTCCTCTTCACCAGCGCCTCATGGCGCGAATATGGCGGCAAAATGGCGGTAAATGGCGGCAATTCCACAAAATGGCAAATTAAGTCTCTGACACTTTTAGCAATTTCTCCAGCACAAAAACAGTCAATTTAGGCACACAGGACTCGCTTATCACGAGCTTCAGAATCCTGTTCGTGATGCCAAAAATGAGCCGCCCACCAGGGCCGTGGGGTACTCGGCACCGAGCCCGTCGACTTCTATGAGTGATGTCACGGGCAGCCACGGCTCGGTTCGTGGCCCTGGGCGCTCACCATAAATGGGGGATATTTACAGGGGATAAGTGTTCGTGACGCCACCTGTAGTACCTGTTCAGGGTGATCAGCGCTGCTGTGCAGGTCCTCTGGGAGGGATGGTGTTGTGCAGCTTGATGTAAAGTCTCCTACAGGTGAGACTGTGTCCTCCCAGGGCAGGTTGTGGTAAGATAAAGCAATGGTGCAGGAGGATGTAGCAGAGGGGAGTGTGCGTCGCTGGAATAATCAGGGAAACAGTTCTGTTGCAGTTTCAAGGTTTTACTCACAGTCTGTTAAGCTCTATACAGATACCAGCCGGGCACTGTGTCCTCCAAGAGAGTGGTCCAGCAACCCTCAGGTAAGTTAGTCGCACTTCCAAAGACTCCCCTTTCAGTATGTTCCTTTCCGGCTTCTTCTCTAGGTGCTTACTCTCCTAACTTCCATGCACCCCGCCACCACAGAGCCCTCGGACGAGGGAGTATTGGACCCTTTCAGTTACCAGACCAGACCAGTTGTTACCAGACCAGACCAGTGCGAAGGTTCTGGACGTACTTGACCCCTAAGCTTCCTCCCGGTGAGATTATGGTGGCTAATGGCCCCGTGAAGTGACCACTGTTGTCGGTGTTACTAGTGGAGCTGAACTTTCCCACTAGTCTAGGGACCGGTCCCCGATGTTCGCCTGGTCCTTCCTTCTTCAGGATGGGGGCACAGCTCCCACTGCTGTATCGCCCTGGATCCTTTCGCTCTCACAGCAAGGCTCCCTGAGGTGGACTCAGAGGAGCAGCAGGACAGTCCAGTACCCAAACACACTGACTGCCTGTCTCAAAACTGAACTCTAAAGTAACACGCAGCCTAGGTGCTGCCTAAGCTCCACCCACCAACTAACTACACCCTTTCCTAACCAGCCTGAGTCAGACCATCCTCCCGAAGGGTCCGCCTGTGCTCAGCCAGCTTAGTGTATGTTGGATGCAGGTGGTGGGAGTCAATGGGGTGCTTCCTCCTTACCTGAAAGTCAGGTGTCACACCGCTGGGTGCGATGCAGCATCTCTGTGGTGACTGGACTCTCAGGGCGCCACACAATCCCACCACAACAAGGTGTACACATTGGGATGACCCTAACATGTCGATGGATACACCTTGTCATGGTGGGATGGCTTTTATGCTTTTCTGATCAAAATAGCATTAACTAAAGAAGCTGTGCTACCCTATGTTATTTTCATCTATTACTACTATTTACTTATTTATTTGCTGTAGAGTATATCCTCATTTTGTGTGTTTTTTTTGTTTTTTTTCTTGGGTTTTGTTTGTGAAATGACCACAGTGTGAACATGGTTTTAAATTTTGCAAGTATATCAGCTTATAGTCCAGCTCATTTCTTTGGTTTTGCTGTAATCTCTTGTATTTTGTAGAAACAGGGGCGTGGTCCCCCTTTCTGGATTGGTCTCTCAGTAGGGATCATGTCATACTTTCCCATTATTCACATTGAGGTCGTTTTACACATGGTAAGGATTTAATACTAAAGGCATGGGTACACCTTGTCATGCTGGGATGAGGTTTATGCTTTTTTGATCAAAATACAGTTAACCAAGTGTTATTTACATGTACTATTACAATTTACTTCTTTACTTGCTGTAGGGTACATGCTCATTAGTTTTTTTCTTGGGTTTTGGCAGCAGGTTTGCTGCAGAAATTTCTGCCGTTGTCCTATTTACAGTGTATTAATAGGTCCTACAGAAATTCATGTGTACAGTTATAGATTACATAATAATAAGCACACATAAAAGTTTTTAAAAATTGGAAATCTAAATCAATATGTATTTTTGGCAAAAATAGCAAAAACATGGAAATACATTATAATTTAAGTAAACAAAATCTTTTATGAATATATCACTTAATCAGGTAATGAATTTCAATAAGGATGTATTGAACATCTTATAGCACATTTAGGTTTGAAGCCTCCTGTGTACGTTTCTGCACTTTCACTCAGACGTACTATGCTCCGAGACAGCTCTTCTGAAAATTCCTAGAAGCAAACATGCTTGTTATTAATTGTGATATGTCAGTCAAATTATGTTTAGGGCTCATGGACCACAGGCGCCATGTTAGATTCAACACTGCAGTGCAGCTTTTAAAATCAATCATGATGTCTCTGGTCCCCAGTGGAAGAACATCATGATGGATGTCACAAGGTGGCAAGGTGTTCAGCTCTTCACAAGACTGCCACAAAGCATGACAGTCCTATGGGAGTGTAGGCTGTATTTTGCCAGTTTTCTTTAAAGTTGAAGCTTTGGTATGTTTTTGCTGTAATAAAAATGATGATTACAGCAAGAATACAAGATGTAATGGTTTTCTTTACATGAAGGTTAGTGTAAAGCAGTAATATAAAGCAACATTCTAAGACTTGAAATATGAGGACAAACACATGTACAGCTGGAAGAAGCTGCTATAAAGAATTGGAGATAGAAGATAAATAGAATCCCTGAGGTTCATCGGTGTTGATAGGATCATAAAAGATCAGGGACCAAAGCCCCAAGACAAATATTACTCCCCCTGCACAAAAAAATATAATGTAACCCCACAGATAACACTGTGATAACTCTTTGAGTAAAGACAATATAGTAGATCTGACCAGTGCAAAGTGGTCTCATGGCTGTTTTTCTTCAGCCCACTGATCGATACAGCTGAAGTGCTGCTGCCCTCCTCTACCCATCTCACCACTATCTGCATTCTCAAGATGCAGAGAGCAGAAAATACAATGGAGGAGGAGGCAGAGCCAGAGCTAGGGGCAGGCTGACTAGTTATCTGCCTAGGGTCCCCGCTCACTCAGCCAGTGGCGTGCCGCTAATAGCGGCACATCACGCAGCAGCTATGGGTCCTGTGAGTCATAGATGCCAATACAGTTGAAAGTAATAATGGAGGAGAGGTGTTAGGTGAATCTCCCTCCCTCATCATTCCCCTCTGCCTCTAATGCAGCGGGTGCACGATGACATCACTTCATCACGCACTATGCTGTGCAGGGTAGTGGAGCTGTTGAGACGCTCTGCAGAGATCGGATCAGCGGATGAAAGAGGAAGAGAGATGGGTATTGGTTTTTTTTATATCAGTGAGTATGTGGTGACCATAATACTGCAGGACTGCAGGCTGCATTATACTCTATGGGGATTGCATTATACTCTTTGGGGTGGCTGCATTATAATCTGAGGGGGCTGCATTATATTCTATAGGGTGGCTGCATTTTACTCTATGATGGGGCTGCATTATATTCTATCGGGAGCTGCAATTTAATATTTGAGGGCGCTACATTATACTCTATGGGGTGCTGCATTATACTTTATAAGGGAGCTGCATTATACTCTATGAGGGGCTGCATTACACTCTATGTGGGGCTGCATTTTACTGTATAGAGGGGTGCATTATACTCTGAGGGGGCTGCATTATACTCTATTGGGCTATGGGTAGTGCATTATACTATATATACTATATGGGAACTGCATTATACTGTATAGAGGACTAAGGGGAATGCATTATACTATATGAAGAACTATTTGGTGTTTTATACTATGGGGAATGCATTGTACTACATGGAGGACTATGGGAAGCATTATACAATATTGAGGACTATGATGAGTATGTTATACTGTATGGAGGACCCAGTAGTGTATTATACTATATGGAGGACTATGGGGAGTGTATTACCCTCGATGGAGGACTATGGTGCATATTATACTATATGGAGGACTATGGGGAGTGCATTATTCCATATGGATGACTATGGGGCATATTATACTATATGGAAGACTATGTGGCACATTATACTATATTGAGGACTATGGGGTGCATTATACAATGTGGAGGACTATGGAGTGTAATATACTAAATAAGCAAAATGCTGCCCATTCATCGAGTGATTGTATTGTTTATGCCAGAACAAAAATCATTGTTCTCAGCAGCACATCGCCCGGTAAAAACTGCAGATATGCTGATGATAACATGATACTCTGTCCCCATCATTGTTCGTCAGCCAGTGTAAAGAGACACGAGAACAAGCGTCAAACGACTTCAATATTGTCGATCACGCTCGTTTAGCAGCCTGAACTCAGCCCATGTGAATATAACTGAAATGTTCATGTGTGATGATGCAATATGTGAGCATTTAAAGCCTCACTTTAAACTTTTTCTCAGGGCCCCACTTTGTCTAAAACTGGCCTTTGGTGGACGACAGAGCTGCCAACTCCTTCTTCCATTATTCAGAGTGTATAACTCAGACATACGCCTCTGCTGTGCGGAGTCTCAATGCACACAGCAAAGACTGGTACAGATAACACTGCATATGTGATAATCCTCATACCGCTTTGGGGTGTTGTCAGGACCATCATACAGTGTCTGGGGCACTGTGAGGACCATCATACCATGTGTGGGGCGGTCTATGAGGAAAATCATACTGTCTGTGGGGGCCTACGGGGATATCATTCTGTGTGGGAGACTGTGGGGGGTTGTGGAGGATCATACTGTGTGGGGGGCTGTGAGGACTATCATAATGTGTGGGGGAGCTAGGAGATCTATCATACTGTTCACTGAGCTGGGGATTATAACACTGTGGGTGGGGGTCATCATATTATGTTTGGAAGCTGTAGGGCCACCATACTATGTGTGGTAGGGCTGTGGGGACATTATTCTGTGTATAGGAGGGCTGTGGGGACATCATACTGTCAATGGGAGGGCTGTGGGGAAATCATACTGTGTATGGGAGGGTTGCGGGGATATCACACTGGGAAAGGGGTTGGGGGCATCTTACTGTATGAGGGGAATTGTTGAATAAGGTACAAGTACTAAATAAAAGGATCATATGATTTATAAACTTTTATAAAAAGCAATAAATTATATGGTGTTGATTAGTTGCTACTGGTAAGATACATGTTACAATCAGAACTATCGTAATATGTATTAGCAGTAGCAACAAGTCACAAGATTTAATTCAACTCAATATTAAGCAATTAAACAACCTCAATATTAAACTATACAATTAATATTAATATGAAATAAGTATAATTATACTGTTAATATTAATATTGAGCAGAATTAATTTCAGCCTAATGGTTTGTCCCTCCAGAACAGTCGCAATCTCTCATGTGGCCCCTCTGGAAAATTAATTGCCCACCCCTGTAGTAGATGCAGTCCCTTGTAACACCACATATAACACAGAGATAACTGAGTACACATAATGTACTAGATATTACCTATGTACTGCCACACTATGAACACCATGTGCAGTGGTCAGACACCTGGCAACACTGTGCTGGTTGAAAGAAGTGTCACTATCTGCCTGGGAAAGGATGAGTCTTCTGAAGTCTCCTGAATTCTGTCTGCCTTTTGCTATGCTCCTCCAGAGCACATCCTATAAGACAGAAATTCATAATTCCAGAATCCTATAAATATTGATGTGAACACTATGCCTGTGGTACTGTTTAAGGGGGCAGTTTGTGCTGAGGACCACTATTCATTCACTGGATATTGAGGCTCTCAGTAGCTTGGGACAGTAAATTGATAAAGCCCCTCATATACAATAGCTAGCTATTGGCCAAACAATGGTTAGGATGATTGGTCAGCCAAAAGCTGTACATTGGGTCTTCTCCTGTCTCCGGTCTTTGAATGACAGGTCACTACTGAAATTTAGGTCATTCACAGAATGGAGGCAAGTAGAGGGGCCAGGAAATCACAGACAGGTAGAAGAACAACTAGTGCACAGTCCAGACCCTGTGCACCTAAATCTAATTAGCAGAAAACATCAGATGGTGATTAAAGAAGAACCACAAAGCCAATTTCTTCACCAAAGGTATCAATGTAATCAGCATTACCGCGCCATTACAGCCATATCTTTACTTTACATTACAAAATCATGCTGACAGGTTCTCTTTAAAGGATTATTATTAAAATCATAATGTGGTCTCAAATTTCTGCACATGCAAAATTATTCATGTATGCCATCACAACCTATTTGAAATACACCGTGATTTGCAGCTATAACCCCCTTAGTGATGTACTAACAGGGTTTCTGTTACTTTCCATTGCCACTGGATCCATCCTCCAATAGTTTAAATGCTTTTGGTCAAGCATGCTCAGATGCACTTAATGACCATGTTTAATAAAACATCTGACAACTGGCACAGTTCGGGTATTCTAAGCTGAAAATCGCACTGATACCACCATAATTCATGAAAAACATATGCACCAATTACTCAGTCTAATAAAACATCTCCAGACTCCCTCACAGCATTCTTGTTCTTCTCAGCTATTCTATACGTACTGGGTAGAGCATGAACATGCTCTGAAGATTTCCATGGAATACCAATGAAATGTGGAGTTTGTAGAAAGTAATAATTTTTGGTCAAATAGTGGTTCACAATCACTATATTCCAAAATAATAATGGTTATCTCAACTATAGAAATGACAATTGCTCACATTGAGAAATCTACAGTCAGTACTTTTGACTCATCCGATCACCTGCTGTCATTTTTCTACACAACAGTTCCTATATGTTCGCTCATAGTTGAGTCGCTTCTTTTTTGCTTCCATGTCAAAGGTATGTCTTTTTACCACAATTCTTCCATTAAGAAAACAACTGGACACACTTCCCCGAACAGTATATAGGCATAGCTCTGTCCCAATAGTTGCCAACCGTTCTGATTTGATGGCGCTGCTGCGGCATCTTCCAATTTCAAAGAGAAGTATGCATCTGTCAACTATTGCAGTAAGTTTCCTTGGCCCATCACTGTGTCTATTGTCTTCATCCTTGCGCACTTCTTGGTGCTTCTTTAAAACACCATATACAGCACATCTTGAAACCGCTTTGAAATCTTTACCTCTGAGATACCGTGCCGATGCAGTATAACTACCTTATGTATTGTTGATGTGCTCAGTTTTGTAGCAGTGTTTGGGTGTTCCATACCTAGTTTCAAGCCTGTTTCACTGATGTTTCTGTTAATTGTTTTAACCTACATATGAAAATGATGATTGATAATTGGTTACTCATACTCCTGACTATAATCCTACAAAATTCCTGACCTTTTGAAAGTGTCCAGTGGCATGTAAAGATTTGGGCACTCCTGGTAAAAATACTGTTATTGTGAACAATTAAGTAAGTTGAAGATGATATGATCAATAAAAGGGCTAAATTTAACCGTTTTACCCTCAAGGGTGGTTTGCATGTTAATGACCAGGCCAATTTTTACAATTCTGACCACTGTCACTTTATGAGGTAATAACGCCGGAACGCTTCAACGGATCTTGGTGATTCTGATAATGTTTTCTTATGACATATTTTACTTCATGTTAGTGGTAAAATTTCTTCGATATAACGTGCGTTTATTTGTGTAAAAAACGGAAATTTGTCGAAAATTTGGAAAATTTAGCAATTTTCAAACTTTGAATTTTTATGTCCTTAAAATAGAGAAATATGTCACACAAAATAGTTATTACATAACATTTCCCACATGTCTACTTTACGTCGGCACAATTTTGGAACCCAACTTTTTTTCGTTAGGAAGTTATAAGGGTTAAAAGTTAACCAGCGATTTCTCATTTTTACAAAAAAAATTACAAAACCATTTTTTTTATGGACCACCTCACATTTGAAGTCACTTTGAGGGGTCTACATGGCAGAAAATACCCAAAAGTGACACCATTCTAAAAACGGCACCACTCAAGCTGATCAAAACCACATTCAAGAAGTTTATTAACTCTTCAGGTGCTTCACAGGAGCAGAAGCAACGTGGAAGGAAGAAATGAACATTTAACTTTTTAGTCACAAAAATGATCTTTTAGCAACAATATTTTTATTTTCACAAGGGTAAAAGTAGAAAATGAACAGATAAAGTTGTTGTGCAATATCTCCTGAGTATGCTCACACCCCACATGTGGGGGAAATCCACTACTGAAAATAAAAAATCATATTTTTTCCACAAACATGATCGTTTAGTCCCTAAATTAAATAAAAAAATGTATTTTTTGCCCGCAAAAATGATCTATTAGTCCCCAATTTTTTATTTTCCCAAGGGTAACAGGAGAAATTGGACCCCAAAAGTTGTTGCCCAATTTGTCCTGAGTACGCTGGTACCCCATATGTGGGAAAAAACTGTTTGGGCACACGTCGGGCTGGAAAGAGAAGTAGTGACGTTTTGGAATGCAGACTTTGATGGAATAGTCTGTGGGCATCATGTTCCGTTTGCAGAGCTTCTGATGTGCCTAAACAGTGAAAAACACCCACAAGTGACATCATTTTGGAAACTAGACCCCCAAGGAACTTATCTAGATGTGCCCCCTTTTTGGAACTAATCTACTGTTTCCTGTAAATCTAAGTAAATTAGTAGTGCATGAAGGTGTGGTACAATTTGTGTGAAGCAATTTTTCATACACAGGCCAGGTTTGTCAGGGCAGGTGTCGCATTGCTAAATGGTGTCCTTGCGTATTCCCCTTTTGTAACACACTCGGCACCTTTTTTGCGGCTTACCTTTTCTTCCAGTTGGCGGGACCACCCCCGGGAAATGCCGACCTTGTAAGATATGAGCACCTTCAGTTCCGGAAGTACTGGGGCCCGCTCCTTCCTGAGTGCCAAATATCAGGGCCTTAACCACTACCTCCTGGAACTGAAGGTATGACGTATCAGTGTGGCGTGCACATCGTGACAGCAGGAAAGCATTGAGAATTGTCATTTGTACGATGTGCACAGACAGCTTTTTGTACCACACCTTGGCCTTTCTCAAAGCACTGTACGGTTGGATGAGTTGATCGGAGAGATCAACGCCCCCCATGTTTTTGTTGTACCCAAGTACACAGTCCGGTTTGCTGACCTGTGTAGAGGTACCTCGTACAGTGCTGACGGCGCTGCCATCACCGTGTATGGTGGTCAAAAGAAGGACATCCCTCTTGTCTTTGTACTTGACCACCAGTAGGTGATCGCTACATTGGGCTCTGCTGTCACCCCTTCTGAGCATCTGTCCAAGTAGCGTTTTCAGGGGGGCCTCTCTGATTTTTGCGGACAGTACTGCAGGCTGCGTTACCTTGCGCAGAGAGGTATTTGAAGAGTGGGATGCTGGAATAATAGTTATCGGGGTAGAGGTGATAACTTTTATCCAGCAGTGGGCGCATAAAATCCCACACAATTTTCCCACTCACTCCCAGGATAGGGGGACACTCAGGGGGGTTCAATCCTGGTGTCCTTTCCTTCGTATACTCTAAAGATGTAGGTGTACCCTGAGGTACTCTCACACACCTTATAGAGTTTGATTCTGTACCTGGCCCTCTTGCTGGGCAGATACTGACGGAATCTGAGCCTTCCCTTAAAATGAACCAAGGACTCATCCACTCAGATGTCCCTTTGGGGCACGTACACTTCAGCAAACTTTTTGCTGAAGTGTTCGATGACCGGCCGAACTTTGAACAGACAGTCAAAGTTGGGGTCATCTCATGGGGGACACTGTGCATTATCATTATAATGCAGGAATTTGTGGATGGCCTCAAAACACGTCCGAGCCATGACCATTTGGAACACTGGAGTGTTGTATAAAATATCAACACTCCAATATTGCCGAAGTTTGGCTTCTTCAGGATCCCCATTTGAAAGACCAGGCCCCGAAACTGCATCATTTCAACTGCGTCTACAGGAGACCAGATAGAAAATGATGAACCAGGGTTTTGCGCCAAAAATTGCCGAGCATATAAATTAGTTTGCTCCACCATGAGGTTAATAAAATCCTCAGAGAAAAAGACTTTGAAAAAGTCTATTTCTATGAGGCCAGTGGTGTCAAACTTGATTCCTGATTCTGCACACAAAATCAAGAATCAGTGGCTCGTAATTTTAGGGGTTGAGGTCCATACGGGGTCCGAAGAGGGGTACGCTGGTTCATCTTCAGGAGTGGGTGCTGCCTCATCTTCTGTCCTGGGATGTCTGCTTTGCGGTTCCACAGGACCCGATTAGGAAGATGAGGAGGAAGAGGATGAAGAATCCGAAAAGTAAAGAAATGTGGGATCCTCTCCCTCGCTATCAGTGTCAGAGGCAAGGAAAACATATGCCTCTTCCACTGAATAGCGCTGTTGGGATGAACGTGACTGGCGGGACATTTTTTTGGTGAATATGGTGCTTTGTGTGTACTTTATTTATAACTGTATGTGTGTGGGGGGGGGATAGTGATTGGTGCAAACTTGTCCGAAAAGAAAAAGCTAAAAGAAAAAAAGCAAATAAGTAGAAAAAAATGCCTGTGAAAAGAAAAGTCTAAAACGGCAGGCCCTAGCTCTGATAAGTGAACTACGTCACTTATCAAAATTTGGCGGCTGCTGGATGTGTGCACGGGGGTGGCGCAAGGGGAGGTGAAAAAAAAAGGAAAACAGCAGGCACGAGCTCTGATAAATAAACTGCGTCACTTAGCAAAGTTCGCCGCGGCTGCTGGATGTGCTCACGGGGGTGGCGCAAGGAGGGTGAAAAAAAAAGGAAAACGGCAGGCACAAGCTCTGATAACTGAACTGCGTCACTTATCAAAGTTTGGCGGCTGCTGGATGTGCGCACGTGGTGGCGCAAGGAGGGGTGAAAAAAAGGAAAACGGCAGGCATGAACTCTGATAACTGAACTGCGTCACTTATCAAAGTTCGGAGGCTGCTGGATGTGCGCACGTGGTGGTGCAAGGGGGTGAATAAAAAAGGAAAACGGCAGGCACGAGCTCTGATAAGAACTGCGTCACTTAGCAAAGTTCGGCGGCTGCTGGATGTGCGCACGGAGGGGGGTGAAAAAGAAAAGCGAGCACGAATGTTGATCGGTGAACTCCGTCACCAATCAGCTCTCGGTGGCTGCTAAATATGCGCACAGAGATGGCGCAAAGGGGGGAAGAGGGGGAAAGGGAAGGGGAAGGAAGGATGGGGGATTGGGGTGGATGAAGAGAGATAGGGCAGGGATCAGGGATCAACACTTATGGTTGTAGTCTCTCATCTTTCTTCTGTCTTCTTTCTTCAGCAGGAATTGTGGTGTCACAATGTGGCACCACAAGGCCCAGTACAGGAGATCTGGCAGTGTGACCGCTCTGCAGGAATCCTCAGCTAGTGTGAGGAACCCTGCAGAGCAGTCAGACAGGTCACACACAGGTCAGAGACAGGTCACAGAGCGATGATACCGCTGCTGTGACCTGTCATTGGTGGGATCGATGGTCACATCGATCCCGCCAATCAGAGGTGGCCCTGGTGATGCCAGTGTTGCTAAGCACTGGCCTAGGATCGGAGCTCACAGCTCCGATCCTAGGCAGGTCACCAGCAGGTCACTGGCAGGGCACAGCGGGGTCACACTGCGGCTGTGCCCTGTGAGTGGCGCGATCAATGATTACATCGATCGCGCCAATCAGCAGCTGCAGGCCTTGCTAGGCCTGTCCTAGGCACCGACCTAGGATCGATGCTATTACAGCACCAATCCAGGCAGGTACGGTAGGGCACAGCGATTGACGGAATCTATGTGATCGTTGATCATGCCAATCTGAGTAGTTTTGGTGGTACTCGATCCTAGCCTGGGACCTCACTGTTTCAGCCAATCTGATTGGCTGAAACAATGAGAAAGGCTGCAATTGGCTGTTCAGAATTAAACAGCCAATCACAGCGATCTGGAGGCTGGGTGGGCGGAGACAGGCCCTGGGATGCCAACATCATCTTCCTCCAGGTAAGATGGCGTCAGAATTTTTTTAATGCAATCACCGCGACTTAAGTCGCAGTGTCGCATTAAAGGGCATGACGTACTATCCCGTCCATGGTCATACAGGCCCGGGTCACATGGACGGGATAGTACGTCGGATATCAGAAAGGGGTTAAAGATTACACATTTCCTTTGTGTGTTAGGCAAAAAAAGATATATATTGTAATTTTTTGCATTTTAAAAATTTCAAAAAGGAAAATGGGTGGATGCTAAGTTTTGACACCCTTGGATATTCATATGCTCAGATAACTTTGACCAAGGTTTCAGACCTTAATTAGCCTGTTAGGGTAATGGCTTGTTCACTATCATCATTAGGAAAGGCCAGGTGATGCAAATTTCCCAGTTTTCTAAAAACCCAGCCTCCTCTAACCTTGTGCCAAAAAACAACAGCCATGGGTTCTTCTAAGCAGCTACCTAGCACTCTGAAAATGAATATGACCTTCATGGAAGAGTCATCAGAGGTAAACCTCTCCTGCTTTCTTACCATAAAATTCAGTATGAAAAAGAACAGCTAAGCAAGCATGATGCATTTTGGAAACAAGTCCTGTGGACCGATGATGTTAAAATAGAACTCTTTGGCCACATTGATCAAAGGTATATGTGGAGAAAAAAGTGTACAGAATTTCAGGAAAAGAACATCTCGCCAACCATTAAGCATGGGGGTGGATCAGACATGCTTTGGGGTTGTGTTGTAGCCAATGGCACAGGGAACATTTCATAAGTAGAGGGAAGAATGGATTCAAATGGATAATGAAACTAAACTCATGTCAAAATACACAATAGAATACCTCAAAAGGTGCAAGCTGAAGGTTTTACAATAGCCCTCACAGTCTTCTGATCATAACATCGTTGAAAATCTGTGGCTGCACTTCAAAATAGCAATGTATGTAAGGCGACCCAGGAATATCACAAAAGTGGAAGAATTCTCCAAGGAAGAATGAATGAAAATCCACAAACAAGAAAGTAAAGACTCTTGTCTGGCTACAAAAAGCGTTTAGAAGCTGTGATACTTGTGAAAGGGGGTGCTACTGGGTACTACCCATGCAGCGTGCCCAAACTTTTTCATTGGCTCATTTTCCTTTTTGAAATTTTTAAAATGTGAAAGATGAATATATATACAATTATATGAAAAAGTTTGGGCACCCCTATTAAACTTAAGCTTAATGTTTTATAAAAATTGGTGTTTTTGCAACAGCTATTTCAGTTTGATATATCTAATAACTATTGGACACAGTAATGTTTCTGCCTTGAAATTAAGTTTATTGTTCTAACAGAAAATGTGCAATCTGCACCCAAACAAAATTTGACAGGTGCATAAGTATGGGCACCTCACCAGAAAAGTGACATTAATATTTAGTAGATCCTCCTTTTTCAAAAATAACAGCCTCTAGTCGCTTCCTGTAGCTTTTAATGAGTTCCTGGATCCTGGATGAAGGTATTTTTGACCATTCCTCTTTACAAAACAATTCCAGTTCAGTTAAGTTTGATGGTCGCCGAGCATGGACAGCCCTCTTCAAATGATCCCACAGATGTTCAATGATATTCAGGTCTGGGGACTGGGATGGCCATTCCAGAACATTGTAATTGTTCCTCTGCATGAATGCCTGAGTGGATTTGGAGCTGTGTTTTGGATCATTGTCTTGCTGAAAGATCCATCCCCTGCGTAACTTCAACTTTGTCACTGATTCTTGAACATTATTGTTAAGAATCTGCTGATACTGAGTGGAATCCATGCGTCCCTCAACTTTAACAAGATTCCCGGTGCCGGCATTGGCCACACAGCCCCAAAGCATGATGGAACCTCCACCAAATTTTACTGTGGGTAGCAAGTGTTTTTCTTGGAATGCTGTGTTTTTTGACGCCATGCATAACGCCTTTTTGTATGACCAAACAACTGAATCTTGGTTTCATCAGTCCACAGGACCTTCTTCCAAAAAGAAATTGGCTTCTCCAAATGTGCTTTTGCATACCTCAGCCGACTCTGTTTGTGGCGTGCTTGCAGAAACGGCTTCTTTTGCATCACTCTCCCATACAGCTTCTCCTTGTGCAAAGTGCATTGTATAGTTGACCAATGCACAGTGACACCATCTGCAGCAAGTAGATGCTGCAGCTCTCTAGAGGTGGTCTGAGGATTGTCCTTGACTGATCTCACCATTCTTCTTCTCTGCCTTTCTGATGTTTTTCTTGGCCTGCCACTTCTGGCCTTAACAAGAACTGTCCCTGTGTTCTTCCATTTCCTTACTATGTTCCTCACAGTGGAAACTGACAGGTTAAATCTCTGAGACAGCTTTTTGTATCCTTCCCCTGAACAACTATGTTGAATAATCTTTGTTTTCAGATCATTAGACAGTTGTTTTGAGGAGCCCATGATGCCACTCTTCAGAGGAGATTCAAACAGGAGAACAACTTGCAAGTGGCCACTTTAAGTAGCTTTTCTCATGGTTGCATACACCTGACTATGAAGTTCAAAGCTCAATGAGGTTACAAAACAAAAAAAAAGTGCTTTAGTAAGTCAGTGAAAAGTAGGTAGGAGTATTTAAAACAAGAAAATGATAAGGGTGCCCATACTTATGCACCTGTCAAATTTTGTTTGAATGCAGATTGCACATGTTCTGCTAGTACAATAAACCTCATTTCAAGGCAGAAACATTACTGTGTCCAATAGTTATTAGATATATCAAACTGAAATAGCTGTTGCAAAAACACCAATTTTTATAAAACATTAAGCTTAAGATTAATAGGGTGCCCAAACTTTTTCATATAACTGTATATATATATATATATATTTTTTTTTTTTTTTTTGCTTAAAATACAAAGGAAATATATCAGCATTAACTTTAGCCCTTTTAGAGATCATGTCATCTTTAACTTAATTAACTGTTCACTAGAGTTGAGCGATACTTTCCGATATCCAAAAATATCGGATCGGAATGGTGTCGCCGATATCACTAAATATCGGCGATACCCGATTCCGATACCGGAAGTCCCATGTAAGTCTATGGGAACAAAATATTGCAACTAAAAAAACACTTTCTTTCCTTGTAAACACAAAATATACACACATAGAATACATATATATATATATACATGTCATTGTGACATATATATACATATATTTATAGTTTATTCACTTCTACATAGTAAAATAGCCTCTGATTCAATTGCCGGGTAAAGCCGGCATTTGTGAAAAGACAGAAGCACCCGAGGGTCCAGTCGCCACAGAGATGTTGCATCGCACCCAGCGGTGTGACAACTTACTCTCAGGTAAGGAGGAAACACCCCATTGACTCCAACCACTGCATTCAACAGTACACTATGCCAGCTGAGTGTAGGCGGACCCAATGGGATGGTCTAGCTCAGGCTGGTTAGAACAGGGTGTAGCTAGTTGGATGGGAGGGGTTGAGGCAGCCTTATGCTGCATGTCTTTGTAGTAAGAATTGTTTCCTTTCCTGCTTTCTTACTACGTCGCATACTCCACTCTGCTACATCACTCTGCACCATTGCTCTATCTCACATCTATCTGCCCTGGAAGGATACCGTCTTACCTGTAGAAGACTTATCACCTAGCTGCACTACACCATCCCTGCCAGAGGACCTGCACAGCAGCGCTGGTCACCCTGACAAGGTACTACAGGTGGCGTCACGACAAACTACACAAACATTCTATCATCCCTGGAAATATCCCACATTTCAGTGAGCGACCAGGGCACGGACATAGCTGTGCTACCCGTCACATCCCCCATAGAAGTCGACGGGCTTGGTGCCGAGTACCCCCAAAACCTGTGGCTCTGTGCGACTCAACTTTGGCGTCACGAACAGGATTCAGAAGCTCGCTATAAGCGAGTCCTGTGTGCCTTAATTGAACTGTTTTTTTGCTTGAGAATTGCAAAAATCATCATAGACTGTATTTGCCATTTTTCCGTCATATCTGCGCCACGAGGCACAGGTGAAGAATAAGGGCGTGCTCTCGTGGGCGTACACTCACTCCGTGGCGCGAAAACGATGTCCGCCCACTCTAAATGTTACTGCAATGTAAGATCGTGCCCCACAGCTCTGGAGTTCCGCCTCCTCATCCTCCTCAGTGGGCGGAAACGAACGTGAAGGTCCCGCCTCCCTACAAAAGATGGTGCCTCTCCTGATGCTAATGACACATGTGACTTGGCAGAGATGGCGAACGGATGTGAGCAGAAGTGGGAAGGGATGGAGGAGTCAGAGCTCTCCCCCACGGAAGCGACCCAATCGCCATGGAGCCACCGTTTGGCACCCGGCCTGGAAACCCTCCTACGCTGGAAGAAGCGGAGGATACCCTGATAGACCTGGCCCGGCACCGGGAGGAGGTCGCCAGGATGGAAGCGAGCTGGCGGGCCCTAAAACTACACTTGGAGCGGCGCCAATCCCTCTTACCCCCTGAAGTGTCTGTACCGGAAGGTGAGGCACCCGTTCCAGTAGAGGAGGCCGTGCGGGCATCCCAGCCCTTGCAATCTGAACCGGTTGACAGTATCTCAGTGGAGGCACCCGTTCCAGTAGAGGAGGCCGTGCGGGCATCCCAGCCCTTGCAATCTGAACCGATTGACAGTATCTCAGTGGAGGCACCCGTTCCAGTAGAGGAGGCCGTGCGGGCATCCCAGCCCTTGCAATCTGAACCGGTTGCCAGTATCACAGTGGAGGCACCCGTTCCTGCAGAAAACGCCGCACCAGCACCCCAGATCCCGCTGTCTGCCCCCGTCGCTGAGGCAGAAGAAGCGACACCCGTCCTCATGGAGGAGGCCGCGCAGGCACCAGAGCTCTACCTGCCTGTACCGGAGCCCCGACCGTCATCTGTTCCAGAGCCGGCTGCTTCCGCCACAGGTGAGCGCCGCCAGGACTGGCGGGCGCCAGGAGAGCTGCCGCAAACCGGACATCGTAAGCTGGCATTTGATGGTGGGAGACATGGAGCTGCTGGTGGAGGAGAATTACAACCGGCGTCAGGAGGAAGAGTGGAGACGTCGGGAGCGGGAAGCAGAGCGACAAAGGGAGCAGCGAGAATCCCAAAAGCTTCGGCAACGTCACCTGGAGAAGGACCTGGCAGAGAAGGCACGTATGAGAAAGGATAAAAGTACGCTGAGGGAGCCGCGGCGTAAGGGTGCAGTACGGAACTTTAAGTTAAAAGGTGGTTGGGGCTTCATCCAGGAGCCTGGACTTTATTTAGAAGTCTTTGTAACCCGGCGGGACGTGGAGGCTCACCTCCCAGAAGGACACCCAGGGAGGGACCTGTTGGCAGGAGACTTGGTGACTTACACCCGACACTGGGGTTACAATGGATGGTACGCCCTAAATGTTACCAGGTGCGACCCCTACTCCCCAGAGTGTCAGGAAACTGACAGACCCTCCGAGCCTTCAGCCTCCCCCAACCAGGCCTCTGCACAAGTGCCCACCCCACGCCGTAAATCTCCCCAGCCTCCCTCAGTGGTCTCCTCAGCAGCCCCAGCTATGGACATGATAATGATAGCTGGCCCGTACCCGGCGCCTGTTAGGCCCCTGGGGTTCGTACAGTCCGGGACATAGGGTTCCAGACCTGGAGGGAGACGAAAGAGGTGGCCACACAGACCCAGATATCGGGTCACGACGTAACTGTACAGGCCACACGACGTCATCAGGTCTGGGTGGACCCTCCTGTCACGGATGTTTGGCAAGCTCCAGAAGAGTACCAGGTGGTACCTGTAAGAGGCCAGCCAAAGAAGTCTAAATAACCCGGACAGGGTCTCTGTATGTAAATCGTTAAATTATTGATGTACCCGGACGGGTGAATGTTCATAAAAAGAAGTTTATTGTTGCCTTAATATACCCATGTTGGGTAATGGTTTGATGTACCCGGACAGGTGAATGTTCAGAAGAACAAGTTTATTGTTGCCTTTATATACCCAGGTTGGGTAATGGTGTTTCAATGTAATCAAAATGTTGAACTTTGAAGCCATGAACTGTACTGGCTCACAAACTTTTCTGTAAATAGTTGGCACTTCGGTGCTCCATCTTGGTTTTACAAAAAACTTAACTGTGCACTATTTTCAACTACCTCAGAAACTAAAAACCCGTTTGGTGTGGCCGAAAGTGAGGTCTGCTCAAGGAAAGTCTTGCAGCCCACCCAAGACCACAGTTGGAGGTTTGGAGCCGGTCCTCCACAAGCACAAGTAAAGGACACTGTGAAGTTACCCCGGTGGGGGTAGTCCTAAGAAGTCTCAACGAACTTCGGCAGTAATGCTATTTGCACTTTTGTAATGTTATTATTAAAAATTTTATTATGCAACGTTTAACTTGAAGTGTTTCCTGCTTTCTTACTACGTCGCATAGTCCACTCTGCTACATCACTCTGCACCATTGCTCTATCTCACATCTATCTGCCCTGGAAGGATAGCGTGTTACCTGTAGAAGACTTATCACCTACCTGCACTACACCATCCCTTCCAGAGGACCTGCACAGCAGCGCTGGACACCCTGACCAGGTACTACAGGTGGCGTCACGACAAACTACACGAACATTCTATCATCCCCTGGAAATATCCCACATTCCAGTGATCGCCCAGGTCACGGACCGAGCTGTGCTACTCGTGACATCCCCCATAGAAGTCGACGTGATCGGTGCCGAGTACCCCCAAAACCCGTCTCTGTGCGACTCAACTTCCCTCACTGTGCTGGCACTTTACATTTACAATGCCTCTGGGGTTTTTTTTTGGGGGGGTGGGGAACATTCAGACTTTTGCTATGGGGCCCCATGATTTATATGTACGCCCCTGCTGCTGAGGCATGGTATTTAAGGCTGTTAAGGAGCCAACATACATGGACCTTGCCAGCAGCGTCGGACTGGAGTACCTTGGGCCCACCAGAGAAAATATATTCTTGGGGCCCACCATCATACTTCCCAACCTTTGAATAAGAGAAAGAGGGACAAAGGCTGTGTCACGCTGTGCATGCTGCAGAAAATTTTAGGCCATGCCACGTTGCACCACAGACTGTCCAGGAGTTGGTGGATGCTTTAGTCCAGGTGTGGGAGGAGATCCCTCACGAGACCATCCGTCACGCTCATCAGGAGCATGGCCAGAAGTTGTAGGGAGGTCATACAGCATACCTCCCAAATTTGGAAGACAGGAAAGAGGATTAAAGGCTGCGGCGCGTGTTGCGCGCCGCTGAAAATTTTAGCCCACGCCCCGACAACACCCATTTCACAGCTAATCACACCCATATCCTCGCCCCAAGCGTAACCATTTAGCACTGCTGATCACACTGACTGGTAATGAGGGCACAGTGGCTGGTACTGAGGAAAAGAAAGAAAGAGCAGCGAGAGAGAAAGAACAAACAGAGAAAGAAAGAGAGGAAAGAAAGAAAAGAGAGAAAGAAAGAACAGAGAGGAAAAAGAACAGAGAGCGAGAAGGAAAGAACAGAGAGCGAGAAAGAAAGACTAGAGAGAGAGCCATAGGCGTAGCTAGGGTTTTGGTTTAGTGGGGGCAAAACTTCTGAGTGGGCCCATCATCAGAGAACCTCAGCAAATGACCGCGCTGTTGGCCAAAATAATCTATATATAAAAAGACCAATATTGATATTACCGCCATATGGTCTGTGTTAAATAATACCAGTCCTACAGAACATATAGATTACAGCACAGGTACAGATAATGACTTACCGCTGATGTTCTTTCTAATGGAATTGTTCACTTTTCATGTCTTTTCCATCTGGCCCACACCGACATGACGACTTCTCCAGCCAGGACTCGACTGCACCCCCATTAAAAAAAAAAAAAAAAAAATACTCACCTCCCGGCTCCTGTGCTGCTCACTGTTCTCCCTCTCAGCGTCTGACAGCGGGCGCCGGCAGGTGATGTTATTGCGCCCGCTGTCATACGCTGAGGGGGATTATGGGAGAGAAGGAGCGCTCGCTCCTTCTCTCTCTATGCGGTCAGCTTTATCGGCTGGATGCCGATACTGCTGACCCTCCGATGACGGGTGGGGGGCCCACTGCTGGCACCGGGCCCCCCCAACGCCTGTTCAGGCCCCATAGCTTCCGGGCGGCAGAGCAGGGAGAGCGATTCTCCCTGCTCTGCCGCAGAATGTAACTGTATCGTAGCTCCGGGTGGGCCCCCTCAGAGCGCGGGCCCCGGGGCCACCGCCCCCTCTGCCCCGCGACCTATCCTTTCAAATCAGGGCCCACCACGTAGGAGCTGGGGCCCACCGTAGGTTTCTCCGGTGTCCCGGTGCCTCAGTCCGACCCTGCTTGCCAGCCTGATAATACCAGGCCACAGCAGTCTGCTTATCTTTGCTGGTTAACAAAAATAGGGGATCCCCTGGAAAAAAAATTGGCGTGGGGTCCACCCTATTTTTGTTAACCAGCCAGATGAAGCAGACTGCTGAGGCCTGGTTTTTCAGGCTGGTAATGAGCCAATATCCATGGACCTTGCCAGCCTGATAATACCAGGCCACAGCAGTCTGCTTAGCTTGGCTGGTTAACAAAAATAGGGGATCCCCTCAAAAAAAAAACGGCGTAGGGGTCCCCCTATTTTTGTTAACCAGCCAAGTAAAATGCAGACTGCTGCGGCCTGGTATTAAAAGACTGTCAAGGCCCATGGATTTTGGCCCTCAACAGCCTGATAATACCAGGCTACAGCAGCCCCACATTTGGCGCATCAAAAGATGTGCCAATTGTGGCACTTTACCCGGCTCTTCCCACTTGCCCTGTAGCGGTGGCAAGTGGGGTAATAAGGGGTTAATGTCACCGTTGATTGCACGGTGACAATAAGCCCGGTTAATAATGGAGAGGTGTCAATAAGACACCGATCCATTATTAATCCCAAAGTTTTTAAATGTATAAAAAAAAAGACACAGCAAGAAAAAAGTATTTTAATGAAATAAAAGAGACAACACAGTTTTCATTTCTTTTATTATACTCTCATTCCTGCGACGCCATCGATCTCCTGTAAAAAAAGAAAAAAAACAAACCAACAGTATACCACCTGTCCGACGCAGTCCATAGTAACGACTGTCCCACGACGATCCAGCTCTGCTACATCGGAATGACAGGCAGAGGCTGTCATCCCGGCGCAGCACAGCTGATTACCTGCTTCCCCGGCGGTGACGTCATCGGACTGACTGCTTTACGGCCGTGATTACCCAGCAGTCACTGCAGTTATCGCGAGAAACTGCATGTGACCGCCGGGGAAAGATGATGGCGGCCATGAAGCAGTCCAGCCCGTGACCGCCGGAGATCTTCTGCCAGGTAAGTGCCGCTGACTCCTGACAGACCCGACCGACGGACACTGACAGTGACAGTGACATTTCCGATTCCGGTATACGATATATGGGAAATATCGAAAGTCAATATCGAAAGTCCGATACAGCTAATATCGGCCGATACCCGATACTTGCGGTATCGTATCGCTCAACACTACTGTTCACATTAACATTAATTTTGACCAGGGGTGCCCAAACTTTTACATGCCACTGTACCTGGAAGATCTGTTACTGTTTTGAAGGCAAATGGTTGTCACACAAAATATTGATTTGATTTAGATTTTTTTGGGGTTCATTCACTTATCATTTTGTTAAATAATCAAAATCCAAACATCTCTAGGTAGAAAGGATAATGTAGTAATAGAAAAGTCACATATTGGATAAATACATTTGTTTGCAATGAGTTTGCAGTGTACCATCTTGGTGTTATATTTTTTAATCTCACGTGGTGGTCTTTTGGGGATTATTCACCATCTGCAGTGCACTAACATTGAGACTTCAAAAGCCAAGACTTACTGTTAATTTTATCACAATATTAAATTGATCTCACAGACCTGATGAGGCTGATGTACATGCAGATCCTTTTTAATTAATTAATATTACCTGATGGAGATCAAGTTCACAGTAGAGAATTAAGATGTTCATGTACCTTCGTAATCTCTTGACGTAATGATCGTTCATCAGCTATTCGTGCTGACCCTCAACTCAGCCAAGCATGTACACTATTTCGATAAAAGTATAGGGACAACTCCATATTACATATACAGAAGTTTTTATTATACCACATTCTAAATCGACAGTCATTGGTCCCACCTTTGCAACTAAAGCAACTTCCACATTCGACTGCACATGGCTCTCTAGTGTTCTGGTCACTTTGTTGCTTTAAAGGATACATTTTTAATCAACTTTTCTATGGTCCTGAAATTCAGAACAACTCTGCATGGTAGGTACTAATATTTCCACCTTGTCACCATGTGGGAGGAAGGAAATGACATACTCTGGCATATTTATATTTTTCTGCTTCAGATATCATTTTTTTAAGCCATTCGACAATTTTTTTCCAATTGGAAATGCATGGAGTAAGCTGCCGCAAAATCAATAATAGTCAGGTCTCGTTGTATAGGAGAATGGGAACATAGAATTCATAGCACATTGTTTCTCTCAATTTACTAATATGATGGAATAGGATTTTTTTTTAATAACTGGGCCATGTTAACATTATTTGGCCATACATCCTACAAATATGTTTGTATACTAAAAAAAAGGATATTAAACTGTTACACTGTGTTTCTCATACGTATCTCAAAAGGATCAGTTAATGTTTTGGCTGAAGCAATTTTCATAACACAAAAAAGTGTACATTGAAGGGTTTTTTCACAATAAATTTTAAATTTAGACTCATAATCCAATGATTTGTGGTTAGTCCTGATGTAGCAGTATAATCACCTCGAAATACGTTGACAAATAAAACCACATCCATACCGCATCTGGTCTCCTATGGTATAAAGGCTTCTCGGCAGCGCAAGTTTTATATCCACTTTCATCTCCTAGCTTGCTTACTATCTGTCTGGTGGATCTGCAGCAGCCATCTTTGCTTACCAGCTAACAAAGCGGTTGGTTGTGACTTTCACACCCCCCTAGGTGACCAAATCCCGTTTTTACTCTTCCTTTTGTAATCCAGATAAGACCGTATTGCGCTTATTGTAATTCCAGTTTTTTTATCTACACACTTGCATGCAGATTTTATTCTTGGTCTTTCTCGGACCACAGTCTGCAAGGCAACATTAACCAATAAGCAATCATGGAGATTAACTTTAATTAAAATATATAATTCAAAATACCATCCTGAACCATTGTGACTGACCACATCCTGAGAATGATACTCTGGTCATGTGAACCTGTCTACCACAGGACCATGCATAACCCTCAGGTCTCAGATATGATATGCAGTGCACTTATTCTATACATTGTATTCTTCAGGCAGAGTTCATATATTAAAATAATTATTAGCCTCTGCATAGCGTGTACACCGTGTGGTAAACTAATTTTGTAGCCATGTCCCTTGCGTGGGCAGCCCTATGGCTAAGTGGTTAGCACTGTTGCTTTGCAGGGGGTCCTGGGCTCAAGTCCCACCAAGGACAACATCTGCAAGGGGTTTATACAATATGTTCTCCCTGGGTTTGCGTGGGCTTCCTCCCACACACCAAAGACTGACTGGGAATTTAGATAGTGAGGACAGTGGTAATGAAGTCTGTAAAGTGATGTAGAAATTAATGCTGCTCTATAACTAAGTAAAATCACTATACATAACATATGGGCAATTAACATGATCTGTATACGGCCTTACTGATACATTCCTAGGTGCTTTGTTTTACTCATGTAGAGCTCAACAACTTGTTTGGCTGAAGTAGGTCTGGTCACATTTAGTGAAGGCCCCTGTGTCTGCCAGGTTAGTACACCAATGAAGCACATTCTGTGGTTGAGTTTCATAAGAGACCAGGAATTGTTGTATAGTAGACTGCAATATTGCAGCCATGCATTATATTGTATAAGCAATCATGTGACTTTAAGACAAATAAGGGACGCAATAATAAAAGAAAAAAAATTAAAATATAAAAAAATACCCCAAAAATTATAAACGTTTAAATCACTTTACTTTGTCTGAAACACAAAAAATTCTAAAACTTCTTTCATATATTTAGCATCTCTCCATGAGAAATTGTCCAAAATAATAAAATGTAAAAATTATTTAGCTCATACGCAGGGCTGTATTTGACATTGCCCTAGGTACTTTAAGTTGTCACTCCCCCAATTGGGAAGTCATTCAAAGGCCTCATACAGCCGTCAGTGTTACACGTACAGATTCTATTCATATTTTTCACGGCTACAATAGGTAACCATTATAGTCTATGAAGCAAGTCACGTATCCGTGTTTTTTTCTCGGACTGTGTGCCCATTCAAAACCCATGGAGATTTATCCATTTTTCTACAGTACAGCATATGAAAAGTACTAATACAAGTCTATGGGTCCATAAAAAGCACATGTAGCACTGTGTGGCAGGTCGGCTCACTCAGCTGCTCCCCGAGGTAGACACAGGAACACTTGAGACTCTGGGTGGTTTAATGCTTCATAAACCTCAAAGCAAAGTAATAACACAAAAACAGCCTTTCTGGCACAGATGAAAACAAAAAGTCCATACAAACAGTCCTTTCCAGTATGGATCCAGCCATCTGGGATGCAACACACTTCAACTCAAGCCAGAGCTTGCATCTGGAGACTTTGCTCCTCCAAACAAAAAAACAGGGAAAAAAACAGTTGCTGTACATTTAACTCTGCCAACCACACCCTCCAGCCCCTTTCTCACCCACTCACCAAAAAACCCAGACACTTGTAATGACTGGTTTAAGTTCCTTCAGCACATATTATGCTGGAGAAACATGATCCATATTTCCCCTCACACACAGCGCCAGTACCCTGTCACATATCCCCACTCTCTGCCCAAAGCCGGGGGTTTTGGCGCCTTCAGACACCAAACAGGGAATTCAGGAGAAAGCATCCGCATTACCATATTACTTCCCAGGTCTAGGCTCCACGTGGAAACTGAAATCTTGGAGGCCTAAGAACCATCTAGTCACACATGCATTCTTAGTAAGAATTTCTTACCCTTCTTTTCCCTCAACCATCTCAGAGGCATGGTCTGACACTAGTGTAAGGGTAGGCCAGGACCGTAGTCGTGGCCGAAGACACCTGGGCTTCTGTGTCCTGGCCTTCCCACACAGGAACATATCCATTCTTAGTCAGCACACCTGTACCTTCAGGTCCAGCTGCTTCTGGTTCTCCCCTATGTTGTGGGAGACCCCCACCAAGCTGAGCAGCATAAACTGAGACACAGTCCGTTTCAACTTCAACAAGAACTCCTTTAATAGGTTCGTTACACAGCACATCCAAAGTCTTCACATTCATTACAGCAGGCTTTATACAACAATATTCCTTTACTTTCCCTTCACTTCACTTGCAGTTACACATCACGTATCCGGGTCGGACCGTCCCTGATGGCTCCTCAGTATTCTCACTGTTCAGCTCCACTACAGATGCGCATCCCTCGGTCTGTTTTGCCCCAGACACAAAATCATTAGTTCCTGCAGTCATAAGCCCCTGAGACAGAAACCTGCCCTCCTGTACTATCCCCTGCTTTGCGACCACTTCTTCACATGCTGTACTCACAGCATCTGTGGGTTCCCCAGGTCATAAGGGTGTCTACCCATGCGATGAATTGCCACATTTTGGAGTCCCTTTCTGGCTCCCCAACTGCTTCAGCCTGCTGCTGTGGTGTACTGCTGTGGTGAATGGCTGCTGGGCTGTCCGGGCCTACGGCCCTTGTGGACTGTATGTGCGCCCAGCCCTAACTAACTCTAACAAGTAAATGTCCCTGGCTTACTACACAGCAGCCCCTCCTACTCTAACCCTATATATATATTATATACAGACAGTAACATAGTGGTGCATAGTGTAGCAATATCAATGAGACATGATGGTAATACACATTAGGGTGTAACAGTACCATTATGTATAACAAATAAGCATGCATTGATAGTACACGGTACCGAGATGAGGGAGTAAGGCAAAGATATAACCGCCAAATATCATACCTCCTACATTAGCTTAAACCTACGGCCTAGCAGGTAATATTTCAGTGTATCTACTGCCCAAGGGGTTTCCAACAATTCCAGATCTCGCCATGGCTTGAGCAAGCTCACATGATATATTTGGTGCGGCTTCATTCGACCTGGCCAGTGTACCTTGTATTTCATCTTGCCTAGTTTTTCCACCACCTCGTATGGGCCTTGCTACTTGGCTAGGAACTTGCTCAGACTCTGTGACCAGTTATACACCCTTGCCTGTGCCTCCTGTGCCTGGAGAAGATTACTTTCACCATCCTCTCATGTAACTGGGCGACATGCTCTATGATGCTCTGGTGTGCCGTGAACCCAGCTTCCCAGCTTTCCTTGGCCATGTCCAGGAGCCCTCATGGATGTCAATTATACAGTAGCTCAAATGCCGAGAAGCCAGTGGAGGCTTGAGGAACTTTTCTGACAGAGAAAAGCAAAAATGGAACAGAAGCAGATAGTCCCAGTCTCGACAGTCTCAATGACCTTCTTGAGCATGGCCTTTAAGGTCTTATTGAAAAGCTCTACTAGGCCATCTGTCTGCGGATGGTAGACTAAGGGTCACAGCTGGGAAATCTGAAGGACCTTATACAACACCCTCATCACCTTGCTCATGAAAGGGGTTCCCTGGTCTGTCTAAATCTGTCAAAATCTCCTTTGGCTGGCCCATCCCAGCAAAACTATGGACAAGTTCCCGGGCAATACTCTTGGCTGAAGAAATCCTTAGTGGTACTGCTTCAGGGTGTCTAAAACCCTCTGCCGGTAGGGTCCCAGAGCCAACTGCTGCTCCACTATCTCACCTCCCCTCTGTGTAGTTACCCAATACAGTAACTCACCATTGACTGCAAAGAGCAACCCCATCTATGACAGACACATTTTTAAATGCCTCTTTTAGGGTAAAATCTCACATTTGAGTAGACTGAAAATTTTTCCCCAGAAACCCCCAGTTCAGGAACCTTGGCCTCACTGGCCACCGTCTCGTCCTCGTCACTCACCAGGACACACAAGGGGAACTCATCCACCTCTGATTGCGATGGGGATTCATCAGGGTTGAGCTGGCTCCTGTCTGAGTCACTTAGCATCCTCGCTTTTCTGCACAAGTCCCAAAACACGCACCCTGCACCCCTCTTTCTCACACACCCTGTACCCCCTTGCATCCCTCCATCTCACACACCCTGCACCTCCTTGCATCCCTCTTTCTCACACCCTGCAACCTCTTGCACCCCTCACTTTCACGCATTCTGCACTCGTCTATCTCATGCACCCTGCACCCCCTTCTCACACACTCTATATCCATTCGCACTCCTCTATCTTACACACCCTGCACCGCCCTCGCACTCCTCTATCTCCCGCACCCTGCACCCCTTGCACCCTTCTATCTCATGCACCCTGTACCCCCTTGCTCCCCTCTATCTCACACATCCTTCACCCTCTTGCACCACTCTATCTCACACACCCCACACTCCTCTGCCACTGCCCAGACTACTCTATTTCCCACAGCCTATACCCTCATACATGCCTTTTTCAGTCGGCATCCTCATTGCCCACACAGCCTGCATCCCTCTATCACATACACCCTGAACTCCACATTCACCCCTGTTCCCTCACACAAGTCCCCCCGTCTCCTCCAGTTTCTTCTGCAGCTTCCAGCCAGCAAAACTTTGTGGCTCCACCTCCCCCTTCTTCTGCAGCTTCTAGCCAGCAAAACTTTGTGGCTGATCCCCTAGAGTCACATGATCATGACTTCATTGCAGGTCCTGTACCATTCAGATATATTTTCTTTAGGCACTGAGCTGTTTAGTACTCCTCTGTCCCTTCTGGGTACTTGCTTTTTGAATTCCCCACCCCCTTAAAAAACACTGCTTTTGCTACTTGGTTCTGGCCAAAGGGAAGGGGGTTTAAAAAAAGTTATTATTTTTGCCTTCACAATGGCGCCACCACCTCAACCTGCCACCCTAGTCACTTGCCCTCCAGTGCCTAATGGCTAATACGGTCCTGCTCATACAGTAGATGCCTTCAAGGAAAAAAAAATGATAGAATCGTCCTTTTTTGTTTATGTCACGTCTCAAAAAAATAGAAAGAAATCAGAATGTCGTAGGGAAAATAAAATTATAGCAATATAATCTGCAACTTGCTCCACAAAAAAGCCTCCACATAACTTTGTCTCAGAATATAGTATCTTAAGTTAAACTTTATATTTTTAACTTTTAAATAAATATATATAACTATATAGATTTAGAATCACCATTACCATACTGTCCCAAAAAATGAAGTTACCAAGTAGTTTTTTACAGCACCACCTTAAAAGAAAAAACATAGAAACAATTGTGGAATTGTTGGGGGTTGTTTCCCAATTCCGCCCCACTTGGAATTTTTCACTGTTTTTTTTCAAGCCAACGCATGGCAGAATGAATGAAGTGATACAAAAGTGCAAACTTGTCCCGCAAAAAGAGAAGCGATGAAGAAATAAACAATAAAAAAGCTATGGCTCTGGAAAGGCAAAGAGGAAAAAACAAAATTGAACAAAAAAATAAAAAGGATAAATGGCTGCGTCTCCAAAGGGGTGAATAGAAAGCATTGAACAAAAATATAAGAAATAGAGGTGGAGAATAATAAAATCATACATTAGCATGCTACTATTAATATTAACTGATACAAATTTTTGAGTTGTAGCAGAACTACGTGCCCCATGATGCACAGTAAGCCCTAGGCAGCAGGACCATATGCAGACTGCCTGAGTGTGAATAGAGATACCGCGCTTCAACATCTTTGGTGCCAAAGGTTGCTCATCCTTGCCTTACAAATTGAGCAGAACATTGGCTGTACAGACAGGGGTCAGATGTTTGTTGTACTTTAAAGCCCAGCCAACCAGAAAACTTTACCTTAGCCTTTGTCCTGCTTGGGTATTCACTGCGTTCTTCACTGAATGCCACAGATCTCGCTAGGAAATCCCAAATCAATTTCTACCATGCACCATACTGCAACTTTATATCGTCTTATTGGCTCTTTTTTCTCCTAACTACGTGTTTGGCTTAATTTCTCCAGCTCGAGATTTTTGCAGCTTCATCAGTCATTGAATTTTCCTGAGCTGTACACAAGTCCTTGTACTGCTAGATGGAAAATCATAAAAGAACTTAAATATCCCCTGCAATAACTTACAGTAGTCATCATTTCAGATGAGAAAATTAAAAGGATAAATGGATTGATCTCGCCACGTTTTATTAGGAAGCCATATAAAAAGGTTGTTAGTGAGAGGCAGAAAATATTTTGCTGCAGATATTCGCTGTGTGGACATCTGATGAATAAACCATCCATCACCTAAATATTGCCGCACGATTATATGCAAAATGCTGAATATTACATTTGTGAAAAGAGCGTGATTTCAGATGACTGGAATCTTTTTATATTGTAGCCGTACATTAGACAGTACTTACCGAGCACATATGTCACGCGAGAGACGTATGCAGATCACGGCCATTTTCATTTAGGTCTTCAGCGCTAGTTATTATTTCATGGTACTTTTCAATGCTAAATTTATGGTACAACACAAGGACATAATTTGTGAATTTTCAGAGGTGGGAAATGTCGTAATTTGATTGTTTTTAGGAAGGTCGATGTCTGATATATGCATACAATAGTTTGTGAGAAAAGTGAAAGTAGTAGACATTATGTCTGAAGATAGTTATATTATCTCTATCTTTTGTCATTTTATAAATTTATTTATTTTACTCACTTATATAGCACCATTAATTCCACAGCGCTTTACATAGATTATCATTACTGTCCCCAATAGGGCTCATAATCCAGATTCCCTATCAGTAAATCTTTGGCGTGTGGGAGGAAAACCCACACAAACACAAGGAGAACATACAGTGCCGGAAATAAGTATTTGATCCCTTGCTGATTTTGTAAGTTTGCCCACTGACAAAGACATGAACAGTCTATAATTTTAAGGGTAGATTAATTTTAACATTTAGAGATAGAATATCAAAAATAAAATCCAGAAAATCACATTGTATAAATTATATAAATTTATTTGCATTTTGCAGTGAGAAATAAGTATTTGTCGGCAAGCACAGCAGTCAGACGTTTTTTGTAGATGTTGAGGAGGTCTGCGCTCATGTCAGGAGGAATTTTGGTCAACTCCACTTTTGCAGATCATCTCTAAATCATTAAGATTTTGTCGCTTGGCAACTCAGAGCTTCAACTCGCTCCATAAGTTTTCTATGGGATTAAGGTCTGGAGACTGGCTAGGCCACTCCATGACCTTAATGTGCTTCTTTTTGAGCCACTCCTTTGTTGACTTGACTGTATGTTTTGGGTCATTGTCTTGCTGGAAGACAGAGCCATACCACATTTTTATTGTCCTGGGGAAGGGAAGATGGCTGTCACTCAGGATTTTAAGCTACGTGGCTCCATCCATTCTCCCATTGATGCGGTGAAGTAGTCCTGTGTCCTTAGCAGAGAAACACCCCCAAAACATAATGTTTCCATCTCCATGCCTGACAGTGGGGACAGTGTTCTTTGGGTCGTTGGCAGCATTTCTCTTCCTCCAAACACGGCGAGTTGACTTAATGCCAAAGCCCTCAATTTTTGTCTCATCTGACCACAGCACCTTCTCCCAATCATTTACAGAATCATCCAGGTGTTCATTGGCAAACTTCAGACGGTCCTGCACATGTGCCTTCTTGAGCAGGGGGACTTTGCGGACACTGCAGGATTTTAAACCTTTACGGCATAATGTGCAACCAATGGTTTTCTTGGTGACTGTGGTCCCATCTGCCTTGAGATCATTAACAAGTTCCCCCTGTGTAGTTTTAGGCTGATCTCTCGCCTTCCTCATGATCAAGGATACCCCACGAGATGAGATTTTGCATGGTGCCTCAGATCGATGTCGATTGACAGTCATTTTGTATTTCTTCCATTTTCTTACTATTGCACCAAGAGTTGTCTCCTTCTCACCTAGCATCTTACTTATGGTTTTGTAGCCCATTCCAGCTTTGTGCAGGTCTATGATCTTGTCCCTGACATCCTTATAAAGCTCTTTGGTCTTGCCCATGTTGTAGAGGATAGAGTATGACTGATTAAATGAGTCTGTGGACAGGAGTCTTTTATAAAAGTGACTATGTAAGACAGCTGTCTTTAATGCAGGTAATGAGCTGATTGGGAGCGTCTAACTGGTCTGTAGGAGCCAGAACTCTTAATGATTGGTAGGGGATCAAATACTTATTTCTCACTGCAAAATGCAAATAAATTTATATAATTTATGCAATGTAATTTTCTTTTTGATATTCTATCTCTCAATGTTAAAATTAACCTAACCTCAAAATTATAGACTGTTCATGTCTTTGTCAGTGTGCAACCTTACAAAATCAGCAAAGGATCAAATACTTATTTCCCACACTGTACAATTGTGGCGCCCCTGAGGGTTCAGTCGCCACAGAGGTATTGCACCTCACCCAGAGGTGTGATACCCCACTCTAAGGTAAGGAGGGAGCACCGTCTAGGACTCTAACACCTGCACCCAACAAACACTAGAACAGCTGGGCACCCTGGACGGACCCTACGGGAGCATGGTCTCATCCCAGGCTGAAATAGGAAAGGGTGTATGGGTGGGTGGAGTAGTAGTAGCAAGGAGGAGTGAAGCTTGAGGAAGCACGAGGCAGAATTTAGAGAGTTCTGAACGGGAGGAGAAAGGAGTAAGACGTGTGGAGAAGCAGCTCCCGGTGAGGGGAGGCTGCAGTGAAGGAAAAGGAGTCTAGAGAGAGACTCAGAAGGGACTAGAAGCTAGAAGAGCTTAGTACAGAAGGAGAGAGAAAGGAGCAGAAAGAAAGAGAAGCTTCTGGAGTGAGAGAGGAAGAGGTCCTAGGGATACGGAGAGAGCAGGAGCCATCCGTCGGTCCCGGTCTGTTGGCAGAGGGACCAGGTCACAGAGGGAACTCAACCCCTTAGCCTAGTGGAGGATTTTATGACTCAGCTAGCAAGTCGACTGCTGTGATAACATAGGGATCACAGACAATAACCACCATTATCTTCGCCGGAGAGGTAGCTATATAGAATCAAAGGAACGCAGAAATAAGTCGTTGTCCTATAAGATTCGCAGCCGCTGATCTGGGACACTGTTGGTGAAGGTGCTGGAAGGATAGAAGGAGGGAAAATCAGCACAGTGAGACGGCCAGTGAAAGGAACACAAATATAGAACGGAGTCCTGGAAATGTGTATCCCAATCTACCTGGGGGTTTGCTGAGCCCCTCATCTGGAGGACACTGTACCAAGTGGGCATCTGTATTGTACACATCAGAACTGTGAGTAAAGCTTTGGAAACTGCAACTCGCTGATTGTTTCTCAGTTTCTTCCTGGGTCTCCTGTTACACTCAGCTACATCTCTCAGCACCATTACCACCTTTTACTACATCCACCTGCCCTGGGATCTCATAGCCTCATCTGTGGGAGGCTTTACCAACTCTGCTGCATCACACCATCTATCCCAGAGGATCTGCATCGCAGCGCTGGTCACCATTGACCAGATACCATAGGTGGCGTCACAAATACCTTACTACAAACTCTAAACATCCCCTGTAAATATTTCCCCCTTTTATTGGAAGCCCAGGGCCACGGACCGGGTCACCGCCGCTGTGACACGTCCCTTCGATACACCGGCTCGGTACCGAGTATCCCACTGCCCTGGCGGGCAATCCACAATCTCATTGCAGATGTCCTTGGTGGGATTTGAATCCAGGACTCCAGTGCTGTAAGGCTACAGTGTTAACCACTGAGCCACCATGCTGCTCTTGTTGATATCTAAGGATAGGTTCATATTTACTCCAAAATCCTTCTCTAAAATCAGTTTAAAATTGTTTTTTAATATTTTTAAAAATGTTGTTTTACAGTTTTGTTCCAATAAGGTTTTAAAAACACCACCATGTTAAATAAGAAGGGGCAAAGAAGTAGCATTCCTCTTGGAATACACTTAAAACGTGACACTGTCAAGTGAAGACTGCAATACCCAGTGTGGAAAAGAAACACTTTAGGAACCTGCTCAAATCTGCATCAAGAAATACTTAAAGGGAAACTGCAGCTGATATATGCTGCCCGATCCACAGACACTGGCTGTATCATTTCAGTCATGTATGATTCACTCTGATAAGCTAGGGCCTTTCAGACTGAGCCACACTGGAGACTAGTTGGACAGGCGGGTCCCCAGTGGCTTCTCTCCGCCCACTGCCCTGGAGTGACAGATCTTTCCTTGTGTGCATGTATTGGGTGAGACCTGCCACTTTAAGGCAGCAGGTTGATAGAGGCCACTGGGGATTCGCTTTTGTTGTAAATTTTTCAGATAAAATTCAGCAAAGATGTGAAAAACTGCAACAAAATCCATTTGTTGCAGATTTTTTCTGTCTATTATGCACGGATCCATAGCAAATTCCGCAACTCCTGAAAACTCACTTTGCAAGAAAGAAAAAAAACTAAACAGAACAATATACTCAATTGCAATTAAATATAACTCCCACACTTTGCATGTGGCCTTACAATTATACATAGAATGGGCAACTTCCAAATGAATCTGCTAGACTCTAGCAGATTCATTTGGAAGTTGCCCATTCTATGTATAATTGCAGCTAGTGGAATGAACATGTTCAAGATTTCTGAACGGTTAAAAAAAGGAACATGTGCACAGCAATGTAGGTTTGAAATTGCTTTGCATTATGTCCATTTTTTGGTGTGCTCTTTCGGGTGGAATCAGCATGAAAAAGATGTGTGCTCAAATGCTCACTGACCCCGTACTATGGACACTTACTACTTACAACTGAATGACCCTGTACTAGGGACACTTACTACTTACAGCTGACTGACCCCATACTAGGCACACATAGTATTACAGCTGACTGATCCCGTTCTAGGGACCTCACATTCAACTTACAGCTGACTGACCCCGTACTAGAGACACATATTACTTACAGCTGACTGATCCCATACTAGGGACACTTACTACTTTCAGCTGACTGACCCCATACTAGGGACACATATAACTTACAGCTGACTGACCCCAT
>JARQOD010000003.1:497281475-497331701 GCA_033576555.1 Oophaga sylvatica | reverse complement strand
TCGCCACAGAGGTATTGCACCTCACCCAGAGGTGTGATACCCCACTCTAAGGTAAGGAGGGAGCACCGTCTAGGACTCTAACACCTGCACCCAACAAACACTAGAACAGCTGGGCACCCTGGACGGACCCTACGGGAGCATGGTCTCATCCCAGGCTGAAATAGGAAAGGGTGTATGGGTGGGTGGAGTAGTAGTAGCAAGGAGGAGTGAAGCTTGAGGAAGCACGAGGCAGAATTTAGAGAGTTCTGAACGGGAGGAGAAAGGAGTAAGACGTGTGGAGAAGCAGCTCCCGGTGAGGGAGGCTGCAGTGAAGGAAAAGGAGTCTAGAGAGAGACTCAGAAGGGACTAGAAGCTAGAAGAGCTTAGTACAGAAGGAGAGAGAAAGGAGCAGAAAGAAAGAGAAGCTTCTGGAGTGAGAGAGGAAGAGGTCCTAGGGATACGGAGAGAGCAGGAGCCATCCGTCGGTCCCGGTCTGTTGGCAGAGGGACCAGGTCACAGAGGGAACTCAACCCCTTAGCCTAGTGGAGGATTTTATGACTCAGCTAGCAAGTCGACTGCTGTGATAACATAGGGATCACAGACAATAACCACCATTATCTTCGCCGGAGAGGTAGCTATATAGAATCAAAGGAACGCAGAAATAAGTCGTTGTCCTATAAGATTCGCAGCCGCTGATCTGGGACACTGTTGGTGAAGGTGCTGGAAGGATAGAAGGAGGGAAAATCAGCACAGTGAGACGGCCAGTGAAAGGAACACAAATATAGAACGGAGTCCTGGAAATGTGTATCCCAATCTACCTGGGGGTTTGCTGAGCCCCTCATCTGGAGGACACTGTACCAAGTGGGCATCTGTATTGTACACATCAGAACTGTGAGTAAAGCTTTGGAAACTGCAACTCGCTGATTGTTTCTCAGTTTCTTCCTGGGTCTCCTGTTACACTCAGCTACATCTCTCAGCACCATTACCACCTTTTACTACATCCACCTGCCCTGGGATCTCATAGCCTCATCTGTGGGAGGCTTTACCAACTCTGCTGCATCACACCATCTATCCCAGAGGATCTGCATCGCAGCGCTGGTCACCATTGACCAGATACCATAGGTGGCGTCACAAATACCTTACTACAAACTCTAAACATCCCCTGTAAATATTTCCCCCTTTTATTGGAAGCCCAGGGCCACGGACCGGGTCACCGCCGCTGTGACACGTCCCTTCGATACACCGGCTCGGTACCGAGTATCCCACTGCCCTGGCGGGCAATCCACAATCTCATTGCAGATGTCCTTGGTGGGATTTGAATCCAGGACTCCAGTGCTGTAAGGCTACAGTGTTAACCACTGAGCCACCATGCTGCTCTTGTTGATATCTAAGGATAGGTTCATATTTACTCCAAAATCCTTCTCTAAAATCAGTTTAAAATTGTTTTTTAATATTTTTAAAAATGTTGTTTTACAGTTTTGTTCCAATAAGGTTTTAAAAACACCACCATGTTAAATAAGAAGGGGCAAAGAAGTAGCATTCCTCTTGGAATACACTTAAAACGTGACACTGTCAAGTGAAGACTGCAATACCCAGTGTGGAAAAGAAACACTTTAGGAACCTGCTCAAATCTGCATCAAGAAATACTTAAAGGGAAACTGCAGCTGATATATGCTGCCCGATCCACAGACACTGGCTGTATCATTTCAGTCATGTATGATTCACTCTGATAAGCTAGGGCCTTTCAGACTGAGCCACACTGGAGACTAGTTGGACAGGCGGGTCCCCAGTGGCTTCTCTCCGCCCACTGCCCTGGAGTGACAGATCTTTCCTTGTGTGCATGTATTGGGTGAGACCTGCCACTTTAAGGCAGCAGGTTGATAGAGGCCACTGGGGATTCGCTTTTGTTGTAAATTTTTCAGATAAAATTCAGCAAAGATGTGAAAAACTGCAACAAAATCCATTTGTTGCAGATTTTTTCTGTCTATTATGCACGGATCCATAGCAAATTCCGCAACTCCTGAAAACTCACTTTGCAAGAAAGAAAAAAAACTAAACAGAACAATATACTCAATTGCAATTAAATATAACTCCCACACTTTGCATGTGGCCTTACAATTATACATAGAATGGCAACTTCCAAATGAATCTGCTAGACTCTAGCAGATTCATTTGGAAGTTGCCCATTCTATGTATAATTGCAGCTAGTGGAATGAACATGTTCAAGATTTCTGAACGGTTAAAAAAAGGAACATGTGCACAGCAATGTAGGTTTGAAATTGCTTTGCATTATGTCCATTTTTTGGTGTGCTCTTTCGGGTGGAATCAGCATGAAAAAGATGTGTGCTCAAATGCTCACTGACCCCGTACTATGGACACTTACTACTTACAACTGAATGACCCTGTACTAGGGACACTTACTACTTACAGCTGACTGACCCCATACTAGGCACACATAGTATTACAGCTGACTGATCCCGTTCTAGGGACCTCACATTCAACTTACAGCTGACTGACCCCGTACTAGAGACACATATTACTTACAGCTGACTGATCCCATACTAGGGACACTTACTACTTTCAGCTGACTGACCCCATACTAGGGACACATATAACTTACAGCTGACTGACCCCATACTAGGAACACTTACTACTTTCAGCTGACTAACCCCGTACTAGGGACACATATAACTTACAGCTGACTGACCCCGTACTAGGAACACTTACTACTTTCAGCTGACTGACCCTGTACTAAGGACACATATTACTTACAGCTGACTGACCCCGTACTAAGGACACATATTACATACAGGTGACTGACCCCGTACTAGGGACACATATTACTTACAGCTGACTGACCCCGTACTATGGACACTTACTACTTACAACTGAATGACCCTGTGCTAGGGACACTTACTACTTACAGCTGACTGACCCCGTACTAGGCACACATAGTATTACAGCTGACTGATCCCGTTCTAGGGACCTCACATTCAACTTACAGCTGACTGACCCCGTACTAGAGACACATATTACTTACAGCTGACAGATCCCATACTAGGGACACTTACTACTTTCAGCTGACTGACCCCATACTAGGGACACATATAACTTACAGCTGACTGACCCCGTACTAGGAACACTTACTACTTTCAGCTGACTAACCCCGTACTAGGGACACATATAACTTACAGCTGACTGACCCCGTACTAGGAACACTTACTACTTTCAGCTGACTGACCCTGTACTAAGGACACATATTACTTACAGCTGACTGACCCCGTACTGAGGACACATATTACATACAGGTGACTGACCCCGTACTAGGGACACATATTACTTACAGCTGACTGACCCCGTACTAGAGACACATATTACTTACAGCTGACTGACCACGTACTAGGGACACATATTACTTACAGCTGACTGATTCCATACTAGGGACACATATTACTTACAGCTGACTGACCCTGTACTCGGGACACAGATTACTTACAGTTGACTGACCCCGTACAAGGGACACTTACGACTTCCAGCTGACTGACCTTGTACTAGGGACACATAATACTTACAGCTGACTGGCCCCATACTAGGGACACATATTACTTACAGCTGACTGGCCCCATACTAGGGACACATACTACTTACAGCTGACTGATCCCGTACTAGAGACATATATTACTTACAGCTGACTGACCCCGTACTAGAGACACATTTTACTTACAGCTGACTGATCCTGTATTAGAGACACATATTACTTACAGCTGACTGACCCCGTACTAGGGACACATATTACTTACAGCTGACTGGCCCCATACTAGGGACACATATTACTTACAGCTGACATCCCATACTAGTGACACATACTACTTACAGCTGACTGATCCCGTACTAGAGACATATATTACTTACAGCTGACTGACCCCGTACTAGAGACACATTTTACTTACAGCTGACTGATCCTGTATTAGAGACACATAATACTTACAGCTGACTGATCCCGTACTAGGGACACATATTACTTACAGCTGACTGACCCCTTACTAGTGACACATACTACTTACAGCTGACTGATCCCGTACTAGAGACATATATTACTTACAGCTGACTGACTCCGTACTAGAGACACATTTTACTTACAGCTGACTGATCCTGTATTAGAGACACATATTACTTACAGCTGACTGACCCCGTACTAGGGACACATATTACTTACAGCTGACTGATCCTGTACTAGGTACACATATTACTTACAGCTGACTGACCCCGTACTAGGGACACATATTACTTACAGCTGACTGATGCCATACAAGAGACACGTACTACTTCCAGCTGACTGATCCCGTACTAGGGACACATATTACTTATACCTGACTGACCCCTTACTAGGGACACATATTACTTACAGCTGACTAACCCCGTACTAAGGACACATATTACTTACAGCTGACTGACCCCGTACTAGGGACACATATTACTTACAGCTGACTGAACTCCGTACTAGAGACACATATTACTTACAGCTGACTGAACTCCGTACTAGAGACACATATTACTTACAGCTGACTGACCTTGTACTAGGGACACATAATACTTACTGCTGACTGATCCCTTACTATTGACACTTACTACTTACAGCTGACTGACCCGCTACTAGGGACACATATTACTTACAGCTGACTGATCACATACAAGGGACACGTACTACTTCCAGCTGACTGATCCCGTACTAGGGACACATATTACTTACAGCTGACTGATCCCATACTAGGGACACTTACTACTTCCAGCTGACTGACCCCGTACTAGGGACACATATTACTTACAGCTGACTGACCCCGTACTAAGGACACATATTACTTACAGCTGACTGACCCTGTACTAGGGACACATATTACTTACAGCTGACTGGCTCCATACTAGAGACACATATTACTTACAGCTGACTGATCCCTTACTAGGGACCCATATTACTTACAGCTGACTGATCCCATACTAGAGACACATGTTACTTACAGCTGACTGATCCCGTACTAGAGACATATATTACTTACAGCTGACTGACCCCGTACTAGGGACCCATATTACTTACAGCTGACTGACCCCGTACTAGGGACACATATTACTTACAGCTGACTGACCCCGTACTAAGGACACATATTACTTACAGCTGACTGACCCCGTACTAGGAACACATTGTACTTTCAGCTGACTGACCCCATACTAGAGACACATATTACTTACAGCTGACTGATCCCGTATTGGGGACACTTACTACTTAGAGCTGAATGACCCCGTATTATAGACACATTAATTACACAATTGTGCTTCCCTGCAGATATTCCAGTTGGCAAAGCCCATATGGTAGTGTAAATAGAATAGTAGTGCACCACAACCATATCATCAATAGGTGTAAAAATGCATGAGCATTGACTTGCACAGTCTAGATGACCATAGGTGGCACTAATGAGGACACTTTATAGAGAGCTGCTTTCCTTAATTTTTCACAGGAAGCATCAAGCTCAAGATTCCTTACCAGCTGTATCTCCCCACTCACAACATATACCTTTAGAAACAATGTATACATGAACTTACATTTGAGCAACCGATCCACAAATGTAGTTTTTCTGCTTTCACAATGTATGACTGATGTCTGTCATCAGTTCAGAATAGTTTTGCCAAGACAGCACCACTAAGCTACGAATGTCCAACGATCCACACTATGGTCATCCCATGCTTTATATTACAAATAAATTAGTTAAAAAGGCGTATCACCTACTGGGCTGCTTGATAAAATCACTGTTTTCTCTTTTCCAGATCTACCAGATCTCTGAATTCTGTGCTCTGCACAACCCCGCCCACACCACTGATTGGCAGCTTTCTGTATACATTGTGCATAGGCAGAAAGCGGCCAATCAGTATTGGGTGTGGGGATGTACAGAGCTCATGAACATGGAGTACTACATGATTGCTTATCTAGTCCTTTAGTGATAATCTTCTATTAATAAAACTGATTTTATCAAGGCTACTGCAAGTGGCCCAGTAAGAGGCACATCACTGGAATCAGGGTATCTGCCACTACATTATGCTGCTCTAAATTAAGGTAGCAAAACTTGGTGATACGTTCCCTTTAAAGCACAGGTTCAAAATTGAGCATTTTTTTTGTTTTCGTAATTTTCATTCATTTACCATTTTTATTTGTCGTTAAATTCTATGTTATTTAAAGGCAGTACATTTTTTTTTATTCTGGGTTAATACATTTATGTATTGCCTGAACATGTTGTATCCGGTATTTATATATAGCATGTACCATTTCTACGAAGGTGAACCTTTACCCATAGTATCCAGCATGACCTAAGAATTAATACAGCTTATGATGATGTACAGCAGAAAATTCATTAAAAAGTATATACATTAATCAATTTTCTGCCAGAGGGCTTAGACACTGTTAGAAGGTTTTAAACACATGTTTCTGTATCATCCATTTTCTTGGGAATTGAATCAATAATAAAACCCAGTTACTAGCATAATTTCAGGTACAAAACCATGCCATCATCCATCAAGTAGAAAAAGCCGGCGGGCAGTGGTCACTGAAATCATTTAAAAAACAATTTATTAAAATGAAGTCAAACACTCTAGAGATCAGTCTGTTTTTTTGTTGTTTTTTTATTGTCCCTACAATGAACAGCCCAGCTGAGGTCAGTTAAAGGGAGGGACCCTGATCCCGCTGTATTTAACTGCATCTGTCTCTTAAAATCTCATTATGTTCCCCCAGCAGGGTCTAATCAACCTCCAAAGCTCAGCTGGTTAGAGAGCGGCAGAAAGCTAGACGGGCAGCAGTGGCCTCCATTGGATGCAATGGTCCAGTCTTAAGGGAAACTCTTCAATAGGCTTTTAAGGCCAAATTAAGTGTAAGTCTATTAAAAAAGGGTTTGTGTAAAGATCACAAGTCCCTCGGGGAATCAGCCCGTCACTCTGGGGCAGTTAGTTTTCATCTTGATATATTTATATAAAACATACATAAACATGTGAAAATGACTTTAGCTTGGATTAAAAGGATTATAGAAGATCCATCAATTTCATAAAAATATTAGACATTTTGTCAGATTATCAGGAGAACATATTCCCATATTACAATACTACTTACTGTATATGTACAGATTGCCATAAAAGGGCCAGGACTGATAGAGGTAGAGAAGACTGCAGCAATATATGAGAATACTGATTATAGAAGGAAGCCTGAAAAATACACTGTAATGTTTTACATTTATACAATCAGTATTTATATACAATTCCAAGTATAATAATAATCTACTATATAGTCGTCAAATTCTGTCTGTAACGGAAATCCGCGTCGCTGATTGGTCGGCCCGGCCGGACGCGACCAATCAGCGACAGGCACAGTCCGGACACGAATTGGCACAGGATTTAAACCACACACGCCACCGTTATCGTCGGGAGATCAGCGACGCTAGCCGCTGATCTCCCGACGGTAGCTGCGGGTCATCTCCTGCCGCATGGAGGTCAGCGGCCATATCCCGGCTGCTCGCAGCGGAAGTACCCCGACCAGCGGCCTCCATGTAAACCCCGGCAACAGCCTCCACGCAGACCCCACCAGCAGCAGCCTCTATATACCCCAGCAGCAGCAGCCTCCACATATACCCCAGCAGCAGCAGCCTCCACATATACCCCAGCAGCTGCAGCCTCCACATATACCCCAGCAGCTGCAGCCTCCACATGTACCCCAGCAGCAGCAGCCTCCACATATACCCCAGCAGCAGCAGCCTCCACATATACCCCAGCAGCTGCAGCCTCCACATATACCCCAGCAGCAGCAGCAGCCTCCACATATACCCCAGCAGCAGCAGCCTCCACATATACCCCAGCAGCTGCAGCCTCCACATATACCCCAGCAGTAGCCTCTATGTACACCCCAGCAGCCTCTATATACACCCCAGCAGCAGTCTCCACATATACCCAGCAGCAGCCTCCACATACAGTACAGACCAAAAGTTTGGACACACCTTCTCATTCAATGATTTTTCTGTATTTTCATGACTATGAAAATTGTAGAATCACACTGAAGGCATCAAAACTATGAATTAACACATGTGGAATTATATATTACACTTTACAAAAAAGTGTGAAACAACTGAAAATATGTCTTATATTCTAGGTTCTTCAAAGTAGCCACCTTTTGCTTTGATGACTGCTTTGCACGCAGAAAAGTTGAACGGATGGACTCTACATGCCTGGTTCCCACCATGAAGCATGGAGGCGGTGATGTGATGGTGTAGGGGGCTTTGCTGGTGACACTGTTGGGGATTTACTCAAAATTGAAGCGGTGAGCGGTCCAGCTCACCCCAAACCATCTCGATTGAGTTCAGGTCTGGTGACTGTGGAGGCCAGGTCATCTGGCGCAGCACCCCAACACTCTCCTTCTTGGTCAAATAGCCCTTACACAGTCTGGAGGTGTGTTTGGGGTCATTGTCCTGTTGAAAAATAAATGATGGTCCAACTAAACGCAAACCGAATGGAATAGCATGCCGCTGCAAGATGCTGTGGTAGCCATGCTGGTTCACTATGCCTTCAATTTTGAATAATCCCCAACAGTGTCACCAGCAAAGCATCCCCACACCATCACACCACCTCCTCCATGCTTCACAGTGGGAACTAGGCATGTAGAATCCATCCGTTCACCTTTTCTGCATGCAAAGCTGTAATCAAATCAAAAGGTGGCTACTTTGAAGAACCTAGAATATAAGACATATTTTCAGTTGTTTCACACTTTTTTGTAAAGTGTAATGTATAATTCCACATGTGTTAATTCATAGTTTTGATGCCTTCAGCGTGATTCTACAATTTTCATAGTCATGAAAATACAGAAAAATCATTGAATAAGAAGGTGTGTCCAAACTTTTGGTCTGTACTGTATACCCCAGCAGCAGCAGCTCCACATTACCACAGCACATCAATACCCCAGCAGCAGCAGCCTCCACATATACCCCAGCAGCAGCCCATTACCAGCAGCAGCCTCCACATATACCCCAGCAGCAGCAGCCTCCACATATACCCCAGCAGCAGTAGCCTCCACATATACCCCAGCAGCAGCCTCCACATATACCCAGCAGCAGCAGCCTCCACATATACCCCAGCAGCAGCAGCCTCCACATATACCCACAGCAGCAGCCTCCACATATACCCCAGCAGCAGCCTCCACATATACCCCAGCAGCAGCAGCCTCCACATATACTCCAGCAGCCTCCACATATACCCCAGCAGCAGCAGTCTCCACATATACCCCAGCAGCAGCCTCCACATATACCCCAGCAGCAGCAGCCTCCATATATACCCCAGCAGCTGCAGCCTCCACATATACCCCAGCAGCAGCCTCCACATATACCCAGCAGCAGCCTCCACATATAACCCAGCAGCAGCAGCCTCCACATATACCCCAGCAGCAGCAGCCTCCACATATACCCCAGCAGCAGCCTCCACATATAACCCAGCAGCAGCAGCCTCCACATATACTCCAGCAGCCTCCACATATACCCCCAGTCAGCAGCAGCCTCCACATATACCCCAGCAGCAGCCTCCACATATACCTCAGCAGCAGCCTCCACATATACCCCAGCAGCTGCAGCCTCCACATATACCCCAGCAGCAGCCTCCACATATACCCAGCAGCAGCCTCCACATATACCCAGCAGCAGCAGCCTGCACATATACCCCAGCAGCAGCCTCCACATATACCTCAGCAGCAGCCTCCACATATACCCCAGCAGCTGCAGCCTCCACATATACCCCAGCAGCAGCCTCCACATATACCTCAGCAGCAGCCTCCACATATACCCCAGCAGCGCAGCCTCCACATATACCCCAGCAGCCTCCACATATACCCAGCAGCATCATACCCCGCAGCACAGCTCCACATATACCCCAGCAGCCTCCACATATAACCCAGCAGCAGCAGCCTCCACATATACCCAGCAGCAGCAGCCTCCACATATACTCCAGCAACAGCCTCCACATATACCCAGCAGCAGCCGCCACATACACCCCAGCAGCAGAAGCCTCCACATATACCCCAGCAGCTTCTATATACACCCCAGCAGCCTTATAACATTTAATGATAATGTATATATTTTACCTGGAAAATCCTGTGTATTCATTGCATTATTCTTAAATCTTCATAAATAAACTACATACATATTCTAGAATACCCGATGCGTTAGAATCGGGCCACCAACTAGTAATAATAATAAGTATCTAATCATGCTTGTAAGTTCCTTTAATGAAATGTGATCTACTTGATGATACCAAATATCTTGTTTTCTTGGGCTCTTGTACACAGTCCCTGTATGATGGTACATTAAGTCCTACAGGTCAGTATAATTGTAGGTTCAGGCGACAGTATAAGAAAATCGTTCAGATTGTGTGACGCAGCTCAGCCTTCCCCAGGGATCAGCTTTTGCAAGAGGCCTATATTGTTTTCCTGATTTGTACTACTTGTATATGAGCACAGCAAGGGCAAGCACTTTAACTTAATCATAAGAGCTCTTTTATATGTCCTGGACATTAGCTAATTGCTCTATGCTGTTTATTTGGTTAGCTCTCAACACCAATTTTTTGGTTCTATGAGTGTCCCTTAAATATTTGTTCTGGCCACCCAAAATAAACTGGTACTCAGAAATAGCACAGGAAAAGCTAAGAGCATAGCGAGTGCTTGAAGACTACAGCTTTGAAGTTCTGTGCGTTAATCTATACTCCACATGATCCTAAACTGCTCTCATAATACTAAGCGTGCAAGCAAATGATCATCATTCGTAGCCGACTTTCCTACAAGACAAAAAGAGACCAATCAGATTAATGTGTGTATATATACAGTGCTTTGCAAAAGTATTCGGCTCCCTGGAACTTTTCAACCTTTTCCCACATATCATGCTTGAAACATAAAGATACCAAAAGTAAATTTTTGATGAAGAATCAACAACAAGTGGGACACAATTGTGAAGTTCAACGAAATTTATTGGTTATTTTAAATTTTTGTGGCAATACAAAAACTGAAAAGAGGGGCGTGCAATATTATTCGGCCCCTTTACTTTCAGTGCAGCAAACTCACTCCAGAAGTTCATTGTGGATCTCTGAATGATCCAATGTTGTCCTAAATGACTAATGATGATAAATATAACCCACCTGTGTGTAATCAAGTCTCCGTATAAATGCACCTGCTCTGTGATAGTCTCAGGGTTCTGTTTGAAGCACAGAGAGGATCATGAAGACCAAGGAACACAACACAACAGGCAGGTCCGTGATACTGGTGTATAGCATCCTACCTAGCACTTGACAGATAATTCCTTGTGATGATTAAAGTTATTTTGCCAGGTATCTTTACAATACTTCTATTATTTAAAAGGTTTTGCTTTGTTCTCCTCAAATATATTCATTATACTTGCTGTTTATGTCTGGAACACCCAAGGCTGGAAGTGTCTTAAGAGACTTTGTTCAAGTTGACTTTGTGCTAAGACTATATACATCATGATCAAGGTTTACAAATATTTCTACCTGCCCAGTAGATAAGAAGCTTTGTGTTTGAATGTAAATAGCGATACGGTGGCTTCACATTTTGGCATATGCTTGCTTACTGCATATATTGCCTGGTCAGACAAGTGCTTATTGTGTAGGTGTAGATGACAGGTTATCCGTAGGGATATAAACTCGGGTCATGATGATATACAGTATATGGAACACCATACTCCGTGGTTTAGACGCAGAGACTAGAGAAGTGGTACGACTGATACAAAAACCATAAGAAAACCTCTTCTTTTATCATGCAAATAAACAAGCGTAAATGGGCAAATTCCCTAGTCAGCACTTGAGTCAAATGCAGAGCTGTGTAGAAGGGGGAGCGATCAGTGTGGGGGGTAAAGTGTGGGGGGAGGGAGGCTAAAGTGTTTTTTTTTTTCCTAGGTCTCACTTCCAATCTAGTAGAAATGTCAGCTAAAAGAGGCACAAGGGACATATCCTATCATCTTGTTCCCTCCTATCAGCCTGGCAGATCATGGTACATAGTGAGAGGAGACAGGGAATATTGTGGAACAGCAAAATAAGAACTAGCTGGGGAGATAACAGAACAAGCAGATGCAGTTGTACAAGAAGAAGAAGAAGAAGAAAGGAACATTGGACGGAATGATTCATGCTCGAGGAAGAAGATTAAACAGGACAATATAGATCAGAGAGAAGTTAGTTGAGCTCATCCATACTGGACGGAGCACCTACAAGTCAAAGCGCATTTACTCTACTGAACATGTCACGAGCTGGAAGGCCACAGATCTTAGATGCTATTAACGTCTGACAAAAAAAAATTTTCTACCACTCTATTAATGAATTAAACCAATGGTGGTCACATGGCAACCTTATGGGGGTCCAAAGCTTAGCCGAAAAGAAAAAATATAATGTTGCATGACCTAGACCAGCAGTAGCATTTAGACATACACTTCCTAATACAGCACTTCTTGAAACTTGTCCATCATGAGGACCTTTCTAAAATAAGTTTTCTTACTTATCTTTATCAAAATATATTTTTTTTTTGTAAAAACATTTACATATTGTCATATGTTTATCCTCACTATTGTTTGCCATAGCCATAATTGACTGTGGCAAAGGCAGCTGTAGTGATCCCATAAAGGTGTCCAGAGCAGTACTTCTTTTATTTGTTAGACATAGGCCCCCTGAACGTGTTCACTTGCCTCTTTTGATAAGAAGTCAATCAGAAGGAAGCAGAGTTTTCTGCTGATTCGTGACCAACAGTGGAAGATAGAGAGAAAAGAGGGGCTGTTAGACAATAGGTTAGATTCCCTAATACTGAACAGGCTGCACAATGCATAAAGTTTGCCAGAATTGAATTGGGCTTGGTCTGCTTGACAGATAGAAACTGAATGGCCACTTTAAACACATATACAGTTAGGCTCGGAGTGGACCACAGGAGATCCCCCGTTGGGCCCCTGCGCAGATCTGAGCCATCAACCCTACTGTATGGGCAGTACTTGACATAATTCACTTGATTCAATCTGTACAGAAAAAAGCAGCATCTCATCATTCATTAACCAAACTATCCAGGTTATTATTATATAAATATATAAGTAAATTTGTGAACAAGGGTAGTGTTATATTTGTATGCAGGTGAAAAGCGGACCACCCAAAGTCAAAGTTACTGGTGGACCCTTGGCACCACAGTCCGGCACTGCTTATGGTAGCATGTTGGACCTTTTATGGCCTTCAAAACAGCAGCAATTAGTCATCCTCTAGGTCAAGGGTGCACAACACCAGTCCTCAAGGACCACCATGTTTTCAGGATTTCCTTTGTATTGCAGAGGGGATAATATAATCACCTGCACAGGTGATTCCTACACCTTGTGCAGTGCTAAGGAAATTCTGAAAACATGCGCTGTTTGTGGCTCTTGAGGCCTGGAGTTGTGCATCCCTACTCTAGGTATTCAATAGCTTTGCAGGAATTTTGCTCATATAAGCAGGACAGCTTCTCATAGTTGCCACAAATTAGATGGCAGTATTGAAATGCCATGTAGGATTATAAATCTGGGATTGTGAAGCACAGGGAAGCAAGAAAAACTTACTATAATGCTCCTTGAAGCCATCCATGACTATGCAACCCTCATAGTGTATGTTACACTATGCTGTTAAAAATGCCATGAAGGGATGTATTTGGTCAGCTCCAAAGTTCTGCTGTCCAAATGTCCATCCACAAGTATCAGACACACCCGAGTGTGCCAAGAAAACTTTTAGGCCGGGATCACACATGTGACGCAGTCGTCCGACACTCGCATGTGAAATCCCAGCTCTGGCGCCGGCACTCGGGAGTGGAGTGTGTGGCTGCATGTAGTTCTATGCAGCCGCTCGCTCCACTCCCGAGTGCCGGCGCCAGAGCTGGGATTTCACATGCGAGTGTCGGACGACTTCGTTGCATGTGTGATGGTTGGCAGTTTTTGGATAACTGGACTCCGCTCGTCTAGAAGTGATGGTGTTGCCTCATTTGAAGTGACTCAGATCCATGGAAAAATTCTCATTTAGTAGTTTCTTGTACTCTGGGGTCATGTGTCTAATTTGTAGGCAAAGTATCTCCAAAAAAGTAAGGGCAGGTTCCTCTATTAGGCTGGGGTCACACTAGCGACAAAATCGGACGACTGCAATGCGATGAAATATCGCATTGCAGTCGGACCTATGTTAATCTATGGAGCAGCTCCCAGTATCAGATTTTTTGTGGTCCGTTTTAAACGTCCGAGTGCAATCGCAGCATGCTGCGATTGTCACCGATTGTGGGTCGACTATCGCCAATGCAAGTCTATGGGAGCGCTGAAAAATCTGATTACAAACGGACCGCACGTGTGACTTGCGATTAAATCGCACCGGTGTCCTTTAGAAAAGCCGGCAATTCATCCCGGGCTATACTGTAAAATCACACTGACAGCTTTATTAAAGAATAGAATCAATACATATACACACATAGAATATATATATATATATATATATATATATATATATATATATATAGTCATTGTGACATATATATATACATATATTTATAGTTCCTAGACTTCTACATACTGTAATAGCCGCTAATTCAATTGCCGGCTTTTGTGAAATCACAGAAGCCGACATGAAATGATACATTGTTTAGACACAGTTAACCATGTCATTTCCTGTATTTTGATATATGGTTTGAACTTACAATTACATAAGTGTATGTGTACAAAATTTCAGACATGTAGGGGTTAATTAAAGGTGTAAATTCGTTGTAAAAAAAATGCGGGGGTTCCCGCTGTATTTTCTCCACCAGACAGACAAAGCAAGCGAGTGGGGGCAGATAATAATAGCCTAGGGAGGGTACATTTTTTTGTGCCCCCCCTGGCTACTGACATCTGCCCCCAGACACCCCAGAAAGGGCAAATCTAATTAGAGATTTGACACATTTTTTTTACAAAGAATTTACACCTTTAATTAACCCCTACATGTCTGAAATTTTGTACACATACACTTATGTAATTGTAAGTTCAAACCATATATCAAAATACAGGAAATTACATGGTTAACTGTGTGTAAACAATGTATCATTTCATGTCGGCTTCTGTGATTTCACAAAAGCAGGCAATTGAATTAGCGGCTATTACAGTATGTAGAAGTCTAGGAACTATAAATATATATATATATACATGTCACAATGACATGTGTGTATATATATATATATGTGTTCTATGTGTATATATCTATTCTTTCTATTGTGATTTAAATACTATTCTTTTGGATCCATTATATGTCATTTTTGCAAGCCTGCGAGAAATTCTCGCAAGTCGGATGTAAATCGGATGTGACAACTACGGTCAGATGCGACTAAATCGCATCAACTACAAAAAATCGGATGCTAGTCGCATCAATGTTCATGAAATTTTAATCCGATTATCGACCGACTAAACGGTCAGATTTTTTACTCGGTGTGTGTGACTCCAGCCTTAAAGTTGCCATTCAGTGTATATTGTTTAAGTGCTACACCAGAACAAACCCTGTTATCGCGCCATTTTTTTAAAATTAAAACTACTTATTTCAATTATTCTAGCTGTTCGTAAAAGTTTACATATAAGACAGTGCACAGATTATTTTGGCATAGTCATTTATTTAATATTTTGTCTTGTTCAATGCCCCTTTGTACAGACGCTATCTATCTGCTTAGCTTGTTCCATGGATGATCCAGCTCTGCCTACATGTGCTGTTCTTTTTTTTATAGCTTTATACACAGATGGCACCAAGATCCAGTGGCAACAGACGCTCATCTGGATTTTAAGAACAGAGCGCTGCGGAGTGTCAGGTAAGGTGTGACTTCAAAACAATTCCCAGCTATATCTCTTTGCCTTTAATTTTGGATCCTGTAAATGTTTTCTCTCCGGGGCAAGACAGTAACAAAAGAGACATAATTCCTTTGTAATGGTTGCTTTTACACTTTTTTTTTCTCTTCTTTCTCTCATTTTGCCATAAGTTTCGGACTTTACATTTGTATCTCATTTAGAATTCCGAGAGCCTGGTGTACAAAATGGCGCAACATACAGCAACCAGCAGGGGGTAAATGAGAGATCAGAAATGACTTATTGTAGTATTTACATTCCCAGATTCGCACAAAAGGATAAAAAAAAAAAGTAACAAACCGCTTGATTTCATTGAGCCCTAGGGTGCTTGGTGGTAAATCAGTGTTTGTAGCGCAGATTTAAAAAAAGAGCAGGCAAATACTACAAACAGTGAGACGGACAATTTTGCTAGCATCAGGGCGTGAAATTTCAAATATAAAAATTGCCTGTTTATAGCCTTGTAGAGCCGAGCTTGGACAAATTCAGTTTTGTGCTTTTGGGAAGATAAGTATGTTGCTTAGCATTAATCTAATGGATACTTGTTTAACATGACAGGGCTTTGCAATGTGTTTCTCTTGCTGCACAGGCATGCTCGCTGTAATAGTGATCTGCTGTGCGGATAGTCGTTTAACCTTATCAGTGCCTTCATTGTAGCCTAGGCTTGGCTGGAATAAATTGTGGCCATTGGAAGAATTGATTTAGAAGGCTTTTCTTCCAGCTATATTGAACCGCGATGCCCAGAAATGTTAATATAGGATTTAAAGGGATTGTCCATAATTCCAAAAAACTTAACTACTTTATTTTTCAAACAGTGCCACACCTGTCCATGTTGGATATCGCGGCTTGGTTTTAATTAAATGAATGGGGTTGAGCTGCAGTACGCAAAAAAGAGGGATGAATTACCGGCACCAAATCCTTGAAGAAGTGCAGCTAAGTTATACCTCTAGAGCATGGTTCCCCAACTCCAGTCCTCAAGGCCCACCAACAGGTCATGTTTTCAGGAATTCCTTAGTATTTCCCAGGTGATAATTGCATCACCTGTGTCATACAAAGGAAATCCTGAAAACATGCCCTGTTGGTGGGCCTTGAGGACTGGAGTTGGGGAACCATGCTCTAGAGACTGTATGCATGCATCGGTCAACTTGCGGAGTACAGATGCACACCAAAAACAAATGTATATGCAATGTCCAAAAGAGAAAAGGGTGTCACTGACCCTCCGAATTAAAAGAGTTCTTTATTCAATCTTGTAAAATGGTTACAGCGGGAGAATGGTGGAAAGCTTCTGTGGCCAATGGCCGTTTCGCGCTAATTGACACAGGACCTGTTGAAGCACAATTAGGAAGAAATGGCTGTTGTGCCACCTTTTTCTCTTTTGGACAGTGAGCTGCAGTACCACACACAGCCAATGGATAAGTGTGGCACTGTGTTGAAAAGAAAGCAGAGATGTGCTTCTTAGGCTAGGGTCACACTACAGTATTTTTCGTCATCCAAGAGAATCAGCACGATTATGCTAATCACACTCTGATCAAACTCTAAGTCAGATCACAGTGTGATCCAATTCTCTCGAATGAGGAGAAGATGGGAAAAAAAAAATCCATCTCTCCATTCTGTCAGTCTGTGCAAATCGAACTGCAGTCAGATGTCGGCCAAATGAAGTCCAATTTTTTTTCCATAGACAAGTTGACTTACATGGCTGAGGGAAATTCGAATATTGGATCAAACTCGAGCTTGCAGCGAAGGGAATTTGGACATCCAAGTAGGGCACGTCCTAAGCTTTCAAATAAAATAAGCCCTGGTTCTTCTAGTTTGTAAAGGAAATGTCTTTTTTAGTGAAATTTAGTTCAATAAATCATAGAAAAGAACTTTGTAAAAAAATTGTTTAGTAATTTTTTATATTTTTTTAAATCCTTGTAGCAATTAATTATTTAGGTGCAGTCATGTTGGTAACACACTTCCTTCCTGGTATTTATTGTACAGCAGGGTAGGCATGCTTTATGACATCTAAAATTAATAGGAGTCAATTGGCAGAGAAATGTCCCCTGGAAGTAATAGAGTACAGCCTATCCTCCAAAATAGTGTCAAGGGAAATGCACAAAGAGCCGTGCCTGGGCCTCCAGCAGTACAACGGAGCAGTCATTTAATTGCCCATTTTTTTAATGAGAATAAGACCATTTGCCCTGCTCCAGTTTGTACAACAAAGCTGAAAAGTGACCTGCAGAAAATATCAGTCTGTTATGTTCTCCAGTATCCTGATATTTATACAGTGGCATGTAAAAGTTTGGGCACCCCAGCAAAATAACTGTTATTGTGAACAGTTAAGCAAGTTGAAGATTAAATGATCTCTAAAAGAGCCAAAGTTAAAGATGATACATTGTTTGTTTTTTAGGCAAAAAAAATAGATTGTCATTTTTTACATTTTAGAAATTACAAAAAGGAAAATGGGCCTATGCAAATGTTTGTGTACCCTTGGAGATTTGTGTGCTCATCTAACATTGACCAAGGTTTCAAACCTTAATCAGCCTGTTAGGGTTATGGCTTGTTCATTATCATCGTTAGGAAAGGCAAGATGCTGCAAATTTCCCAACTTTATAAAAAACCCATCCTCTTCTAACCTCATTCCAAAAAACAGCAGCTATGGTTCTTCTAAGCAGCTGCCTAGCACTCTGAAAATGAAAATAGTGGAGGCCCACAAAGCAGGAGAAGGCTATAAGAAGATAGCAAAGCATTTTCAAGTTGCCTTTTCATCAGTTTGAGATATAATTAACTAATGGCAGTTAACAGGAACAGTGGAGGTCAAGATAAGGACTGGAAGACCAAGTAAAATTTCAGTGAGAGCTGCTCGTAAACAAGCCTGATGAATTTTGGATACAATTCGTGTGGACCGATGAGGTTAAAATAGAATTCTATGGCCACAATGATCAAAGGTATGTGTGAAGAAAAAAGCGCACAGAATTTCAGGAAAAGAACATCTCGCAACCATTAACCCCTTCACTCCCAAGGGTGGTTTGCACGTTAATGACCGGGCCAATTTTTACAATTCTGACCACTGTCTCTTTATGAGGTTATAACTCTGGAACGCTTCAACGGATCTTCGCGATTCTGAGATTGTTTTCTCGTGACATATTGTACTTCACGTTAGAAGTAAAATTTCTTCGATATAACTTGCGTTTATTTTTGAAAAAAACGCAAATATGGCGAAAATTTTTAAAATTTTGCAATTTTCAAACTTTGAATTTTTATTCCCTTAAAACAGAGAAATATGTCGCACAAAATAGTTAATAAATAACATTTCCCACATGTCTACTTTACATCAGCACAATTTTGGAACCAAAATTTTTTTTTGTTAGGAAGTTATAAGGGTTAAAAGTTGACCAGCGATTTCTCATTTTTACAACAAAATTTACAAAGCCATTTTTTTTAGGGACCACCTCTCATTTGAAGTCACTTTGAGGGGTCTATATGGCAGAAAATACCCAAAAGTGACACCATTCTAAAAACTGCACCCCTCAAGGTACTCAAAACCACATTCAAGAAGATTATTAACCCTTCAGGTGCTTCACAGGAACTAAAGCAACGTGGAAGGAAAAAATGAATATTTAACTTTTTAGCCACAAAAATGATCTTTTACAAACTTTTTTTTTATTTTCACAAGGGTAAAAGGAGAAAATGGGCAGATAAGGTTGTTATGCAATTTCTCCTGAGTACGCCAATACCCAATATGTGGGGGAAAACCACTGTTTGGGCACACGGCAGAGCTCGTAAGGGAAGGAGCGCCGTTTGACTTTTTCAAACTAAAATTGGCTGGAATTGAGATTGGACGCCATGTCGTGTTTGGAGAGCCCCTGATGCGCCTAAACAGTGGAAACCCCCACAAGTGACACCATTTGGAAACTAGACCCCCTAAGGTACTTATCTAGATCTGTTGTGAGCACTTTGAACTCCCAAGTGTTTCACAAAAGCTTATAATGCCTGGGTGTGAAAAAAAAAAAAACAATTTTCCACAAAAATGATTTTTTAGTCCCAAATTTTTGAATTTTCCCAAGGAAATTGGACCCCAAAAGTTGTTGTCCAATTTGTCCTGAGTACGCTGATACCCCATATGTGGGGGGGGGGAACTGTTTGGGTGCACGGCAGGGCTTGGAAAGGAAGTAGTAACGTTTTGGAATGCAGACGTTGATGGGGGTCATGTTCCGTTTGCAGTGCCCCAGATGAGCCTAAACAGTGGAAACCCCCCACAAGTGACCCCGTTTTTGAAACTATACCCCCTAAGGAACTTATCTAGATCTTTGGTGAGCACTTTGAACCCCCAAGTGCTTCACACAAGTTTATAATGCCCGGGCATGAAAATAAAAAATCCTATTTTTTTCCCACAAAAATTATATTTTAGTCACTAATTTTTTATTTTCTCAAGGGTAACAGGAGAAATTGGACCACACAAGTTGTTGTCCAATTTGTCCTGAGTACGCTGATACCCCATATGTGGGTGGGAACCACTGTTTGGGCGCACGGCAGAGCTCGGAATGGAAGGAGCACCATTTGACTTTTTCCAACCAAAATTGGCTGGAATTGAGATTGGATGCCATGTTGCATTTGGAGAGCCCTGATGTGCCTAAACAGTGGAAACCCCCCACAAATGACCCCATTTTGGAAACTAGACCCCCTAAGGAACTTTTCTAGATCTTTGGTGAGCAATTTGAACCCCCAAGTGCTTCACACAAGTTTATAACGTAGAGCCGTAAAATTTAAAAATCATATTTTTTCCACAAAAATGATCTTTTCACCCCAATTTTTATTTTTCCAAGGGTAACAAGACTCCAAAAGTTATTGTGCAATTTGTCCTGAGTGCGCTGATACCCCATATGTGGGGGTAAACCACTGTTTGGGTGCATGGCAGAGTTTGGAAGGGAAGGAGCGCCGTCTGACTTTTTCAACGCAGAATTGGCTGGACGCCATGTCGTGTTTGGAGAGCTCCTGATCTGCCTAAACAGTGGAAACCCCCATAAATGACGCCATTTTGGAAACTAGACTCCTCAAGGAACTTATCTAGATGTGTGGTGAGAACTTTTAACCCCCAGGTGTTTCACTAAAGTTTATAACGTACAGCCGTAAAATAAAAAATCTTTTTTTTTTTTTACAAAAATGATTTTTTCGTCCCCAATATTTTATTTTCATAAGGGTAACAGAAGAAATTGGAACCCAAAAGTTGTTGTCCAATTTTTCCTGAGTACGCTGATACCCAATATGTGGGAGAAAACTACTGTATGGGCGCACGTCATGGCTCGGAAGGGAAGTAGTGACGTTTTGGATTGCAGACTTTGATGGAATGGTCTGGGGGCGTCATGTCACATTTGGAGAGCCCCTGATGCACCTATACAGTGGAAACCCCCCACAAGTGACCCCATTTTGGCAAATAGACCCCACAAGGAACTTATCTAGATGTGTGGTGAGCACTTTGAACCCCGAAGTGCTTCACAGAAGTTTATAACGTACAGCCGTAAAAATAAAAAATCTTTTTTTTTTTACAAAAATGATTTTTTCGCCCCAATATTTTATTTTCACAAGGGTAACAGAAGAAATTGGAACCCAAAAGTTGTTGTCCAATTTGTCCTGAGTACGCTGATACCCAATATGTGGGAGAAAACTACTGTATGGGCGCACGTCAGGGCTCGGAAGGGAAGTAGTGACGTTTTGGATTGCAGACTTTGATGGAATGGTCTGGGGGCGTCATGTCGCATTTGGAGAGCCCCTGATGCGCCTAAACAGTGGAAACCCCCCACAAGTGACCCCATTTTGGAAAATAGACCCCACAAGGAACTTGTCTAGATGTGTGGTGAGCACTTTGAACCCCGAAGTGCTTCACAGAAGTTTATAACGCACAGCCGTAAAAATAAAAAATCCTTTTTTTTTTTGCAAAAATGATTTTTTTGCCCCAATATTTTATTTTTACAAGGGTAACAGGAGAAATTGGACCCCAAAAGTTGTTGTCCAATTTGTCCTGAGTACGCTGATATCCAATATGTGGGAGAAAACTACTGTATGGGTACACGTCGGGGCTCGGAAGGGAAGTAGTGACGTTTTGGATTGCAGACTTTGATGGAATGGTCTGGGGGCGTCATGTCGCATTTGGAGAGACCCTGATGCGCCTAAACAGTGGAAATCCCCAACAAGTGACCCCATTTTGGAAAATAGACCCCACAAGGAACTTATCTAGATGTGTGGTGAGCGCTATGAAGCCCCAAGTGCTTCACAGAAGTTTATAATGTACAGCCGTAAAAACAAAAAAATATTTTTTTTGTACAAAAATGATATTTTCGCCCCCAGTTTTTTATTTTCCCAAGGGTAGCAGAAGAAATAGGACAAATTGCACAATAACTCTTGGGGTCCAGAGTACGCTGATACCCCATATGTGGGGATAAACTACTGTTTGGACGCATGGCAGAGCTGAGAAGTGAAGGAGCACCGTTTGACTTTTTCAACGCAGAATTGGCTGGAATTGAGATCAGACGCCATGTCACATTTGGAGAGCCCCTGATGTGCCTAAACAGCGGAAACCCCCAATTCTAACTCCAACCCTAACCCCAACACACCCCTAACCCTAGTCCCAACCCTAACCACAAACCTAACCCTAACACACCCCTAATCCCAACCCTAACCCTAATCCTAACTTTAGCGCCAACCCTAACCCTAACTTTAGCCGCAACCCTAACCCTAACCCTAATGGGAAAATGGAAATAAATACTTTTTTTTTATTTTATTATTTTTCCCTTACTAAGGGGGTGATAAAGGGGGGTTTTGATTTACTATTTATAGCGGGTTTTTATGATTGGCAGCTGTCACGCTAAAAGACGCTTTTTATTGCAAAAATAGTTTTTGCATCATCACATTTTGAGAGCTATAATTTTTGCATATTTTGGCCCACAGAGTCATGTGAGGTCTTATTTTTTGCGGGACGAGTTGACGTTTTTATTGGTACCATTTTTGAGCACGTGACGTTTTTGATCGCTTTTTATTTCGATTTTTGGGAGGTTAGAATGAACAAAAATCAGCAATTCATGAATTTCTTTTGGGGGAGGCGTTTATACCGTTCCGCGTGTGGTAAAATTGATAAAGCAGTTTTATTCTTCAGGTCAGTACGATTATGGCGATACCTCATTTATATCATTTTTTCATGTTTTGGCGCTTTTATAGAATAAAAACAATTTTATATAAAAAATAATTATTTTTGCATCGCTTTATTCTGCGAGCTATAACTTTTTTATTTTTTCGCTGATGATGCTTTTTGACAGCTCGTTTTTTGCGGGACAAGATGGCGTTTTCAGCGGTACCATGATTTTTTATATCGGTCTTTTTGATCGCGCGTTATTCCACTTTTTGTTCGGCGGTATGATGATAAAGCATTGATTTTTTGCTTCGTTTTTTTTTTTTTTTTTTTAAGGGGTTCACTAAAGGGTTAACTAGTGGGACAATTTTATAGGGGGGGTCGTTACGGACGCGGCGATACCAAATATGTGTACTTTTATTGTTTTTTTTTTTTTATTTACAGGAAGAAGTGAATTTATTGGGGAATATTTTTTTTTTTATTTATTTATTTTGGATTTTTTTTTACACATGTTTATTTTTACTTTTTTAACTTTTTTACTTTGTCCCAGGGTGGGACATCACAGTATTTTATCAGATCGCTGGTGTGACAGTGTGCACAGCACTCTGTCACACCAGCGATCGCACAGGCATAGATGCAGGCTTCTCAGTGCCTGCTCTCGGCAGGCACTGAGGTAGCCGCCTCCCTCCAGGACCCCGGCGCCATCTTGGATCCGGGTCCTGGGAGGGAGGAAGCCCTCAGAACAGCGCGATCACATCGCGCTGCTCTGAGGGTCTCAGGGGGGCGCGCATGGAGCCCCCACCCTGCGCGATCCTCCCCTGTGCCCCCAGTACACCGCGATCATGTTTGATCGCGGTGTGCAAGGGGTTAATGTGCCGGGAGCGGTCCGTGACCGCTCCTGACACACAGTCATGGGTGTCAGCTGTGATAATCAGCTGACACCCGGCGGCGATTAGCTGCGCTCCCCTCAGGAGCGCAGCTGATCGCCTATGACGTACTATCCCGTCCCCGGTCATACGGGCCCAGGTACCATGGACGGGATAGTACGTCCGATGGCAGTAAGGGGTTAAACATGGGGGTGGATCAATCATGCTTTGGGGTTGTGTTGCAGCCAATGGCACCGGGAACATTTCATGAGTAGACAGAAGAATGGATTCAATGAAATTTCAGCAAATTCTTGATGCAAACATAACACCATCTGTAAAAAAGCTGAAGTTGAAAAGGGGATGGCCTCTTCAAATGTATAACACACATCAAAAGGCACAAGCTGAAGGTTTTACAATGTCCCTCAAAGTCCCCTGATCTGAACATCATTGAAAATCTGTGGCTAGACCTCAAAATAGTAGTGCATGCAAGATGACCCAGGAATCTCACAGAACTGGAAGAATTTTCCAAGGAATAATGGATGAAAATCCCTCAAACAAGAATTGAAAGACTCTTTTCTGGTTACAAAAAGCATTTAGATACTGTGATACTTGCAAAAGGGGGTGCTACTGAGTACTAACCATGCGGGGTGCCCAAACTTTTGCATTGACCCATTTTCCTTTTTGTAATTTTTAAAATGGAAAAATTTACAATATATATTTTTTTGCCTAAAATACAAAAGAAATGTGTCATCTTTAGAAATGGGCGGACTCCTCAATGTTCGGGTCTGGTGGGCATGGTCAAACAGTTACAAGAAGTAACCTGGACCCCATTCACTTGAATGGGAGTCCGAACATCCATTGTTTGCCATGCTGTCATGTGCATGACAGCACGCCAAACACCGCTTCTGAATGGTGGTAAAATCATAACCGCCAGTCAGACAGCTATAGTTCCCATGCTGTCAAATGAGACCGTAGCTATGATCGGAGGTATAAACTTTACTTCCGGTCACTGGTGTCAGCTGCTGGGACTACTGCCCCCATCATCCGACACATGCTGCTGCTAATAACAGTGAGAGCAGGAGCAGCTGATGGGAGTATTAATCAGCTGGCTCTTGTGCTGTAAATAAATATTTTTTTTAAAAAAAATGGCATGGGTTCTCCTGTATTTTTGATAACCAGCCAGGCAAAACTCATAGCTAGGGGCTGCAACCCTCAACTGTCAGGTGAGCAAAGCTGGTTATCAAGAACAGAGGGGCTCCCAAGCCATTTTTTTTGTTATTTAAATAAAAAGTTATTGACAACCAACCTTACTAAAGCAGACAGCTGGGAACTGGTATTCTCCGGCTGGTTAAGGGGCCATGGATATTGCCCCCCACCCTAAAAATAGCAGCCTGCAGCTGACCAGAAAATGGGCATCTATTATATGCGCCAGTTCTGGTGCTTTGCCTGGCTCTTCCACTTGCCCTGTAGCATGGCAAGTGGGTTGATGTCACCTTTGTATTGTCAGGTGACATCAAGCCACGATTAGTAATGGAAGCTTCTATAGACACTGTTAACATGCACACGCAGACACGACAGCTAATCGCTCAATTGACCCTGTGTAAGCTATGGTTCACGGTCCGGAACATACGCTTGACGAGCGAATCGCTCTCTAAGCCGCCCTTTCTGACGCGCGATCTTTCCGAGGTGTTCAGACACCTCCGGAACACTCGAAAGAACGCAGGTACATAGCCTGTGTAAATCTGTTGCGGCGACGCACCGTCGCCGCAATACGCAGACATGCTGCGTCTAAAAGAACGCCCATGTCCTTTACGCAGGTCTGCCACTGCGTATGTTACGCATAGTGGAGCGGATTCTTGAAATCCTCCACTATGCTGTAACATCTGGACGCTGCGTGTTTGGCGCTGCGCCAGCGCACAGCGCCAAACACGCGGTTCCTGACGTGGAAACTCACCCTAAGACGTCATCATTCTCATATAAGTTCTATTCATGTTTTTCAAAGCTATCACTCCATATGATAGCCTACAGGGCTGTTCATATGGCTGATTTTTTTTCCACGGACCAAGTGGTCTGTTTAAAAAAAAACAGAGACGTGGGCGATATTGATCCAAGGGTCAGGTCAAAATCAGCAATATAAGTCTATGGTTGAAAACTTCAGACTGCACAATGATGACATCCGTATGTGGTCCAATTTTCACAGACTGTCAGAAAGGAGAAACTTTTTTTTCTGCATGTGTGAGAAAAACTGATGTCACTTGGACCACACTCTGATCAAAGTCTGATCAAAATAATCGGTAAGTTTTTCTCATACATGGAAAATACTAATCTTCATGAGCCCTATGACTTTGTTCACACGTTGCAGCCACATTGCATTCTGGCACAGATTGGATTTTTTGGCACATACACAGCAAGAGATATGTCTAATTTTTAAAGAGCATGTGCTACTTTAGAAATTGGGTACAGTTTAGTCCAGCGAGCTTTTTGGTAAGATTGGCTTAAAAAATGCCGATCTTAATAAAATTTCCCATGTTTGTATTATGGACAGGACATCATTATGTGTCATAGGTAGCATAATATGTGTCACTTGGCAGATGACAATGCCCCAAGTAATCACAGAATCTTCTGATTTTATCCTCTTCACTTGAAACGTGTCAAGTGGAAAGAAATTCTTTACAGTTCTTTTTTTTCATTCTTCCTGACAAACTGATTTTCAACCAGCACGTTCTATAACTGAAGTTATGTGAAATCTTAGATTGGATGTAGTAAATACAGCCGCTAGTCAAAATTTAATAAGTCGCTTTAATCAAGAATAATCAAGACTATGCATGTTCCACAACTATTAAAATTTGATTACAATTACAAGATCCTCAGTAATAGGATGCGTATCCTGTAATTGATCACTCCTGCCTTTATGTACAAAATAATCTAAAGCAATGTCATTCCTCAAGAGGTGGGGAAACATGCTTTTCGCTACATTGTATATTGCACATTCTTCTCTGCAATACACAACTACAGCCCATATAACTGGAATGATACTTCTCTGTGAACATGTTAATTCGATTGGCCAGTACTGGTGATGAGAAGGACATGACTGAATATAGTTATAAGATTAATGCTACTTAATGTGCCCGATTCATGAAGACTGGAGTTTTGTACGTCAGTCTTAATGAAGGCACTGCTGGAGTATGATGCACCTAAAGTGACAAATTTTGAAAAATTTGCCTGACGGGCCTCGCCAAGCTCCATCCTGCCCAAGCTCTACCCACTTTGACGGAGATGGTCAGGACGCGTTTATAAAAATGTCAAAAGTCACAAAATGTTGCCACAACTTCGAAGTTCACAAAAATTTTGCGACATTTCAATGTGTTTTACATAAAAAAAATTGGCGAACACACCTTTATGAATCGGGAAGTCCAGTACTAGGTATAACATTATGATGGCATCTTCGTTTAGGGGACTACACCTTGTTACTATGACCTATAGTAACTTTTAGGCCAGGGTCACGCTTAACGTATGAAAAATCGGTCCCAGTCTCCCTGCTGAGAGTCGCAGGAGTATAATGCGAGTATCATGTGAGTGTCATGCGAGTACAATCCGATTTCTCACATCTAGCATCCAATTTACATCCGAATGCAGTGCGATTGATATCCGACTGCAATGCGATTTTAACATGAGCTTTTACATACAGCAGTTCTCTGTCATTTACACACGGTTTTCAAACTAAATATTCTTCAAAACACACACATATATATAATAGATCGATAAATAGATTAAAAGCCAGCAAATCATCTGCCGCGTACAGTATAATCACAGAGTGACAAGTTAGAATAGATAGAATAGATATATACACAAAGAATAGATGTATATATATGTCAGTGACACACATATATATAGAGAGATAGAGAGAATAAAAGTCTGCAATTCATCTGCCGTGTTCTGTAAAATCACTACAGGAGCCGACAGGATAGAAGAGATGAATTACGTACAGTAAATACAAATAGAATAGCTAGATATATAGATGTCTGTGACAAATACAATTAGTACAGTGTGTGTGCAAATTACTGTACATGTATTTAATTAATAAAAGATTATTTTTTGGAAAAAAATGGTGTGGGCTTCCGCGCAATTTTCGTAACCATCAGAGGGAAATCCGACGACTGGGGGAAGATGTTTATAGCCTGGTAAGGAGGTAATACCCATGGAGCTTCACAGGCTATTAATATCAGCTCACAACTGTATACTTAGCCTTTACTGTCTATTAAAATTGGGGTCCCCCAAAAAATGACGTGGGGCCCCCTATAATTAATAACCAACAAAGGCTATGCAGAGAGCTGCGGGCTGATATTAATAGCCTAGGAAGGGGCCATGGATACTGCCCCCCCTATCCAAAAACATCAGCTCTCAGCCACCTCAGAAAAGGCGCATCTCTAAGATGCACCAATTCTGGCACTTAGCCTGGCTCTTCCCACTTGCCCTGTAGCGGTGGCAAGTGGGGTAATAGTTGGGGGGGTTGATGTCACCTTTCTATTCTCTGGTGACATCAAGCCCCAAGGTTAGTAATGGAGAGGCATTAATAAGACGCCCCCATTACTAACCCCATAGTCACATTGTAACAAAACACAGACACCATATGTGAAAATATCCCATGGTGCTTGCACCAACGGGGTTTTTTTTTTCAAAGAATAATCTTTTATTAATTAAATACATGTGCAGTAATTTGCACACACACTGTACTATTTGTATTTGTCACTGACATCTATATATCTACCTATTCTATTTGTATTTCCTGTATGTAATCCATCTCTTCTTGTTGGCTCCGGCACTGATTTTACAGTACACGGGATGTGAATTACCAGCTTTTCTTCTATCTATCTATCTATGCAATATAAATACATATATATATATATTATATATTATATATATATATGTGTGTGTGTGTCATGTGATGCAGTGACCCCTGTATGTGTTCATCAGGATATGCATGGTGGCGTTTCCTTGATTGTGATGGTGAAAAAATGACCGGCATAGTTGTGAATGGCCGGTATGTGTCGCAGAAGTCCTCTGCGCTGTAAGCTAGTAATGTTGTTCTGTTCTGGGTAGTCCCACAAGACTTTTTGTTTACTTTACTAGGGAGGCTTACAGGGCTAGTCGGAGAGCTGGGCGGGATCGGCTAGCCACACATACACCGCCCACATATGGGGTGATTTGGGATATATAAAGTGACTGAGGTCTGGTCACATGGTCATGTGTTTTGAACCTGAGTGGTCAGAGTGCAAGGTCCTGGAAAGCATATGTGTTTGGAGTTGCTAACTCCCTGAATAGCGCCCGGTGAGGCCGGTGTGTTGGGAGGTCCTGGGAGTAGGATCGGATCCCTGAATAGCACCCGGTGACGCCCTGGACCCGGTGAGGCCGGTGTGTTGGGAGGTCCTGGGAATGGATCGGATCCCTGAATAGCACCCGGTGAGGCCTGTGTGTTGGACAGTCCCAGGAGGGGATGGACGTCCTGAATAGCACCCGGAGAGACCACGTGTATGTGCAGAGTCTGTAACGGCCCTGCGTTGAGGAAGCTACCATCCTGCTGAGGATCTGGACTGTCACGTGACCGGGTGAGCAAGGTTCTGTCTTGGATGGTGATCCCAGTTAGGCAGCTCCTCGAGGACCTTGGCGTGACGAGGAGTCAGCATGAGGAGCAGGAGCTCCTGAAAGGTAACCCTGGGTATGGGGGAGGAACTATGTGCACTGACAAAGGTCAGTTAATGAACTATGCGGTCCCCCATGGGAACTGGATGAAGTATGGACCAACGTGTGTAGAGACGCAGCCTTAACGTCTGTTCCAGTGGTGCATATAATAAACTTGTTCGGTGTGCAGTCACCAATGGTGACTGGAGAGAGGTCCGGCGGGTTTAGTGACTGCGAGTTAGAGCTGAATATGATGAAGTGCTGTGGACTGTGGTAGGCCTGTGACGTACAACAGTGTGGTTTATGCGGTGAAAAATAAACCTCATAGACTGTTTTATGTGCAAAACCGTGCCTGTCTAGGTTAATCCCGTGCCAAGTGAGTGTCCCCAACACAAGCAGTGAGCGCTGCTTTACAGTCACTGACATCTATATATCTATGTATTCTATATGTATATATCTATTCTATCTATTCTATTCTAACCTGTCAGTGTGATTTTACTGTATGCGGCACATGATTTGCCGGCTTTTCAAAGGACACCGGTGCGTAAACATTGGACAGCACTCGCATGGTCCCAGTGCTGTGCGATTTTTTTTTTTTTTTGTCGCACCCATAGGCTTGCATTGGCGAGTCTCTAACGATATACTGTACTCGTACAATTTCAGCATGCTGCAATTTTACATGCATGTAGAATACGCCTGAGAAAAAAAAGTGATGTGAGCTGCCCCATAGATTAACTCTGGTCCGAGTGTTATGTGATTTTTTTTTTTTTCTCGCATAGCACTCGTCCGTATTCTATGGTAGTGTGACCACGTCCTTAGAGTCTTTAAAGGGAATCTGTCACCAAGCTTTTGCTGCCCCATCTGAGAGCAGCATGATCTAGTGCAGAGACTCTGATTCCTGAGATGTGTCCCTTACAGGGTTTTTTGCTGCAGTTTTGCTAAAAATCGCTGTTTTCTCTGCTAGAGATTTACCAGTTTTCTGAATGCTGAGCCCTGTGTAAGCCTACCCACTCCACTGATTGGCAGCTCTCTGTGTATACTGTGCATAGGCAGAAAACTGCAAATCAGTGGTGGGGGCGAGGTTGTACAAAGCTGAATATCAGTGAATATCTGCCAGCAGGTTTACTAGTCCTCTAGTGATAATCTCCTGCTTAGAAACCAGTGATTTTATCCAAACTAGAGCAAGTGGCCCTGTAAGTGATACATCACTGGAATCAGAATGTTTGCCTCTACATTATGCTACTCTCATATGGAGTAGCAAAAACTTGGTGACAGATTAAATTTAAAAATAATCACAGCAGTATTGACTTATATCTCTTCATAGCCAAACACTAATTAGGCATGTTGTCTGGAACTACATGGCAACTTTGGCCTCAATGCAGATCATGAGGCCAAAGATTGCTTTATGTCATTGCTGCACAGGGCTGGCATTAGGGGCAGTCAGACCAGGTAGCTGCCTAGGGCCTCGCTCCTCCAGGGGCCCCCAGCGAGTGGTGTGCCGCTAATAGCGGCACACCACATGGCCACAATGGGACCTGTGAGTAAGAGGGGCCTGGCGCTGCCCCCACTGTGCCTGCAATGGAGCCGATGTGACATGCTGCAGAAGCCAGAGCAGTGGGGGAACGAGGAGAGGTAGTTATTGTGTGTGCTGCACTATACTGTGTGTGGGGGCTGCACTATACTGTGTGTGGGGGCTGCATTATACTGTGTGTGGGGGCTGCACTATACTGTGTGTGGGGCTGCACTATACTGTGTGTGCTGGCTACATTATACTGTATGGAGGCTGCATTATACTGTGTGTGGGGGCTGCATTATTACGTGTGGGGAACTGCACAATACTGTGTGTGTGGAGACTGGACAATACTGTGTGTGGGGGCTGCACTATACTGTGTGTGAGGGTCTGCACTATACTTTGTGAGGGGGCTGCACTATACTGTGTGTAGGGAGCTGCACCCTACTGTTTGTGAGGGCTGCATTATACTGTCTGTGTGTGGTGGTTGCATTATACTGTGTGTGGGGGTTGCACTATACTGTGCTTGTGAGGGCTGCATTATATTGTGTGTGGAGGGGTTACATTATACTGTGTGTGGGGCTGCAGTATACTGTGTAGGGGCTGAATTATACTGTGAGTAATGGGGCTGCATTATACTGTGTGTGGGGGTTGCATTATACTGTGTGTGGAGAGGGCTGCATTATACTGTGTGTGTGGGGGGCTGCATTATACTGTGTGTGGGGGCTGCATTATACTGTGTGGGGGCTGCATTATACTGTGCATGGGGGCTGCATTATACTGTGTGTGAGGGACTGCATTATACTGTGTGTGGGGGCTGAATTATACTGTGTGTGGGGGACTTCATTATACTGTGTGTGGGGGCTGCATTATACTGTGTGTGAGGTCTGCGCTATACTGTGTGTGGGGGCTAAATTATACTATGTTTGTGGGACTGCATTACACTGTGTATGGGGGCTGCACTATACTGTGCGTGTGTTTGTGAGGGGCTGCATTATACTGTGTGGGGGGACTGCACAATACTGTGTGTGAGAGGACTGCACAATACTGTGTATGTGGAGAGCTGCACTACACTCTGAGAGGGCTGCATTATACTTAGGGGAGCTGCATTATGCTTTGTTTGTGGGGTTGCATTTTACTCTGAGGGAGCTGCATTATGCTCTATGAGGGAGCTACATTATGCTCTATGAGGGAACTACATTATACTGTGTGTGGGGCTGCATTATACTCTGATGGGGGCTGCATTATACTATATGATGGGGCTGCATTACACTCTATGAGGGGGCTGCAGTATACTCTATGAAGGGGCTGCATTACACTCTGAGGGAGGCTACATTATACTCTATGAGGGGGGCTGTATTATACTCTGAGGATGCTGTATAATACTTTGAGGGGGCGGCATTATACTCTATGAGGGCTACATTATACTGTGTGTGGGGCTGCATTATACTCTATGAGGAGGCTGCATTATACTCTATAAAGGGGCTGCATTATACTCTGAAGGGGCTGCATTAAACTCTGAGGGGGCTACATTATACTCTATGAGGGGCTACATTATACTGTGTGTGTATGTGTGTGGGGCTGCATTATACTCTATGATGGGGCTGCAATATACTCTATGAGGGGGCTGCATTATACTCTGTAAGGGGGGCTGCATTATACTTTGAAGGGGCTGCATTATAATCTGAGTGGGCTGCATTATACTCTATGGGTAGGCTGCATTATGCTCTATGAGGGGAGCTGAGTTATACTCTATGAAGGGGGCTGCATTATACTCTGAAGGGGCTGCATTATACTCTGATGGGGCTACATTATACTCTGAGGGGCTACATTATGCTGTGTGTGTGGGGCTGCATTATACTCTATGGGTAGGCTGCATTATACTCTATGAGGGGGAGTGAATTATACTCTATGAAGTTGGCTGCATTATACTCTGAGGGGGGCTGCATTATACTCTGTCAAAGACCAAGGTCAGTGCATTAAACTATATGTACTATAAAGAACCTGCATTATACTGTATCGAGGACTATCCATCTCCATCATTCTTTCTCAGCCGGAGTAAAGAGGCCGGGAAACAAGCATCAAATGACTTCAATATTGTCGATCATGCTCGTTTAACGGCCTGAACTCTGTGCATGTAAATACAACAGAAATGTTTCTGTGTGATGGTGCAATGTGTGATCATTTGGGGTCCCACTTTAAACTTTTGCCCAGGTCCCTACGTTGTCTAAAAACGGCCCTGCTGCTTCATAACACTATAATGCAGATATTTCAGCTCAGCCAGTGAGGTGAATCCTCCAAGCCCCTAGTCCAGTTGGGTAAATGGGCCATGGGTGTCAGTTCATCAGGTATGGAACACAGGATACAAGAACTGGAAGCACTGGGAACTCCAGGTAAACATAATACTGGAAAATAGGTATGAATATGGAGCAGGTACTGGAAGCACTGGAGGCCACAGGCAGACAGAATACTGGAAAACAGTTATGGATATGGAGAAGGTGCTGAAAGCACTGGAGACCACAGGCAGACAGAACACTGGAAAACAGGTGTGGGTATGGAACAGTTACTGGAAGTACTGGAGGCCACAGGCAGACAGAACACTGGAAAACAGTTATGGGTATGGAGCAGGTACTTGAAGTACTGGAGGCCAAAGGCAGACAGAATACAGATAAAACTAAGAGCATTAATACAAAGACACAGGTGCGTGTCTTGGCACACCTTATATAGGCCTAGGCAGACGGTCACATGGGATCACCACGGGCCACTTGCTATACCCTATGTAGACACAACACAGTGGAGCGGACCGGGGCAAGGGATGCAGAGCCTGGACCTAGGACATCTGTGAAACAGCAGATGAATAGGATCACAATATATCCCACAAAGTACCACCACTGCAACAAGCAAGTCACAAATAAGCCAGAAGTAGTTGAATTTATTGCAATAATTTATACCTATGGTCTATATTACATCATTAATCACGCCTGTTATCCTTAGCCTGAAATAACCCCTTTAAACCTAAATCATTTAAATGGTAACTACAAATTTGTTAAATCCAATACAAAAAGCTTAAAAGTCACAAGAAAATGAGGGTGTCACTATTTGGGAGCAGAATATCGAGCTGCTAGTGGGAGTAAAGCAAAGAAACAATGCATTTCTTATTTCTGGCACAGATTCTGTCTGAACTTATCACCTCAGACCGTCCCAGGCTCTCCAGTCTCTCCTGGCCATCACCGTTGCTCTTCTTAGTGACCTATGCATTCACCTAAGTGATGATAATAGATTACGTGTTATTGTAGATACGCGCAATTAAAAGACATCCATAGCATTGCCCTTTGGATGCCTGTGCACCACCCAGTTCCAACCTTTGTGAGTTAGCATCTGCACCCATTCACCAGCTCTATGTTTCTCTTTTAGATCTCCCTTTTATGAACTAATTATCCTCCATCTCCCTTTCTCCTATTTCTTTCTCTAGTCGGCACATTCCCTGCATCTTCCCCGTCTTACAGCTTCCTTCGTTTCAGCTATAAAAGTGCCAGATTGGAGTTGCAGTCTAAAGAGGGATCATTTGCCATTTGCCACCATATGGACCCAAAAGCAAAATCGTCAGCTAAGCGATTAAATCAAGTATGTCGAACAAAATGTTATGAACTGACATTATGGGTATATAATTTTATGCCATTTGTTGCCATCTGTTTAAACAAACAGGCCCCCTCACTCACAAACACTCATCAATATATGTGGTTCCCACACAATGCAATGTGCGGCTTTTCGTGTTACCCTTTTCTATATATACACTGCTATCTTTAGTTCACTTTTCCTCTGTAGCAGGGTTAAAGTGCAATGTATGGCTTTTTTAGCTTTATAACATTCTGGAAGCTTTACAAAAATATTTATGCTTATATTTCTTTATGTTTTAGAGACATATCTACACATACATTCATAAAGTGGAGTCATTGAGTTATGCATACATTTATATACAAACTTAGTTTTAAAAACACTAATTCTATATACTTTACCTCTTTGCAAAGTCTTGTCATACACAAAGTTTAAACCTTCACACTTCCTATCCCATATTCCCATGAACACTATGCCTGCTGAATCTAGTTTTACTATTCCTCCATTGACGTTTTTTTTTAACCATGGAGGCTCCAATAATATTATTCAGTCATGCTGAAGAATGTAGCAGGCAGCAGGTTCACACTCAGCACATGTGACAGTTGAGACAGAGTCTGGAGACGCCGTGGAGAGTGATCTGCTGCCTGCAACATCCTTCAGCATGACCGGTTTGGCAGTGGGTCAGTAATGGTGCGGGGTGGCATTTCTTTGGAGGGCCACACAGCCCTCCATGTGCTCGCCAGAGGTAGCCTGACTGCCATTAGGTACCGAGATGAGATCCCCAGACCCCTTGTGAGACCATATGCTGGTGCGGTTGGCCCTGGGTTCCTCCTAATGCAGGACAATGCCAGACCTCATGTGGCTGGAGTGTGTCAGCAGTTAAATGCAAGATGAAGGCATTGAAGCTATGGAGTGGCCTGCCCGTTCCCCAGACCTGAATCCGATTGAGCACATCTGGGACAGCATGTATCGCTCCATCCACCAACGTCACTTTGCACCACAGACTGTCCAGGAGTTGATGGATGCTTTAGTCCCGGTCTGGGAGGAGATCCCTCAGGAGAACATCTGCAACCTCATCAGGAGCATGCCCAGGTGTTGTAGGGAGGTCATACAGGCACGTGGAGCCCATACACAATACTGAGCATCATTTTGATTTGTTTCCACTTTAATTTTGTCTTGATTTTCATTTTGACTTGTTTCCATTGGGGGACTCTTCAAATCCAGGCCTCCATTGGTTCAATAATTTGATTTCCATTGATGATTTTTGTGTGATTATGTTGACAGCACATTCAACTTTGTACAGAACAAAGTATTCAATGAGAATATTTCATTCATTTAGATCTAGGATGTGTTATTTGAGTGTTCCCTTTTATTTTTTTGAGCAGTGTTATATATTTAATATATATAATATATATATATATATATATATATATATAAATCTTTATTTATATAGCGCCATCATATTCCGCAGCGCTTTACAGTATAACAGTTTCAAAACATAAGTCATAAGTAACAACTTTAACAATACAATAATTAAAGCAAAATAAGACGACCCTGCTCGTGAGAGCTTACAATCTACAATGAGGTGGGGGAGATACAAAGTACAGGTGTGTATATACAATGGTGTATTTACAATGATGGCCCAGCCATCTTGAGGGAGTGAGGGATGGATGGAGATAGTGAATGGTCTACACACACACACTTACACATAGAATGACTTTGATTAGTGAATGTGATAGGCCGCTCTGAACAAATGTGTTTTGAGGGAGCGCCTGAAACCATGCAAATTGTGGATAGTCCTAATTTCTTGGGGTAGAGCATTCCAGAGGATTATAATATATATAATAGTCACAAAGCCTATTTTTATAGGGCCATCAGGCGGCTTTTACTATTCTTAGAGATCCATCAGCCAGCTATGCTTTGTTGTTCCTATTATTAAACAGTGGGTCTCCTATACTGTTTTTAGCCTATGCAGTGAGTGGCAGGGCTGCCAAAATTTAGGACGCACCCCAATACCCCTTTGAAGAGACGTACAGGAGGGCCACCTGAAAGCAATGTTCCCATTATTAGAAATTTGGCACTCCCATACTGTTTGACTATGCATTGAATGCAAGGCCTGCCCTGCCCCAAAGTTACACACACCCCAATAACCCTTTGAACAGACGTACTGGATGGCCACCTGAAAGCATTGTTCCCATTATTATGAAGTTAGTACTCCCATACTGTTTGCCCATGAAGTGAATGCAAGTCCTGCCTCAAATTTGGACGCACACCAATAACCCTGGATGGCCACCTGAAAGCAATGTTCCCTTTATTAGTAATTTGGTACTACCATACTGTTTGCCTAGAATCATAGAATCATAGGTAGAGTTGGAAGGGACTTCCTGGGCCATCTGGTCCAACCCCCTGCTCAAAGCAGGATTCACTAAATCATCACAGACAGATGTCTGTCTAGCCTCTGTTTGAAGACTTCCATTGAAGGAAACTCACCACCTCTCGTGGCAGCCTGTTCTATTCATTGATCACCCTGTCTAATCTGTCTCCTCCCATTCAGTTTCATCCCATTGCTTCTAGTCGTTCCTTGTGCAAATGAGAATAAAGATGATCCTTCTAGAATGTGACAGCCCTTAAGATATTTGTATACAGCTATTAATTCTCCTCTCAGTCTTCTCTTTTGCAAGCTAAACATTCCCAAATCCTGCAACCGTTCCTCATAGGACAAGGTTTGCAGACCGGTCACTATTCTGGTCGCTCTTCTCTGAACTTGCTCCAGTTTGTTGATGTCTTTTTTAAAATGTGATGCCCAAAACTGGACACAGTATTCCAGATGAAGTCTGACCAAAGAGGAGTAGAGGGCAATAATGACCTCAAGTGATCTAGACTGTATGCTTCTGTTGATACATCCCAAAATTGTATTTGCCTTTTTTTGCTGCTGTATCACACTGTTGACTCATGTTCAGTCTGTGATCTCATTAGTATAGATCACATGTGCTGTTGCTTAGCCCTATTCCTCCCATTATGCATATGCTTTTTTCATTTATATTGCCCAGATGTAGTACTGTGCATTTTTCCCTGTTAAAAACCATTGTGTTGGTTGCTGCCCACTGCTCCAGTTTATTTATATCTTTTTGAATCCTCTTTCTCTCTTCTGTAGTATTAGCTATCCCTCCTAGCTTTGTGTCATCAGCAAATGTAATCAGTTTACCCTCAATTCCTTCATCCAAATAATTGATAAAGATGTTGAAGAATACAGGGCCGAGGACAGAGCCCTGTGGTACCCCACTTAAGACATTCTTCCAACTGGATGTGCTGCCATTTACAACCACTCTTTGGGTCTGATCACTAAGCCAGTTATGAATCCACCTAACAGTTGCCTTGTCCATTCCATACTTAGTCATTTTTTTAATAAGGATTGTGTGAGATACTTTGTCAAATGCTTTGCTGAAGTAAAGATATACCATATCTACAGCATTTCCCTGATCCACCCAGTCAGTGATTCTGTCATAGAAGGAAATTAAGTTAGTCTGACATGACTTGAATGCAAGAACTGCCCTGCCCCAAAGTTACACTCACCCCAATAATCCTTTGAACAGACATACTGGATGGCCACCTGAAAGCAATGTTCCCATTATTAGTAATTTGGTACTCCCATACTGTTTGCCTATGCATTGAATGAAAGGCCTGCCCTGCCCCAAAGTTACATGCATCCCAATAACCCTTTGAACAGACGTACAGGATAACCACCTGAAAGCAATGTTCCCATTATTAGTAATTTGGTACTCCCATACTGTTTGCCTATGCATTGAATGCAAAGCCTGCCCTACCCCAAAGTTCCACGCACCCCAATAACCCTTTGAACAGACGTACTGGATGGCCACCTGAAAGCAATGTTCCCATTATTGGTAATTTGGTACTACCATACCATTTGCCCAAGAAGTGAATGCAAGGCATGTCCCAAATATGGATGCACACCAATAACCCTTTGAAAAGACATACTAGATGGCCACCTGAAAGCAATGTTCCCATTATTAGTAATTTGGTAGTCCCATACTGTTTGCCTATGCATTGAATGCAAGGCCTGCCCTGTCCCAAAGTTACACGCACCCCAATAACTCTTTGAACAGACGTACTGGATGGCCACTTGAAAGCATTGTTCCCATTATTATGAAGTTGGTACTCCCATACTGTTTGCCCAAGATGTGAATGCAAGTCCTGCCCCAAATTTGGACACACACAAATAACCCTTTGAACAGACATACTAGATGGCCACCTGAAAGCAATGTTCCCATTATTAGTAATTTGATAGTCCCATACCAATTGCCCAAGAAGTGAATGCAAGGCCTGCCCCAAATTTGAACGCATACCAATAACCCTTTGAACAGACGTACTGGATGGCCACCTGAAAGCATTGTTCCCATTATTATGAAGTTGGTACTCCCATACTGTTTGCCAAAGAAGTGAATGCAAGGCCTGTCCCAAATTTGGACGCACACCAATAACCCTTTGAACAGACATACTGGATGGCCACCTGAAAGTAATGTTCCCATTATTCGTAATTTGGTACTCCCATACTATTTGCCTATGCATTGAATGCAAGGCCTACCCTGCTGCAATGTTACACGCACCCCAATAACCCTTTGAACAGATGTACTGGATGGCCACCTGAAAGCATTGTTCCCATTATTATGAAGTTGGTGCTCTCATACTGTTTGCCCAAGAAGTGAATGCAAGGCTTGCCCCAAATTTGGACACAGACCAATAACCCTTTGAACAGACGTACAGGATGGCCACATGAAACCAAAGTTCCTATTATTAGGAAGTTGGTACTCCCATACTGTTTACCTATGCAGTGAATTGCAGTGTTGAGGCTGAAAACCCAGAATTGGAGCATTGCATTGTTGAGGCTGAACAGTGGAGCATTGCAGTGTTGAACCTGAAGAACCTGCAATGGAGAATGTCAGTGTTGAGGCTGAAGACCTGGCAGTGGAGAATTGAAGTGTTGAACCTGAAGAACCTGCATTGGAGAATTGCAGTGTTGAGGATGAAGACCCAGCAGTGGAAAATGTCAGTGTTGAGGCTGAAGAACTTTTAGTGGAGAATTTCAGTGTTGAGGCTGAAAAGCCGGCATTGGAGCATTGCAGTGTTGAGGCTGAACATCCGGCAGTGGAGAATTGCAGTGTTCAGCCTGAAGAACCTGCATTGGAGAATGTCAGTGTTGAGGCTGAAGATTCGGCAGTGGAGAATGTCAGTATTGTGGCTGAAGACCCGGCAGTGGAGAATTGCAGTGTTAAGGATGAAGAACCTGCATTGGAGCATTGTAGTGTTGAGGCAGAAGACCAGGCATTGAAGCATTGCAGTGTTGAGGCTGAACACCCGGCAGTGGAGAATTGCAGTGTTGAGCCTGAAGAATCTGCATTGAGAATTGCAGTATTGAGGATGAAGACCCAGCAGTGGTGAATGTCAGGGTTGAGGCTGAAAAACCTGCAATGGAGAATGTCAGTGTTGTGGCTGAAGAACCTTCAGTGGAGAATTTCAGTGTTGAGGCTGAAGACCCGGCAGTGGAGAATTGCAGTGTTGAGGCTGAAGACCCGGCAGTGGAGAATTGCAGTGTTGAGTCTGAAGACGTGGCATTGGAGCATTGCAGTGTTGAGGCTGAAGACCCGGCAGTGGAGAATTGCAGTGTTGAGGCTGAACACCCAACATTGGAGCCTTGCAGTGTTGAGACTGAAGACCCGGCAATGGAGCCTTGCAGTGTTGAGGCTGAAGACCCGTCATTGGAGCCTTGCAGTGTTGAGGCTGAAAACCCGGCATTGGAGCCTTGCAGTGTTGAGGCTGAAGAACTGACAGTGGAGAATTGCATTGTTGAAGCTGACCAACCCCTACAGTTCGCATTATTAGGAAGTGGGTCTCCCATACTGTTTGCCTATTCAGTGAATGCAAGGCCTGCCCCAAATTTGGACGCACCCCAATAACCCTTTGAACAGACGTACAGGAGAGCCATGAAAGCAATGTTCCCATTATTAGGAAGTTGGTCTCCCATACTGTTTGCCTATGCAGTGAATGCAAGGCCCGCCCTAAATTTGGCCTTATAAAAATCTATTCCCATTCCAAAGGAGCGGGTCTCCTATACCTGTAATGGCCATGCAGTAGGTATATGGGCTGACAAACATTTCCCCCTTGGGGGTATACATCAACATACTGTCTAAAAATTTTGGTAACGGGCATCATAAACACCCTTTAAAACAATAATGCGGGTGTTGCATCACGGACCACGGTCACCCTGGTGATATAGTGGTGGTGGATGATGAGGAGGAGGACAACAGCAAATAGGCCAAATCAGGAAGCGCATACCCATGTGTGGGTGTGAAGAGGTGCATGGGAATAGACCTCCCCAAAAAAGACACTGGATTTGAATTTACTTTATGCTGCTATCATTCGGTGGTGTTGAAAAGTCTGGCCCAATCCAGCCCTTGTTCATTTTTATAAGAGTCAGCCTGTCAGCATTTTCGGTTGACAGGAGGATGCGCTTATCAGTTATAATTCCACCAGCGGCACTAAAAACACGCTCTGACAAAACGCTAGTGGCAAGACAGGCCACACGACATCCAAGGAGTAGAGAGCCAGTTCATGCCACGTGTCCAGCTTGGATGCCCAATAATTATAAGGCACAGAGGAATCACGGAGGACTCCCTCAGCATCTTCCAAAACTTTGCACTCCTTGTGAGAGTACCCCGTGCCTCAGGGCCTGTGCGATGAGAAGGACTGAGAAAACTGTCCCAGAACTTTGACAGTGTTCCGCTGCCTCTGCTGGATTGGAGTTGTGTCTCTTTCGCTTGTACTCCTTGGTTGTTTAAGGAACTGTGACCTCTGCCTCCAGCATCTTCAGATGGGAATTTTTAAAATAATTCCGCAACAAGGGCCTTCTGGTACTGCCCCATTTTAGTAGACCTGTCCGCCTCGGAAATAAGAGACACAAAGCTCTCCTTGTAGCGTGAGTCCAGAAGTGTCACCAACCAGTAATAACGGTCATCCAAATTTTGAGAAGACGAGAGTCACGGTCAAGGCAGCGTAACATAAACTCAGCCATGCATGCCAGACTGCTAACAGGCAAGACTTCCATGTCCTCACCAAGAGGACGACTGACCATGCTCTCCTCCTCCTCGTCCCTTTCCTCAGGCCATCCACGCTGAACAGACGGTATGACAGTTGTGCACTTAGTACCGTCTATAGCGCATGAAACTAGCTCCTGTTCTTCCTTCTCCTCCTCCTGTTCCTCATTGTCACCCAATCCACATTGGGATAAGTCTGGGCTGTGTGTAATCACCCTGTAACATGGTTCCTTGCTCCATCTCATCGTGCTCTGCCTGCACTGCATCCTCTTTGATTGTGAGAAGAGAGCTTTTCAGAAGACAGAGAAGCGGGATGGTGACGCTAATTATGGTGTCATCGCCACTCACCATCTTGGTGGAGTCCTCAAAGTTTTGGAGGATGGTACATATGTCTGACATCCATGTCCACTCCTGAGGTGGAGTCTGAACTGAATACCGATGGCCTTGTTGATGCTGGTACTCAACAACTACCCTCTTCTGCTCACAAATCCTTCCCAATATATCCAGTGTAGCGTACCAACGTGTGAGGACATCACACACCAGTCGGTGAGCAGAAAACTGCAAATGCTGCTGAAGAATGGCACGGGTGGTGGAAGCTGTAGCTGACTTTCTAAAATGGGCATGGGCACACAGGCGGCATACTTTGACAAGCAGATCCGATAGCTTCGGGTAGGTTTTTAGAAACCGCTGAACCACAAGGTTAAGCACATGGGCCAGGCATGGTATGTATGTGAGCTCTCCTCGCCTCAGAGCCGCCACCAGGTTCTGGCCATTGTCACACACGACCATGCCTGTAGGTTCAGGGTGTCAGCCACAGATATGTGTATAATATATGGTATACCTACACTATGTAAGAACCAAGGAAATATCTCCCTAGCTCAGCTGCAACTCTCCCTACACTGCCTGATTCTGGAGAAGACTGTGACGAGCATGGCGATGCCAGGTCTGATATAGATCCGATAAATGCTGTGCGGACAGCCAATCAATGTAATGCCACAACCAACATGGCTGCGGCATTACAGTGTGTGGTAGACAATCCCTGCATGTTCATTGGCTCTCTAAAGAGCACCAAACATGCAGGGCAGGGACCCGAACTCCCGCCCAGCAACCCCAGAAATGCTCGGCGAGCTCCGAGCATCTCGAGCAGTGAGATGCTCGGGCGAGTACCGAGTAGTGGCGAGCATGATTGCTCATCAGTACTTCCTACACTACAGGAGCAATATACGATGTAATTTCTAACCAACCAAGTATGGCATTTTTCTTTCGATGCAAAACTGGCACAGTATAAATGCTATATAATATTTTCCTGCTGACAAAAAGTGTGTAGGACTGCTAGCGCAGGAAAATTTGTCCACGTCAGATGGATTTGTTACAGTGCAGGAGCAATATATCAATGCTATTGCTAACCAACCAAGTCTGTCTGTATGCTTTTGATGCACAACTGGCACAGTATAAATGCCGTACAATAATTCCCTGCTAAAAATTTTTTTGCAGGATTAAGAGCAAAAAGAATATTATTAACCCTGAGAACTTGAAGGGCTTTTGGCATAAGTTGCAGCGGAAAGAACGTGCAATTCAGCACAATCTCTCTCTAACTTCTGCTATCAGCAGTATGAATATTAATTATAATTAGACCTAATAAGGGCTGTTGTTGCAGTTGAAAGAAATATTATACGCGTCTAATCCATGCCTATACGTAGCTAGAATGCTTTTCCTAGCTCAGCAACGCAGCACCTCTCCCTACTCTGCCTGTGTCCATTGGTACACTGTGGCGAGCATGGCATCATTGGTCGCATATAGACCCAATGACGCTATGCGACCAGCCTATCACAGTAAAGCCTCAACCAAGTTGGTTACGGCATTACAGTGACTGGCAGGCAATCCCCACATGTTTATTGGATGTCTTAGAAGCACCAAACAAGCAGGGCAGGGACTCAAGCTTGTGCGCGAGCATTCAAAAATACTCGCCGAGTAACAAGCATCTCGAGCACACTGATTCTCAAGCAGGTAACGAGCAGTAATGAGCACGCTCGCTCATAACTAAAAAAGGATGGCTCACTTTGTCCCTGTATAGAATTTAGGGGTCTCAATCTCATTATGTTCAAAAATAAGTATCCTCTTCCTCTCATATCAGAGCTGTTTGATCGTATCAAAGGTTCCAGAGGTTTTAGCAAACTTGAGCTGCAGGTGATCCAAATACGCCTGGGGAAGAATGAAATGCTGCCTTTAATATCTGGAATGGCCATTATGAATATTGCGTAATGCCGTTTGGGCTCTGAAATACACGAGCTTTCTTCCAAGAACTGGCATACAGTATCTTACGGGACATTCTATACTCGTGTGTGTGTTGTGGTTTGCCTCGACGACATATTAGTGTTCTCTCCTGATCTGCCCACACACAGCAGGGATGTTCACCATGTTCTGCAGTGACTGAGGAAGAATTGTTTGTATGCAAAATTTGAAAAATGTATCTTCGAGCAAACCTCTGTCCAGTTACTTGGGTATATCATCTCTGAGACAGGGATAAGAATGGACCCAGAGAAGGTGTCCGCTGCTCTGAAGAGGCCTTGTCCTGATGGTCTGAAGGCAATCCAGCGGTTCCTCAGATTTGCTAATTACTACCTCCAGTTGATTCCGTATTTCTCCACTCTGACCGCTCCAATCCCCGCCCTTACCTGCAACAGTGCTAACCCCAGGGTATGGACTCCGGAGGCTGAAAGCACCTTTGTCTCCTTAAAACCTTCCTTCGCCTCCGCTTCAATGCTGCACTGACCAGAAAACAATAAACAAGTCTTTTTGGAAGTGAAATATCAAATTAAAACAGATGATAAAGGCGGAATGATCATAGTCATGGACTTTGAAAAATACCACACCGAGTCCTTGAGGCTATTGAATGATGCCAAAACATATCTTAAAATTAAAAACAATCCTACTCATGTCTATTTAATGAGTATTGAATTCTCTAACAATGTAAGGTTTGAATGCTGGAATATTAATTAAGGAAGAAGCCCACTATAGCAACACTGCCTACTCAAGAATCCCAGTATTCTATCATATTCTAAAGGTACACAAATCAATGGTAGACCCACCCTGCCACCCTATTATATCGGGAATTGAATGCCTTACAGCTAACCTATCTAGGTACTTACAATTAAAACAGTGTGTTCCACTTCTACCAGCCTATCTAAGAGATATGAAGCACATTCTAAACCTAAATACACGTGAAAAGAAGTGTACACATTGGGGTCTCTAGATGTTACCTCCCTCTATACTGTGATTAATCATGAAAAAGTGTTTGAGGAATCAGAATATTTAACTAAAAAAGGAAGGTACCCAAATGATCAAGTTGATTTTATTAAAAAATGCATGCACTCTATACTAACCCACAATTATTTTAAATATGGGGTGCAATATTACACACAGCAATGGGGAAATGCCATGGGAACCATGTTCGCACTGAGCTATACCAACCGTACGTGGGAAGATGGGAGGAGGCTGTCTTCTTCCCAGGGGGCGTGCTCCATGAGAACCTGTTTCTCTGGAGGTAGTTCACAGACATGATTTTTATATGATCAGGAAGTAAATAAAATGATTTTTAGCAAAATTTTGCACATACATATAGTAAAGAGTAGATACACTTTCTGAATCTGACTATATTTATTGAGGAGAATCACATTCACACCTGTACAAATACAAAGCCAACTGATAGCAATAGTTTTATCTCCATGTCCAGTTGCCATCTGCCTAGCTGGCTACTTAATAGACCAAGGAGCCAGTATATGTGACTTTTTAGGAATTTCAGTAATATTATGGACTACAATAAAGAGGTCCATACACTTACAAAGAAATTTTAGGCTAAGGGGTATGACCCAGGATTTTTACATCAAGTGCAGACAGATATTAGAAACCTCCCCTGAGCTGATCTATTGAGTCAAAAAACTCGCAGCAAGGAGGGAACTCCCAGGAGGTAGATATACCTATAATTGTACAATACAACAGTAACTCCAGAATATTAAGGAAGATAGTCTCTAAACACTGGCACATATTATGTGAAGATAAAACCATAGGGGAGCTGTTACCAAATTATCTTAGATTCACCTTTAGGAAAGCTAAAAATATTGGTAACCTAATTGCTCAAACTGTGCGTCAGCAAAATAGAAAAATACACAAAGACCCTATGGGTGTCGCAGGATATTATCCATGTAATGAATTCAAAGTGTGCCCGCTACTTGGTCCCACAAAAAGAAAAGAGCTCTCAAAAAGAGATGGTCAATATCAGGTACCATATAACGTGCAGCACAACTGGAGTCATCTACTGCATCCAATGCCCCTGCAATAAAAAGTATGTAGGGAGAACAAAGAAGTAAATGTCCAAGCATATTGGTGAAAATTTACAGAATATAAGAAAGAAATTTATGGATCAGCCGCTATCAAAACATTACTCTGAGCATCATGCAGGACTTTGTAAAGGCATTAGTGATGAGCGAATAGTGAAATATTTGGAATCGGGAAAATCGGCACAAATCATTTCTAATATCTGTGTATTTGCACCGAATAATGAATCTAGTGCAAGTCAATGGGAAAGCCGAATATTTTTTGGGAAGGGCCATCAGGTGGCCATGTATGATACATTTGGGAGAGCTCTCACTCCCACCTTTTGGAAGGTGCCTCGCTCATTCAAAATTGTTAGCTAGATAGTGGACTACATATTCCTCGGCACCTTACAATGCCAGCAAAATATGCCCATTTGAATGTCGCCTCCATCACCATGTCCACCGCCATGTCATTATGCGGCCCTCACATTTTCAGAGGGCTAGCAGGTGCCATGAAACCTGAGTTTGGGAAGGGCCCTCAGGTGGCCCTGTATCATACATTTGGGAGAGCTCTCACTCCTACATTTGGGAGGTCCCTTCCTCATTCAAAATTGTTAGCTAGATAGTGGAATACAAATTACCCAGCACTTTACAATGCCAGACAAAACATGCGCATTTGAATTTTGGGCTTCACCCACCACCATATCCACCGCCATGTCATTATATGGCCCTTGCTTGACTTTTCAGAGGTCCAGCACGTGCTGTGAAACCTGAGTTTGGGAAGGGCCCTCAGGTGGCCCTGTATCATACATTTGGGAGAGCATTCACTCCTACATTTGGGAGGTCCCTCCCTCATTCAAAATTGTTAGCTAGTGGAATACATGTTTCCCAGCACTTTACAATGCTAGCTAAAACATGCCCATTTGAATTTTGGGCTTCGCCCGCCACCACCACCATGTTCACCGCCATGTCATTATGCATCCCTCGCTTCACATTTTCTGGAGGCCAGCAGATGCTATGAAACCTGAGTTTTGTGAGCTCCACAGTTCATTTTGGCCACCGCTTTCCAATGGAGCCACTGTCCTAGCGGGAGAAGCCGCTGTAAGGTGAATATAACGCAGGAGTTGGGGGAGCCATATGATCAATGTCAGTAAATTGGATTCTACCAGACACCAAAACCATTTGAATTAAATTCTGAACACAATGTATGCAAGCAAGGGCCTGTACTGTGGTCAGGCTGTCAGGCCTGAAACCCATGTCAGGAACATGTACAAGCCTCATTTTACGTGGAAACAGCCTCCTCAAGGGAAAGAGGTCTGTGGAGTGTATTACTCAGGTGACAGACAGTGCTACAGAGCTGAGGTAAAGGCCTTAGCGTGGCAATGACCATGTTCCAATATGTGTGAGGCAGCAGCCTAAATAGGTCTGTGGAGCATATTAACTCAGTCTCTTAGACTGCTTAACCCGTTAACCCCCAAGGGTGGTTTGCACGTTAATGACCGGGCCAATTTTTACAATTCTGACCACTGTCTCTTTATGAGGCTATAACTCGGGAACGCTTCAACGGATCTTCGCGATTCTGAGAATGTTTTCTCGTGACATATTGTACTTCATGATAGTGGTAAAATTTCTTCAATATAACTTGTGTTTATTTATGAAAGAAATGGAAATATGGCGAAAATTTGGAAAATTTTTCAATTTTCAAACTTTGAATTTTTATTCACTTAAAACAGAGAAATATGTCACACAAAATCGTTAATAAATAACATTTACCACATGTCTACTTTACATCAGCACAGTTTTGGAACCAAAATTTTTTTTTGTTACGAAGTTATAAGGGTTAAAAGTTGACCAGCGATTTCTCATTTTTACAACAAATTGTACAAAACCATTTTTTTAGGGACCACCTCACATTTGAAGTCACTTTGAGGGATCTATATGGCAGAAAATACCCAAAAGTGACACCATTCTAAAAACTGCACCCCTCAAGGTACTCAAAACCACATTCAAGAAGTTTATTAACCCTTCAGGTGCTTCACAGGAGCTGAAGCAACTTGGAAGGAAAAAATGAACATTTAACTTTTTAGTCACAAAAATGATTTTTACAAACAATTTTTTTATTTTAACAAGGGTAAAAGGAGAAAATGGACAGAAAAAGTTGTTGTGCAATTTCTCCTGAGTACGCTGATACCACATATGTAGGGAAAAACCACTGTCTGGGCACACGGCAGGGCTCGGAATGGAAGGAGCGCCGTTTGACTTTTTCATACCAAAATTGTCTGGAATTGAGATTTGACGCCATGTCGCGTTTGGAGAGCCTCTGATGTGCCTAAACAGTGGAAACCCCCCACAAGTGACATCATTTTGGAAACTAGACCCACTAATGAACTTATCTAGATCTGTTGTGAGCACTTTTAACCCCCAAGTGTTTCACTAAAGTTTATAATGCCTGGGTGTGAAAAAAACAAAAAATTTCCACAAAAATGATTTTTTTTAGTCCCCAAAATTAGATTTTTCCCAAGGAAATTCGACCCCAAAAGTTGATGTCCAATTTGTCCTGAGTACGCTGATACCCCATATGTAGGGGGGAAAAACTGTTTGGGCGCACGGCAAGGCTCAGAAAGGAAGTAATGACGTTTTGGAATGCAGACTTTGATGGGTGTCATGTTCAGTTTGCAGAGCCTCTGATGTGCCTAAACAGTGGAAAGCCCCCACAAGTGACCCCATTTATAAACTACACCCCTTAAGGAACTTATCTAGATCTGTTGGGAGCACTTTGAACCCTCAAATGCTTCACACAAGTTGATAATGCCCGGGCATGAAAATAAAAAAATCCTATTTTTTTCCCACAAAAATTATCTTTATATTTTTATATCACGTTTATGACACACGTCAACAGCAGACTCAATAAAATTATTGGCACTGGTAAATAGTGATGTTTGCTTATCTCTGCAGGCTGTGCGCTAGTCGCACAACTGCTAGATAAATATACGCTATTTATTTCACCAATGGAATTTTTTTTTATATTGCCTTTATGACACACGCCAAACAGCAGACTCAGGAAAATTATTGGCATTGGTAAATAGTGACGTTTGCGTATCTCTGCAGGCTTTTTGAACCAGTCGCACAACTGCTAGATAAATATACACTATTTATTTACCCAATAGAAGAGTAATTTTTTTTATATCACCTTTATGACACACGCCAAAAGCAGAACCAGGAAAATTATTGGTAAATAGTGATTTTGCGAATCTCTGCCGGCTTTGCGCCAGTCGCATAACTGCTAGATAAATATACGCTATTTATTTAACCAATAGATCATTTATTTTTTTATTTTGCCTTTATGACACACGTCAACAGCAGACTCTGGGAAATTACTGGTAAATAGTGACATCTGCATATCTCAGCAGGTTTTGCGCCATTCACACAACTGCTAGATAAATATTAGCTATTTCAGCAATAGGCGAGTAATTAAAAATTATTTAGCAATGAGCTTTTAAAAAGATATTTAGTATGGTGCCACTGATGAATATTATTTAGCTGCTAAAAATTGGTTTTGTATATGCTGGTATGCAGGAATAATATGTAGCTAAAAAAAATGTTTAGTATACACCATGCTGGTACTCAGTAATATTACACTGTTCAAAAAAATAAAGGGAACACTCAAATAACACATCCTAGATCTAAATGAATGAAATATTCTCATTGAATACTTTGTTCTGTACAAAGTTGAATGTGCTGACAACAAAATCACACAAAAATCATCAATGGAAATCAAATTTATTAACCAATGGAGGCCTGGATTTGGAGTCACCCACAAAATTAAGGTGGAATGTAATATCCTTAAAACAAGTCAAAATGATGCTCAGTAGTGTGTGTGGCCTCCACGTGCCTGTATGACCTCCCTGTGCCTGTATGACCTCCCTACAATGTCTGGGCATTCTCCTGATGAGGCGGCAGATGGTCTCCTGAGGGATCTCCTCCCAGACCTAGACTAAAGCATCCGCCAACTCCTGGACAGTCTGTGGTGCAACGTGACGTTGGTGGATGGAGAGAGACATGATGTCCCAGATGTGCTCCATCGGATTCAGGTCTGGGGAATGGGTGGGCCAGTCCATAGCTTCAATGCCTTTATCTTGCAGAAG
>JARQOD010000003.1:497197751-497281375 GCA_033576555.1 Oophaga sylvatica | reverse complement strand
CATGGCGCCACCATTGATTCCTGCAAATTTTGCATTCAAAAAGTCAAACAGTGCTCCCTTTATTCCAAGCCCCGATGTATGCCCAAACAGTGGTTTATCCCCACATATGGGGTATCAGCGTACTCAGGAAAAATTGCACAACAACTTTGGGGGTTCTAATTTCTCCTGTTAACATTGGGAAAAAAAATTGGGGACTAAAAAATTATTTTTGTGGAAAAAAAATGATTTTATATTTTTACGGCTCTGCGTTATAAACTTCTGTGAAGGACTTGGAGATTCAAAGTGCTTATCACACATCTATAGGAGTTCCTTAGGGGATCTAGTTTCCAAAATGGGGTCACTTGTGGGGAGTTTCTACTGTTTAGGCACATCAGGGACTCTGCAAACGTAACATGACGCCCGAAGACCATTCCATCAAGTGGCATTTCAAAACGTCACTACTTCCATCTGAGCCCCGACGTGTGCCCATACAGTAGTTTTCTCCCACATATGGGATATCAGCATACTCAGGACAAATTGGACAACAACTTTTGGGGTCTAATTTCTCATGTTACCCTTGGGAAAATATAAAAATTGGGGACTAAAAGATCCTGATTGTGAGAAAAAATATGATTTTTTTATTTTCATGCCCGGGCGTTATAAACTTCTGTGTAGCCCTTGGGGGTTCAAAGTGCTCACCACACATCTAGATAACTTCTTTGCGGGTCTAGTTTCCAAAATGGGGTCACTTGGGGGGTTTCTACTGTTTAGGCACATCATGGGCTCTGCAAATGTAACAAGATGCCCGCAGACCATTCCATCAAGTCGGCATTTCAAAGCGTCACTACATCCCTTCCGAGCCCTGACGTGTGCCCAAACAGTGGTTCCCCCCACATATGGGTACTAGCGTACTCAGGAAAAACTGGACAACAACTTTTGGGGTCCAATTTTTCCTGTAACCATTGTGAAAATAAAAAATAGTGGGCTAAAAAATCATTTTTTGAGAAAAAAAAAATGATTTTTTATTTTCACGGCTCTGCGTTATAAACTTCTGTGAAGCACCTGGGGGTTCAAAGTGCTCACTATGCATCTAGATAAGTTCCTTAGGGCGTCTAGTTTCCAAAATGGGGTCACTTGTGGGGGAGCTCCAATGTTTAGGCACACAGGAACTGTCCAAATGCGACATGGCAACCGCTAAATATTCCAGCATATTTTCCATTCAAAAAGTCAAATGGCGCTCCTTCCCTTCTGAGCCCTGCCGTGCGCCCAAACAGTGGTTTATGACCACATATGAGGTATCTGTGTACTCAGGAGAAATTGCCCAACAAATTTTAGGATCCAATTTATCCTGTTGCCCATGTGAAAATGAAAAAAAATGAGGCTAAAAGAAAATTTTTGTGAAAAAAAAAAGTACTTTCTTTTTTTTTAAGGATCAATTTGTGAAGCACTTGGGGGTTCAAAGTGCTCATTATGCATCTAGATAAGTTCCTTAGGGGGTCTAGTTTCCAAAATGGGGTCACTTGTGGGGGAGCTCCAATGTTTAGGCACACAGGGACTCTCCAAATGCGACATGGCAACCGCTAAATATTCCAGCATATTTTCCATTCAAAAAGTCAAATGGCGCTCCTTCCCTTCTGAGCCCTGCCGTGCGCCCAAACAGTGGTTTATGACCACATATGAGGTATCTGTGTACTCAGGAGAAATTGCCCAACAAATTTAGAATCCAATTTATGCTGTTGCTCATGTGAAAATGAAAAAAACTGAGGCTAAAAGAATTTTTTTGTGAAAAAAAAGTACTTTCTTTTTTTTACAGATCAATTTGTGAAGCACCTGGGGTTGAAAGTGCTCACTATGCATCTAGATAAGTTCCTTAGGGGGTCTAGTTTCCAAAATGGGGTCACTTGTGGGGGAGCTCCAATGTTTAAGCACACAGGAACTCTCTAAATGCGACATGCAACCGCTAAATATTCCAGCATATTTTCCATTCAAAAAGTCAAATGGCGATCCTTCCCTTCTGAGCCCTGCCGTGCGCCCAAACAATGGTTTATGACCACATATGAGGTATCTGTGTACTCAGGAGAAATTTCCCAACAAATTTTAGGATCCATTTTATCCTGTTGCTCATGTAAAAATGAAAAAATTGATGCTAAAAAAAATTTTTGTTGGAAAAATTAAAATGTCCATTTTTTCCTTCCACGTTGCTTTAGTTCCTGTGAAGCACCTGAAGGGTTAATAATCTTCTTGAATGTAGTTTTGAGTAGCTTGAGGGGTGCAGATTTTATAAAGGTGTCACTTTTGGGTATTTTCTGCCATATAGACCCCTCAAAGTGACTTCAAATGTGAGGTGGTCCCTAAAAAAATGGTTTTGTAAATTTTGCTGTAAAAATGAGAAATCGCTGGTCAACTTTTAACCCTTATAACTTCCTAACAAAAAAAAATGATGTTCCCAAAATTGTGCTGATGTAAAGTAGACATGTGGGAAATGTTATTTATTAACTATTTTGTGCCACATAACTCTCTGGTTTAGCAGAATAAAAATTAAAAATTTAAAAATTACAAAATTTTCAAAATTTCGCCAAATTTCCATTTTTTTCACAAATAAACGCAAAAATTATCGACCTAAATTTACCACTAACATGAAGCCCAATATGTCACGAAAAACAATCTCAGAATCGCTAGGATCCGTTGAAGCGTTCCTGAGTTATTACCTCATAAAGGGACACTGGTCAGAATTGCAAAAAATGGCAAGGTCTTTAAGGTCAAAATAGGCTGGGTCATGAAGGGGTTAAATGTATTATGTGCATCATCTAGTACTACTCTACTAGCTACTCTAATGAGCGGTGTTAGTCACAGATGTCACTGATGTTCAGAGCCGCCAGCTCTCGCGGAAGTCTGCAGCTCTGATTCTCTACTGCAACCATAGGTCACCACCGGTAATGTCTCATGAGAGATGACTATACTGAGTTTCTGACGTCATCGCTCGTGAGACATGACAGAGAGTGACCTATGAAGTATCGCTCTCAGAAAGACGCTCCATAGGTTGCACTGCTGAATCGGTGGATGTTGTGGGAATGCCATGGATTGCATCAGAGCTGCGGGGATTCATTTTTAATTATAAATTGGTTAATGATGGAGTGTTTCTTGGTTTCATTTTTTACTTTTTTTTTATGTCTTTGAGGTTCCATTTATGGACTATTTCAGATTTTGTGGGCTATGTTGGATGTTTTTTTTTTTTTTTTAACCCCTTCACCCCCAAGGGTGGTTTGCACGTTAATGACCGGGCCAATTTTTTACAATTCTGACCACTGTCTCTTTATGAGGTTATAACTCTAGAATGCTTCAACGGATCTTCGCGATTCTGAGTTTGATTTTTCGTGACATATTGTACTTCATGATACTGGTAAAATTTCTTTGATATAACTTGCGTTTACTTTTGAAAAAAAATGCAAATATGGCAAAAATTTTGAAAATTTTGCAATTTTCAAACTTTGAATTTTTATTCCCTTAAAACAGAGAAATTTGTCACACAAAATAGTTAATAAATAACATTTCCCACATGTCTACTTTACATCAGCACAATTTTGGAACCAAAATTTTTTTTTGTTAGGAAATTATAAGGTTAAAAGGTGACCAGCGATTTCTCATTTTTACAACAAAATTTACAAAGCCATTTTTTTAGGGACCACCTCATATTTGAAGTCACTTTGAGGGGTCTATATAGCAGAAAATACCCAAAAGTGACAACATTCTAAAAACTACACCCCTCAAGATACTCAAAACCACATTCAAGAATTTTATTAACCCTTCAGGTGCTTCACAGGAGCTGAAGCAACGTGGAGTGAAAAAATGAATATTTAACTTTTTAGCCACAAAAATGATCTTTTACAAACTTTTTTTTTATTTTCACAAGGGTAAAAGGAGAAAATGGACAGATAAAGTTGTTGTGCAATTTCTCTGAGTACGCCAATACCCCATATGTGGGGAAACCACTGTTTGGGCACACGGCAGAGCTCGTAAGGGAAGGAGCGCCGTTTGACTTTTTCAAACTAAAATTGGCTGGAATTGAGATTGGACGCCATGTCGCGTTTGGAGAGCCCCCGATGTGCCTAAACAATAGAAACCCCCCACAAGTTATACCATTTTGGAAACTAGACCCCCTAAGGAACTTATCTAGATCTGTTGTGAGCACTTTGAACCCCAAATGTTTCAGAAAAGTTTATAATGCCTGGGTGTGAAGAAAAAAAAAAAACAATTTTCCACAAAAATTATTTTTTAGTCCCAAATTTTTGATTTTTCCCTAGGAAATTGGACCCCAAAAGTTGTTGTTCAATTTGTCCTGAGTACGCTGATACCCCATATGTGGGGGGGGAACTGTTTGGGCGCACAGCAGGGCTTGGAAAGAAAGTAGTAACGTTTTGGAATGCAGACGTTGATGGGGGTCATGTTCCGTTTGCAGTGCCCCAGATGAGCAAAACAATGGAAACCCCCCACAAGTAACCCCATTTTGGAAACTAGACCCCCTAAGGAACTTATCTAGATCTTTGGTGAGCACTTTTAACCCCCAAGTGCTTAACACAAGTTTATAATGCCCGGGTATGAAAATAAAAAATCCTATTTTTTTCCCACAAAAATTATCTTTTAGTCACTAATTTTTTATTTTCCCAAGGGTAACGGGAGAAATTGGACCACAAAAGTTGTTGTCCAATTTGTCCTGAGTACGCTGATACCCCATATGTGGGGGGAACCACAGTTTGGGCGCACGGCACAGCTCGGAATGGAAGGAGCACCATTTGACTTTTTCCAACCAAAATTGGCTGGAATTGAGATTGGACGCCATGTTGCATTTGGAGAGCCACTGATGTGCCTAAACAGTGGAAACCCCCCACAAGTGACCCCATTTGGGAAACTAGACGCGCTAAGGAACTTATCTAGATATATGATGAGCAATTTGAACCCTCAAGTGCTTCACACAAGTTTATAACGTAGAGCCGTAAAATTAAAAAATCATATTTTTTCCACAAAAATGATCTTTTCACCACAATTTTTATTTTCCCAAGGGTAACAAGACTCCAAAAGTTATTGTACAATTTGTCCTGAGTACACTGATACCCCATATGTGGGGGTTAACCACTGTTTGGGTGCATGGCAGAGTTTGGAAGGGAAGGAACGCCGTTTGACTTTTTCAACGCAGAATTGGCTGAATGCCATGTCGTGTTTGGAGAGCTCCTGATATGCCTAAACAGTGGAAACCCCCAACAAATGACACCATTTTGGAAACTAGACCCCTCAAGGAAGTTATCTAGATGTGTGGTGAGCACTTTGAACCCCGAAGTGCTTCACAGAAGTTTATAACGTACAGCCGTAAAATAAAAAATCTTTTTTTTTTACTAAAATGATTTTTTCGCCCCCAATATTTATTTTCACAAGGGTAACAGGAGAAATTGGACCCCAAAAGTTGTTGTCCAATTTGTCCTGAGTACGCTAATACCCAATATGTGGGAGAAAACTACTGTATGGGCACACGTTGGGGCTCGGAAAGGAAGTAGTGATGTTTTGGATTGCAGACTTTGATGGAATGGTCTGGGGGCGTCATGTCACATTTGGAGAGCCCCTGATGTACCTAAACAGTGCAAACCCCCCACAAGTGACCCCATTTTGGAAAATAGACCCCACAAGGAACTTATCTAGATGTGTGGTGAGCACTTTGAACCCCAAAGTGCTTTACAGAAGTTTATAATGTACAGCCGTAAAAATAAAAAATCCTTTTTTTTTTTTTTACAAAAATGATTTTTTCGCCCCCAATATTTTATTTTCACAAAGGGTAACAGGAGAAATTGGACCCCAAAAGTTGTTGTCCAATTTGTCCTGAGTACGCTGATACCCAATATGTGGGAGAAAACTACTGTATGGGTACACGTTGGGGCTCGGAAGGGAAGTAGTGACGTTTTGGATTGCAGATTTTGATGGAATGGTCTGGGGGCGTCATGTCGCATTTGGAGAGCCCCTGATGCGCCTAAACAGTGGAAACCCCCACAAGTGACCCCATTTTGGAAAATAGACCCCCACAAGGAACTTATCTAGATGTGTGGTGAGCGCTATGAAGCCCAAGTGCTTCACAGAAGTTTATAATGTACAGCCATAAAAACAAAAAAATCATTTTTTTTTTTTACAAAATTGATATTTTCGCCCCCAGTTTTTTATTTTCCCAAGGGTAACAGAAGAAATAGGACAAATTGCACAATAACTCTTGGGGTCCAGAGTACGCTGATACCCCATATGTGGGGGTAAACTACTGTTTGGGCGCATGGCAGAGCTCAGAAGTGAAGGAGCACCGTTTGACTTTTTCAACGCAGAATTGGCTGGAATTGAGATCAGATGCCATGTCACATTTGGAGAGCCTCTGATGTGCCTAAACAGTGGGAACCTCCCAATTCTAACTCCAACCCTAACCCCAACACACCCCTAACCCTAGTCCCAACCCTAACCACAAACCTAACCCTAACACACCCCTAACCCTAATCCTAATTTTAGCGCCAACCCTAACCCTAACTTTAGCCGCAACCCTAACCCTAACCCTAATGGGAAAATGGAAATAAATACATTTTTTTAATTTTATTATTTTTCCCTAACTAAGGGAGTGATAAAGGGGGGTTTGATTTACTATTTATAGCGGGTTTTTATGATTGGCAGCTGTCACGCTAAAAGACGCTTTTTATTGCAAAAAATAGTTTTTGCATCACCACATTTTGAGAGCTATAATTTTTGCATATTTTGGCCCTCAGAGTCATGTGAGGTCTTATTGTCTGCGATACGAGTTGACGTTTTTATTGGTACCATTTTTGAGCACGTGACATTTTTTGATCGCTTTTTATTTTGATTTTTGGGAGGTTAGAATGAACAAAAATCAGCAATTCATGAATTTCTTTTGGGGGGGCGTTTATACCGTTATGCGTGTGGTAAAATTGATAAAGCAGTTTTATTCTTCGGGTCAGTACGATTACGGCGATACCTCATTTATATCATTTTTTTAATGTTTTGGTGCTTTTATAGAATAAAAACAATTTTATATAAAAAATTATTATTTTTGCATCGCTTTATTCTGCGAGCTATAACTTTTTTATTTTTTCGCTGATGATGCTGTATGGTGGCTCGCTTTTTGCGGGACAAGATGACGTTTTCAGCAGTACCATGTTTATTTATATCGGTCTTTTTAATCGCGTGTTATTACACTTTTTGTTCGGCGGTATGATGATAAAGCATTGATTTTTTGCTTTGTTTTTTTTTTTTTTTAAGGGGTTCACTAAAGGGGTTAACTAGTGGGACAGTTTTATGGGGGGGTCGTTACGGACGCGGCGATACCAAATATGTGTACTTTTATTGTTTTGTTTTTTTTTTATTTACAGGAATAAATGAATTTATTTGGGAATATTTTTTTTTTTTTAATTTTTTTTTTACACTTTTTATTTTTATTTTTTTGTCTTTTATACTTTGTCCCAGGGTGGGACATCACTGTGTAGGGTGAGATCGCTGGTGTGACAGTGTGCACAGCACTCTGTCATACCAGCGATCGCTCTGGCAGTGCTGCAGGCTTCTCAGTGCGAGCAGGCATTGAGGAAGCCTCCCTGCAGGAAACGGCGGCCATCTTGGATCCGGGTCCTTGGAGGGAGGAGAGTCCCTCGGAACAGCGCGACACAGTCCCGGGTGTCAGCTGTGATAATCACCGGGAGCGCAGCTGATCGCCCTGGACATAATATTCCGTCCATGGGAATGAGGTCCAGGGTTACATGAACGGAATATTACGTCCGATGGAATAAAGGGGTTAATAAATTGGTGAAACAGGGCTAGAGTTTTTTAAATAAAATTTTGGTGTGTGTTTTTCTTTTATCTTACTGGGTTAGTAATGGGGGTGTCTGACAGACAATTCTCCGTTACTAACCAATGGGCTTGATGCATGCTGACATTACAAAGCTGTCATCAAGCAATAAACCATTACTCTGATTTCCACTGCACCAGTGCAATCGGGAAGAGCAGGGCCAAGAGCCAGAATTGGTATATCTCATGTGATGGTTGGTGGCTGCGGGCTTGTATTTTTAGGCTGGGAAGGGCCCAAAAACCAGGGACCTTCCCAGCCTGAAATTATAAACCCGCAGATGTCTGCTTTTCCTGGCTGGCTGGTTATCGAACATAGGGGGGACCCTACATATTTTTTTTTTAATTATTTCTTTATTTAATAGGTTAAATAAGGCTAAACTCACTTTTTATGAGCAACATTGGAAATATTTTTTACCTGCTGATGTAAGCTGTGGGTCAGGATAGTCCAGGGTTCCAACGTTAGGAGCCAGGAGGGTACATCATAAACAGAAAGAAGAGACAAAAGCATAGTCAGGTGACGTTCCGAGGTCAGAATACCAGCAGAATAGCGGATCAAAGCAGAAGGGGTTAAACAGACGGATGATCAGAACGAGGTTCAAGGTCAGGCAACAAAAGATCTATAAACAGAACACAAGGCACAGAGAGGCAACAACACAGTAGCTGAATGTACTGTATGTCTAGCAGAAATCTGGGAGAAACAGCTCAGTTGGAGACAGCGAGTGGTCAGTGGTCAACCAACACACAGCCCCTGCACGAGACTGGATGACTGAGCTGTCAATCAAAGTACTGACAGCTTCAGCATGCCCTTGTACCAGATTAGACATCTGAACTGTCAGTAACTGCATCCCAGTCACACTAAGAGGTGGAACCGTGACACTGGTAAAGCGTATGCACTATGTGCAAGGGCTGAAAAACATTACCAAATTAATAGCGAGGGTCGGATTATGACCATGTAGATATGGTGGAGGAAGACACAAAAAATTTGAAAACAAGAACCACATACCCTTGTTTGGATAGGAAGGGGCACATAAAATACACCAGAAAAAAAGGAACATTTTAGTTGACTTTATATTTTGCTGCTGTAATTCAGTAGGGTTGAGAAGTCTGGGCCAATCCAGGCCTGGTTCATTTTGATAAGAGTCAGTCTGTCAGCATTTTCAGTTGACAGGCGGATGCGCCTATCAGTTATTATGCCACCGGCGGCACTTAAAGCCAGCTCAGAAAAAATGCTAACGACAGAGCAGGCCAGCACCTCCAAGTTGTAGAGGGACAGTTCATGCCAAGTGTCCAGCTTGAATACCCAAAAGTTATACAGCACAGAGAAATCATGTAAAATACTGAAAATACTGGACGTGTGAGCGTGGCCTGGCGCTGATTATAGCGTCATCACCGCTCATCATCTTGGTTGATTCCTCAAAGATTTGGAGAAAAACACAGATGTCAGACATCCATGCCCACTAGTCGGTTGTTATGTATGGACTCTTAGCAGAATACCGACGGGTACAGTACAGACCAAAAGTTTGGACACACCTTCTCATTCAATGATTTTTCTGTATTTTCATGACTATGAAAATTGTAGAATCACACTGAAGGCATCAAAACTATAATTAACACATGTGGAATTATACATTACACTTTACAAAAAAGTGTGAAACAACTGAAAATATGTCTTATATTCTAGTTTCTTCTTCTTGCTTTGATTACTGCTTTGCACGCAGAAAAGGTGAACGGATGGACTCTACATGCCTGGTTCCCACAGTGAAGCATGGAGGAAGTGGTGTGATGATGTGGGGGTGCTTTGCTGGTGACACTGTTGGGGATTTATTCAAAATTGAAGCAATGAGCGGTCCAGCTCACCCCAAACCATCTCGATTAGGTTCAGGTTTGGTGACTGTGGAGGCCAGGTCATCTGGCGTAGCACCCCAACACTCTCCTTCTTGGTCAAATAGCACTTACACAGTCAGTCTGGAGGTGTGTTTGGGGTCATTGTCCTGTTGAAAAATAAATGATGGTCCAACTAAACGCATACCGGATGGAATAGCATGCTGCTGCAAGATGCTGTAGTAGCCATGCTGGTTTAGTGTGCCTTCAATTTTGAATAAATCCCCAACAGTGTCACCAGCAAAGCACCCCCACACCATCACACCACCGCCTCCATGTTCACTTTTGGAACCAGGCATGTAGAGTCCATCCGTTCACCTTTTCTGCGTGCAAAGCAGTAATCAAAGCAAAAGGTGGCTACTTTGAAGAACCTAGAATATAAGACATATTTTCAGTTGTTTCACACTTTTTTGTTAAGCGTAATGTATAATTACACATGTGTTACTTCATAGTTTTGATGCCTTCAGTGTGATTCTACAATTTTCATAGTCATGAAAATACAGAAAAGTCATTGAATGAGAAGGTGTGTCCAAACTTTTGGTCTGTACTGTATGTTGTAGCTGGTATTCATCTACTGCCCTCTGCTGCTCACAAAACCTTGCCAGCATATGTAATTTTGAGTTCAATGCGTGGTCAGGTCGCAGACCAGTCGGTGAGGTGTCAGTTGCAAGCACTGCTGCAGCACTGCTAGACCAGTAGCAGCTGTAGGTGACTTAAGGAAATGGGTTCACACATGGTGTACCTTCCCAAGTAGCTCAGGCAAATGTGAGTACATTTTCAAAAAGTGCTGAACCACTTAGTTGAGCATGTGGGCCAAGCATGGTACGTGTGCCAGCCTGCCAAACTTCAGAGCCGCCACCAGTTTACAGCCATTATCACACATGACCATACATGTTTGCAGTTTCAGTGGTGAGAGACACAGATCTGTCTGGTCTGTTAGACCATTCAATGACTGCGGTGGTGTGCTGTATGTCACCTAAACAAATTAGTCTCAGCACAGCCAGCTGCCGCTTCACTGAAGCAATACTGCAGTGCTTCCAGTTTGTTTCTGATATGGATGATAATTTGAAGATGAGGGAGTTCAAGAACTGGTGTAGGAGGTGGGGGAAACCCTGATGGAACTTGGTCCTGCAATTCCAGGCATCAAAAGCATGTGTTCCATCTCAGGGTCTGACTCGGTCCTGACCTCCAAAAGGTTCACCCAGTGAGCAATCAGGGAATTGTAGAATCCCTGACCACAAGCACTTGTCCACGTGTTGTTGTTTTAGTGGACCTTCCCAGTAATTGTGTTGATCTTGGCACGGATGATGTTATAGGACATGTGCTTGCATAATGTGGGGATGGCACAATGGGAGAAATAGTGGTAACTGAGGACCAAATAGCAAGAGATGGCTGCTGCCATGAGGTTGCGGAAAGCCTCAGTGTTCAAAAGCCTAAACAGCAACATTTCTATGGCAACCACTCTGGAAATTTGGCTGTTTAGTGTATGACCTGTGGGTGAGTGGCTATGTATTTCTGTTTGCGATCCAAGGCTTGGGGCACTGGCAGCTAAATGCTATGCTGTGACAAGGAAGTGGACGTGGTAGCTGATGGTGGTTGCAAATGTGCAACAACAGGTGCAGGGCGGGAAACATTCCTGCCTGTGTCCTGGACAGAAGATTGGCAAGCACTTAGCACAAAAAGAGCTCAATTACTCAGACCAGAAGGTTGGAGGAGTCTTTAAACTAGGGACTGGGGGGGAGGGTATTCATTTTATAGGAGGGGAAGGCAGTACAGATAGAGACCTGGGCACAAATAATGAAATTGGGGGTGGGGGTGGCATGGGGGGTGGGGTTAGAACAGTTAATAATTTAAGGAAGAATAGAGGTTCAGAGAGATACATAAAGTGCATGTATACTAATGCCAGAAGCCTCACCAACAAAATGGCGGAATTAGAATTAATTTTGTTGGAACATAATTATGACATGGTGGGGATATCTGAGACTTGGCTGGATGAGAGCCATGACTGGGCGGTTAATTTACAGGGCTATAGTCTGTTTAGAAATGACCGTAAAAATAAGCGAGGTGGGGGTGTGTGTTTATATGTAAAATCATCCTTAAAACCCATCCTGCGTGATATCTGTGAATCTAATGAAGATGTAGAGTCTCTGTGGGTGGAGATTAGGGGAGGGGGAAAAATAATAAATTATTGATAGGGGTTTGTTATAAGTCTCCTAAAATAATGGAAGCAACAGAGAATATCCTCGTAAAGCAAATAGATGAAGCAGCAACTCAAGGAGAAGTCATTATTATGGGGGACTTCAACTACCCTGAAATACATTGGGGAACAGAAACCTGCAGTTCCAGCAAAGGTAATAAGTTTTTGGCAACTATGAGAGACAATTACCTTTCACAACTAGTTCAGGACCCAACAAGAGGGGGGGCACTGCTAGACCTAATATTATCCAACAGGCCAGACCGCATATCAAATATAAGGGTTGGGGGTCACTTAGGTAATAGTGATCACAAAATAATAAGCTTTCATGTATCCTTTAATAAGATGTGTAGTCGAGGGGTTACAAGGACACTAAACTTCAGGAAGGCAAATTTCCAACGGATGAGAGATGATCTTGGTGCAATAAACTGGGACGATATCCTGAGACATAAAAATACACAAAGAAAATGGGAGACGTTTATTAGTATCCTGAATAGGACCTGTGCACAGTATATACCCTATGGGAATAAACATGCTAGAATTAGGAGGAAACCACTATGGCTAAATAGAGCTGTAAGGGGCGCAATAAGGGACAAAAAGAAATCGTTTAGGGAATTAAAGCAAGTAGGTAGTGAAGAGGCATTAAATAAATACAGAAGACTGAATAAATTCTGTAAAAAGCAAATCAAGACAGCAAAGATTGAGGCAGAGAGACTCATTGCCAGAGAAAGTAAAAATAATCCCAAAATATTCTTTAACTACATAAATAGCAAGAAACTAAAAAATGATAGTGTTGGTCCCCTTAAAAATAGTCTGGGTGAAATGGTGGATGAGGATGAGGAAAAAGCCAATATGCTAAATGACTTTTTTTCAACTGTATTTACACAAGAAAATCCCATGACAGATAACATGATCAGAGATAAAAAAATTTCTCCATTAAATGTCACATGCTTAACCCAGCAGGAAGTACGGCGGCGTCTAAAAATCACTAAAGTTGACATCCCCGGGCCCGGATGGGATACACCCCCGAGTACTGCAGGAATTAAGTACAGTTATAGATAGACCATTATTTTTAATCTTTAAAGATTCCATAATAACTGGGTCTGTACCACAGGACTGGCGTATAGCAAATGTGGTGCCAATATTCAAAAAGGGGGCAAAAACTGAACCTGGAAATTATAGGCCAGTGAGCTTAACATCTACTGTGGGTAAAATCCTGGAGGGTTTTTTAAGGGATACTATATTGGAGTATCTGAAGCTGAATAACCTCATGACACAGTATCAGCATGGGTTTACGAGGGACCGTTCTTGTCAGACTAATCTGATAAGCTTTTATGAAGGGGTAAGTTCAGGACCGGACCAAGGGAATGCAGTGGACGTGGTGTTCATGGACTTCTCAAAAGCTTTTGATACAGTGCCACACAAAAGGTTGATACATAAAATGAGAACATTGGGGATAGGGGAAAATATGTGTAAGTGGGTTAAGAACTGGCTCATGGATAGAAAACAAAGGGTGGTTATTAATGGAGCACACTCGGACTGGGTCACGGTTAGCAGTGGGGTACCACAGGGGTCAGTATTGGGGCCGCTTCTCTTTAACATATTTATTAATGACCTTGTAGGGGGCATACAGAGTAGTATTTCAATATTTGCAGATGACACTAAACTCTGCAGGGTAATAAATACAGAGGAGGATAATTTTATATTACAGGAGGATTTATGTAAACTAGAAGCTTGGGCTGATAAATGGCAAATGAGCTTTAATGGGGATAAATGTAAGGTCATGCACTTGGGTAGAACAAATAAGATGTATAATTATGTGCTTAATTGTAAAACACTGGGCAAAACTGTCACTGAAAAAGACTTGGGTGTATGGGTGGACGACAAACTCAAATTTAGTGGCCAATGTCAGGCAGCTGCTGCCAAGGCAAATAAAATAATGGGATGCATTAGACGAGGCATAGATGCTCATGAGGAGAACATAATTTTACCTCTATACAAGTCACTGGTGCGACCACACTTAGAATACTGTGTGCAGTTCTGGTCTCCGGTGTATAAGAAAGACATAGCTGAACTGGAGCGGGTGCAGAGAAGAGCGACCAAGGTTATTAGAGAACTGGGGGGTCTGCAATACCAAGACAGGTTATTACACTTGGGGTTATTTAGTTTGGAAAAACAAAGGCTTAGGGGTGATCTTATTACAATGTACAAATATATGAGGGGACAGTACAAAGACCTTTCTAATGATCTTTTTACTCTTAGACCTGTGACGGGGACGAGGGGGCATCCTCTACGTCTGGAGGAAAGAAGGTTTAGCCATAATCACAGATGCAGATTCTTTACTGTAAGAGCAGTGAGACTATGGAACTCTCTGCCGTCTAATGTTGTAATGAGTGATTCCTTACTAAAATTTAAGAGGGACTGGATGCCTTTCTTGAAAAGTATAATATTACAGGCTATATTCACTAGTTTCCTAGATACAGCGTTGATCCAGGGAGCTAGTCTGATTGCCGTATGTGGAGTCGGGAAGGAATTTTTTTCCCCAATGTGAAGCTTACTGTTTGCCACTTGGGTTTTTTTTGCCTTCCTCTGGATCAACATGTTAGGGCAGGTTAGGATAGGATATGGGTTGAACTAGATGGACTTAAAGTCTTCCTTCAACCTTAATAACTATGTTACTATGTTACAAAAGATGTGGGAATACTCAAGTCCTAACCAGAGCCATAGAAGATGAGAGGGAAGAGAATGTGGGATGAACACGTATCGCCACACAGTGTGCCTTCTTCAGGGAAAATAGCATGCTGAGTACCATAATTGCAGAGTATATATACACACAAGAAATAGATTAGCTAATTAATTAGTCACCTGGATGAGAGCCGGACGGCAAAAAAGCAAGGGAAAGCACATGGTGGCTGTCATCTTGTTAATGTCCGTCTATAGTCAGAAGTCAATAAAGTCAGTCGTAAGTCAAGCTGCGCATGCGCCAAATATGTGCCATTGCGCACGCGCAGTAGTTTCACAGAGTTAATGGCCCTCAGGGTGCATGCCCGAAAAAATCCCCATGCATGCGCAGTACCTTTGCAAAGCTGAGATCGTTCAAAACTCCATCCCGAGATAAGTTCAGTCGTGCGTGCTCGGTGACTCCTCAGCCCCAAGAACATTCAGGATGCATGTCCAAACAAATGACTGTACTGGAAGTGCACAAGCACTCAGACAACCACACAGCCCGCACGTCAGCCACAGAAAACAAAGCGCACATGAGATCCACACATGTACAGAACAAATACGAGAGCAGTGTGCGTCAAGAAGAAGCTCTGAAACATATAAGCACAGTATAAAGAAAAAAAATAATAAATAGAAATAAAAACGGGATGAACAAAGGAGAAAATGAAAAAATAATAAATAAAAAATGAAAAGAATAATACAAAAAGAAATAAAATAGAAATAAATAATTAAAAGGGAATTGAAATAATGAAAAAATGATTAAAAAAGTGATGAAAAAATATAAAAGAATATATAAGGAAAATAAAAATGAAAAAATAATGAATAAAAATATATACAGATATATGAAAAAAAGGAAATCAATACTATGTAAAGAAAAATGAAAAAAGGGAACAAAAAAAAATTAAGACAATATACTGTACACACAAAAGCCTTGTTCACATTAGATAAACACTTACAAAATTTTCAGAGCGATGGCCGCAAAATAGGCGTAACTTGTATCCCAAAACAGGAGATGGGCTTACCCTTTTCTTTATCACCTCTTGCCTTGCCAATATTTGAGATATGCTGTTGTATCCACCGTCTGACTTCTTGACTGGTTTGTCCCACGTATATCTTTGGCCACTGGCAGATAAGAATATATACCACATTCCTTGATCGACAGTTGGAATAGAGCTTAGGCTACTTTCACACATCAGTTTTTTTAAGTCAGGCGCGATCTGGCGTGTTTTTAAAAAAATGGATCCGGTACCGGGTGCGTTTTTTGTAATTGACTTTAATTAGCGCCGGATCGCGCCTGATGTCGTTGCGTTGCATCCGTTTTTGGCCGGATCCGGCGGAAATGTACATTTCGGCAGCCGGACGAAACAGTCACAGCAACGTTTTTTTTTTCAGACCCGCCTGATAGTGCCTGAAGCGGCGCATCAGGCGTCCGGAAATAATAGAAGTCTATGTGGAACCGGACCAGTCTTTTGTGCAATTCGTCAAAAGACTGATCCGGATTCTGGAAACCAAGGTCCCTCTCTCTCTCTCCTTGGTCCGGACTTGCGTACCTGCATTTTCCGGCTGCAAAACTTTTTTCCTGGTTCAAAAGTTCAGGTCGGATCCAGCAAAAAAACTAATCCGTTGCATCAGTTCTTTCATTTCAGCGCCGGATCCGTCCCTTCAGGTATTTAACGGATTATGCCTGACACAAAAAAAACTGATGTGTGAAAGCAGCCTTAGTTTGAATCTATTCTGGAAAGATCGGGAGAGTCACACTATCAGTGGCAATCATGTAGGGGCAGACATTACAAACCCACATGGAAAAGAACCTATAAGACGACTGCCCGTGCCCAATCTAGTGGTTGGTCGTTTAAAATGGCTTGCAGTTAGGTAATCTTTTACATTTCTCACCCTTCTGGCTACCATGCTAGGGGTATCAGAAACAGTCTTAATTTTGGTTCACTAAGACCCCAGTACTTACCCAAAATGCCGTAAATGTCATGCCATTGATTGTTGTAAACTGTTGTCAGGTTAGTAGTACATGGTCCATCTCGGATTTTTGGCTGCAATAGAGAATACCTATCACTAGCCATAGAATGTTGGAAGGCACTAGAAATTACTCTGCGAGGGTACCCCCTATCAGACAAACGATTAGTAAGGTCGGGAGCTCCTTCCCGAAAATCAGCATCAGAGCTGCAATTACACCTTACACTCAGAAATTGACCTTTAGGAAGGTTCTTGCGTAAATGTTGGGGATGGAAGCTCGTGAAGTGCAATAGACTGTTTGTGGCGGTCGTCTTTCGATAAAGTTTGGTCTGGATCTGGCAACCCACTTTCATGACTTTGAGATCCAGGAAGTCAACCGAGGTTGTGGAGAGAGAAGCTGTCAAAGAAATATTTAGTAGGTTATCATTCAACTCGGCAATGAATGTTTTACTTTCAGATTCTGACCCCATCCAGAAAACCAGGAGGTCATCTATATAGCGAAACAAACGAAAAACATTGGCCTTGAAGGACTGCAATGGGCGCACCCGTGTCTCCTCCCACCAACCCAAAAAAAGGTTGGCATAGGAGGGTGCACAGCATGCCCCATTGCAGTACCCGAAATCTGCCTGTAAAAAATCTCATCAAAAACAAACTAATTGTTGGAAAGAACAAAGGACAGAAGATCCAAGATAAAAGAGTGGTGTCTGCGGTCACCTGATGTCTGTTGGTTCAAAAAGAAAGAGACCGCTTCAATGCCCAATGTATGGTCTATGCATGTATAAAATGAGTCAACATCCATTGTTACAAGAATGGTGTGCTGAGGGACAATCATATCTTGTAACTTGCGAATAAGGTGAAAAGTGCACTGAATGTAAGAACCTAGACGAATAACAAAAGGCTGCAAAAAATGATCTAGATAGATACAGGGTCTTTCAAATAGGCTACCAATGCCAGCCAAAATAAGCCTACCTGGTGGCTCCTGGACGGACTTGTGAATTTTTGGAAGTAACTACAAAGTCGGAACATCTGGTGATGCCGTAGTAAAAAAATTGAACTCCTTTTTGTTCAATATATTATTGCATTTGACAGAGAAGAGTTACCGATCCAGTTTCCTCTTAAAAATGTCAGTGGGATCAGAGGGGAGTACTTGGTAACAGTTCACATTATTTAACTGTCCGTAAACTTCTTTGATTTACATATCAATAGGCCATAAAACAATATTCCCACCTTTATCTGCCTCCTTGATCGTAAAAGGTGGATTATTTTTCAGCTTGGACAGAGCCTGTCTCTCCCTCGGTCCGATATTTTCACCCTGGTGGTTTTTAGTTGTAATTTGGCAATGTCCTGACTCACCATCTCATAAAAAATTTGAATAGAGGGAAAGAGCGAGAAAGGAGGTGTGGCTTGGGAGGGCAACCGCCACTGTGTGCCAAGAGTACTGTTATGTTTCAGTAGCTGAGGAAAAATAGCAAAAATAGCCAAAGTAGCAATACACCAGAAAGGCTGGAAACTACTGGGTTGCAGAACCCTAAACTAACTGCAACACTAGAAGTAGCCATGGAGCGTACCGACGGTGATCCTAGACGCCTCGTCACAGCCAGGGAGATAGCTACACCTAAAGACAGAAAAATGAAAGTGTAATGTATGTAGTACAGTTCATATAGCGTCTTGTGCTTGGGTGCGATGAACATACATGAGACACAGGTTTGATATAGAAAGTCCTGTATTACTTCATACAAGTTGGCAAAATATAGTCACACAGTTTGCGGACACAGAAGCAGGAGACACAGCATGCCAGAGTAATCTAAGCTCAGCAATCACTCTCACAATAGATTCAGGATCTTCTTCTCTGTTACCGTGAGTCCATGCAAACGTGGGTCTTTCAAAGAGCAGGGTTCAGAGTCCACAAGTGCTTCAGAGTTCCTCAGTAGGAATAGCTGGAGTACAAGGTCCAAGGCTTACAGGAGTCAAGTTTAAGTCACAGGTTCACTGCAGGCTAGGTTCTGAAGCACTGATTGCTCAGCTGTGGCTGCTTAAGAAGCAAAAGGAGAGAATCAGGGCGGGAACATGCAAGCTGAAAACTCCATTTTGACTGAGGGCAAGATAGCTGCAGCAAGACAGAAAGTAAAATGGCTGACGAACAAACTGAGTTTCAGAAACATATACACAGAACCTTACATTACTCCCCCTTAGGGACAACCTCCGGATGACCTCAGACCAGGCTTGTGTGGGTACCTCTGATGAAACTGACGGAGCAAGCGAGGAGCATTAACGTTATTGACTGGTTCCCATGAGTTGTCCTCCACTGGGTAGCCCTGCCATTTAATCAGATATTGTAACTGATTTCTATACAACCTGGAATCTAAAATCCTTTCCACCACAAATTCTTCCTGACCATCGACTAGCACTGGGTCAGGGCAAGGAGAAGAACGTCCAGGAAACGTATTGGGTGTCGCAGCCTTTAGTAGGGATACATGAAAGACAGGGTGGATTCTCATAGTTCTGGGCAGTTGAAGACGACAAGCAATGGCACTTATAATTTTACTGATTTTATAGGGTCCAATGTACTTATGTCCCAACTTAGACGATGGAATCCTTAACTTAAGATTTCTGGTTGACAGCCAGACCAAGTCTCCTACCTTGAAAGCTGGTGCAGGTTTACGAAATTTATCTGCTGCTTTCTTATACCTTTCCTGAGCCGATTCCAGATTTTCCTTTAGAAGATCCATATTCTTCTGTAAAGACGTGATTCTTTCAGCCACTGCTGGTAAAGGCGTTTCTATGGGAAATCGTGGTAGAATGTTAGGATGATAACCTAGATTAGAGTAAAAAGGAGACTGTTTAGTGGAGGCACTCTGAGAGTTGTTATACGAGAACTCAGCTAATGGAAGTAGATCCACCCAATCATCCTGTAGGTGGCAGATAAAGCAGCGGAGATACTGCTCCAGGGTTTGATTGGTTCGTTCGGTCTGTCCATTAGTCTGGGGATGAAAAGCAGAAGAAAGGTTTACTTTAATGTCCAATGCTGCACAGAAATTTTGCCAAAACCTAGAAGTGAATTGCACCCCTCGATCCGAAATAACCTCATCCGGTACTCCATGTAAGCGAAACACATCTTTAATCATCAAATCTGATGTCTGTTTTGCAGTGGGTAAGCCGACACAAGGGATAAAATGAGCTGCCTTTGTTAGACGGTCAACCACCACTAGAATGGTGTTCTTCCCCTGAGAGGTTGGTAACTCCACAATGAAGTCCATAGAAATGGATCCCCACGGGCGGGACGGGGTGGGAAGAGGCTGTAACAGACCAGTTGGTGAGGAGCGAGGTGTTTGCATCTTGCACAGACTTCACATGAAGTGACATAGTTTAAAACATCCTTCCTGCAAGTGGGCCACCAAAAGAAACGAGAAAGAAATTCCTGTGTCTTAAGAATTCCTCTATGCCCAGCTATCTTGGAATCGTGAATGAGTTGCAATACTCTCAATCTGACTGTTTCAGGAATATACAGGCGTTGTCCCTGAATCCACACACCATTCTTAAAGACAAGACTTACGTCCCTTGGGGGTTGTGCCAAAAAGGAATCCGCATGGTATGCTTCCTTGATGTCCTTAAGTAGGTCTTGATTATGAATTACTCCTAGGAATCTAGAGTCAGGAAGAATAGTCTTAGGAGGAGTAATTGGACGTGTCTCTGCTGAGTAAATCCTAGAGAGTGCATCAGCCTTTCCATTGCGCGATCCTGGTCTATAAGAAATGATAAAATTAAATTGGTTTAAGAAAAGATTCCAGCGAGCCTGGTGAGGAGTCAGGCACTTAGCCGACCTGATAAACTCAAGGTTACGATGGTCTGTCAGGACGACTATTTGCTGTGCAGCTCCCTGAAGAAGGTGTCTCCATTCTTTGAAGGCGGCAATAATGGCCAACAACTCTCTATTGCCCACATCGTAGTTCCTCTCAGCCGAAGACAACTGCTGGGAAAAGAAGGCACAGGGATGCAAGACATTCTTCTCACCTGTTCTCTGAGAGAGTATAGCTCCAACGGCACAGTCTGAAGCATCCACCTCTATTATGAAGGCAAGCTCGGGGTTGGGATGTACTAGGATAGGTGCAGTGGTAAATTTATCTTTTAGACGGGAGAATGCTTCCTGGGCTTGGGGAGTCCAGGAGAACTTAGACTCTTTCCGGGTAAGTTGGGTGATAGGTGACACTACCTCAGAGAAATTTCTAATGAAACGTCTATAGAAGTTGGCAAACCCGATGAAGCGCTGTACCTCCTTCACATTTCTAGGACTTGGCCAATCCTTGATGGCTTGGGTTTTGCTTCCATCCATACTAATTCCTTGTGTAGACAGTACATACCCCAGAAATTGAATTTTGGTCCTATGGAATTCACACTTTTCAAGTTTGATGTAAAGATGATTTTGTCTTAGACGTTCCAAGACCATTCTCACATGTCCATGATGTTCCTCTGTGGAGTTAGAAAAAATTAGAATATCATCCAAATAAATTACCACGAATGTATCTAGGAGATCCCTGAAGATGTCATTCACCAAGTGTTGGAAAGTGGCTGTGGCGGTACTCAGACCAAAAGGCATAACTAGATATTCAAAGTGTCCATAGCGTGACCTGAATGCAGTCTTCCATTCATCCCCAGGTCTAATACGGACTAAGTTATAGGCCCCACGAAGATCTAGTTTAAGAAAAATTTTGGCATGTCGCACTCTCTCCAATAACTCAGGGATTAAAGGCAATGGATAACGGTTTCTAATAGTAACCTTATTGAGTTCCCTATAGTCTACGCATGGTCTCAGAGATCCATCTTTCTTCTTTACAAAGAAGATGGGTGCACCTGCAGGAGATGAAGAGGGGCGTATGAAGCCCTTGGCTAGATTTTCGTCTATGTAATCCTTTAAAGCCTTTAACTCGGGCCCCGCCAGGGGGTAGATCTTACCAAAAGGTATCTCCGCTCCAGGCAACAATTCAATTGGACAATCATATGGACGGTGAGGAGGAAGCTGGTCAGCGTTCTTCTTGTCACATAAATCCACATAGTCCTGGTATACAGCTGGTAGTTCAGGGACTGACATGGTTCCTTTAGGAACAGAGCAAGCTGAAACTTTTGGACTCATCTGTTTCTCTGGAAAGTAAAATATTTAGACTTGAGAGTCCTCAGTGGTTGATACCTTTTAATGGCTAACTGAAAAGATGGTAACAAATTGCAAGCTTTCGAGACTACGCAGGTCTCTTCATCAGGCATAGACTAATACAACATCTGAAGAATCACATATTTATACACAAGAGGACACAGGAATAATGCAATAGGTAAGACAGGTGACGTGAAGCAGAACTGTCATTATGGCAGAAGGATGAACATAAATATGACTATTTCATAGATAAGGAGTGAAAGTTTTATTACCCTCTGATTGGGGTCTGGTATTGTGTTGTGATGACCCTAAAAGGTCAGGGAAGCAGATTCCTTAATTGTTGTAGAAAGACATAAAACTCTGGGATATATTCATCCCAGCACTAAGAGTGTCAAAGGTCATCATAAGTTATATTCCAGACTTTTCTATCCTTCTCAGATTTGAAGTTAGATTTTAATATAAGTAATTCCATATCCGTCATGCTAGGGAGGGATAAAAAAGTGTTTTGCCCCCGGTTTAAACCCTTCCCCTTTCTCTTTTTGTGTGGGATGAAAAATTCTTTCCTTGTTCTCAGTTTTTGCCGGTCTCCCCAAAACATACGCCCCCAAATTTGGACATTTTTTTAATAAAATTTTGGGACACCACATTAGATGTGATGCAGCTAAAAGGGACCTGGTATTTTGTGTCCTGATGGGATTTGGGGGATTTTTTATCCTGCCCGTGGTCATTTTTGGGGTACAGGTTTTGCATTTTTTTTGTTTGAAAGGGAAAAGGTACTGCGTGTTGGGGGGACAGGGAGCTTTGAAAGTGCTTTTTAGATTTGGGGGCTCCCTTTTAAAACATAGTGTGGGGGGTCTGGAAATATGGATTGTAATGGGCATCTCGGGGAAAGTGAAATTTCCTTTGGGGTTCCCCCTTTTAATGGTAGGTTTTCTGACCCTGCAGCCATGGCCCCCTTAGAATATGGGAAGTGGGGAAAAGAGATAACCCAAAAAAGGAAATTTTTCTCTTGATGTCTTTACCCTTAAAAACCCCTTCAAGGCTTGTTTCCGGGATCCACTGGTCCAGGGGTTTCAGCAGGGACCCTTCCACTTTTTCCCTCGTATGGATTTAGCCTTCTTCCCTTAAACCTTTTTCCCTGTTTCAGAGCAAGGAAGACATCCAAAAATTTTCCCACTTGCCCTGGTCGATAATAGCAGAGCTAAAACCCCCAAGCGGAGTAAACCCCGAGTTTGAGGGAAAAAAAAGCAATGAGAATTGTTTTTCTTCCAACTCGCTGGGACCCCGCGGGAAAACTTAAAAAAATGGCAGCTTTTTTAAAACAGTCAACGTCCTCAGAGGTTTAACGGAGTTTAAGCCCGACAAGATCGTTCCCTGCAGATCCCCTCGGGGACCCTTTGAGGCTGGGGACCTGACAGACCCCCTCTCAAAACACTCACAATGAATGAGTGCTGCAGTAGTCTTACGGGGGAAGGGCCCGGGGGCAGTTTTATAATAAGTCCCCCTGATTACCACAATAAAAACCATAGATTCTCCTTTAAAGATTTTCCTTGGTGTTTCCCAAACCCCGTCTTTGAAAAAAGAGTCTCCCTGCAGGGGTTTGGTTTCCCCTTTTAACCCTACTAAAAGGTTCCTTAGGGAAAGGGGAAAGGTGGGAAAAGGTTAGTGCGTTTGCTTTCGAACCATCTCTCTTGCCTGCGTTCAGTCAGCGAGTATAAATTAGGGGAATCCCAGATTTAAATTTAAAGTCCTAACGCAGTGGAGGGCGGCACGAGCAAGTTCATCCTTAATTTTGGGGAAAAACCCCCCCCAAAAAAAAAATTTTTGGGGGGAACCCCCGGGGTTTAAGGGCCCCCCAAAAAAAATTTTACCGAGGGTTTTTGGGGGAAAAAAAAATTTTTTTTGGGGGGGGGGGGCCCCCCCCCCCTGGCCCCAAAAAAAAAAATATTAAACCCCAATCATCCCCAAAAAAAGGGGGGGCCCCCCCAATTTTTGGTTTAAACAAAAATTTTAAAAACCCCCCCCTTTTTTTGGGGGGGGGCCCCAGAAAAAAAAAGTTTTTTTTAAAAAAAAACCCCCTTTTTTTCCCCCCCCCAAAAAAAAAAAACCCCCAAAACCCCCGGGGGGGGAGGGCCCCCCCCCCCCTTTCCTGGGAAAATTTTCCCCTTTTCCCCCAAAAAAAATTTTTTTCCCCCTTTTTTTGGGGGTTTTTTTTTTTGGGGGGGTTTTTTACCCCGGTTTTTTTTCCCTTTTTTTTTTCCCAAAAAAAACCCCCGGGGGGGGGAAAAAAAAAAAAAAATTTTTTGTTTTTTCAAAAAAAAAAATTTAAAAAAAATTTTTTTTAAGGGGGCCCCCCCCCAAAAAAAAAAAAAATTTTTAAACCCCCCAGAAAAAGGAAAAAAAAAAAAAAAAAAAAAAAAAACCGGGCCCCAAAATTAAAAAAGGGGGAAAATTTTGGGGAAAGGTTTCCCGGGGGGAAAAAAAAATTTAAAAAAAAGGGGGTTTAAAAAAAAAACAAAGGGGGGCCCCCCCCCCGGGAAACCCCCTTTTTTTTTTTAATTTTTAAGGGGGGGTTTTTTTTTTTTGGGGTTTTTAAAGGGTTTTTTTTTTAAATTTAAAAAAAAAAGTTTTTGGGGGGAAAAAACCCGGAGGCCCCCAATAACAAACCCCAAAATTTTTAAAAAATTTTTTTTTTTCCTTTTCCCCAAAAAAATTTTAAAAATTTTGGGGAAAAAAGGCCCTTTTTCCGGGGGGGAAAAGGGGAAAATTTTAAACCCCGGGGGGGTGGGGTTTTAAAATTTTTAAAATTTTTTGGGGGGGGAAAAAAAGGAAAAGGGGGGGGTTTTTAAAAAAAAAATTTATTTGGGGTTTGGGGGGAAAAAAAAGGGAAAAAGAAAAAATTTAAAAAAAAACCAAAAAAAAAAAATGGCCCCAAAAACCCCCCAAAAAAAAGGGCCCCCCCCAAAAAAAAAAAAAAAAAAAAAAAAAAAAGGGGGCCCCCCCCAAAAAAAAAAAAATTAAAAAAAAACCCCCCAAAAAAAAAAAAAAAAAAAACCCAAAAAAACAAAAAACCAAACCAAAAATTTTTTAAAAAACCTTTTAAAAAAAAAAAAAAAAAAAAAAAAAGGGAAAAAAACCCCCCCGGGGGGCCCCCAAACCCCAAAAAAAACCCCGAAAAAAAGGGCCCCCCAAAAAAAAAACAAAAAAACCCCCGGGGCCCCTAAAACGGAAAGGGGGGGCCCAACCCCCCCCCGGGAAAAAAAAAGGGGGTTGGGTTTTTTTTTGGGGGGGCCCCCCCCCCCCTTTTTTTCCCCCCCCCCAAAAAAAACCCCCAAAAAAAACCCGGGGGGGCCCCCCTTTTTCCCCCCCCCCCGGGGGGGGCCCCCCCCCCCCCCCCCCGCCCCAAAAAAACCCCCCCCCCCCCGGGGGGGGGAAAAAAAAAAATTTTTTTGCAAAAACCCCCTTAAAAATTTTTTTTTCCCCAAAAAACCCCTTTTTTAAAAAAAACCCCCAAAGGGCCCCCAAAAATTTTTAAAAAAATTTTTTTCCCCTTTTTTTCCCCCAAAACCCCAAAAACTTTTTTAAAACCCCAAAAGGGTTTTTTTTTTGGGGTTTTAATTTTTAAAAAAAATTAAAAGGGGGGAAAAATTTTGTTTTGGGGGTTTTTGCTTTTTTGGGGGGCCCGGGGGCCCTTTTTAAAACCCCCCCTTTACCTTTTTGGGCCCCCCAAAAAACCCCCCCGGGGGGGGGGGGGAAAATTTTTTTTTTTTTAAATTTTTTTTTTTCCCCCCCCCCGGGGGGTTTTTTTGGTTTTGGGGGGGGCCCGGAATTTTTGGCCCCCCCGGTTTAAAATTTTAATTTTGGTTTTTTTTTTTTTTTGGGAAATTTTTTTCCCAAAAAAAAATTTTTAAAAAATTTGGGGTTTTTTTTTTTCCTTTTGGGGGTTAAAAAAAAAGGGGGGGTTTTCCCTTTAAATTTTTCCCCCTGTTTCCCCCTTTTGGGGGGAAAAAATTTTTTTTTTTTTTAAACCCCCCCTTTTTGGGGGGGGCCCCGCCCCTTTAAAAATTTTAATTGGGGGCCCCGGGTTTTTTAAAACCCAAAATTTGGGCGCCCCCTTTTTTTTTTCAGGGGGGCCCCTTAAAAAAAAAGGGGGGGTTTTTTTGGGGGGGTTTTTTTCCCCTTTAAAAGGGGGGTTTTTTTTTGGGAAAAAACCCCCCCGCCCCTGCCTTTGGGGGGGGAAAAACCCCCCCCCTTTTTTCCAAAAGGGGGGGGGGGAAAAAAAAAAAAAATTTTTTTTTTTTCCTTTTTTCCAAAAAAAACCCCCAAAGGGGGGAAAAAATTTTAAAAAAGGGTTTTTTGGGGTTCCGGAAAACCCCTTTTTTTTTTTTTGGGGGGGTTTTTTTTTTAACCCCCTTTTAAATAAAACCCCCCCCCCCCCCAAAAAAAAAAAACCCCAAAAAAAAAACCCGGGGTTTTTTTTCCCTTTTTAAATTTTTGGTTTTTAAAAAAATTTTTAAAAAAACCCCCCAAAAAATTTTTTTTAAAAAGGGGGGGTTTTTTTTAAAAAAAAATTTTAAAAAGGGGGGTTTTGGGGGGGTTTTCCCCCCCCCCAAAAAAACCCCCCCCCCCTTTTTTAAAAAAAAGGAAAACCGGGTTCCTTGAACCCAAAAATTTTCAAACCCCTTTTTTTTAAAAAAAAAATTTTCAAGGGGTTTTTTTTTTTTTCCCCGGGGGTTTTTTTTTTTTTTTTTAAATTTTTTTAAAAAAAAATTTTTTAAAAGGGTTTAAAGGGTTTTTTTTTTGGGGGCCCCCAAAAAACCCAAAAATTTCCCCCAAAAAAAATTTTTTAAAAAACCCCTTTTTTCCCAAAATTTTTTTTAAAAAAAAATTTTTTTTTTTCCCCCCCTTTTTTTTTTTTTTTAAAAAATTCCCCCTTTTTTTTTAAAACCCCCTTTTTTTTTTTAAAAACCCCTTTTTTTTAACCCGGGCCCCTTTTTTAAAAAAATTTTTAAAGGTTTCCCTTTTAACCTTTTTTGGGAAAATTTTTTTTTTTAAAATTTTTTTTCCCGGGTTTGGGGGGTTTTTGGGTTAAAAATTTTTTAAATTTTTTTTTTTTTCCCCCCCCCCAAAAAAATTTAAACCTTAAAAAAAGGGGGGGGGGGGGGGGGAAAAAAAAACCCCCCCCCCCCCCCTTTTTTTTTTTTTGGAAAAATTTTGGGGGCCCCCCCCCCCCCAAAAAAAATTTTTGGGGGGGGGGGGAAATTTAAAACCCCAAAAAAAACCCCCCCAAAAAAAACCCAAAAACCCCGGGGTTTAAAACCCGGGCCCCCCGGGGGGAAAAAAATTTTTTTTTTGGGGGAAAAAAAAACCCCCGGGTTTTTGGAAAAAAGAAAACCCTTTTTTTCCCCCCCCTTTAATTGGAAAAAAGGGGGGAAATTTCCCCCGGGGAAAAAACCCCCCCGGGGGGTTTGGGGGAATTTTGGGGAACCCTTTTTGGGGAAAAAAAAAAAAGGGGGGGGGGGGGGAAAAGGGGGGAAAGGGGGGGAAAGGGGGGGTTTAAAAAAAAACCCAAAAAATTTTGGGGGGGGGGGCCCCCGGGGGCCCAAAGGGGGCCCCTTTTTTCCCCCCCAAAAAAGGGGCCCCCCCCCGGCCCCCATTTTTGGGGGGGGGGAAAAAATTTTTTAAAACCAAAATTTGGTTTAAAAAAAGGGGTTTTTTTTTTAAAAAAAAAAAAAAGGGGGGGCCCAAAAAATTTTTTTTGGGCCCCGGGGGAAAAAAAAAAAATTTTTTTTTTTTTTTTTTAAACCCCCGGGGCCCCCAAAAAAAATTTTTTATTTGCCCGGACAAGGTTTTCCCCAAAAAAACCCCCCCTTTTTAAAAAACAAACCCCCCCCAAAAAAAACCCCCCGGGGGGGGAAAAAACCCCCCGGGCAACCCAACCCAAAAAATTTTTTTGGGGGGGGTTTTTTTTTTTTTAAAAAAAATTGGGGGGGTTTTTTTAAAAAAAAGGGTTTCCCCTAAAAAACTTTTTTTTTTTTTCCCCGCAAAAATTTTTAAAACCCCAAAAAAAAACCCCCCCCCCCCCCCTTTTAAAAAAAAAATTCCCCCCCCGGGGAAAAAAAAAACCCCCCCAAAAAAAAAAAAATTTTTTTCCCTTTTTTTTTTTGGGTTTTTTTTTTTTTTTTGCCAAACAATTTTTAAAAATTTTTTTTTTAAAAAAAAAAAAAACCCCGGGCCCCCCCGGGGGGGTTTTTCCCCCAAAAAAAAGGGGGCCCCCCAAAAAAAATTTTTTTTCCCCCAAAGGGGGGGGAAAAAAAGGGGAAAAAAAAAAAAAACCCCGGGGGAAAAAAAAGGGGGGCCCCCCCCCCCGGGGGGGGGAAAAAAAAAGGGAAAAAATTTTCCCCCCCAAATTTTCTTTTGGAAAAGGGTTTTGGGGAAAAAACCTTAAAAAAAAAACCCCCAAAAAATTCCCTTTTTTTTAAAAACCCCAAAATTTTAAAAAAAACCCCCCCGGGGGAAAAAAAAAAACGGGGAAAAAGGGCCCCCGGGGGGGGAAAAAAAAAGGAAAAAAGGGGCCCCAAAAAAAAAAGCCCAAAAAAAAACCCATTAAAAGGGGCCCCAAAAAGGAAGGGGCCCCCGGGGGGGAAAAAACCCCCCGGGGGGTTTTTTAGGTTTTCCCCACCTTCCCCCCACTGGCCCCCCCAAAAAATTTTTTAAAAATAAAAAAAAGGGGGGGGGGGGGTTTTTTAAAATTTTCCCCGGAAATTTGCCTCCAACGTGTTCACAACAAGTACTGTTACCTGAGCCCTCATTTTCCTCTAGAAGTTCGACCAGATTGATAAAGGTCTGCCTTTCATCTTGAGGTAGGGATTCAATAATGGATGGTTGATGATAAAGAAGTTTAAATATAAGCTGCTTGCAAAATAAATACAGATCTTTAGTAAGTGTAAACTTAACCAGACTATTCATTGGCGCAAATTATAGGCCCTTTGATAATAAGGATTTCTCCATGTCAGATAGAGCATAGTCAGACAGGTTTATAACCTGTAGGTTACCTGTGTTGTTTGAATGAACAGTGGATATCATTTCCTCTGGTGTCTCAGTTCCCTCCTGTATTTTGGGGACCATTCCTGATAACGCCGGCCTTTCCTCTGTTGGTTTGGTCTGCTTGTGCCAGCCTCTTCTGTGGCGCTTTCCTGGTCGCTTGTCCCTGATGATAAAAAATCACTGGTGGAAGAGTCTCCAGTCACTTTGGAGGGAATGAGTTTCTTAGTACCTACTCCACTAAATTTATTCAACCTCTTATTGCCATGGTGTCAAATATTTGTCGGTTATCAAAATCTATCCTGTCTCGCACAAAGTTTAGTTTTGTCTTTAGTATAATATCATTTTCAAAAGTATCAATAGTCTCTTTGTGACGTTGTTGGAAAGGCAAAACAGTTTTCTGCGTGCCTAAAAAGTTGGGCCTCTTTTTCTTTAATATGCTGAGTTGGGCCTCTTTTTCTTTAATATTTTCCTTAAATTTATTTATTTATTTATTTCTGTGTGAACTGTGCTGCTGATGTGATGGATGCCTTGCTGTTTAGTAAAGTTCAACTGTTGGAAAAGAACTGTGACTTTGTGGTGTTTCATGGAATCTTGGAGCTGGAGGCTGGAGTGACAGAGACTGAGGGAATTCCAGCGACAGAAGTGAGTACCTGTCACACACAAAGTCAAGGGGACATTGTATTTCATCTGTAGGGCGCCGGGGAGTGGGATCAATAAGACCCATTGCCACGACTACCACCCTGGCCACCTTACAATAACATATGGAGTGATGTTAATGGGACCAGCATAATACAGTATATAGTGGTGTGTGTGGGCTGTGGTGGACATTATATGCGTGGAGGTCTATGAACTACATTGTACTATGTGGGGGGCTGTGGTGACCTTCACTCAGTACACAAATATAGGGTCTGCAGAACATTGGTGTAGACCTAATATTGCCATTATACGGTCACTGTATGGTGGTGATATCAGTCTTAGTACAGTGGTTTTGGTTAAAGACGTTGTCCAGGTTTGATGCTAAAGTCTGCAGTCACTCTGTGTGACTGCAGACTTGGGAATTCTCACAGTGTGTGCATTGCGCGCTGTGAGGATTCACCGGGGTCGGGAGCGGCCAGTCATGTGAACATAAGTATGCAATTTGAATTCATGAGGTCACGTACTGTCTACACATGAACTGCCGGGCTCAGTTTAAGTGAATTTAGCCAAGCAGAGGTGTGGAAATCCCATACTTGTGGTCACATGACGACAGCTCCCAAAGTCGACACCGAGAATCCAGTGCAAGGATTCAGAAGTCTGAAGTCACATACACTTTAACGGCAAGTCTGGAAAACCCCTTTAACTTTCAATACGGTTGTATTATCTCTACAGTTTATGCTGATAATATTTGGTTATGGTTTGTTGGTATTTGCCTGTTATGTTGCAATATTCTTATTGCAGTATTATTATTATTATTATTATATTATTATTAATAAATCTTTTATAGTGGTAGTATTAGAAATATTGGAAATCTTGATTTCCTCCAGGCAGTGTAATATTAGGAGTAGATGTCCCCATCTGGGGCTCGGGGTGAGGACAGCATGGGCCTGTGTGCATTAAAATGCCAGGGCTGAATTTCAGTTCCAATTCCGGCTTCAAGAGTGGTGTCCCACTTTCCCCTGCAAAGTGGAACGGGGAGCTAGGTCTTGTGGATGAACGCGTTTGTTGTGCTTCCGGTGCAGGCACAGTTTCACCTGTCCAACAGCTTTGACCTCTGTCTGCACCATCAGCAACACCTCCACCTTCCTGTCCCTTACCGCATGCCTTGCGCATATTGAATTAGGTATACACCTAATAGTGGAATTAATAAGGACTAGAATAGAATAGATGTAGCCCCCCTGATAAGGAGTTTTGGTTTTATTTTTCTTCAGCAAGAACTGTAAAGCTATAAACCCTGACTACAGGCCTGGAATGCACTATTATCCCTTCACAAAATATACAGTAGCTAACAGTGGTATTCATATTGAATAAAATAGATGAAGCCCTGAAATGGACTATTTGGTATAGGTTTCAGCAGGAAGAACTGTAAAACAATTGTAACATTTCCAGGGGTATTTAGCTCTAGGATCGCTGTCTGGGTAGACAGAATGGCACGGAAACAGTTCATTCAGACAGCAGTTTGGTGAAAACTGGCCGCAACCAGTTTTATTAAAGTCCACAGCACACAGATAAAAACAAAGCATAAACAAAAGACCTGGGCTTGTCTAGCCTCTAATTACACTTAGATAGATGGCCCTCTCTATCCGGGACCCAGACTCTACCAGTCTGTGCCCAAAACAACACATATCACATATGTTACCAGTATGGAGTTTCACAGACACTCCTCTTTATGTCTGAAGGCAACTCCAACATCCAGACTTGAGAGAGGTCACCTCCTATTCAGTAGTCATCAGCATGGAGTGTTGCAGAGTCTCCTCTTTGTGTCCGGGGTACCTCAAGCACCCAGACAGAGAGAGCCCACCTCCCGGAGTCTCCTTCCGTGCCTGGACTCCTGTCCAGACTGAATGAGCTCTCTGACTGTGCTCCCAAGCACCTACTTCTGGCTTCCTAATCAACACCTGAGTGGATTCAGGTCTGAGCTGCAAGCGTGTACTGAATGGCAGGTGTAGTGACCTTTCTTTACCACCAGGTTTACCAAGCCACACATTTCGCTCATACCAGTCAGCAAGGTACTTAGGTGAAATATACACCTCATTCACCACATATTCCTTCACTGTCTCACATATCCCCTCCCTCTTCTCCAGACCGGAGGGCTGGTCATCCAGACCGAAGGGCTGGTCAACAATCCAACAGAGACAGTGAACTCTGGACCAGTCATGGCCCTCATCAGCTTCATCCTCACCACTGTCATAGCCAACATCAGTTTTCTCTTCATCTGAAGCATCCGCACTACCCTGTACCCTCCCAGGCCTATACTCTCTGCGGGCCTCGGGTATCCTGCACGGTTTCATCTTGACCTTAGTGCCAGCCTCAGTCTCGGTATAGTGGCTCACCAGATAAGTACGACCAGGCACGTCAGAACAGCTCTGCTGATTCTTCCTCAGAAACTTTCGTACCTCCTGTTTTTGGGGCACTGACCCTGTGTCACCAACTGTCACAGGAGGTATAGGGGTTTTCTCTAATTCCCCCTGAACTTTCTTTAGCACATCTACTTTCTTAAATATCAGTTGATTCATAAATTCTACCTCACAGAACCCAAGCGCCTCTGTTATGGTCTCTGACCATTCCGAGCCACACTGTTCAAACGATTGGCACTGTAGAGGGAGCTGATCGTTTTTCTTGGTCGGTACACATAATTTATCCTCTTCTGGTACAGGCTCACTTTGCATAAGACTCAGAGCTCTTACTTCTTTCTCCAGGAGATCCTCATGGCTACGCATCTTCTCCTGTAGTTGTTGGACGTCCTTTACGTCTTCGGCCCTTTCTTCAGGCTCTTCTGGTAGGACATGCTCAGAAGCCCTACCATCAGTCTTCTTTTCCACCACGTTCTGCATCCCATCTGAGCTCCCGTGTATCTGCAGCGGCAACGGAGCGACACATCGCCCCTCCCACTCACTGGGACGTGGTTCAAGTGTAGACTCCATGAAAATGCGCCTGAGCTCACCAAGGCCAACCCGAGGTCTCAAAATCTCATCTTGGGATTTATCCAGATCCTTTGGGTCGCTCGGGAACTCCGATGGCGCACCGGGCGCCGAACTTCCGGCCCGAGCTAGCGAGTCGCAGCCACGGATCCGGACAGTACACCGTCCACGCCGCTGTCTCCAGCAGAAACATATTCCGGGGCAGAGTCATTCCCCACATCTTCAGTTTTGTTCCTCACAGCTTCACTTGAGACATCAGCCTCTGGTGAGGCACCTGGCCTGGTGTCCACCACTTCCATGGCTTTCTCCACCTCTGCAGCATCACCTTCCGAGTCCTTGGCCTGATGCAGATCCACACCATACATTGATAACTTCTCATTTTCAACAGCATCCACTTGTGCTGTGTTCAGTTTCAGAGTCCTGTCTTTCACCTTAGTCTTCGCCAGGGAACCGGCCAACGGTACAACATCTTCAGATGCCATCCTCCATCCGACTGCAAGGTCAGCCTCAGCCTTCCTCTCAGGACTCTCAATCTCCTCTGCTACCATGCCTTCCTCACTTGCACTGGTTGCTTTATTGTCATCAGATGACTCACTATCACCACCACTATCCCTGTCTGACCCCCTTTTCTCAGCCACATCTGGCTCACTTTCCGGGTTAGACACTTCATTTTCATTCACATCCGGCTCACTGTCAGGGTTATACAATTCATTCTCATTCACATCTTGATCTGGAACCTTAGTTAACATGTCATCCACAACATTAACTTCACCATCTGGTCCCTGGTTTCCCTCAGGTGGTCCCTCAAGTATGTGACTATGTGATAACCCCAGCACTATACTTCCATATAGCTCAGATACCAGGAGCTGACTTACGACCTCTCCCTGGACTTCAGGGTCCCTATACAATAGGTTATTGTTCATGGCAGCAGGAGGAAACCTCTCCTCAGAGCCAGGCTCTTGGGGAACCTCATTCAGAACAATTACATTTTCCTGTGCCGTTTTAAGAGTGGGGTCTCGCACCGGCTCACTCCCAAAATTGTCACAGGAGCCAGGCAGGTCAGGGACACTCGGTTCCCGAGAACCACCATCCTCGTCTCCCAACATCACCTGCAAAGAAATGTCATCTTTATCACGGTCATCATCAGTATCATTACTATTATGATTAGCATTATCATCATTATCAATATCAGCATCCTCATCATGGTCATCATCATTATCACATAAGTTTAACGGCCCACTAACATTGTGTTCCGCCCCTCGGGACTGCGCACCCTCAGTAGGAGCTTCATCACACTGTCCATCAGAAACATTTTTCCCCAGAGATCCTTAGACCGGGGAAAGTCATTACCCAATACGACAGGGTGCACCAGGTTTTTCACTACCCCCACTTCACATGAAACCTCCCCGAGTTTAGGGACCAAGTCCACGGCAGTCTCTGGGTAGACTTTGGTGTCTCCATGGATGCACACCATACTCAGGTGCTTATCAGGGATGAAGTCCCTATCAATCAGGCTGTCACATACGGAAGTCACTGGACTCTCTGAGTCCAAGAGGGCCTGCGCTGGGCAGCCATTTACAACCACCGGGGACACCTGTGGTCCAGTCTCTTCGGCTGCAGTGGTCACACACACCGGTTCTGTGCAGAGAGAGAGGGACCTGCCAACATCACGGCACATAGGCTCCCCCTCTAGTGAACAGCCGGCTGCAATTTCACGACATCTCCAACACTGTCCACCACAATCACCCTCCCATATGTCCCCTTGGGCCTGAACCCGCTTATCAGCATACCCCATGTCCCCAACAGCTGGAACACTCTTACCGCGAGAGTTCAGCGTCCGGGAACTCTGAAGTGACGACCTCTCAGACGGCTGTACCTCAGGAGGACGTGCTTGGGTGTAGCGGTCCACTATCACCTTTTCAACTCCATAATCAGGCCTGCTGACTGCAGACTCCCAACTGTATCTCCAGTCATGAACTCCCCTGGCACGGGCTGTCACCGTAACACCCAGCCGGACAAGAATCCCCACTTTCATCTTAGCATAGTTTTGGCGGTCCTGTTCGCTCAGGTCAGCATAGGCCCTTTGGGGCTCTCCAATCAGATAGGGTGCGACCATCATGGCCCATTCAGATAGGGGTAGATTCTCCTTCTCTGCCAGTCTCTCAAACCTAGTGAGATATACCTCCACATCATCACGAGGTGTCATCTTTTCCAGGGACCGTCTTACCGCCTTCTTTACAGCGGACAATGCAGGTACCTTCACAACATTACTCGGGAACAAGGTGCTGAGAGCTGCAATCCGCTCCCTCAGCAATCGGTTAAACTCCTGCTGCTGCTGCAGGATTTGCTGCTGGTGCTGCAGGCGCTGCTGCTCCATGCTCTGCTGCATGCTTCGCTGGGCCTGGACCAGGTACTCAACGAGCTCCTCCATACTGCCGGACTTATCTGTCTCAATCACAGCAGTCTTATGTTGCATATTAACTTGCGCCATTGGTTCAAACAGTGCCTCCATGCTGTCAGATATCTCTGTCTTCACAACGGCAGACTTCAGTCAAGGCATACACACTACACAGCTTTTTTTCCACAGAAAATTCAGCCTTGCTGTGCAAACACCCTTTTTTTTTTTTTTCTTTTGCAAAGTCTATTAGGGCTACTGTCTCTTTAAGACTGCTCCACAGGCGTTTCTCTTGCTGCTGCACATTCCAGCACTAACTGTACCAGGCCCTGCGCTGCCCGCATTCTCCACCAATTGTAACATTTCCAGGGGTATTTAGCTCTAGGATCGCTGTCTGGGTAGACAGAATGGCACGGAAACAGTTCATTCAGACAGCAGTTTGGTGAAAACTGGCCGCAACCAGTTTTATTAAAGTCCACAGCACACAGATAAAAACAAAGCATAAACAAAAGACCTGGGCTTGTCTAGCCTCTAATTACACTTAGATAGATGGCCCTCTCTATCCGGGACCCAGACTCTACCAGTCTGTGCCCAAAACAACACATATCACATATGTTACCAGTATGGAGTTTCACAGACACTCCTCTTTATGTCTGAAGGCAACTCCAACATCCAGACTTGAGAGAGGTCACCTCCTATTCAGTAGTCATCAGCATGGAGTGTTGCAGAGTCTCCTCTTTGTGTCCGGGGTACCTCAAGCACCCAGACAGAGAGAGCCCACCTCCCGAGTCTCCTTCCGTGCCTGGACTCCTGTCCAGACTGAATGAGCTCTCTGACTGTGCTCCCAAGCACCTACTTCTGGCTTCCTAATCAACACCTGAGTGGATTCAGGTCTGAGCTGCAAGCGTGTACTGAATGGCAGGTGTAGTGACCTTTCTTTACCACCAGGTTTACCAAGCCACACATTTCGCTCATACCAGTCAGCAAGGTACTTAGGTGAAATATACACCTCATTCACCACATATTCCTTCACTGTCTCACACAATATAAACCCTGACTATAGGCCTGTAATGCAAACTTTCCCTTTTACGGCATCTACATCTACAATGTGGTGAGCATCTTGTCACCCAGTCTTACATAGACCCGATGGCATGATGTGGCCAGCCAATCACAGTAATGCCAGTATCCAACATGGCTATGGCATTACCGTGATTGGCAGGCCACCGCCGCATGTTTAGTGGCTGAAAAACAGCTGCAAAACATGCTGGGCCTCAAGCATGGCGCTCGAGCACCAGGGATACTCTATCGAGTACCGAGCTTCCCTGACCATCCCGATGCTCAATCGATTGTACTTTCCAAGCAATAGGACGCTTTGCAGTGTTGCAATTCAAGGTAAATGTAAGCACCGTAAATCCAATTTTGGAAGAAAATTTGGCAAACCAGATGAATTTGAATTTCATAAGATCCGCTCATCTCTTATTATCTTAAATTATGACAGCATGATTCTTAATTTTCAAAACTGGATCCAGCATTGCTTCTTATGACTTGTCCCCCCACATCGATATAATGCGTGCAGTTCAGACTACAATAAAGTTCCACAATTGTGGAATTTTAGACAACTCAGTAAGGATTCTTACTCTACATTCCCATTTCCTGTGGTCTTTCCACAGCGTAGGTCCCACATTGATTACCACTGCAGACATCATTGCAAAGAAGGTGAAATTTTACCCTTTGCATTGCAAAGAGTGAAATTCGCATGGCATTCCATTCACTGCAGAAACCAACAACTCTTGTCAATTTACCCTGCTATTTTTTTCCCATTGCCTGAATAACATTTCTTAAACTCTCATGCTATATGCTTGAATTGAAAAAAAACAGCAAATTTTATGCAAGCAAATATGCAGCAGAAAAGACACTACATTTTTGCCAATTAAGAATGTACCTAAGGAAAAAGTCAGACGGCCGTATGACTCAGACTAGGATCGGAATGGCATGGTGTGACTGGCCATCTGCTCTCCCGACCTAAGCGGGACAGCAGGTATCTCTATGCAGCTGCCACACTCCAGTCAGGAGAGCCGTTGGCCAGTCCAACCATTGCGTTGCGATCCTTATCTAAGTTATAAAGCCATCTAACTCTTCCCTAAAGGTGAGCTTTATTTCTGTTTTCACGTGTTGGAGATTGTATCTCACACAACACATTGAATAGGAATGAACTTCCTTTTTCACACAGATCATTTTAATGCACATATTTTTCCCAATGTGATCAATAGATTCAAATACGAAATTCTAACATTCACCAATCACAGTTGAAATTCTGTAACATTTCTTTTCTACGCTTTCTATCAAAAACTATATGTGTTTTGATAATAACTTCTATTGCAGAACACAAGAAGTTAATTTTTATTTTCGACTATCATTTTCCTTCTGGGTGTGTGCAAATTCCTTTTCATTGCTCCTAAATATAGCAAGCTTTAAAGCCTTGTCTAATTTAGAAAAGCACTTAATCTGATTTAATTTTTTTTCCAAAGGCAGCAATTTACTATCGTGCAGCCCATCAATTTTGAACTGAATGAAAATAAGATGGGGGGGGGGAATGAAAAGGAGTCATCAGTCAACAAGAGCTTCTGAATGAGATTTGGGACCACCATACCTGTGTCTTTCATTGCCCCATCTCCCACTAAGTAAAGGTGCAATATTACCTCTTCACAGACTCCTTCCACCTCACTCTGCCTTTGCTCGGAGAGGTATCGCTTAGGCCGCATATAATACAGGTTTTCATGGTGTGCCTACTTATCAGGACCCTGAAACTATGTGAGACATGCAGAGCAAACAATGAGCTGTGTCTTGGCTCCTGGGGCCTGTAAAGAGATCCCTTTCAGCGCTCACAGATTGCTCTGTGTTCTCTTAATTGACAGACCTGGCCAAGTTTGACAGACCTGACATGCAGCTGGCGGTGGCCTCGTTTCTTCAGGTAGGCCACCTTTCAGCAGGGAAATTGCATGCGATTGGCTTTATCGAAGGCCGGTTCTCCTATCCATTTCAAAATGCAAAATACAGCAAAAATGCCCTCCATGTCTATTGATAGGTACATTTTTAATCAGTAACGATCGAAACAAAACTAGTTCTTTCTTAGTCCTTTCTAAACACTGGATGAAGTCAGTGGCAAAAAAAAAATCTCAAGGATGACCTTTAAACTTTGAATGTCGCTCTGGTCTAATTTTCATGTCTAGCCCTATAATTAGGCCAGAGCAAAGGGATAAGTGCACCATACCCTCGACTCTGGAGTAGGGGAGGAGGAAGAAAGGAACGATATTTCAGAAACTAAAAAAAAGTCTGAAGATTTCCAAGGTAATTGATCTCTGTTGTGAAGATATATACAGGCAAATTTATTGAATGAGAACACAACAATGATAGAACATGCAATCTTAACCCCCAAATAACATACATTTTAGGATTTTTCTTCAAATGCTGGAGCTATTTTAACAGAACTATTAACTAAAGATAGATCTTTAGCAAAAAAAAAACACAATCTACAGGATGAGTGAAAGAATTGCATCTAATCGCTTTATTGCAGGACATTTTGGTCATTTGCTTAGGCTGATTTCACACCTAAGGTTATGTTCACACGTTGCGTTTTTGATGTGTTTTCCTGCAGGCAAAACCTGATCTCTTGGCAGTAAAGAAGCTGCTTACAGATTTTGCTGCGTTTTTTTGCTTCATTTTTTACACGTTTTTCACAAGCTTTGCTTCCACCACAGAAACATGAACATAGGTCACCAGTGCAAGACATATGTGAAACCTTCCATTTTGGGAAAAAGGGTAATTTGATCAAATTATTTAGTGGAAAAATATTTTTGTGTCTGAAAAAATGGTTATTATTCTGAACAAAAGAGCTCATATGAGTTAATAAAAAATACACAATTATAAAGGTATCAGCAGGTGAACTGTTCAGGACAGGAGTAATTTACCTTCGACATTGGCTGTGCATTGAGTTTGTAGGACACTGTATACTTTCACACTTTGGTCAACTCTTGAGTTGGTCAGTTATTGTTCAATTTAATTAAACTGTACTAATCGGATCTCCGGTGAAGAGACCAAAATATTGTTGTTTCAACGTGGGATAATCACAAAAATAAATGGGTTTCACAGCTGTACCTGCTTTTTTTTCACTAAAAATGCGGCAAAACCTGATACTCCTTGCTTTCTATGGGTGAAAAAACGAAGTGAAATGTGGCAGTTTTCAAAAATGCAGCAGTCTTCCAATTCAGTCTGAAAAAAGAAAATGAGTGTGCATGAGATTTCTGAAATCTCATAGCTTTTGCTGGTACTGTAAAACATGTCATGTGGTCCGCCTTTCCCAACATTTGTGAAAGAATAGCTTGTTCTAATTAGCTCTAATTAGCAATGAATTCAAAATTGACCTGGTGATAGGATGATACCATTGCATCAAATTGTTTTGTAACATTTCTTCCATCCTAAACATTCCACAAAGAGCTCTGTGTATAGTATTAATGCAAAGTAGAAGCCATTAGGAACCTTGGCAACTTAACCACAAAATGGCAGACCAGAAAACCTTAGAGAGCAGGGCCAGTCATGCTTCATGGCATGGGTTTTAATGGCCAAGCAGCTCCTGGCTAGCCTTAAATCACTAAGCACAATCCCAAGCATTGGATGGAGCGGTGTAAAATTCACCATCACTGATTTCTGGATTAATGGAAACGTGTTCTGTGGAGTGACAATCACGCTTTCCTATCTGATAGTCTGATGGATGAGTCTGGGTTTGGTGAATGCCAGGAGAAGATTACCTGCCTAATTATATTGTACTAGTGATGAACCCGTTCTACGCCCGGTGGCAAGCATTTTTATAGGTACATGGTCTCCCATTCTGGTATGTGCTTCCCCCTCCTATTCTGGTATGCATGGCACCCCTCATCCCTATCCTGGTATGTATGGTCCCTTCACCCCCACCCAAATCTACTATGCATGGCACCCCATTCCTCATCCTGGTATGCAAGGTCACTTCCTGCCCAATCCTGGAATGCATGGTTCCCTCACCCCCCAATTCTGGTATGAATGGTCCCGTCACCCCCAATTCTGGTATGAATGGTCCCCTCACCCCCCAATCCTGGTATGAATGGTCCCCTCATCGCCCAATCCTGATGTGCATGGTCCGCTCACCCTCCAATCCTGATGTGCATGGTCCCCTCACCCCCCAATCCTGATGTGCATGGTCCCCTCACCCCCCAATCCTGATGTGCATGGTCCCCTCACCCCCCAATCCTGATGTGCATGTCCCCTCACCCCCCAATCCTGATGTGCATGGTCCCCTCACCCCCCAATCCTGATGTGCATGGTCCCCTCACCCCCCAATCCTGATGTGCATGGTCCCCTCACCCCCCAATCCTGATGTGCATGGTCCCCTCACCCCCAATCCTGATGTGCATGGTCCCTCACCCCCAATCTGATTGCATGGTCCCCCACCCCCAATCCTGATGTGCATGGTCCCCTCACCCCCCAATCCTGATGTGCATGGTCCCCTCACCCACATCAGTCACCCCCCAATCCTGATGTGCATGGTCCCCTCACCCCCCCAATCCTGATGTGCATGGTCCCCTCACCCCCCAATCCTGATGTGCATGGTCCCCCCCCAATCGATGTGCATGTCCCTCACCCCCATCCTGATGTGCATGGTCCCCTCACCCCCCAATCCTGATGTGCATGGTCCCTCACCCCCCCAATCCTGATGTGCATGGTCCCCTCACCCCCCAATCCTGATGTGCATGGTCCCCTCACCCCCAATCCTGATGTGCATGGTCCCTCCCTCACCTGATGTGCATGTCCCTCACCCCCAATCCTGATGTGCATGGTCCCCTCACCCCCAATCCTGATGTGCATGGTCCCCTCACCCCCAATCCTGATGTGCATGGTCCCTCACCCCCCAATCCTGATGTGCATGGTCCCTCACCCCCAATCTGATTGCATGGTCCCCTCACCCCCAATCTGATGTGCATGGTCCCCTCACCCCCAATCCTGATGTGCATGGTCCCCTCACCCCCCAATCCTGATGTGCATGGTCCCTCACCCCCAATCCTATGCATGCCCTCACCCCATCTGATTGCATGGTCCCTCACCCCCATCCTGATGTGCATGGTCCCCTCACCCACCAATCCTGATGTGCATGGTCCCCTCACCCCCCATATCCTGATTGCATGGTCCCCTCACCCCCAATCCTGATGTGCATGGTCCCCTCACCCCCCAATCCTGATGTGCATGGTCCCCTCACCCCCAATCCTGATGTGCATGGTCCCTCACCCCCCAATCCTGATGTGCATGGTCCCCTCACCCCCCAACTCCTGATATGCATGGTCCCTCACCCCCCCAATCCTGATGTGCATGGTCCCCTCACCCCCCAATCCTGATGTGCATGGTCCCCTCACCCCCCCCAATCCTGATGTGCATGTTTCCCCTCGCCCACCATCCTGATGTGCATGGTCCCCTCACCCCCCCTATCCTGATGTGCATGGTCCCCTCGCCCACCAATCCTGATGTGCATGGTCCCCTCACGCCCCCCTATCCTGATGTGCATGGTCCCCTCGCCCCCCCCCACATCCTGATGTGCATGGTCCCCTCCCCCCAATCCTGATTGCATGGTCCCCTCACCCCCCAATCCTGATGTATGTCCCCCACCCATGGTCCCCTCGCCCACCAATCCTGATGTGCATGGTCCCCTCACGCCCCCCTATCCTGATGTGCATGGTCCCCTCGCCCACCAATCCTGATGTGCATGGTCCCCTCACGCCCCCCCTATCCTGATGTGCATGGTCCCCTCGCCCACCAATCCTGATGTGCATGGTCCCCTCGCCCACCAATCCTGATGTGCATGGTCCTCTCACCCCCCTATCCTGATGTGCATGGCCCCCTCACCACTATTAAACTGCACAGATACCCCAAAAAAACCAAACATTTATACTCACCTTTCATCCCTGTGCTCCAGCGCTGTTCCGTTCAGCTGGACGCCGGGGGAGGAGAGCGGCGCCAGAGTACGCGCATGCCCATACCGCGCGGTCCAGCGCCATATTGCTGAAGACACACTGTAAATGTGTCTTCAGCAAAATGGCGCCGGATAGCGCTATTGCACATGCGCGATCCGACGCGCACTCCTGGTCTCCTGCTCCGGGAGAAGAGAAGCGCCGTGGCAACGCTCCTCCCGGTCAGGTAAGTATGTGAGTATGGCGCCGGAGATCGCGGTATGCATCCAGTACGCATACCGCGATCTCTGGCGCCATACAGAGTACTCACCGCTCTGGATGCCTCACTCTGTCTGAAGCCAGACTGCGCAGGCGTGTCGCGCTTGCGCAGTCTATAAAGGCTTCAGACAGAGTGACGCTCCCACCATTATATTATAGATCAGCTGTAAAGCTTGGTGGAGCAGAGATGATGCAATGTGGTTGTTTTTTTAGGGGTTGTCAAAGTCTCTTCGTTCCAGTGAAGGAACATTTTGAAAGGGTTTTCAGAGTTTGGCAAAGGCCCCTTATGTCCATTTTTAAGGAAAATTTGAAGGGTTATTCTTCTGATCTAAAATAGTTAAAATTGCAAAATACTTGTAAAAACAACCAACTTTGCCTTTTACTTTCTGTTCTCAAAAACTGCAGAATTTTTAATTTTATTGTTTACTTATCTTTGCCTAGATTACTGGCCACCGCTGCAGTCAATCAAGGCAAGGAGTGCAGTGCTTTCAAGCTCTTTTCTGTAGAACTTGTAAGCCCTGCTCTGAAGTTGGCCAAACCATTAGGCATGGCCAGGTTCAGTGCCACTGAGCTTCTCCAATGCTGCAGAGGAAAAGATGCTTTATTATTCCAATAGTAATAATAAGAAAGGCTAAGGACACTTCATCAATATATGATCAACATAATCTACTATGGTTAGGTGTCATATACAGCTGTGCTCAAAAGTTTACATACCCTGGCAAAATTTTTACTTTCTTGGCCTTTTTTCAGAGAATATGAATGATAACACCAAAAAGTTTTCTCCATTCATGGTTAGTGGTTGGATGAAGCCATTTATTGTCAAACTACTGTGTTTTCTCTTTTTAAATTATAATGACAACTCAAAACATCCAAATGACCCTGATAAAAAGTTCACATACTCCATTTCTTAATACCATGTATTGCCCCCTCTAACATCAATGACAGCTTGAAGTCTTTTGTGGTAGTTGTGGATGAGGTTCTTTATTTTCTCAGATTGTAACGCTGCCCACTCTTCTTGGCAAAAAGTCTCCAGTTCCTGTAAAGTCCTGGGCTGATTGCGCGCTTGAGATCTCCCTAGAGTGGCTCAATGATATTGAGGTCAGGAGACTGAGATGGCCACTCCAGAACCTTCACTTTGTTCTGCTGTAGCTAATGGCAGGTCGAATTGGCCTTGTGTTTTGGATCGTTGTCATTGTCATGTTGGAACGTCCATGTACGTCCCATGCGCAGCTTCTGGGCTGATGATTGCAAATTTGCCGCCAGCATTTGTTGATAACATGCTGCATTCATCTTTCCTTCAACTTTGACCAAGTTTCCTGTGCCTTTGTAGCTCAAACATTCCCAAAACATCAGCAATCCACCTACATGCTTTATAGTACGAATGGTGTTCCTTTCATCATAGGCCTTGTTGACCTCTTTCCAAATGTAACATTTATGGTTGTGGCCTAAAAGTTCAATTTTGGTCTCATCACTCCAAATTACCTTGTTCCAGAAGTTTTGAGGCTTGTCTCTGTGCAGTTTTGCATATTGTAGGCGAGATACTTTGTGGCATTTGCACAGTAATGGCTTTCTTTGGTGACTCGACTATGCAGCCCATTTTTCTTTAAGTTCCTCCTTATTGTGCATCTTGAAACAGCCACACCACTAGCTTTCAGAGAGTCCAGTATTTCAGCTGATGTTATTTGTAGGTTTTTCTTTGCATCCCAAACAATTTCCTGGCAGTTGTGAACGAAATTTTTGTTGGTTTACCTGACCGTGGTTTTGTTTTTACAGAGCCCTTGATTTTCCATTTGTTAATCATAGTTTGAACGCTGCTGACTGGGATTATCAATTCCTTGGATATCTTTTTGTATCCCTTTCCTGTTTTATACCGTTCAACTACTTTTTCTCATAGATCCGTTGACAATGGTTTTGCTTTTCCCCATGACTCACAATCCAGAAAGAAATGTCAGTGGCTGGATGAAAGTTCCAAGAGTCTGTCTGGATCCCAGAAACTCACTCAGCTTTTATGCACACACATTGATTACAATCAAACAGGTCACAGGTGAGGATGTTACCCTTAGTAGCCATTCCAACCCATTTGTGTCAACTCCTGTGCATGTTATCAGCCCAAAATCACCAGGGTATGTAAACTTTTGATCAGGGTGATTTGAATGGTTTGGGTTGTCATTATGATTTAAAAAGAGAAAACACAATAAATGTCTTCACCCAACCACTAACCATGAATGGAGAAAATTTTTTAGTGTTATTGTTATGTCCCATGAATGAGACATTTTACAGACTGTCCTGTGTATTTACATGCTGTATTGCAGTCTCTCATATTGTTTACTGTTGCTATGTGTCCCTGTGTCTGCATAGCTGAAATCCTTCCTTTACATCAAGTTTGTCCCTTCTGTCTCTCTGTCTCCCTCTTCTGGTGTGATGTCATTTCCTTCTTCTTTCTCCTGTGTTTCATGCTCCATCTTGATTTTAGCAGATTCACATGTGTTTTCAGTCTGTCTGAAGAAAGTCTTTTTTACCTGCTGCTGTTTGTATGCATTCAACAAGAATTCTTAAAGAAATCAAAGTCTCTTCTGGATTCTTCATAACATGTGTGCCTGCAGCTGAGTTAAGCTATCTGCGATCGTCGCCAATTGTAAGTAGAGTGAAAGAGATCCGGCATCTCACAGAGCCATATTTACAGCCACAGGCCCCGGGGACAGAATAGTAAAAAAGACTCTTCAGATTCATCTGTAAAACCCACAGCTTCTATAAAGCTACAGAACTTCCTGCAGAGCATCCGCTCTCAACATATAAGAGTCTATACAGCTCCCCTTCTCCCTGTGAATCAGGATGGCTGAAGGAATGACTACACGTCTCTGCCAGACCCATTGTCAGAGGAAGAGTGCATAGACCCTGATCCACCATTTAGTGAGAAGGCTAGACATGTCACAAAGCCAACATGGAAAATAAGGGAGAATCTAGAATCCAGTAAACATGATCTTCTCCGTGCAACAGCAGAGCTATGGCAAAAACTCTTATGCCACATAAATAGCCTATCTCAGCCTGCTTCTCTCCAACGACCACTGGAGGGAGCTCTCGCACAACTGTGTTCAGATTATCAATGTTATGCAGAAATAACAGACCAATATATCGCAGTGTTAAAAAGACTTAACCCATCAGTTACCTGCAAAGAGCTGCAAGCTTTCCAAAAACTTAACTCTGAGAGAGAAAGCATGGTGCGCGATATAAAAGCCAAAACAGAGGCAAGAATCGCACTAATAGCCGAGATGTCATCTTGCATTTCTGGCTCTGCCAGACAGTCAAAGCGAACATCTAAGTCACGCTCTTCAAAATCCTCAACCCTCAGCGAACAGCTCATAAAAGCACGTGCGGAAGCTGAGGCCACTAAAATACAAGCTGCCTTTGCTCAAAAGGAAACTGAGATGAAAACTGAGGCCACTAAAATACAAGCTGCCCTAGAGGCCACTAAAATACAAGCTGCCCTAGAGGCCCTAGAGAAGGAAACTGAGATGAAAACTGAGGCCACTAAAATACAAGCTGCCCTAGAGGCCCTAGAGAAGGAACGCCAACACGCCATAGCCATGGCAAAGTTAAAGGTCCTGGAACAAGCCATCAGTGGGAGCCAAAGAGACAGCATCAGTTTAAGTGTTTTTGATACTGAAGACCCTCTTAAGCGTACTAGAGACTATGTACAAAGCCAACACAGCGCTATCCCTGCTCCTGCAATCCTTCCTGACCACACAGATGCTCCCCTGAAACAACAGGGTTTTGATACTGAAGACCCTCTTAAGCGTACTAGAGACTATGTACAAAGCCAACACAGCGCTATCCCTGCTCCTGCAATCCTTCCTGACCACACTGATGCTCCCCTGAGACAACAGGACACAGAGCGTTTATTCCCATCCTGCACCCAAGGTCAGTACAATTACAATACGCTGCCAATCTTGTATCCTGATCCACCTCTGTGCAACGAAATGTACCAGAAACCTGCAAATCACCAACTCTTATGCTCAGAATCCTACGTACAGGCCAATATGCAGGCCAGTCACCACACTCCGGTCAATCACACAATTCCAGTCCCATGTGTAGCAGAAACTAAGCTCATTAAGCCAGTTAATGGACTGAACGCCTACGCTGCCCCATACGTACCTGCATTCCCAGGTCAAATCACAGACTGTATGAACAAAGCTATCCAGCCAGCATCGGTCCTTCCAGAATCTAAGAATGCTGATATGACTGGCCTCGCAAGGTACATGATTCGGCGCGATCTAACTAAGACCGGTCTTACAGAGTTTGACGATAAACCTGAGAACTAAAGGGGTTGGAAGTGTACCTTTGAAACCACGATCAGTGATCTCGGCATCACCGCCGCTGAAGAGCTAGACCTGCTAATCAGGTGGCTTGGGCCACAATCCACGGATCGGGTCAAGAGACTTAAATCTGTCCACATCAGTAATCCCATTGCTGGTCTCACTGCTGCATGGAAGAGGCTAGAAAGAAGCTATGGCAGTCCTGAGGTCATAGAAAGGGCCCTGTTCAAACGACTAGAGGATTTTCCAAAGGTATCTAATAAAGACAGTACAAGGTTCCAAGAGCTCAGCGACCTCCTGTTAGAGCTTCAGCTGGCCAAAGCAGACCCATACCTTCCTGGCCTCAGCTACCTGGACACTGCTCATGGGGTAACCCCAATAGTTTCCAAGCTGCCGTCCAATATCCAAAATAAGTGGGCCATGCTTGGATCAAAATACAAAAGGGAAAACCAAGTCTCCTTCCCTCCATTTTCCTACTTCTGCGAGTTCATCGAAAATATTGCAGACTGTAAGACTGATCCAAGTTTTTCCTATGGAGAAACACAGCGACCCTGTTTCATCTACTAAACACGACAGTCCACGTCTTAACTACAGGAGACACCAAGCTCCAATGTCCATCAAGAAGACCGATGTTCTTCCGGCATCTTCAGTATCACAAGATAAGAGCGACAAAGGTGAGAAGGTTGAGAATCCTAATCGCCAGTGTCCAATTCACAAACTACCACATCCCCTGAAGAAGTGCATCGGCTTCAGGAAGAAGCCCCTTCAAGAACGAAAGGAGCTCTTGAAGAAGTTTGGAGTATGCTTCAGGTGCTGCGCCTCTACCGAACATCTTGCTAAGGACTGTGTCATCCCCATCAAGTGTCTAGCGTGCGACAGCGAAGACCACGTACAGGCGCTCCATCCATCACAGCCTGACTCTGCGTCTTCACCTTCTCCCACCACAAGCCATGGCGGGGAGAGTACAGACCAAGTGACAAGCCATGTTGCGGTATCTTCCTCATGCACCGATGTCTGTGGAGAAGGTCTTCGAGACAAGTCCTGTGCGAAGATTTGTCTGTCATGGGTGTATCCCAAGGGCCATCCAGAGAAGGCAGTCAAGGTGTACGTTAGCCTGGATGACCAGAGCAACAAATCATTAGCCAGGTCAGAACTCTTTGACTTGTTTGACTTAAAAGGAGACGTCTATCCCTACACCTTGGGCACCTGCAGCGGCGTTTTACAAACCTCTGGAAGAAGGGCCAGTGGCCTCATAATAACTTCTCTTGAGAAAGGCGCCACGGAGATACCACTACCCACGCTTGTAGAGTGTAACCAAATACCATTCAATAGGGAAGAAATCCCAACACCAGAAGTCGCTCTTCAGCATCCTCATCTCAGAATGATAGCCAAAGAGATGCCACCCCTGGATGATAAGGCAGACATCCTAATTCTCCTCGGCAGAGACATTATACGACTGCACAAGATGCGTCAACAAATCCACGGACTACTCAATGAACCATATGCCCAGCGCCTCGAGTTGGGCTGGGTCATCATTGGCAATGTCTGTAGTGACCAGACAAAGAATCAGAACGACATCTCCTCTTACAAAACCGTTATTACGTCAGATGACAACGACTTGTCCTCCCTGTCATACTCACGTCACCAATGGATGAAGGAGAAGTCAAACGACACTACGTGTCAACGGCAACCATCCGATATTTCAAGTCCGCTTTATCCTCGAGACTACAACCTCGAGATAACAGCATTCGATCCTTCAACCAAGGACAACAACTCACTACCTACAGAGGGAGACAAAGTGATCATCAGGGTCATGAGCATCAAACCCACTGAAGACAACTATAACAGCTGGGTAGCTCCCTCACCTTCTCTTCCAGCAAAGACTAAGTTGCCAAGGGATCCACAGCAAGTAACTGCTATGTTCCCAACCTTTGATACCCATCTCCATCACAAGCCTGGTCAAACCGAAGCCGTGCTAGACTTCAGTGCTCAGAGTGAGAGCCCCTCTCTCAACAGCCTACCTCTGACCGATGGTGCCAGCGTTTTCCCCACGCAATTCAGCCTCAGCTCACTGGCGGATGTTGAACAAGACACGTTCACTTCCCAAGCATCACCCTGTAAGGAACTTGCTATCGAACGAGGAGCCTCGCCTGTTGAAAACAGCATCGACGGTCCTCTCGGGTTTAAGACACCCATCGCAGTTCTAGGCAGGGTACCACTGAGACAGCTTGCTACTCCGGATATCAATGGGAACACTATGCTACCATCTCAGAGACAGCAAGGATGGGAGACGGCGAAGAAGTCTCTAAAGGCCTTACAACAAGTCCTGCCCCGTAGTTCTGTAAAGACTCTTTCAACCATCATCAAGAGACAAGTCTACCTTTCCTACGACATGTCTACGAAGACTACAGCTGCAGGAGCTTCTCCCAGTGCTTCAGAAACCGGCAAAAAGGTACAGAAGCTGAGCTCTCTTTACCCTGGACATCCTTTCAGCTGGTCAGCCATCCTATCTGCTGACATACATTTCAGGCAAATCATCTGCTGGCTCCTTCGAGCAGGAGTCACATGATCTTAGCTTCGTCTCTGAACTCAGCTCACGGCGGGGAGCCTACCGCCATATACTCCTCCAGCTGTATTGGAACATTGTAATATTTTAACTTTCTCCAGCGGATTATTGGGTTGGTGGAACTGTTTGAACGTTGCTGCTTCCCCAATCCGAAGATGGGTTTTCGTTTGGACTTGGACTATTCCGCTGTTGAGGACTTCATGCCTCCAACTGAACATTGGATCATGCCAATTGGACTTCAACTGTTGTTGTTATTACCTGCATGCTTGTTTTTTCCTTTTGTCTTTCAGGTCTACAGTGACATCTCCAGTCGACATCATAAAATTATGAAATCTATAGATTTCAGACGGGGAGTGTTATGTCCCATGAATGAGACATTTTACAGACTGTCCTGTGTATTTACATGCTGTATTGCAGTCTCTCATATTGTTTACTGTTGCTATGTGTCCCTGTGTCTGCATAGCTGAAATCCTTCCTTTACATCAAGTTTGTCCCTTCTGTCTCTCTGTCTCCCTCTTCTGGTGTGATGTCATTTCCTTCTTCTTTCTCCTGTGTTTCATGCTCCATCTTGATTTTAGCAGATTCACATGTGTTTTCAGTCTGTCTGAAGAAAGTCTTTTTTACCTGCTGCTGTTTGTATGCATTCAACAAGAATTCTTAAAGAAATCAAAGTCTCTTCTGGATTCTTCATAACATGTGTGCCTGCAGCTGAGTTAAGCTATCTGCGATCGTCGCCAATTGTAAGTAGGGTGAAAGAGATCCGGCATCTCACAGAGCCATATTTACAGCCACAGGCCCCGGGGACAGAATAGTTATCATTCATCTTCTCTGCAAAAAAGTTCAAGAAAGCAAAGATTCTGCCGGGGTATGTAAACTTTTGTGCACAGCTGTAGATAAGAAGGATAAGAGAGCAATGTGTTGATAAAATAATATCTTTCTTAAATAACAATGGTCTAAAGCAAAATATAAAAGACATTGCAGAAAAAGGCCTCCAAAATAGTGGGGAAAAGGTAGAATCAGCTGGTATTGCTAAAGTACACAGTGCAAGACAAAGAATAAAATACAAGCACCAATATAAAGGAGAAACAGGACAAATGTATAGTTCTTAAATGCAAGACCTGGCAAGGGTAAGGACTTAGTAAAGCTCTATAATATGGCTTTGTATATACTAAGTTTTGCAAATGCAATAATAATTACCTGCCTATAGAAAAAGTAGAAGGAACATAAGCCCAGAAAGGTATAAACAGGGGTTGGATTCAGCCGGTTCTCCCCGGTTCGATGGAACCGGTTGTTCAAAAAGCAGCCGGTTCCCCGAACCGGGGAGAATGAGAGCGGCGATCCGGAACTATTTTACACCTGAGAGTCGGCGGTTCCCTGTGCCAGCTGTCAAGCTGACAGCCAGCGCAGAGAAGCTGCTGCGTGCCGGCTCCCAGGGATCAATTGCACTGGCGTCTATATACAGACGCCAGTACAATTGAAGCTCTGACTGCGGGTCAGAGCGACGCCAGCAGCGTGATCAGGTCATGTGATCGCGCTGCTGACGTCACTGGCCGGCGGCGGCAAGGTGGGGGAACGATGGTGGTAAGTGTGCTCCAATATGGAGCTGAAGATACCACCGAAGATGGGGGGGGCATAATGTGTGAGTATGGGGGGGTGAATTTAGAGTGGGGATGGGGGGTTACTTTATGTGTGGGATGGGGGGATTTTGGGGGATTGGGGGGGCTATTTTATGTGTGGGGGCTGGGATTTGGAGTGGGGATGGGGGACTATTTTATGTGTGGGGGGATTTGGAGTGGGGATGGGGGGCTGTTTTATGTGTGGGGGATTTGGAGTGGGGATGGGGGGCTGTTTTATGTGTGGGGATTTGGAGTGGGGATGGGGGCTATTTTATGTGTGGGGGGATTTGGAGTGGGGATGGGGACTATTTTATGTGTGGGGGGATTTGGAGTGGGGATGGGGGACTATTTTATGTGTGGGGGGATTTGGAGTGGGGATGGGGGGACTATTTTATGTGGGGGATTGGGGGGGGATGGTGGGATTTATGTGGGGGATTTGAGTGGGGTGGGGGCTATTTTATGTGTGGGGGGATTTGGATGTGGGGCATGGGGGGCTATTTTATGTGTGGGGGGATTTGGAGTGGGGATGAGGGGCTATTTTATGTGTGGGGGGATTTGGAGTGGGGATGGGGGCTATTTTATGTGTGGGGGGATTTGGAGTGGGGATGGGGGCTATTTTATGTGTGGGGGGATTTGGAGTGGGGATGAGGGGCTATTTTATGTGTGGAGGGATTTGGAGTGGGGATGGAGGGCTATTTTATGTGTTTGGGGATTTGGAGTGGGGATGAGGGGCTATTTTATGTGTGGGGGGATTTGGAGTGGGGATGAGGGGCTATTTTATGTGGGGGGATTTGGAGTGGGGATGGGGGCTATTTTATGTTGGGGGGATTTGGAGTGGGGATGAGGGGCTATTTTATGTGTGGAGGGATTTGGAGTGGGGATGGAGGGCTATTTTATGTGTGGGGGGATTTGGAGTGGGGATGAGGGGCTATTTTATGTGTGGGGGGATTTGGAGTGGGGATGAGGGGCTATTTTATGTGGGGGGATTTGGAGTGGGGATGGGGGGCTATTTTATGTGTGGGGGGATTTGGAGTGGGGATGGGGGGCTATTTTATGTGTGGGGGATTTGGAGTGGGGATGGGGGGCTATTTTATGTGTGGGGGCTGGGGATTTGGAGTGGGGATGGGGGGCTATTTTATGTGTGGGGCTGGGGATTTGGAGTGGGGATGGGGGTATTTAATATGTGTGGGGGGATTTGAGGGTACTGAAGAGTATGTATGTATGAGGAAACAGTATGGGGGATGGTTGCAGACAGTATGGGTGAACGGGTGAATGTATGTGGACACAGTCTGGGGAGTCAGGGGTATGTGTGAGCAGACAGTATTGTGAGGGGGTAAATATATGAGGAGACAGTATGGTGAACAGGGGGGATGTGAGAGGAGACAGTGTGAGGAGGGAGGGAATAGTGTGAGGCGACAGTATATTGCAGATATTTTTATTTAGGGGCATTATAATGACTCTTCTGTCTTTAAGGGCATCGTGAGGAGAGTTGGTGCAGAAGAGCGGAGAAGATGGAGGTCTGCAGAGACGGCTGTGGATGAGAAAACTCATCATGGGATCTGGACAAGATGAAGAAAAGGAGAACGACTCCAGAGACAGCGTCATCTATAAGGTACCTGGATGTAAATATTAATTGTGATACTGACTAATTCTCATGTCTTTATTTGTTAGGAGCATTAAAGGGGTTCTCCAGGTCTGTGTCACATAGAATGACTGCAGACTCAGCACAAACCTGGACAGCCCCTTTAATGCTCCTAACATAAATAAAAACATGAGAATTAGTCAATTTCTGAATTCTCACAGTGAGCATTGCACGCTGTTAGGATTTTCTCATGCCGGTGATTTACATACATGTGGTCACATGCTGACTAGACATGTGTGGCCTCACTCAATGAAAATGAACGGAGCGAGGCCGGGCACGTCTAGTCGGAATGTGGCCAGAAGTATATAAATCACATGCTTGTGCTGACATGACCGTGTACTCTCGCCACCGGTAAGGGAGAACCCTAAAAGTGTGCAGAGCATTAGTTGTGAGAATTCAGAAGTTGCAATGTCAGGATTCAGCTCTGCAGGCTCCAGCAGTCATCATATGGACACTTCACTCATATGCCATTTTCATACTTATGGTCCTGTGACAACGAGCTTCTCCTCCTGCTTCTCTCAGTTTTTCACTGAACATTGAGAGCCTTAGGGAGAGCAGCTCGTCGGTACATGACTAAGTGTGCAAATCGCATGTGTGCGGGGGGGGCGGGCGCCGAAACAAATTCTTGCCCGGGTGCCAGAAAGCCTAGATACGCCTCTGGCCGCAACACACCGCCAGCCCCAGCCCCCGCGGACTGATCTCTGCAGTGCGGCGATTGGGTAGCGGCGCGCCACGGCCATCTTCAGTCACGAGGAGGAGCTGAAGAGAGAGGAGAGAGCAGAGGCTGCGAGGCAGAGCTGCAGAGTCTCTGAGGTACTGTGTGTGTGAGCAGCTAGCTGCCTGAGCTGCGGCGCTACCTGGGGCTGGCCTGGCCTGGAGACTATTTGGGCAGTATGTGCCAAGTTCTATTTGGGCAGTGAGTGTAGTATGTCACTGTATTATTTGGGGCTGGGCAGTGGGCCCTCAGCACTGTATGACAGTGTGAAACAGCTGCCTGAGCTGCGGCGCTGCCTGGGGCTGGCCTGGCCTGGAGACTATTTGGGCAGTATGTGCTAAGTTCTATTTGGGCAGTGAGTGTAGTATGTCACTGTATTATTTGGGGCTGGCAGTGGGCCTCAGCACTGTATGACAGTGTGAGCAGCTGCTGAGCTGCGGCGCTGCTGGGGCTGGCTGGCTGGAGACTATTTGGCAGTATGTGCTATTGGGATATGTCACGTATTTTTGGGCACTGTATGAGGTATTATATGAGCATATGTGATGATATATTTGGGCACTGTATTGTTTGAGCATTATGTGACGGTATTATTTGGGCACTCTGTGACTGTATTATTTGGGCACTGTATTATTTAGGCACATTCAGTGCCAGGAGCCCTTCCTTCTTGCCTGCGGCTCCTTAGCTGCTGCAGAACCTCATTTTAAAGAGGGAAGGGAAGGAGAGTGGAGTGGTTTTTGTGAAGCTATGAGGGGCTGCCTTGCTGCTGCAGAACCTGTTTTTGCCTAAAACCTTTTATGTGGAAAAAATTAATCACACCTGGATCCTGCAGTTCCTCCAGGACTACAAGTCCCAGCAGAACGTGGGGAGCAGTGATGTAATCCTTCAGCCTCTGACTAGCTATACCTCCCCCCTTCTTTAAAAAGAGGTTCTGCAGCTGCGGAGGGAACATATATGTATGAATCACAACCCAGCTGCTGCAGAACCTCTTGAGGGAATCCCATTCCGCAGGCTTCGGGTGTGGCTTCAAAAATGGGTGTGGCTTTAAAAGGGTGTGGCTTAAAATGGGTGTGGTTTACCGACGCACAAACACAGAACCTGTGTTAAAAATTTGAATCCCACCCCTGGGTATAAATGAGATAAGGTGCTTCTTATTTATTATAAGCCATAAAGGCTATTTTCTTTGATTCACATGTACCAGCTTATCACATTAAATGAGCAGGTATATTTAACCCCTTAGTGACAGAGCCATTTGACCAGGCCAATTTTTACAATTCTGACCACTGTCACTTTATGAGGCTATAACTCTGGAACGCTTTAACGGAGCCCGCTGATTCTGAGAATGTTTTTTCGTGACATATTGTACTTCATGCTAGTGGTAAAATTTCTTCGATATGACTTGTGTTTATGAAAAAATGGAAATATGTCAAATTTTTAAAATTTAGCAATTTTCAAACTTTAAATTTTTATGCCCTGATATCAGAGATATACAGTATGTCACACAAATTACTTCATAAATAACATTTCCCACATGGCTACATTACATCAGCACAATTTTGGAAACAAAATTTTTTTTTTTAGGAAGTTATAAGGGTTAAAAGTTGACCAGCGATTTCTCATTTTTACAACAAAATTCAAAAAACCATTTTTTTTTTTTTAGGGACCACATAACATTTAAAGTCACTTTGAGGGGTGTACATGACAGAAAATACCCAAAAGTGATACCATTCAAAAAACTGGACCCCTCAAGCTGCTCAAAACCACATTCAAGAAGTTAATTAACCCTTTACGTGCTTCACATGAACTGAAGCAATGTGGAAGTAAAAAATTAACATTTAACTTTTCTTTACAAAAAATTTACTTCAGAACCATTTTTTTTTGATTTTCACAAGTGTTCAAAGAGAAAATGAACCACAAAATTTGTTGTGCAATTTCTCCTGAATATGCCAATATGCCATATGTGGTGGTAAACCACTGTTTGGGAGCACGGCAGAGCTTGGAAGGAAAGGAACGCCATTTGACCTTTTCACTGCAGAATTGGCTGGAATTGAGATCGGACGCCATGTTGCATTAGGAGAGCCCCTGATGTGCCTAAACAGTGGAAACCCCCACCAGTGACACCATTTTGGAAACTAGACCCCCTAAGGAACTTATCTAGATGTGTGGTGAGCACTTTGAACTCCAAAGTGCTTCACAGGAGTTTATAACGTAGAGCTGTAAAAGTAAAAAATCATATTTTTTTCACAAAAATTATCTTTTCACCCCCAATTTTTTATTCTACCAAAGGTAGCAAGAGGAATTAAACCCCAAAAGTTGTTTTGCAATTTGTCCTGAGTATGCTGATACCCCATATGTGGGGGTAAATCTATATTTGGGTGCACGGCAGAGCTCGGAAGGGAAGGAGCGCTGTTTGACTTTTTCAACGCAGAATTGGCTGAAATTGAGATCGGACGCCATGTTGCCTTTGGAGAGCCCCTGATGTGCCTAAACAGTGGAAACCCCCCACAAGTGACACCATTTTGGAAACTAGATCCCCCAAGGAACTTATCTAGATGTGTTGTGAGAACTTTGAACCCCCAAGTATTTCACTTCACTTTTTTTCCACAAAAATGATATTTTAGCCCGCAATTTTTTATTTTCACAAGGGTAACAGGAGAAATTGGACCCCGAGACTTGTTTTCCAATTTGTCCTGAGCACCCTGGTACCCCATATGTTCCCATAGGAGGGGAACCACTGTTTGGGAACATGTTGGGGCTTGAAAGGGAAGTAGTGACTTTTGGAATGCAGACTTTGATGGAATGGTCTGTGGGCATCATGTTGCGCTTGGAGAGCTTCTAATGTGCCTAAACAGTAGAAACCCACCACAAGTGACCCCATTTTGGAAACTAGACCCTCCAAGTAGCTTATCTAGATGTGTGGTGAGCATTTTGAACCCCTAAGTGCTTCACAGAAGTTTTTAACGCAAAGCCGTGAAAATAAAAAATCATTTTTTTCCTCAAAAATGATTTGCCCTGAGTACGCAGATGCCCCATATGTGGGGGAAACCACTGTTTGGGCGCACGGCAGAGCTCAGAAGGGAGGGAGCACCATTTGACTTTTTGAACGCAAAATTGGCTGAAATCAATGGTGGCGCCATGTCACGTTTGGAGACCCCCTGATGTGCCTAAACAGTGGAAACCCCTCAATTTTAACTCCAACCCTAACCCCAACACATCCCTAACCATAACCCTAATCACAACCCTAACACTAACACACCCCTAACCCTAATCCCAACCCTAACCATAACCCTAACCACAACCCTAACTTCAACACACCCTTAACCCTAATCCCAACCCTAAGGGTATGTTTCCATGCTGTGTGCTGGCAGCGTTTTGGACGCAGGGGATACCCAGCTTCGCCCAAAGCGCTGCAGGCTTTTGTACACTCGGTGTACCGCATCCTATGCAAAGATTGGTTATTTATCTTGCAGACATGGAGTGTCTCCGCAAGATAAATAGACATGCTGCAGTCTAGAAAGACGCGCCGCATGTCCGTAATTTCAGGTGTGACACCCACGTCCCTGCATGCATAGTGGAGACGTGATTTCATAAAATCCCCTCCAATATGCTGTAACATGTGGACGCTGTGGATTGAACGCTACAGCTGTACACAGCGTTCAATCCGCTGCAAATCTTACAACATACTCTACGTTGAAACATACCCTAACCATAACCCTAATCCCTAAACCTAATTCCAACCCTAACCCTACTCCCAACCATAACTCTAATCCCAACCGTAACCCTAATCCCAACCCTAACCCTAACTTTAGCCCAATTCACTTTAGCCCAATTGTAACCCTAATGGAAATAAATATATATTTTTATTTTATTATTTTTCCCTAACTAAGGGGGTGATAAAGGGGTTTTTATTTTTTTGATTTTGATCACTGTGATAGGGTTTATCACCGTGATCAAAATGTACCTGGAATGAATGAATGGAATCTGCCGGGTGCCGGCCGGCAGATCTCGGCGGTTGCACTGCGCATGTGCCCACCATTTTCTTTACAGGAAGAAGACGCTGGGAGCTGCGGGAGCCGTGGGATGACACCGGGAGGTACGGGGGACAGATCGGGGGACCCGGGGACTCTGCGATCACATCAGAGGAGAGAGAATTTAAATTCGAAATTGCGGCTTTTTTTGTTGCGGTCGCCGTTATAGGGTTAATAATGGTGATCGCAACACCGGGGTCAGTAAATACCGACCCAAATCATGTTCTCTGGGGTCTCACCTACCCCCAGCAGCCGAGACCTTGGAGAAATTCCGACTCTGGGGGGCGCTATTTACTTTTTCCACAGCGCCATGAATTCACGAGCTATGGTTTAAGTACCCTTAACTACCTCCGTTAAAAGACGTATCGGTGGTTGTTAAGGGGTTAATGTCATAGACGTTCATATTGATTAGGTACCTGTTCTGAGAACGGTACTGTGAAGCTGTGCAGTGAGATCAGCCGCCCCGCGATGGGATCCTTTGCAGCAGCTGATCTTATCTATATGGCACCTTACCATAGTAGATTATGTTGAGTAGCGAAAAAGTTGCCTCCGCTTGCAGCATGACTGTTGCTGCCACTTGTCAAATCTGTCAATCAGTCATGAAGCCCTCCTTAAGATCAAAAGCTTTTCTTGTCCTGATGAAGAAGTCTGTAGCACTTTGTAATGAGTTGACTTTTCAGGAATACCACTACTTCCATTTGTAAGAATGTCCTGACCGTTTACCTTAAGAGGATCGGGCAACAAATACACACTGCTTACATTATTTAATAGATATTGTAGACCTGTTGAGTGAGGCTGGTGTATTTGCTTTGGAAATCTATGACAAATGATTTTAAGACGATCATTATTCACAGAAATTGTAGCAGTGATGTTATCTTCTGACCTTCTTAACATTAATTATAAGTCATAAATAAAACAGACCTGTATAGAAACTTTTCACAGATAGGAAGAAGTAAATAACATTTTTCGATTTTCCAGCTAAATATTGCATTTATTATAAAATGAGCAACCAGGTAAAAGGGAAGTTTTACACAAGATCTTGTTTACGAGTAATATACGCAATGACTACTATATAATTTTATGTTTAAGCATCTGTCGCACAATTGCTATAAAATCCTTTGAACTGCAGTTAAGCAGCAATGTTCCCCAAATGAACACAACTCTGCAATTGCTTATTCTAGAAAAGGAAGAAATGACACGGAAAACGTAGAGAAGAGCACCTGTCACTTGGGCAGAACAGCCTCGCGCTTTTCAGCTCTGTCATTTTCCCCCTTTTTATGGTCAGGAATATAGAGATTTATGCAAGGTACAGGCCGCTCGGTCCACCCAGCCTGCTCCTTAATCCTAATTACCTAGACTGTAAATTGTTCTTGGTTTGAAATCTTTACTCTAATTGCATTAGTTCCTGTGGGTTCTGATGTCAGTCTCAGCTATGATGACAGGTTGATTAAGATGTTGCTGAGCAGTAATAATGGAATTGCCTATATATGGGATCCTTTTGTCTGTCTTCATAGTTTCTTTTTAATAGCCTTATAATTTAAATCACTTGTTTGTAGTTCAAACTACTCTCTCCTATTATTGGGTGACCGGGTGAATTGTGGGAATGTTATTTGTGCACATGTAAGCTCATCAGGGAAAGGCACTTTTTCCTATTTCATCCAGTCTGCTATGGTTGGAATAATTTGTTCTCTAAATCTGTATTGACAATTTGGAGAATTGAATGATAAAATATTTTTTTTATTTATTATTATTGTTATTATAAAGGCTCATACAGAGTACCATAGTTTCGGTCCGCGTGCTATCCGACAAAACATCGGGTCACGTCCGGACCAATGTTATTAAATGAGGTCGTGCACATGTTGGAAGTAAAAAATTGCGCATGCACGATTTACCTCCTATACTTATAATCGGATCGCACTCAGTCACTCAAAGTGTGATTTGCATAACTGGACCAATTTTCTCGGATATTGAGAAAACAGTCATCTGCACTTGCCCTTATTATTATTATTACTAATATACTGTATGATAATATAATAATAATAATAATTATTAATAATATAATACATAATCATATCATATATTAATATTTAAGGCTTTCAAGAACCCTGTAAACAAGGTAATTTGGCTGACGGAAACTGCAGCTAGTCAGATATATCTGTTAGGTTACATTCACACGTTCAGTATTTGGTCAGTATTTTACATCAGTATTTGTAAGTCAAAACCAGGAGTGGGTGATAAATACAGAAGTGGTAACGAGTTTCTATTATACTTTTCCTCTGGTTGTTCCATTCCTGGTTTTGGCTTACAAATATGGATGTAAAATACTGACAAAATAATGACCGTGTGAACGTGGTCTTATTGTAAAATTACATTGCAGTCATTCACATGCATGGCATCATTCTTCTCACTGGATAATCATTCAACCCTAGAGGACAGTGGTTGTCCTCAGTAGAGCACCCCTTTAATAAAAATAAAATGACAATATATTCACAGATGGATACATAGCACACATCAATGGAAGGGCACACAACATGAGTTAAGTACAATGCAGGAGAGAATGGGTAGTAACCGATGGATGATGCAAGGAGACCAAGAATATTTCTAGGAGGTTCATTCCCAAGCATTTCAAAGTTCAAGTACTTTGTGGTGTTAGGTGCCAGAGGGCAGTAGCCGTGGGTGAGCTGCTGCTCCATGTCATCCTGGCACTTTACAGGAAATATGTGTCCCAGGACAAATGTGCTGTTGAGCATGGTGTGCGCTGCACTCACTTGTAGGCCACAGACCTAAGCTGTCTCCAGGACCTCAGTTTCAGGAGACACCACACATGAATTAGGGGACACCCAGGTTGTTGCATGACAAAGAAGATTACTCAACAGTCCACATGCTTCAAATTGCAAATTGTAGTATTGGACACAACAGTTTCTGTTTCTTGTTTCCACAGCATTGTACACTTCCAGATTTTCCTTTTGTTCCACTTGGACTATTATTTATTTCACTGATCGTGTCAGTCCCAGCTCAGTCCCACAGTACGTCCAAAGTCCATTACTTCTCCCATTTGCAATTCCACGTCAATCTTCACCTGTATGGAAAGGGTTACGGTGCTCACCATCACACCAGGATTGAGGTTTCAGCTTCAGACGTTATAGGAGTTTATCTGCCCAGGGAGTTCTAGTAATGCCTCATACTGCCCAGAACAACGTGTATTCACTCCTGCATTCAGACCTCACTTCCTACTCGAATTTGAACTTGGCCCATTCTAATTATCTACAGGAAGCAGTAACTTGCCCTTACGCTAAGCATATCCCATTATGGGCTAGTCCCAAACATTAACACTTTCTTACCTTAATGTCGCTACTTAACTACAGTCACTATTTTATGTCCTAAGACCTAAATGATATCTTACCTTATACTATCCTATACCATACACTACCAACACTAGGCATTACCTTTACATTACTTATACATTATGGATTGGCATATCACAATACACAATATATATCAAAAGACACAGCACATTTTTGCTTTAAACTTACAGGGTTAGTAATCTATACACACAAAAAAAAGAGCATGAACCGCACCTCCAAAAATCATACATTGATCTAATGCAGCTAGGCAAAAATTTATATAACTGAACATGAGGTTTTTAGGATCAGAGTGTATGAAGCCCACTGCAACGTCACGGCAAACCTTGCAATAAAGGCTAATTAGCTGTGAGCTGATATTAATAGACTGGAAAGCTACATATTTATTGCCACCTTCCACAGACTATTAAGATCAGCTGTCTGCTTTCCCTCATTTGGTTTATAAAATTAAGGGGGACCCCACTCAATTTTTTCCTTTTATTTTATTATTAGCTAAATACATGTACAGTAAGCTACATACTCACTGCACTAATTATACATCTCACTGACATTTCTATCTATCTACAGTTCCAACATGACAACGATCCAAAACACAAGGCCAAGTTGACCTGTCATTGGTTACAGCAGAACAAAGTGAAGGTCCTGGAGTGGCCATCTCAGTATCCTGACCTCGATATCATTGAGCCACTCTGGGGAGATCTCAAGCATGCAGCTCATGCTAGACAGCCCAGGAATTTACAGGAACTGGAGGCTTTTTGCCAAGAAGAGAGGATAGCTTTACCATCTGAGAAAATAAAGAACCTCATCCACAAGTACCACAAAAGACTTTAAGCTGTCATTGATGTTAGAGGGTGCAATACACGGTATTAAGAAATGGGGTATGTAAACTTTTGATCAGGGTCATTTGGATGCTTTGGGTTGTCATTATGAGTTAAAAAGAGAAAACACAGTAGTTTGACAATAAATGGCTTCACCCAACCACTATCCATGAGTGGAGAAAAAGTTTTGGTGTTATCATTTATATTCTCTGAAAAAAGGCCAAGAAAGCAAAAATTTTTGCCCGAGTATGAGCACAACAGTATATATCTATTCTATTATGATGGTTCAAACTGAATTTCCTGTACTCGGCTGATGAAATGTCAGGTTTCCTACGAGATGGGTGCATAAAAATCGTATGGCACACACATGGTCCATGTGCCGTGTGATTTTTTTTTTTCTCGCACAGATTGACTTGCATTGGCAAGTCTCGTCCACCATACGCAGATACTCGCAGCATGCTGTGATTTTCTGCGATTTTTTTTTCTGAGCCCTGAGAAAAAAAATCACAGATGAACACAGTCAATATCGTTCAATAACATTAATATCATTCAATAACATTAGTCAGAGTGCAATCCAATTTTTTTATTGGATTCCACTCGTCCGATTTAATCCCAGATTATTATGAGACCTAACTGATTTGGCTGTTGGCAAGTAATGCTCACATGAGGCAAACCCTTGGAACCTTGTTCAAACGTCCACATTGTAGCCAAGTGTACTCTGCTGCTGTTAGGTACTGGTGTAAAATATTCAGAGCAATCATCAGACATTACACTGGAAGAGGAAGCTGTGGAGACATGGGGGTCAGTGGTTGCGCAAGTCCGCTGGCTCAAGACCGCATGGACCAGGGATCATCCCACTGAACGCCCGCTCTCCTTTCACCGTGGGCATAATACTACTCAGACAACACACAGGGTAAGAGTAAAACAGTGAGGAAATACTTTATTGAACCACAAAACAGGTAAATAGCACATAGAACAGTCCAAGCAAAATACCCAAGATTGTGCAAAATTACAGAGTCAAACTCTTCCGTTGACTCACTGGGATAAGAGGAATTGTGACTTCAGAGCTTCCAGGGTCAACGACCCCCACCTGTGGCATGCACAGAGAGGAGGTAACGACAAGTTTAGGAAGCTGACAGTCCATTCAGTTACAAGGCCAGGTGACCAGAGGGTCACAACTTGGCTTCTCCAAACATCTCCTTGCAGCCAGGTGACCAGTGGATCCCAATCCTGGCTTTCCCAAACGTATCCATGGGTTCAGTGATGGTCAATGGAGCAGATCTGTATTTTCAGCTTGGGCCATGGTCCCCTAAGCTGGTATTCTGTAGAATGTCAAATCTGTGTCCCTCGTGATGGCGGCATGATGCCCAGGCTGCTGTCCTGTAGAGTGTTCCTGGATGTGATTTTGTACAGAGTCTCTGGTTCTTTGGATCTCATCTTTTATCCAAATTGGCATTGTTTTTACTCCTCTGTTTTGCAAGTCAACAAGCCACAGGGTCCCACACAATGGTTAATCAAAATATTATCAAACACCGATTGTTCAATGATCCTGCATCCCTGTCTTGCAAAGATAGAAGACAATAAGCTGTAGGATCTGATATAAGAGGCAAGAAAAAATAGAACTTGGCACTCGTTTGCAATGCGGAAATAATATAGTTATTGCACAAATAGAAAAAACAAAAGGATCCACATAAAAAAAGTTGACGTTTTGGCCTAATTGGTCTTCCTCAGAACATATGGCCGATCAATAGTGAATAATAAATGCTGTATACTGTAAAGGCAGTGAATTCTACAGTAGTAATGAGACAGCCCATGCTGCAGAGAAAAGCACAACCGTGCTGGGGAAAGCGCATATGTTCTAAGGTAGGTCATTTAGGCCAAAACTTCAACGTTTTTTTTATGTGGAACCTTCTGTTTTTTCTATTTGTGCAATACATATATTATTTCAGCATTGAAAAGGAGTGCCAAGTTCTATTTTTTCTTGTATATGGGGTGGAACCCTACTTGAGCAACCTATAAGAGTGCCACATAAGCCTAATACAGACTGATATAAGAGGTAAACATCAACCACTCAAAAATATCAAAAATCAACATTTAAGACTCGTATAACAACAGTGTATGTTTCTTAACCAACTGAAGAACAAGCGCATAAATTCAAAAGTCAACATCAAAATAATATTCTATGTCTCCTGGATTACTGAATTTGTGTCTGGATAATTAAGATTAAATGCTGTGTCATCACAGAAGCCCTCGGTTTTTCCTGGTGCAAAACAATGCCCGGCCTCATGTGGTCAAAGTGTGAAGGCAGTTCCTGGATGATGAAAGCTCTGATGCCATTGACTGGCCCTTACATTCCCTAGACCTGAATCTAGGGGTGTCCCATCCCATCGATGGTGGCAGTCCATGCGGCCGTTATGTGGTCCGTGAGTCGGGGGGGCCCATTGCCACTCTGCACTGGACTACTTCTCCTCCACCTTTCAATACAATTTCAGCGGTATCATCATCCTCAGGGCTTGGATACCATTTAGTAGAATGGTGGATCAGGGTGCCAAAGGCTCCGTGATCCCCTAATCAGCCTGTCCCGGTTAGTCTGACATTCTGTGCACTGCAGTTGTGATGAAGTCACTTCATCGTACCTGCTGTGTTGAAGCGTACACTGCATGGAGGGGAGGAACACAGCCATGGAACGGGCTTGATGAGTATATTTTTATGTCAGTAATTCTGGGGGCCATCATACTAAATGAAGGTCTGGTGATGGCCAATCATACTGAACGGGTGCCTGATTAGGGCCAATAATACTGAATTGGGGTTCTGGTGGGGGTCAATCTTACTGAATTGGTGGCTAGTGGGGGTCAATCATACTCGATTGGGGCAAATCATATTGAATGGGGGTCTGGTGGAGGTTAACCACATTGAATGGACATTGTACTTAGCGGGGGCTTTTGGGGCCATAATACTGATTGGGGGACTTTTTGGGGCTACTATACTGGGTTGGGGCTATTATACAAAGTGGGGTGGTTGGTGGGGGCCATTATACTCAATGGGAGGCAGTGAAAACCATAACACTGTGTTAGAGGTTGTGGGGGACTGTGAGGGCCCCCTATTGAATTGGGAACTGTGAGGGTACCCATATTGAGTTGAGGATTGTGGTATTCCTTATTCTGTATAGCTGGCTGCGAGGGTCTTCATCCTTTGCTGGGGCTGTGGAGGCCATAATGCTATGTGAGGGGTTGTGGGCATCCTTATGCTGAGAGGTGGGTTGTGGGGACCATCATACTGAGTCGAGAATTGTGAGGGCCATTATACTGTGTGAGGAGTTGTGGGTGCCATTATACGGAATGGGGACCCTCAGAGTGTATGAGGGGATGTGGAAGCCCTCATACTGTGTAGGCAACCATGGGGGCCGTTATGATGAATATGGGGCTGGAGGAGCATGTTAGGGGAGGCACATCATGCTGTGGGGGTATTATACTGTGTTAGTGGTACTGGGAGAAAAGGACATGAAACACATCGACAATAAAAGCCCAGTATAGTCAATAATGTATTAAAGTTTAAATGTACTTTATTGAAGTCAACACATGGGTATAAAAATACAGGACCACACACCAAGAATTTATTAAAGAAATATATCACAATAGGGAGTCATATTTTGATAATATAGTACAATGACAATATAAGAATAGGACCATACATGAGGAAGAGTGTATACATATCTGTCAATATGGCATATATCACCAGTTAGCAATAAATGTATGGTCCTACTATGTTACTTGACCACATCTTTGTATTAGCTCTTTGTACTACGAGCCCTCTTGGTATCTGACCTCGGACCTCATAACTACCCCGTCTCACGGCTTGTCCATGAGTAGTGACTCAGCATCACAACTAGTTTCTTTCAATACAAGTGAATTAACAGCGGCCGAGATTGTCTGGTCGGTATGTGACCACATGTATGTGAATTGTGACCAGCCCCTCTCACTGGCAATACCAGTATATCCTGACAGTGTGCGCACCACACGCTGTCAGGATTTTGAAGACTGCAGTCACATAGAGGGATTACAGACTTTTATCAGAAGACGAGAAAACCAAGTTACTTTTTTTCAGTGGTGCAGATAAGGTAAATTTAATGAAATAGTCAATGGTTTTGAACATGAAACACCATAAGTGATCTAGAAATAGTTTTAAATTGATAGATTAAGTTATTATTGAAATTTGGAGACCCATGATGAGCTTAATTTCCAGCAGAAATATTCTAACATGAAATTACTATTTTATTGCTTGAAATTTGTAGTTACTAAACAAGTGGCAAAAAATGAGTCCTGTCCCAGAATAAGACCTGGATACGCCATGGCAGCTGTGACTAAACCACACAAAGTCAATCTGTTCCCGGCCTTTGTAGAAAAACTTGTATTTATTAAAGGCTGCAGTTTGTTCTGTCTTTTCAGCTACTGTACGGGCCGGATTGGGGTGCTGCAAAAACTACAAAGCAGCCCTTGTTGTGAGTAATGTGACTCACATGTCAGACTCTTATTTGCTGTCAGTGGCTTTATTAAAGTCTACAGTTTCAGACCCTAGAACCTTGCCTATTGTATTCCAACCCCAGATATTACGTGGGAGCCTTTACATTTACCTGGACCGCACAGAGCAGTACGTGTGTGCACAGCAATTACCTTTACTTTGTTCTCTCTAGTACTGTTATTTTCCAGAACAGATTTATCCCCATTTATTTTTGTCATTTATAAAGTTTGAGGACTATTCTAAAATGAATCACCTAATATTATGATGCAGGGATGTCTAAAAGTGAAGAGACCTTAACTGTAAGATATCCCACCAAAATCTTAGAGAAAAAGTCAGGAATATCCAATTAACAAAGTATTCACATACATGTCATTAGCAATTCTGTTCTGTTGCTTTAGGTAACATTTGTTTCTTGAAAGCTGCATGGTTTTTAATTCAGTTTAAGGCCACGTTCACAAATCTATGTGTTACAGTCCAAATTCGGACTATGTTTCACGGACTGGTTATGGTCTCCTGACTTGAACTTCAGAGCCTTTTCTATGCCTATGAGGCTTTCAAGTTCTGGTCAGGAGACCCCAGGCCAGTCCGTGAATCATGGTTCACATTTGGACCGTGACACACGGATGTATGAATGCGGTTAAACATTAATTGTCACCCAGCTTTCCCAGAATCGTGGATGGAATATCTGCTTTAATTACCTAAGTCACTAGTCTGCAAAGGTGGATATAAAGGACATTTTGGACCGCTTTCTCTCAACCATATGTAGCTAAGTAATATATTAGTATAATTTGTAACAGTAAAGGTTTGCTAAAAGGGGTTTATTCCACTAAAACATTTTTCACCTATTCACATGATGCATGATAAATATGATTGCTATGAGCCCTATTGCAGTTACCCCATGTGATTATTACAATGAGAGTCCTGAGCCTCCTGCCATTGTGCAATGGACCAGTTCTCACACCTGTGCCTTGCTGCTCCTTTCAATGTCTATGGGGCTAATGGAAATATCTGAGCACTGGTGGTGCCGCAAAAATTTATGATGATGCATGATTAAATATGATTGCTGTGAGCCCTTTTGCGTTTACCCCATGTGATTATTACAATGAGAGTCCTGAGCCCCCTGCAATTGTGCAATGGACCAGTTCTCACACCTGTGCCTTGCTGCTCTATTGAATGTCTATGGGGCTAATATATCTGAGCACTCAGGACCCATGAACATTGAATGGAGTGGCACGTTGCACGTGTGACCACCAATTTATATAAACTCCTCCTCACAGTCTGTGTGGGGACATCAGAAAGCATCCATTTATCACCTTTCATATGGATAATGTATGCAGGGAGTCCACCTCGGCCTGTGGTGTGCGTCCAGGATGACAAAAAAACAGACCGCCACTAACTGTCATGTGTGCATCGCCACGAAGATCGTCACGGTTGCACATTCTGACTTCTCACAGCTGAGTTGCTGTTTCTTTGTGTTTGGCAGTTAGGGAGTTAATTCTGTCTGTGCTCAGTTCTGGGACTGGGTGCAGTTTTCTCCCGGCTGCAATTAATTATTTGTTGATTGGTTTCCTTTAAATCTCTAGTTGTCTGTGTTGGGAGTTGCCAGTGAAATTCTTCATGCAGACCACAGATAGGATTGTATCTGTATAGACTTAAGTTAAAGAGCTCCTTAGTTGTTTTAAGCTCACCTTGCTTAGAGTTTAATATCCCAGATCATTTATGTTCCTTCTGTGTTTGAGTGTGTATGCAAGTCTGTGTTTTCTCCAGTCTGTCTTATATGTCTAATCTGTGTATTTAGCAGAGATCAGCCCATATCCCTTTGGTGGTAATCAGAATCCTTCTTAGGACTGATTACAGGGTTCAGGGACTGATAGGAGACAGGGTTAGGCTGGAGACTTGGACCTCTGAACCATTATCAGTACCTCCAAGGTGAGGGATTAGTTAGGACCCCAGTTTAGGGTCAGGTTAGACCCCCGGTCCTCCTCTTTCCTGTGACAGTGTATCAAGTCCTCAAGATTAACCCTGAGTTCAACGGATATCGTGTCAGGTAAATCTATTCTATATTTACATGCTGATGTTGCTAATCTATATGTTGTATAGAGTGTTGTTCTTTTAAGAATAGTTTACTGACATCGTACACATATCATAAGACCGCGTGACATTTTCACTGGCCACTCCCAACACAGACAACCAGAGATTTAAAGGAAACCAATCAACAAATAATTAATTGCAGCCGGGAGAAAACTGCACCCAGTCCCAGAACTGAGCACAGACAGAATTAACTCCTAACTGCCAAACACAAAGAAACAGCAACTCAGCTGTGAGAAGTCAGAATGTGCAACCGCGACGATCTTCGTGGCGATGCACACATGACAGTAAAAACGGCGTTTAACACGCCGGAGGGACATTATGAGAACCTTGTCATGCCTTTTGGTCTGACTACTGCACCAGCAGTATTCCAACATTTTGTTAATGACATTTTTCGTCATCTGGTGGGGCTGTTTGTGGTCGTATATTTGGATGACATTTTAATTTACTCACCAGATCTTGTGTCTCACCAGGAGCATGTGAGACAGGTGTTGCAGATCTTGCGAGACAATAAACTATACGCCAAACTGGAAAAGTGTGTATTCGCCGTACAGGAACTTCAGTTTTTGGGTTTCTTGGTGTCAGCCTCCGGTTTCCGTATGGACCCTGAAAAGGTGAGAGCAGTGCTTGAATGGGATCAGCCAGAGGATCTTAAGGCTCTGCAGCGTTTTCTGGGGTTTGCTAACTACTACCGGAAATTTATTTGTAATTTCTCATCTGTTGTCAAACCTCTCACTGACATGACAAGAAAAGGGACGGATTTTTCTAAATGGTCGGACAAAGCTTGCCAAGCTTTTTCCTCTTTGAAAAAATGTTTTGCTTCGGCACCCGTTCTCATCCAACCAGATGCATCACAGCCGTTCGTTGTGGAGGTGGACGCGTCTGACGTAGGGGTGGGTGCAATATTGTCCCAGGGTCCGTCCCCTGGTAAATGGCATCCGTGCGCTTTCTTTTCTAAAAAATTGTCGTCCGCCGAAAGGAATTATGATATCGGCAATAGGGAACTTTTGGCCATTAAGTTGGCTTTTGAAGAATGGCGTCACTTTTTGGAGGGGGCAGTCCACCCGGTCACCGTCATTACTGATCACAAGAACCTGCTGTATTTGGAATCTGCTAAGCGTCTGAATTCCAGACAAGCTCGATGGTCGTTGTTTTTACCAGGTTTAATTTTGTTGTCACTTATCGCCCTGGATCTAAGAATGTTAAGGCGGATGCCTTGTCTCGCAGTTTCCCAGGGGCCGGGAAAATGGATGACCCGATTCCTATCCTTCAGGAGGGGGTGGTAGTGTCGGCTGTATGTTCTGAGCTTGAGGAGGAGGTGTTAGAGGCTCAGGGGGACGCCCCTGCAGGACCTCCAGGGAGACTGTTTGTCCCAAATCAGTTGAGACAAAAGGTTATTGAGGCACATCATAATTCTGCTTTAGCAGGACATCCAGGGAGTAAGGCTACTTTAGATCTCCTTTCTCGCCGGTTTTGGTGGCCTAACGTTAATAAAGATGTTTTAACTTTTGTCGCGTCCTGTGGGGTTTGTGCTCGCTCTAAGACCCCTCATACCCGTCCGTGGGACCCTCTTACCCTTGAAACTTCCGGAGCGTCCATGGACTCATTTGTCTATGGACTTCATCACGGACCTTCCTCAGTCGTCAGGGAAGACTGTCATACTGGTGGTTGTTGACAGGTTCAGTAAGATGGCACATTTCATTGCTCTTCCTGCCCTCCCTAATGCTAAAACTCTGGCGCAGGTGTTCATTGGGGAGATTGTGAGACTTCATGGGTTGCCTTCTGATGTGGTGTCAGATAGGGGGTCTCAGTTTGTGTCCAAGTTTTGGAGGGCATTTTGTTTACGTCGGGGGATGCAATTGTCATTTTCCTCGGCTTTTCATCCGCAGACCAATGGTCAGACAGAGCGTCTGAATCAAAGCCTAGAGACTTATCTTCGGTGTTTTGTCTCAGAGAACCAGGAGGACTGGTCTTCTTTCTTGCCTCTGGCAGAGTTCGCTCTTAACAACAGGCGGAGCGAGTCCACTGGTAAGTCCCCGTTTTTTGGGGCATATGGTTTTCATCCCCCGTTTTGTACATTCAATGGGGGGGGCCCTTCTGGGGTTCCTGAGGAGGAGCGTTTCTCGTCGTCACTTGCTTCAGTGTGGAGAGGTGTATTGAATAATCTGAGTGCTATGGGGAACCGTTATAAACGTATGGCTGATAGGAGGAGAGTTTCTGGTCCAGATCTTAATGTGAACGATCTGGTATGGTTGTCTACCAGGAATATAAAACTTAAAGTTCCCTCCTGGAAGCTGGGCCCCAGATTCATCGGGCCGTACAGGATCAGTTCCATAATTAATCCTGTGGCATTTCGTCTGGACCTCCCTCCTACGTTTAAAATTCATAATGTGTTCCACAAGTCATTACTTAAGAGGTACGTGGCACCAGTCATACCATCACCTCTACCTCCTCCTCCAGTGGTGGTCAATGGTAACTTGGAGTTTCAAGTGTCAAAGATCATTGACTCACGTCTGAATCGCCGGTCTCTTCAGTACTTGGTGCATTGGAAGGGGTATGGTCCAGAGGAGAGGACGTGGGTTCCTGCGTCTGACATTAACGCAGATCGTTTGGTGCGGACCTTCCACAGAACTCACCCGGGCAAACCTGGCCCTGAGGGTCCGGAGGCCCCTCGTAGAAGGGGGGGTACTGTCATGTGTGCATCGCCACGAAGATCGTCGCGGTTGCACATTCTGACTTCTCACAGCTGAGTTGCTGTTTCTTTGTGTTTGGCAGTTAGGGAGTTAATTCTGTCTGTGCTCAGTTCTGGGACTGGGTGCAGTTTTCTCCCGGCTGCAATTAATTATTTGTTGATTGGTTTCCTTTAAATCTCTGGTTGTCTGTGTTGGGAGTTGCCAGTGAAATTCTTCATGCAGACCACAGAAAAGGATTGTATCTGTATAGACTTAAGTTAAAGAGCTCCTTAGTTGTTTTAAGCTCACCTTGCTTAGAGTTTAATATCCCAGATCATTTATGTTCCTTCTGTGTTTGAGTGTGTATGCAAGTCTGTGTTTTCTCCAGTCTGTCTTATATGTCTAATCTGTGTATTTAGCAGAGATCAGCCCATATCCCTTTGGTGGTAATCAGAATCCTTCTTAGGACTGATTACAGGGTTCAGGGACTGATAGGAGACAGGGTTAGGCTGGAGACTTGGACCTCTGAACCATTATCAGTACCTCCAAGGTGAGGGATTAGTTAGGACCCCAGTTTAGGGTCAGGTTAGACCCCCGGTCCTCCTCTTTCCTGTGACAGTGTATCAAGTCCTCAAGATTAACCCTGAGTTCAACGGATATCGTGTCAGGTAAATCTATTCTATATTTACATGCTGATGTTGCTAATCTATATGTTGTATAGAGTGTTGTTCTTTTAAGAATAGTTTACTGACATCGTACACATATCATAAGACCGCGTGACACTAACGTGATACTTGCAAAATTATTTAGATTGCACAATCATGGATTTACAAATAATCAGATTCATCTGGAATTGCAAGACCAATGACATGTCTTGGAGCAGACCATGTAGACTGCCCAATGCTCAAACTCTGAAGGCAAATCTACCATTTCCTTACACTTTGTTGGGACTTCTATTAAAATAAACTTAATATTGCTGCATGTGTCATGTAAGGAGTTCAAGGGTATTGACCCTTGAAATGGTTGCATTATTTTATGTGTGTTAATGTAGGTATGCTATGTACTGTATGATGTCATTTTTCAGGGTTATGTTTGATTGGTGGTGTGTATAGATCTAGATAGTGTATCCTTGGGGACATTAGAGGAGGGCACTAGTAGTACAGAGTATATATACATATATATATATATATATGGTAGATATAGCTTTGCGAGGGATCACATAAATAAGTCAATGCAGTACCTGGGTAGGACTTTAGATGGGGCATTGAGCATATCCAGTACAGTAGGGACAAATGGTTAGGGACTTTTTGTCAGGGAAGGATTCCCTCATAGCAGGAGTCTGTCAGGAAGATTTCCTCGTAGCGGAAGTCAGTCGGGGGTGGACCTTGTGAGAGTAAAGACATCCACGTTCCTGGGTCCAGCAGCAGAGACAAGTAGAATGGAAGGTATCAGCAATCTGAGAGCAGCTGGTGAAGGATTCACCATGGGAACGTGAACCCAAAGTCTGTGGGCTGACGTAGCAAACCAGTGGAAGATCTACTGTGGGAACGCTCAGCAGAAGTGTGCGTGCATGAGCGTAGTAGTGAGTGGGCCACCAGCGAGTATCCGGGCAGGATAACCAGAAAGGGGTGGACGACCTGGTAGACATGTATTTCTATACTGGATTGAAGTGTCTCCAGGGAAAGAGATCGAAGTGCCGTTTTCATCGGGCTCCTCGTCCCGTCAATACTTTGTGGTCCATTCTGGTGTAACAGAAGAGAAGAAGCGGAGTTGTGTAAAATGTATTGCTGGTACCGTATAAGACGTGCTAATGGTGTCTTGGATGTGCTGTGTCTGGAGGAAAATAAAGCAGAACTGTTCAGCGTGATACTGGACTCTGATTTTAATTATTCCGTATACTCTGTCACTGGGAAAGAGCACCCCAGGAAAATAGAGGTAACCGGAGTGAAGAATGTAGCTGCCCCAGGTAAGTTCACCCCTTGGCCAACCCTTTACAGTCATGTGAGTGCCAGAGTATTCTTGCACTATTCCGCGGAGAAGAAAAAATGTTTTTTTGTGGGATGACTGGACTTGTGTTATTTGCAGCTATTTACATGCATACATGTTTTTTTGGTGGGCTAACATTTTTCAAGTTTCTTTTTCGCTTTCATCCAATTATCATTTCAAAGCAACTGAAAAAAAAATCAAGTAACTTTGCCATTAGTCAAAATGATACTAAAGTTTTGTGTATGTCGGCTCCGCACAGATCTAGGACTCTCCATAGTCACAGTGAATAGAAAACTTGGCACTCAACTTATAGTATATATAGTATATCCAACTTTATTGCAGTCAAGGTACACGTGGGTACAGGATGGAGACGTTTCGGTCCAATATGGACCTTCATCAATCTGACGGCAATATAGAGTAAATAAAGTAAAGTAAATAACATAACTTAACAAAATTGGAAAGTAAATAAACAAAACAAAACAAAATAAATTTGTGATAGAGACCATATACATTGTAAACAATGTTACCCAATGGTAAAATTAGAGAGTAAAAATGAAAATCGAGTAAAGAAAGCTCCGATACCTACCCGACTGCTTTTAGGTGAGGGCCTCAACAGGGACTATGACCTCTTGTCCTTTATCTAGCACATGTAATAGGCTCCCTGCTAGTCATTCAAATCGGATTGCCATCCAAGGTTTTGTAACTTCTTGTCCCTTTACGGGTCAAGATTCCTATATCTTCTATACCATAATGTAATAATAAAAAAATGTTTTTCTCTGTATTGACGTTCCTCCAAATGCTCTAATATCCTGTAATAGGTTTTTTCTCGTCTAGTATGTCGGATTCCTTTAACCTTATATTGTATTCCTAATACAATTCTTAATATATTGTTTGTAAGGAATCACTCTAACTCTGTTTTCTTTTCATTACAGAGTCGGTTATATTGAATTTCTTGACCTTGACCCTCACCCTTGGACTCTCCCTACCCGACTGCATTTTATCCCCAACATTCTATTGTACCATGGGCTACGACTTGATTTTCTATATATATCTTAATAAACGCATTTATTGATACATAATACTTATCTCCTTCCCTTCTTCCAATCGTTATGTCTCCCTCTACCATTTCATATACATGATCCACCTATATAACTTTTACTTTTACTTTTTATGTCTCCCCTCTATGGATGCCGGCATATAACCATTCTTGGGTACTCACACCCATTTCTCCTTGTGCCATTTCAACATAACGCATCCTAAATACAACCCTACAACATTATTGCATTATTGTACATAACAAACACATGTGGAACGCAAGCACCGACGGAGGTGTAACGCACACGTCACTTCCGGTGACGTGATGCGCTATGCGCCACTTCCGGTGACGCAGTGCTAGTGGACGCATCACAATGTCCCGCCTCTTCCCTACTTATGCACGAGGGAGCGCTTCCTCCCCAGCTGACAAGCGGCGGATACCGCGTCAGTGTGGGAGAGAGCGGCGCTACCCTCGTGTAAGTACCTTATGCGATTTCACCACAAATGTACCGATCCAAAAATTGGCACACTATACTTATTACATTTACCATGGATGTCACCATAACTCTGTTTAACTTTAGTGAGGGATATTATCTATATTGCCCTAATGCACATATATCAAGTGCAGCACATCTATCCACTTGGCACGGATCCATTTGAATATTTTACATATTCACAGATACCATATAGGAGCGATTAGAATCCTGTTGGAACATAAATCGTGCACCCTGGACCAAAAGGTACACCTAATCCACATACAAAAGATGTGATATTAATTTTGTCACTTTACTTCTCTATGTATATATATACATATATTTATGTGACACTCTTACCTTAGGTCCTTTTTCTTATCCTGCCGCATGAACAAGTTTTCTTTCCTACATTACCCTCTCCTTCAAGGTAAATAAGCCATGGCTTTATAAGCCCTATCTCTATATATATGATTCATAAACAATTGGGCTTTCTCCTTCCTCATACTCATCTCATCCATCTCCCTCCTTCAATAGGCACATAGCCTGTATGACTCAAATTGAAATAAATACTCACCTAAAAGCAGTCGGGTAGGTATCGGAGCTTTCTTTACTTACTTACTCGATTTTCATTTTTACTCTCTAATTTTACTATTGGGTAACATTGTTTACAATGTATATGGTCTCTATCACAAATTTATTTTGTTTTGTTTTGTTTATTTACTTTCCAATTTTGTTAAGTTATGTTATTTACTTTACTTTATTTACTCTATATTGCCGTCAGATTGATGAAGGTCCATATTGGACCGAAACGTCTCCATCCTGTACCCACGTGTACCTTGACTGCAATAAAGTTGGATATACTATATATACTATAAGTTGAGTGCCAAGTTTTCTATTCACTATATCTGGTTGGGAACCTACTTGTGCACCACCACAGTTGTGCTACGTCATATTTTCTCTCTCCATAGTCACATACTGTGGGTACGGAAAGTATTCAGACCCCTTTAAGTTTTTCACTCTTTGTTTCATTGCAGCAAAAATCTGTCTTTCATGACTTTCACTATATTTATTCTGGGTTTTGACACTTATGAGACAGTTTTGATAAATCTGCCCTGTTGTGTGTAGTCTGATAAGCTTTTGCTAAACTATCGATAGTGGACAAATAAATTGTAGCCGCACATGACTGTGGAATCGGACCACATACAGGATCTCATTGTAGTACTGTGGGTACGGAAAGTATTATTATTATTATTATTATTTATATAGCCCCATTAATTCCATGGTGCTGTACATGAGAAGGGGATATATACAAAGTTATAGATATCACTTACAGTAAACAAATTTACAATGACAGACTGATACAGAGGAGAGAGGACCCTGTCCTTGCGGACTTACATCTACGCAAAGACAGATCCCCTTTAAATTTTTCACTTTGTTTCATTGCAGCCATTTGGTAAATTCAAAAAAGATCATTGTTTTTCCCATTAATGTACACTCTGCACCCCATCTTGACTAAAGAAAAAACAGAAATGTAGAAATTTTTGCAAATATATTAAAAAAGAAAAACTGAAATATCACATGGTTATAAGTATTCAAACCCTTTGCTCAGTATTGAGTAGAATAAATTTTAGCGTGCACACAGCCTAGAGGGTGGTAAGGTGCTGGTGCAATGGACCAATGGTCCTCAATACATGTATAGGATAAATACACCGCACTCAAACAGGGAAAGTATGATGCTTTTTTTATGATGCTAGAAATCTCGTGTTTTATTTATATACAACTAGGCAACATATTAGGACAAAAAGAACAGAGCGATATTGTATAACGTTTCGGCCCTACTTGAGCCTTTATCAAACGTCGCTCAGAGAGTCCAGTGCCACAGTGACTACTATTATTTGGAGGAAGACGATAAAATTATAAAGCCAGATTAAGCAGGTATCCGTGTAGTATAAGGGTAACCCAGCCTGGGGAAGTTTGCTGATTGTAGATGATAATAGGCAGCGTACCTGGGCAGCTCTCCCGTGCTGTGCCATGTGCTAGTGCTAATATGTTGCCTAGTTGTATATAAATAAAACACGAGATTTCTAGCATCATAAAAAAAGCATCATACTTTCCCTGTTTGAGTGCAGTATTGAGTAGAAGCACCCTTTTGAGCTAGTACAGCCATGAGTCTTCTTGGGAATGATGCAACAAGTTTTTCACACCTGTATTTGGGGATTCTCTGCCATTCTTCCTTGCCGATCCTCTCCAGTTCCATCAGGTTGGAAGGTGAACATTGGTGGACAGCCAGAGAAGGTCAATTGGGTTTATGTCAGGGCTCTGGCTGGTCCAGTCAAGAATGGTCACAGAGTTGCTCTGAAGCCACTCCTTTGTTGTTTGAGCTGATGGTTAGGGTCATTGTCTTGTTGGAAGGTGAACCTTTGGCCGAGTCTGAGGTCCAGAGCACTCTGGAAGAGGTGTTCATCCAGGATATCTCTGCACTTGGCCGCATTCATATTTCCTTCAATTGCAACCAGTTGTCCTGTCCCTGCAGCTGACAAACACCCCCATAGCATGATGCTGCCACCTTCATGTTTCACTGTTGGGATTTTATTGAGCAGGTGATGAGCAGTGCCTGGTTTTCTCCACACATACCGCTTAGAATTGTCACCAAAAAGGTCTATATTTGGCTCACTAGACCAGAGAATCTTATTTCTTGTATTCTGGGAGTCCTTCATGTGTTTTTTAGCAGACTCTATGTGGGCTTTCATATGTCTGGCACTGAGGAGAGACTTCCGTCGGGCCACTCTTCCATAAAAGTCAGACTGGTGGAGGGCTGCAGTGATAGTTGACTTTGTGGAACTTTCTCCCATCTCCCTACTGCATCTGTAGAGCTCAGCCAGAATGATCTTGGGATTCTAATCTTTACCTCTCTCACCTAGGCTCTTTTCCCACGATTGCTCAGTTTGGCTGGACGGCCAGGTCTAGGAAGACTTCTGGTGGTCCCAAACGTCTTCAATTTAAGGATTATGGAGGCCACTGTGCTCTTAGGAACCTTGAGTACTGCAGAAATTCTTTTGTAACCTTGGCCAGATGTGTGCCTTGCCACAATTCTGTCTCTGAGCTCCTTGGCCAGTTCCTTTGACCTCATGATTCTCATTTGGTCTGACATGCACTGTGAGCTGTGAGGTCTTATATAGACAGGTGTGCGCCTTTACAAATCAAGTCCTATCAGTTTAATTAAACACAGCTGGACTCCAATGTAGGAGTAGAACCATCTCTAAGAGGATCACAAGGAAATGGACAGCATGTGACTTAAATATCAGTGTCTGAGCAAAGGATCTGAATACTTATGACCATGTGATATTTCAGTTTTTCTTTTTAATAAATTTGCAAAATTTTTGTTTTTTTCAGTCAAGATGGGTGCAGAGTGTACATCAATGAGAAAAAATGAACTTTTTTGAATTTACCAAATGGCTGCAATGAAACAAAGAGTGAAAAAATTAAAGGGGTCTGAATTCTTTCCGTACCCACTGTACTACAATGAGATCCTGTATGTGGTCCGATTCCACAGTCATGTGCGGCTACATTTTAATTGTCCACTATCGATAGGTTAGCAAAAGCTTATCAGACTACACACAATGGGGCAGATTTATCAAAACTGTCTCATAAGTGTCAAAACCCAGAATAAATACAGTGCAAGTCATGAAAAGACAGATTTTTGGTGAAAATTATGCAAGAATTCTGACACATTTAGCTCAATAAAAATCAATACTGGCGCATAATTAAGGCTGTAACTATATAAACATATACTGTAGGTCTACATGGTATATGGGCAGAAAAAGTTGGAACATTGGCAAAGTAACAAATCTCTTAGCAATTTAGGTAATCTGATAGAACTGGGAACTTAAGAACAGCAATGAGGTGGCTGGTAAGGAGCGTCTAGGGTGGCAGAAACCACAGAAGAGTGGGAGTACTATTTTATTGACAAAATTAACATTTGTGTGATAATTTGATATTATGCCACATCACTTACTAAGCAGCGTGCACTTCCATCATTCAATCACGGATGGGGATGTACAAATGCTTGGGGAGCAACTCACAACTCTATCTCTCTGCTCCACTGCTGCAGATGAGCGTATTTTTGGTCCGAGTGTGATCCGCAAAACAATGGATCGCACTTGGACCAATTTTAATTTATGTTAGATTTTTTCCTCGCACAGAGACTGTCTAAGGAAAGTTTCATCTGATATCTTGATCGCACTCTTCCATGCAAGTCATGGAGTGTGTGAGACACATCGGATTGCACTTGGATGACAGCTGAGCGCAGTCCGATTTTTGCGACCCGACATAATGGAGAAGATAGAAAAAATTTTCTCCATCTCCTCATTCAGGAGAATCAGATTGCACTATGCTCATAGAATATACAGCCATGTGCACCTAGCCTAAAGGTTAAAACCATTTATAAGCTATGTTCAAAATCTCCTGAGGCCTACTGTAATTTCTGCAACATGTACCCTTAAATGTGCTATTTATACTGCTGGTAGCTTCTGTGACAGACGGGCATTTTTGAACTTCTCAAGATCCAAGACACAGCTTTTTGTTTGCTACCTCTGTGCCCTCATAGCTAAATTCTAATTGTGTGGTCCCTGCTGTCTTTATCACTCAAGATCTTATGATGTTAATATACTGAGACCTGTTGTCACCGCCAAAATACTAGTGACCACAAATACACTAACTTCAGTCATCTGATCCACAAGGATCACAACTCGTAATGTTTGGTCTCTGTATGTTTGTAAACGGTCACATTATATGTCAATAGCATCATGGTAAAGTTATGTCATGTATTAACAATATCCAGGGATCTATGTGGAACTAAAGAGGAACAAAAACTAACTTACCCAGTGAAGCCCCAACGTACGTTTCACCCTGCTTCTTCAGGGGGTATTTGAACTGCAATTTTACAGCACAGCCAGTCCTTTCCTTTAACAGCAGCATGGATTCTAAACAATAATTTCCTCCTACATATATACAGTACATCTGGTCCAAGGACTTGTGGACTCTCAGCAGCTGGGCTTACTTGCTCTAATATTATTGTGCAATCACAACATCACCATGTTAGCATAACCTTTTTTATTAATTAATTTTTTATTTGGATAAATCTCTTTTGTACTTCTGTTTGTTTCCTTACTACATAGTAGATTACATTGAGATGTTACATAAGGTATATAACCACCCATTGTCTATGGGATCACACAGTTCCTCTCCTATGCTATAGAATACAGGTAGGACTACACAACACCACAATCTCAACCTGTCCAGCTCATCCCTTTAAGCTATGATAATGCCTACATAAGCTCCATCTGACCTTTGGCAAGTCACTATTTCCTGATGCCTCAGGTGAAATAGATTAGATCAAGGGTCTTTAAACCCGCTCTTAGCATCCACTGGCAGGTCATGTTTATTAAGGATGTATATGGTGAATTACAGGTGATTCTGTCACCGGATCATTGTTTTCATTCTGTGACTTGAAGCTAAGTTGCAGATGAAAGAAAATAATGTGACTTGATGTTTTTCTTCTGAAAAGAGGCGGAAAACCAATGGATCAGGAACAATACATTTCCCAACACATTCTAATATTTTCCAGCTTGAATGTACAAAATCATGTGATGGTCCAAAAAAATAACTTAAGAGTAACAGTCATTTTTTTTCAAAAATAAATCAATAGTACACGTGAAAATAAAAAACTTAAATTTTATTATAATTAGATAAATTCACAGTTTTTCTGCTCCTGGACTGATCTTTCATTACCCATATTCTCCATTCACAGTTAAAATCTGTCTCTGGTGAGTGCAGACTTCCCTATTACTGAGATAGGAAATGACACTTGGTGCTCATAAAGTTCTATGCAAAACTGTAGCTGTCATTTCAGGAGAATTTGCAGTACAATGTCTGTGTCTGCCTCAAGCTCCTCCCTCCATTGAATTTTAAAAGCACCAACTGTCATCTCCTATCTCAGTAATGGAAAAATCTGTCATCATTGATTGCAGATTTTATAGATTTAACCCATGAAATGAGAGTGAAAGATCAATCCAGAAGAAGAAAGACGCAAATATACCTTATAAGATATGTTACAATGTTGCTTATTTTCATGTTCTCCATTGATTTATGAAACAAAAATTAAAATGATTATTCTTTTATAATATGTAGATGTTTTGTTTGTTAAAGAGGTTGTGAGGGAAAAAAATGCACATCCAAAGTAACAGAGCACAAGACAAGACGTGATACATCAGCTTTTGTTAAAATCTAGTTCCTGATGCCTGAGCGGCTACAGTCAATGCTCAGGGAGGGAATTTAACATTTTTCAAGAGGACCTCTTTAAGTAGAGAGTTCCCTATTAAAATCATTGGGTTTAAAAAAAAAAAAGTCCCAAAAAACAATAATAAAATAAAAAATGCAGCAAGTACTGTAAATAATGTTATATAAAACTCCGAGCAATGTATAATAGCATTATATCGCAGATTTTTATAGTATGCACGTAAAAAGCGTAAGTGTAATCACCACTCCTAATTTTGTTTTTTTTTTGTTTTGTTTTTTTAGGTACGATATGGAGTAGCGAGATATAAAACACTTAAGAAGTCCAGGAAGGAACCGATCTAATGAAATCTCACTTCAAGCCAAGAGTTATTTAGCAAAGTGAAAACTGCTTAAAGGTACAATCCCTGTAGAGATGTTGAGATAAAGTCAGGAAATGGGAACACTCGTAAACATTAAGGACCATTTTCTTTCTTCATTCTTCAAAGGTCTAAAAAGCATTGCAGCAGGCAGAGGAAAGCTGATCACCTAATGCCGAACGTGACCAAGTATGTAAGAGCAGAAATATTTTTTAGACCAACTTCATACTGAATTTTTAAGTCAAAAACACTTGAAAAAAGGGTGAGGTATTCAAATGTATAAAGAAATATTATGGTCGGGTTCACAGGTTGTAACATACCAATAGTGGGTCTTGGTGTGCAGGTTTACAACTGAATGGGGTAGTAAAAGATGGAAACGTCAGTGAGTGTTGTATGTGAAAGGGTACATGCATTATCGGCCTGGAGTGCTTAGGGCTTACCAGTACAAATGACTCTAGGGACTCACCCTAAATTTTAGGTTTGATGATACAGGAATTTTCATTATTCATGGCAGCCATACTTTTATTTTTCCTATTGGCATAGCCATAGAAGAGATTTTTGAAATGGTCCAATTTGTGGATACATATAATTTATTGATTCACTTTTATTTATTTTATTGATGGGAATGACAAAAGAAGAAAGGAAATGCTCAAGTGTTTTCTATTATATTTTTTATGGTATGCACCATACTTTATTTTTACATTTTCCCATTAACTGAACGGTCTATTCATGATGCAACTTTAGCCTTATTTCAATTTTCTTATCTCTTTTGAACAAAATGAAATAATAAGGTAAATAAAAGAAGCAGCATCCATGTTGATGCTGATTTTCAATGTTCCATTGGTCTATAGAACAAATTTGCAATAAGTACTGAGCCATCTATAAAGAGCCTGCTATAGTAACAGAGAGAGAACTGTTTTTCTACTAACCTTCAACAAAATTCCTTAATTTTAGGAAGTTTTTAAAAACTTAAATGGGTAGTCCATCCCTGAAATCTTTCTGCAGAAACCCTCTAGCATACTTTAAACTAAAGAAAGAAGGTACACACTCACCTTTCTGAGCCGCTGCTGCTTCTTTTCTCACATTGACCAGGTTTCCCAGTAGACTCCTCCATTCTGCAGCAGGTATGCGGGTAGTAATTGGCTGCAGCAGTGATCAACGTGTCACTGCTGCAGTAAGGGATTTAGACAAGGGGTCCAGTGCAAAAGTTAAAAGTGGGACCCACAATGGTAACATATTGAACCATCACGTAGAAACAATCAAGTTGCATTTACATGAGCTAAGTTCAGGACATTAAACGGGCATGATCAACAATATTCAAGTTGCTTGACTCTTGTTTACCAACCTCTTTACCCAGGATGATGAAAAATGATGTGCACAGAACGGTCATTAATAGATCAATCTGTCCCTATACAGTATCATATTATCAACAGCACATCTCCAGTTTATACCAGGCGATGTGCTGCTGAGAGCAATAATTTTTGTTCTGGCTTTTACAATCCAATCACCCAATGAATTCTATCATTTTGCTCATTCGTTGGGGGATTGCCGATATGGTTACACCTATGAACTCGCACCTGCGATAACAGTATTTATAAATGTGGATTTTGCACACAGTATGTGACCAAACACTATGTTACACACACTGCATGTAGCACACACATATCTATACACTGAGCACATACACAGACATACATGTATACACAGAGTACATACATACCGACATATATTTAAAAACAGAGCACATACATATACACACAGCACATTCACCCAGCACATACACATCTATACATAGAGCACATACACGCACACACTACAGGGGGGTTACCAGTTTGTCTCCTCCTATTCAGTTATTCTAGACTCCAACATGGTACAGGACCTTTGATGACATCATGGTCATATGACCTTGATGTCACTAAGGATCCTACTGTACTCACAACATCAGAAACTACAGTACACGGATAATGCAGAACTGCTATTATCAATGCAGATTTTACATAAACGCTGGGAGCACCTACGGTTGTACGGGCCCTGGACAATTGTTCAGTTTTCACCCTTTAATGACAGCAATAGCTGCAGTCAGGGATTGACTAGAGTAGTCACATATCAGTAGGACTGGAAAAGTATGTAAAAAATCAGTTTCCCTGTACATCATGTTCTAACTTGAGAGTAGTGAGAAACAGGGAAAGAAACTATATAGTACTGTAAGAGAAGCAGCAGATCAGTGAGGTGAGTATACTTTGGGGTCAATTAACTACATAGCTTACATTAGAAATCTGGCTTAAACATGTTTGAAATGTCAAAATCAATTTTGTGTAATTCCTAACTGTGCAAAAAAATTAAGTTTTTTTATGCTAGCTCCGCCAACTTTTTAAAGTGGGTGGGGCTTAGCAAGAAAGAATGTGATTGAGTGCGGTGTGACAAATTCAGCATAGTTTGCACCACTTTTTGGACAAATTAAGACAAAATATAGTCTAGATGTGTCAGATTACTTAAGCGATGCACCACTCTTAATGAATGTAATACCTCTTACAAAATGTCAATCATGATGAATCGGCCCCTGTATATTTTAATTTTACAGCATGCTGAAGGGTTTCTGCCAAAAAAATTCACGTGTGTAAAACCTCTTTAAGATGCAAATAGGGTTGAGCTGTGCACAAAAATGCAAAACAAAACTAATAAAAAGTAGCAGCTACGTTTCCCAATAAACAAGACTAGCAGAGTGACCCTATAAACCATAGTGCAAGCAAAATGACTCTCACAAATTGTACAGGCTGAGGGTCCACCATCAAAGGGGTTGTCCACATCTGAGTAACTTTTCAGCAAGCCATGAAGCTTGCTGCATCCTAGAATGTGTAATGTACACAATGTTAGGATTTAACTCTGCTTGTTATTTTCAGCGGTCATCATGCGACTGCAAGAATGAGATTTGTCTACGTAGTTACGTGCTCAGAGGCTCAACTGCATTTTGCAATGATCTATCGAGTGAAGCTGCGGAGACTCTAGATGGCACGTGACCACAAGTATGCACATTGTAAGCTTGCAGTTTTATTATAAGTGCTGGTACAGAGAATA
>JARQOD010000003.1:496990251-497192751 GCA_033576555.1 Oophaga sylvatica | reverse complement strand
TAATTTGTTTACATACAGGTGTGCTCAAAAGGTTACAAACCCCAGCAGAATTTTTTGCTTTCTTGGCCTTTTTTCAGAGAATATGAATGATAACACCAACACTTTTTCTCCACTCAAGGTTAGTGGTTGGGGGAAGCCATTTATTGTCAAACTACTGTGTTTTCTCTTTTTAAATTATTATGACAACCAAAACATCCAAATGACCCTGATCAAAAGTTCACATACCCCATTTCTTAAAACCGTGTATTGCCCCTCTAATATCCATGACCACTTGAAGTCTTTTGTGATAGTTGTGGATGAGGTTCTTTCTTTTCTCAGATGGTAAAACTACCCACTCTTCTTGGCAAAAAGCCTCAAGTTCCTGTAAATTCCTGAGCTGTCTAGCATGAACTGTGCGCTTGAGATCTCCACAGAGTGGCTCAATGATATTGAGGTCAGGAGACTTCACTTTGTTCTGCTGTAGCCAATGACAGGTCGACTTGGCCTTGAGTTTTGGATCGTTGTCATGTTGGAACATCCAAGTACGTCCCATGCGCAGCTTCCGGGAGGATGATTGCAAATTTTCTCCAGTATTTGCTGATAATGTGCTGCATTCATCTTTCCTTCAACTTTGACCAAGTTTCTTGTGCTCACACATCCCCAAAAAATCAGCGATCCCCCTTCATGCTTTACAGTAGGAATGGTGTTCCTTTCATCATAGGCCTTGTTGACCTATCTCCAAATGTAACGTTTATGATTGTGGCCAAAAAGTTCAATTTTGGTCTCATCCCTCCACATTACCTTGTTCCAGAAGTTTTGAGGCTTGTCTCTGTGCTGTTTTGAGTATTGTAGGCGATATACTTTGTGGCATTTGTTCAGTAATGGCTTTCTTACTGGTGGCTCGACCATGCAGCCAATTTTTCTTCAACTGCCTCCTTATTGTGCATCTTGAAACAGCCACACTGCTAGTTTTCAGAGAGTCCAGTATTTCACTTGATGTTATTTGTCGGATTTTTCTTTGCATCCCAAACAATTTTTCTGGCAGTTATGGATGAAATTTTTGTTGGTCTACCTGACCATGGTTTTGTTTTTACAGAACTGCTGATTTTCCATTTGTTAATCACAGTTTGAACGTTGCTAACTGGCATTATCAATTCCTTGGATATCTTTTGTATCCCTTTTCTGTTTTATACAGTTCAACTACCTTTTCCCATAGATCCGTTGACAATTCTTTGATAGTTGTCTAATTGACAGCTCTCAATTATTAACCTGGCTTAAAGTGACCTTTCAATTGCAAGGTGGCTTTAACCCCTTATTAACCCATTCGCCACCGCTACAGGGCAATGGGAATAGAAAGGCAAAGTGCCAGAAAGGGCAAATCTAATTAGAGATTTGCCCTTTCTGGGGTGTCTGGGGGCAGATGTTAGTAGCCAGGGGGGGCACAAAAAAATGTACCCTCCCTAGGCTATTATTATCTGCCCCCACTCGCTGGCTTTGTCTGTCTGGTGGAGAAAATACAGCGGGAGCCCACGCATTTTTTTTCAACGAATTTACACCTTTAATTAACCCCTACATGTGAAATTTTGCACACATACACTTATGTAATTGTAAGTTAAAACCATATATCAAAATACATGAAATGACATGGTTAACTGTGTGGAAACAATGTATCATTTCATGTCGGCTTCTGTGATTTCACAAAAGCCGGCAATTGAATTAGCGGCTATTACAGTATGTAGAAGTGTATGAACTATAAATATATGTATATATATATATATATATGTCACAATGACATATATATATATATATATGTATTCTATGTGTGTATATGTATTGTTTCTATTCTTTATTAAAGCTGTCAGTGTGATTTTACAGTATAGCCAGGGATGAATTAGCGGCTATTATACTATGTAGAAGTGTATGACCTATATATATATTTATATATATATATATATATAATTATTTGCTTTTTGTGTACATTTTTTTTGACAATGTGATTTTTACATGACTTTTTACATAGAGATAACTGCTCTATGTAAAACTTCATGTTAAAATCGCATTGCATACAGATGGAAAACTGATGGAAAACTGATGGAAAACGCATGGTGCAATTTAAAATCGCATGCAAATCGCATGCCTTTTTACAACAATTGTACCGTTTTTTCCCTGCAGAAAACGGACCGATTTTTTTCCAGCCAGTGAGTATGAGCCCTTATAACGCAATCGGGCGAACTGAGAAAGGTCATTGGTGGGGCTACATCTGTGAGTGACAGCAGTCTGAGCACACATGCTCAGATCAGACTTCACTCTCCTCGCCGGCCTGGATCCTGACGATGCTTTGAAGTGCCATTCTTTCAGCTGACAATCACTGAAATGTGGTGCTGATCATTAGAAAGTAAATCACAAGGCTTGTCCACTGAAGGGTCAAGGCTTCAGCAAGATCCAATCAGAGAGGAGAGTGAAGCCTGATCTGAGTCACGTCATGTGTGGCGCAGACTGACTCTGCCAATGCTTTGAGGTGCCGTACCTTCACCTGACAAGCCCTGCGATATGCTTTCTAATAACAAGCAGCACATCACAGTGCTTGTCAGCTGACGCATGGCACTTCAAAGCATTGTCAGGATCCTGGCAGAGGAGGAGAGTGAAGTCTGAACTGAGCATGCGTGCTCAGTCTGCTGTTGCTCACAGAGGTAACCCAGCCCCACCAAAGACATGCGCTGCTCAGTACATCTGATTCCAGTTTTCAGACAAGAAGTAGCAGAGCCAGAATTCCAACAGAAGACCAGATGACCCACATAGCAATGAGTTTACAGGAGTAGAGCAGGTAATAGGAGTATATTAGAAAAATTATAAGAAGAATTAGGACATATGAAAGGGGATAAACTTAGTAGTGGAAAACCTTTCTTAAAATCATGGATTTGGATGTGAAATTCTGGTCCGTGTTTGTGGATCAAACTGGGCCATTGAGGATCTTTGAAACAAGGATGCAATGGAGGCTTCCGATTTGACTCTTTTTTGCTTTTGTGTCTCACAGATCTGCTTCTTCATGTTAAGTTGGACCTTCTGGGGGTCTTTTTATTGGCTTGGGAACAAACACCTCTTTAGTGAAAAAAAATCGATGAGAAAAAGAACAGATGCCACATGAATGCAACTAAGATGCTACCTAAGAAAAAAAACAGTCCATTTCTCAAGGATGGTAAAATTTATATGGCTGTGTGAATACAGCCTAATAGTAATATTAAACTTAAGTAGTTCATCATTATGGGCAGAGTAATGATAATGTCAGTGAACAGCTACATAATACTCTATGCACTAAAAATTTTTTACAGTGTTCCCCAATTAAGGTCCTCAGGAGCCACCAACAGTTCATGTTTTCAGAATTTCCTTAGTATTGCACAGATGATGGAATTATCCCCTGTGCAATACTAAGGAAATCCTGAAATCATGACCTGTTGGTGGCTCCTGAGGACCGGAGTTGGAGAACACTGCGAAAGGAGACACTAAAAGCCAGTGACATATGGTGTCTTTTTTTAAGTCAGCGCACAGAGATATATAGTTTAGAGCAGATATTCCTGGAAATGTTGGTAATATTCATTCCCCCCTTCTCCTAGCACACGAAGCAGGTCAGCAAGGATGTTAGAGGAGGCAATGAAGTGACAATTGTCACTTTTTGTGCTCTCTTTCTGGTGCTCATCTTCCTTGGTCTCTAATAGATTCCTATATAAATGAGCACAAAAACTTTTGGAAAGAAAAGCAAGATTCCTGCCTGTTCCAATCGGGTCAGTGTTCCCCCACCAATTAGGATGATGCAGAGCACGTTATTAAAAGCAGGTCTCTGGCCAGACTCCTCTCTGTCGGTCATTGTCCTATGTTTCTATTGCAGCCAACTATGTTAATTAAAAAAAAAGGCTTAAGGGGCAAAATTAAGGGAATACAAGATTTTCCTAACTACAGCCCTACTTTATCAGAGAGTGTTCTGTATAGATGTTTATCACATATTTTCTGCTAACGCTGCTTTACAAGGTTGCCCTGCAATTTTCAGTAAAATAACTTACTCACATGCAACCTGTCCCAGAAAACCCATTGTATCTTTAGGTTGATGATGGGATATGGAAGAATTTGAGATATCTATAATCTAATTACAGTCCATGCACTAGTTTCTCTACTGTTAGCATACTTTTTTTTTTTTTTTCTGGTCACTCATACTCACAACATGCACTGTTCCTGACATTATTTTCCACATAAATCCCTTCTTGCATCAAAATATAAATGCACAGCACAAGTGGTGGTACTGTGATAATGTACTACACTGTATATTTCCAGACCTGTAATAGTTTGGGCATCTTACACAGAAGGACACCTGTTATTGACAAATACTATACTGGGAGAATGGCCAGGATTGAAGATATTTCCGATTCAAGTTATTTTAATGTTAGATATTACTCAGCTGTCCCAGCTCCAGTCCTTGTTCCCTTCTCCTATGACCACCTTCCTTTGGAATTGTGCACACCAGGTTTCTCAGGTAACCTGGAAAGCCCCGCTGACATCATCCCTCTAGGCCTTTTAGGTTGGCTCTTGTAAGAGTCTAAGTGCTTATGAGTCGCACAAGGTACCAGGGCTATGGGGTACTCGGCACCGAGCCCATGGAAGTCTATGGGGATGTCACTGGCAGCAGAGCTCGGTCCGTGGCCCTGGGCGCTCATACAATGGGGGATATTTACAGGGGATTATAAAGATTAGTTTGTGACGCCACCTGTGGTTTCTGATCAGATAGACCAGCGCTGCAGTGTTAATCTTCTGAGGTGATGTTATTAGGCAGCTTGATGTTAAGTCCCCCACAGGTGGGACTGTTCCCTCAAAGTCAATGGTGTTGCAGAATAAGTCAGTCACACACAATTCAGTCTCTTTCCATACCTTTACTGATGTTGTTGGCAGGTATGTCCCGGGAAGCTGGTCAGGTTGGAGAATGCACATTCAGGGATTGCTGAGCAGGTTTAAGGCCTCCTTTCTCCTTGAAGTGTATGTGAGTCCTAACTTGCATGAAGTCAAGTTTAACTCTTTCTATAGCAGCTTCGCCCGGCTGACATTGTGGTAGAGTCTTTTCTGTCTCTGATGCTCAGAGGCTGGCAAGAACGAAGTCGCCTGTCGCCCTGCTCTTGCCCTTAACATAAGCACGGGTAACAGTAGGTGTAGTTGTCAGTTGTTCTTCCAAGCTCACTGACCTGTTCTCAGTTGCCTCGTTGTTATAACTGCTGTAATCCCTTTCCTTCTTTCCTTCAAAGACTCTGTCCAGAGTGGCTATCAGGAGCTTCTGTCGACTGATTTCATGCACGCTCTGAGAGTTACTTTCCACGTTCATAGGGAACACAGGCAGCTTGTTCTGAGTAACAGCTTCAGATTCAAATGTAGCTCTGACTAGGCTAGAGTGATTCCTTCCCACTCGTACTAGCCTCCACTTCAGTACAAAATGAACTACCTGAGCTCTGTCAGGAATCAGTCTTCTCTCCTCTCCCTCCTAGACTGAACTGCTCTGTCCTGAGACAGGAAACTAAACTCAACAGGCTACTGCTACGTCACACTAACTTAAATAGTCTAAGTTGCCCTCTGGTGGCAGTGTTGGAAGTGTGTGATGTGAATGAATATCAGGCTTCACAATTACCTTATCTGTGCACTCTCCTGGAGACATGTGTACCAAGCGCAGCTGGGCCACACACTTAGGTATTAAGTAGCATTGTTCTCAGTTGCCTCATATTTGCCAGGAGTTTATTACTACTTTACTTGGCTCCAGCTAGATGTCCATCATTTCCTCTGCTGCTTCTGATTTCCATGCTACAACCAGCATTAGGCCGGGGTCACACATGCGAGAAACTCGCACGATTCTTGTTCGAGTCTCTCGCATGAACACCCGGCACTGCCGCCGGCACTCGGACCGGAACGTGCGGCTGCATGTAATTCTATGCAGCAGCATGCTCCGGTTCGAGTACAGGCGGCAGTGTTGGGTGTTCATGCAAGAGACTCACACTAGAATCATGCGAGTTTCTCACATGTGTGATCCCAGCCTTATTTTCAAGCTTAGTCCAGGTTACTACACGTTGTGTAGACTTTCCTCTCAACATGCAAGTTACCAACTTCTCACAACTGTTCTCAGAGTTGTTCACACATGGCCTGTGCAATCAAGAAATCTCTATGCAAGTTTTAAGTTTACCTATATTAGGCCGGAGTCACACTAGCGAGAAATACGAACGAATGCTATACGTGAAAAAAAAATCGCATTGCACTCGGACCAATGTTAATCTATGGGGCAGCTCCCATCAGCCGATTTTTTTCTCACCCGTATTATACAGGTCGAGAAAATCACAGCATGCTGTGATTGTCAGCGTATTATGGCCTTAATACGCCAATGCAAGTCTATGGGGGCGAGAAAACTACGGATTACACACGGACCAGACGTGTGATGTTATGTTAGGTAGCTGAGGAGGACAGGAACAACAGCTGGGCAGTCGAACACCTGAGATGTTGGTAACTAATGGGTTGCAGATTCCTAAACTAACCACACAACTAGAGGTAGCCGTGGAGCATTCCTACGTTGATCCTAGACGCCTCGTCACAGCCTGAGAGATAACTACACCTAAAGGCAGAAGAGATGAAAGCTATCTGCCCCGGAGCAGATCCCCAAAGAAAATAGGAAGCCCCCAAACATGTAATGGCGGTTAGACAAGAAGAAAGCATGAACACAGACAGAAAATAGAATGAGCAAACGCTGGGGCCACAAGCTGACTAAATAGGATAGGACAGGAGAGATTACTTTCTGCAACCCAGAAAACCCTACAAAAATCCAACAATTCTGATTACAAAAATACTGAGATCACACTATCTCGCCACCCACTAAATCAGATCTCAGTGTGAACAAAACCAAGCCGCAGCCACTGAAAAAACAGGAAAAAGAAAATGAACAAATAACAGTGGCTAAACTGAGAGGAGCACAAGCCCCCGGAGGGGACTGGCTGACCTCCACAGAAGAACAATGCAAAAAGCAAGCACAAAAATAAAAGCAGAAAATATATTATCTGATAGCAGAAGATGCAGGCAAGACTCAGCAAACTACCAAATAAACCAGGAACCACAATTGAGACAAGAACAATTGATCACCGGCAAACATCATGGGAGGGAACCTCCCTTATATCAGACCAGTCAGTGAACCCAGATTTCCATTCCTCGCTGAAAGGTTCAGTACTGTCTGTAACCACCAGAGGGAGCCTCTGCTCAGAAACCATCTCTAGCACATTCATAACAGTGTGAGTTGCGAGAAATATGTAAGATTTCTCCAGGTGACAGGAAATGGACTCAGCCATTATCAGGAAGCTTTGACATGCTAATTAGCTTATAAAGCGCGCCAGACATCCCAGAATAACGCCTCTACAGAGTCCACCATCATGTCCACATACATGAAAGTGGAAATGCTTATCGTTCTGGTCCAAAAGAGGCCAGAACTGTGGGACCAGAGAGACGCACATTATTCAGACCGTGCCCGAAAAGAGGCGGCATGGAGGAGGATCTGTTTACAAATGTTTCCAGATTATGAGGAGAGGCCACGTGAGAGCCAGCAACAAATTAGTAAGTTCTATCCTTTTTTAAAAATCATTAACATGTTTTCAAATTAGACCCTAAAATAATAATATGTGTAGGTTTTGGCCATTCTGTGTAATATATCTGATGTTTAAACGACACCTTACTAGGCCACATGACACTGTAAAATATATATTAAAGTGTTCTGAAAATTGTGCAATGTCCTAATAAATTATTCTGTCACATTGCAGTGGAAGATGTCATGAGACACTGGCGCAGCATCCGTGACCAATATAGGCGGGAACGTCAGCAGCGGGCCAAGAGTGGGGATGCAGCACCGACCAAGAGGAAATATATATATTTTGACCGGCTGTCCTTTCTGGCTCCCATTCTTGATCTCAGGCCGTAAGTACATACATCACACAACATTTCACATATGCTGTTTAGGGAAATATCTACAATTTTTTTTGTTTTTTCAAGTTTACAAACAGGGTCTGATTTGGAGGCCATTATTGATCCGGTCGGGGGAGATGAAGAGGTGGCTGGCATATCTTCTGAACCTTCCAGCTGCATCCCACAACCTCCATCAGCACCAGCACCAGCCCCAGTACCAGACCCAGCACCACCAGTGGCATCATGCAGCCTGGATGTTGCGCAACAGGAGGACCAGGGCAATAGCAGCAGCCCTACTCTGCCTCTTGAGGCATCACCCCAGCCTGCCGTCATACCCCGCCGTGGCCAACTAAGAAGATGAGACAGTCATGCCTCTGACATAAGGAGGCATGTCGATATGGGGGTGTTAAATTATCTGTCCAGGCTGCCCAGGATGAAGGTGAGGAGGCCTATGCCTGCAGCCTGGCCCCTACCTCAGTTCACTACCCCGGGAAGTCAGACTGCATGTGCGAGGATCCACTCATATCCTGAATAATGCCTGCACACCATCCAATAACCCATATGAGGTATTTGAGTTTTTGGAGTGGTGACAGCTTTCAGCCCTTAACCTGCTCAGAATTTCCTCAAACCCAGAAGTGCAGGCTCTATCAGGATCTGAGCCACCTCTTCCATTGGTGCCTACACCACATACCAATCCACCCCAACCCAACATTGGCCTCCACAGGGCCAAATAGCAGCCTATAATCCACCTGCCCAATATGGCCACTTGATCAGACCCAGTGTTGGAGGCTGATCCAAACCTGGCTTTGGTTGACATGGCCATATTGGGGGGTATGAATCACGTGGCTACCAAAATCCACATGAGTATCATCTCCAATATCCGTCTTGCCACTTCTATAGTCATCACCGGGATCCTAGCCACATCACCCATCCTGGCCCAGAATATGAACCCACACAGGGTGAGGTCCAAGTTGGGCGTCAAACCCAGCAACAAAGTGAAGCTGGACTCCCGCCATCCCCACCACCTACATATGAGAATTTAAAACTTCTAGTTGTGTGTTATGATGATAACGCAGATTTCAGTTTTTATTTTTTTTGGGTTTTAAGAAATATGCTTTCAAATGTTTGTCCAAATTTGTATGGCCAGAAAAGCCATATGAGTGTATTTTATTTTTTTATCCTAAGTTATATTTTGCCTTTATAAAAAGTTACAATTGTACGCGTTTTCTGTGTTATTTAATTCATAACTTGGACAACAAAATATTTAATTATTTGCCACAACGAAAATGAAAACACACACAAACTTGAAGGACAAACAAGCTTTTAAATAAAGCAAAAAAACCATATTTACAACATAGAAATAGCATTTTCTTGCCAGGGAGTAGAACCATGAGGTGTTAGAAAATAATTGGTGAACACATCACGTACTTTGAGTCCAGAGAGCGGACGATGGAGAGGGATCACATGTGGAATAGGCATAACCACATTGACATACACAACTTCAGCACCATCGGATGAGGAGCAATCATGTATTCGGGTGAAGTTATGTAGGATGACACATGCTTTTATCACCTCATTTATGTTCGCTTCACTCAACTGAATGGCTGACTGGAGGACCCCCCATTTGCCGCAAAGAAAGCCAAAGGCGCACTCTACCAGTCGTCGTGCACGTGATAGGCGAAAGTTAAAGATTCTGCGCCGGTGGTCCAGGTTTCTACGGGGATAGGACCTCATTACATGATGGGTCAATTGAAAGGCCTCATCTGCAACAAAGACATAAGGCACAGGTTGAATATTGGAGCCTGGAAGCTGACGGGGTGGTAGGTCCAACTGATTATTGCGCAGCCGCCGACCCATAATGGAAGAATTGAAGACTCTAGGGTCTCCAGTTCTTCCATAGGCCCCAATATCTACAATTATAAACCTGTAGTTACTGTCAAACAGGGCCAACAGCACTACTGAAAAATATTGTTTATAATTATAGAATTGGGACCCAGAGTTGGGTGGCTTACGCACACGGATGTGCTTCCCATCAAGGGCTCCAAAACAATTGGGAAACTGTCAGTGCTCCTCAAATCCCCTGGAAATCTGCAACCAGTCTTTCATCTTTGGCTCAGGTGTGATCACTTGATGAAGCCGTGACCAGATTTCCGAACAGGTAGACTAGACAATGCCTGATATTGTTGATTTTCCGATAAAAAAATTCATGATGCAGTGTCGCATAAGACAGACCAGTTGTGAGGAAGCTACAAGAAAAGAAAATATAAAGTAAAATTAGATAACATGTTGAAGGTTATAAACTAATCACAATAATCAGTGACAGAGTCTAACTAAGAAGCCATGCAATAACAACATAAAAAGACTTCCAATGGCTATGTGATTTTACAAACAAAAACATATTATTATTCATAATGTGAGTTTTGATTTTTTATATATATATATATATAATATTACGACTAAAACAAACAACATTTTTAAACAGAACTATATACTAAAATTGGAAACATCATCAACATAGAGTATGAGGAGGAAAAATATATACCGTAACATAAAGAGAAGGCCCTCCTCCAGAAATCCTGTCTTGAAAGGTGATCCCAGGGCGCACTGTCTCCAACAAAATATCAAAGGTGCCAAGGCTTATGCGACAATATTAGTAAAACTTGTCGGGATGGGCCCACAATGATGTATAGAGACGGTGGAAATGGCCTTTAGTGAGGCGCTGAGTCAAAAGCGGATGGACCCACAGTCATCTCCTCCTCCTCTGACCACAATCACTGGGTATGGCTGGCCAAAGCGGCGTGACAAAACCCAGTTGTATAGCACGCGCTCAGTTGGGTGAAACTAAGTCTGTCTGAAATTTTGGACACAAACTACAATTACACAACACAATCACAGAACCAAAATGGCCAGACTGGAGGCTGCCACCTGTTGTAAAGCCAATAAATAGGGTTGCTGATGATGATTTCAATTATTTTCAGGCCTCAAAACTGTTAAATGTCGATTTTGCAAGGTTGCGAGAAAATCTCGCCATACGTACAGTACAGACCAAAAGTTTGGACACACCTTCTCATTTAAAGATTTTTCTGTATTTTCGTGGCTATGAAAATTGTAGTCACCAACATAGAACCCCCACACCATCACACCACCTCCTCCATGCTTCACGGTGGGAACCAGGCATGTAGAATCCATCCGTTCACCTTTTCTGCGTGCAAAGCAGTAATCAAAGCAAGAGGTGGCTACTTTGAAGAACCTAGAATATAAGACATATTTTCAGTTGTTTCACACTTTTTTGTAAAGTGTAATGTATAATTCCACATGTGTTAATTCATAGTTTTGATGTCTTCAGTGTGATTCTACAATTTTCATAGCCATGAAAATACAGAAAAATCTTTGAATGAGTAGGTGTGTCCAAACTTTTGGTCTGTACTGTATGTCATACGGATGCTTACATGTGCAAAAAACGAAGCCTCGCATTACAATCGGATGACATACGGATCACTGTTCAGGGAACTTTTCCGCGTATTACGACCGTAAAATACAGACCATATTTTTATACGTTGTGTCTGACTCCGGCCTTATACTGCGAACCTGCTGTTAACCATTTCTTCACTACAAATCTCAGCTTGCAATTACTTCTGTTACATACCTGCAAATAAATATTTCCCTGATGGTAGATACCAGACTGCTTTTATTTCTCTGTTATGCCAGTGATTAACCATTACCCTGCTGAAAATTACCAAACTGCTCTTTTGTGATTACTGGCATTACTACTGAAAGATACCCATTTACTATATAGTGTTACTATGATTACAGACGCAGGCAGTTCTGGATAGAAGCCTGGTTCCTAAGTAGATGACATTCTCTTATTGAACAGTGTGTTTTCAAAAATAGCAACAAAAGTAAAACAAAAGGACTTGATTTTTTCCCATTAAAATGTATTGGATAAAAGTGACCACACATACAGATGGCCATTAAGCAATCAAGGAAACCTTGAAAAAAAATGTCATGAGTTTGGGGAAAAACAACGAAAAAACCCCAGTATATTTAATTTTGCAAAAAAAATCACAAACAGCAGAAACAGCATAAAAATTAAATTTTAAAATAAAATAAAAGTTTATATCGGCTAGACAGGTTGCTAAAACTACACATTTCTCCTGTGGATCCCAGACAATACAAGGCCTTGTATGCAGTTCACATATTATCCACCTCAAAGTGAAATCACATTAATTGTCTACAGGAAGTCACTAAAACTTTTTACGCACAGAAAACAAATAGAAGAAAACAACAGGGCAAGTTTACAATAAATAAACCTTCCTGAAGAATAACAGCAATAGATACAAGTTGACCAAGCCTCAGGCCATAGGTCTATGTGGAAACTCAATTGTGCATTACTTTTGTTAATATTTCTGCAAACAATTCCCTTCTAAGGAACAATATAAAACAGGAAAGGGCAAAAACACAGTCTTTAATTAGGAATTGCTCTTAATTATACAGTATATTAGAGTTTCGTTATATTACCAAATGTAGACGGTGCAGTGCTCTTCTAATTACATTTTTTAGAAAGCAAACTTTCTAATGGAATCAGGGTGGTCTTTGTAAAATAGTGGTCATGGGGAGCAGGCTGATTGTGAGGATTATTCAAAAACAATCTGTTATGTCACAAACATTACATATACTAAATTTATCACAAAAGTGAAAGGAGACGGGTGTGAGAGGGATGAGGAACATGGGAGAGAAATGTGTTACTTGTGGAAAAAGACCTGAAGCTACAGTACAATGGGGGGGCATTGGGTGGTGAACAAAAATTTTTGTTTTTATTACTAAAAAGAATGTAACTGAATCAATTTTTGCAAAGTAAATTGTTTAAAGTAGTGGTAAATTTACTGCATTCATTTGAACCTCTTCCAGACGCAGCCAATTTTCATTTTTGTGTTTGCGTTTTTTCCCTCCTCTTATTTCATGAGTAGGGATGAGCTTTCCGATGTTGCAATATCGGAAATCGGCCCGATATTTGCTATATCAGAATTCCGATTTCCGATTCCGATATTTTTTCCACATCGGAAATCGGAAAATCCCATTTAATAATCCTTCAGCCTCTGAGCTCTCTGTGGAGCCAATCAGGAGCTGAAGAATTGCTGACTAGATACACACAGAATACATATATATATACATGTCATTGTGACATATATATATATATATATTTATAGTTCATACACTTCTACATAGTAAAATAGCCGCTAATTCAATTGCTGGCTTTTGTGAAATTTCAGAACCACCCGACATGAAATGACACATGGTTTACATACAGTTAACCATGTCATTTCATGTTGTTTGATATATGGTTTTCACTAACAATTTCATGAGTGTATGTGTGCAAAATTTCACACATGTAGGAGTTAATTAAAGGTGTAAATTCGTTGAAAAAAAATGCGTGGGCTCCCGCACTATTTTCGCAACCAGACAGACAAAGCCAGTGAGTGGGGGCAGATAATAATAGCCCAGAGAGGGACCATTATTTTTGGCCCCCCCGGGCTACTAACATCTGCCCCCAGACACCCTAGAAAAGGCAAATCTATAATTAGATTTGCCCTTTCTGGCACTTTGCCGGTCTATTCCCATTGCCCTGTAGCGGTGGCGAATGGGTTAATAATGGGTTAAAGCCACCTTGCTATTGAAAGGTGAATTTAAGCCAGGTTAATAATTGAGAGCTGTCAATTAGACAACTATCAATTATTAATCCTATTGTATGAAATAAAAATAAAACACACACACTTTAATTAAAAATCATTTTAATGAAATAATGAAACAGTTTTTGACCATATTTTATTTTCCAGGTAACTCCATTCGAAGCCCTTGTTCACCTGTAATAAAAATAAAATAATAAAGCAACATTATTCTTACCTATCCGGTGTTCAGTCAGGTCCCCCGATGTAATCCTTCTGAAAGGGTTAATGTTTACTGCAGGGACCGCAGCTAATGCTGCCAGCCTCGCAGTAAACCCCCGAATGAATCATCTCCTCTCCTGGCTGACAGGAGAGGAAGTGATTAGTGTGGGAAGCTTAATAGATTGCTTCCCACTTTCACTTCAGGTCAGCCGGGGACATCGCACAGCATCAGTGACGTCAGAGGGAATCCCGACTGACCTGAAGTGAACTGATTAGCAAAAATAGGGGATCCCCTTGAAAAAAAAATGGAGTGGGGTCCCACTATTTTTGTTAACCAGCCAGATGAAGCAGACTACTGAGGCATGGTATTTAAGGCTGTTAAGGATCCAATATCCATGTGTATTATTTCATTAAAAGACTTTATTCTGGCTGTGTCTTTTTTAAACATGTACAAACTTTATGATTAATAATGGATCGGTGTCTTATTGACGCCTCTCCATTATTAACCGGGCTTATTGTCACAGTTCAATCAAAGGTGACATTAACCCCTTATTACCCCACTTGCCACCGCTACAGGGCAAGTGGGAAGAGCCGGGTAAAGTGCCACAATTGGCGCATCTTTGCATGCGCCAATTGTGGGGCTGCCGCAGGCTGGTATTTTTAGGCTGTTGAGGGCCAAAATCCATGGGCCTTGACAGTCTTTTAATACCAGGCTGCAGCAGTCTGCTTTTTACTTGACTGGTTAACAAAAATAGGGGGACCCCCACGCCATTTTTTTTTTCGAGGGGATCCCCTATTTTTGTTAACCAACCAAGATAAGCAGACTGCTGTAGCCTGGTATTATCAGGCTTGCAAGGTTCATGGATATTGGATCCTTAACAGCCTTAAATACCATGCCTCAGTAGTCCGATTCATCTGGCTGGTTAACAAAAATAGGGGGACCCCACGCCATTTTTTTTTTCGATGGGATCCCCTATTTTTGCTAATCAGTTCACTTCAGGTCAGCCGGCATTCCATCTGACGTCACTGATGCTGTGTGGTGTCCCTGGCTGATCTGAAGTGAAAGTGGGAAGCAATCAATTAAGCTTTCCACACTAATCACTTCCTCTCCTGTCAGCTGGGAGAAGAGATGATTCATTTAGGGGTTTACTGCGAGGCTGGCAGCATTAGCTGCGGTCCCTGCAGTAAACGTTAACCCTTTCAGAAGGATTACATCGGGGACCTGACTGTGCGTCGGATAGGTAAGAATAATGTTGCTTTATTATTTTATTTTTATGATTTTTCATTAATGTGTGTGTGTTTTATTTTTATCCATTTCATACAATAGGATTAATAATTGAGAGTTGTCTAATTGACAACTCTCAATTATTAACCTGGCTTAAAGTCACCATCCAATAGCAAGGTGGCTTTAACCCATTATTAATCCATTCGCCACCGCTACAGGGCAATGGGAATAGACGGGCAAAGTGCCAGAAAGGGCGAATCTAATTATAGATTTGCCTTTTCTGGGGTGGCTGGGGGCAGATGTTAGTAGCCAGGGGGGCACTAAATAAATGCACCCTCCCTAGGCTAATAATATCTGCCCCCACTCGCTGGCTTTGTCTGTCTGGTTCTGAAAATACAGCGGTAGCCCACGCTTTTTTTTTCTATGAATTTACACCTCATATATATATATACATGTCATTGTGACACAAATATATATATATAATATATATATATATATATATATATATATATAGGTCATACACTTCTACATAGTATAATAGCCGCTAATTCAATTGCCGGCTTTTGTGAAATTACAGACCCGACATGAAATGACACATGGTTTACATACAGTAAACCATGTCATTTCATGTAGTTTGATATATGGTTTTCACTAACAATTACATGAGTGTATGGATGCAAAATTTCAGACATGTAGGGGTTAATTAAAGGTGTAAATTTGTTGATTTTTTTTCAACGAAATTTCACCTTTAATTAACCCCTACATGTGTGAAATTTTGCACACATACCGTTAGGGTCTGCGGAACGCACCTAATAGATATAGTAGAGAGGTGCGTTCGCAGCCCGAGGTTCACCGTGCAGGCGAAGCCCGCTGCTAGTAAGATGGCGAAAGTAGCGAACTCTGTTATCCCGCAGAGTCGCTAAAATAAACGCCGTAGCGCGTTGTGGCAGTTAGTGCGAACTCTGTTAATCTCCAGAGCCGCTAACGGGAATGCCACAGCACTATATGGCGATAAGTGCGAACTCACTTAGCTTCAGTGAGCCGCAAAGTAAAATGCTAGGGCGCTGAACCAGCGTTATAAAGCGAACCCTGTTGCGACACAGAGCCGCTGAAATTTGTGCAAAATTTCAGAAATGTAGGGGTTAATTAAAGGTGTAAATTCGTTGAAAAAAAATGCGTGGGCTCCCGCTGTATTTTCTCCACCAGACAGACAAAGCAAGCGAGTGGGGGCAGATAATAATAGCCTAGGGAGGGTACTTTTTTTTGTGCCCCCCCTGGCTACTAACATCTGCCCCCAGACACCCCAGAAAGGGCAAATCTATAATTAGATTCGCCCTTTCTGGCACTTTGCCCGTCTATTCCCATTGCCCTGTAGCGGTGGCGAATGGGTTAATAATCTACCTTACTGTCACCTTAGTATTGAAAGGTGACCTTAAGGCAGGTTAATAATTGAGAGCTGTCAATTAGACAACATTTTTTTTTCAACGAATTTACACCTTTAATTAACCCCTACATGTCTGAAATTTTGCACAAATACACTCATGTAATTGTAAGTTCTAAACAAATATCAAAATACAGGAAATGACATGGTTAACTGTGTGGAAACAATGTATCATTTCATGTCGGCTTCTGTGATTTCACGAAGCCGGCAATTGAATTTGCGGCTATTACAGTATGTAGAAGTCTAGGAAATATAAATATATATATATATATACATGTCACAATTACATATATATATATATATATATATATATATGTATTCTATGTGTGTATATCTATTCTTTCTATTCTTTATTAAAGCTGTCAGTGTGATTTTACAGTATAGGCAGGGATGAATTGCCTGCTTTTCTAAAGGACACCGATGCGATTTCATCGCAAGTCACACAGTGTGGTCCGTTTGTAATCCGATTTTTCATCGCTCCCATAGACTTGCATTGGCGATTGTCGACCCACAATCGTGACAATCGCAGCATGCTGCGATTGTACACGGACGTTTAAAACGGACCACAAAATAACGGATACTGGGAGCTGCTCCATAGATTAACATAGGGCAGACTGCAATACGATTTTTCATCGCATTGCAGTCGTCCGATTATGTCGCCAGTGTGACGCCGGCCTTAGACTCACAGGAACACAGATGACTGCTAAGCAGATTGCAGTCTGAGGTCATGCCGTCAGAACACAAGCAACAATCTCCTCACCGGAGTAGCCGGTATTCTAATGGCGTTTTCAGCCAAGCCCTGAACACGTGCATACAATCTCCTCACCAGAGGTGCCGGTATTCTAGGGGCTTATTTCAGCCAGACCTAACCACATGCATACATGACCTCACTGGCGCAAGCACGTAACAGATTTGATACTAGCGCATGGCGGCCCATGTATGTAAACCATGAGTCATTTCATGTTGGGTGGTTCTGTAATTTCACAAAAGCCGGCAATTGAATTAGAAGAAGGTGAACAGTTTTCCTGCTACAGTTTTCGCTCTGTGCATTTTTCTAGCGATTTTTTTGCTCCTCTGCCTCTGCAAACTCTTTCCCCATTATCCTGAGGAGTTTCCCCTCCATTTTATCCATTAGATAGCACTGTAGTATTCTGGAAAACGGGACAAAATTTCAAGTGCCGTGAAATAATAAATAAAAAAAAGCAATGCAATTTAGGGGGCTTACCGTTATATGGTAAAAATAATGTGACGCCGTAATTCTCCAAGTTAGTGTAATTATGAAAATACCAAATTTGTCCAGTTTATTTTAGTTGTAAAAAAATAACCTCTTCCTGACACGTACCCAGTAAGTAATATGACTATGATTGACTTCCCAACCTTGAACATATGGGGTATGTCATGGCTCACACAGAAGCTCTGCGCATGATCGCTGCCAGGTGTTAAGCTAACACTGCCCGCACAGCTCCCGGCAGTTTAACCCCCTAAATGCTGCGATTGATATCTCGAGAGCCCGATCGTTGATATGGCAAACTTTCCAACTTTTGAAGAACAGAAAGAGGACACATAATGCGGGAGCACCGCTGCAAATTTTGGCCACGCCCCTGGCCACAACCCAATACACGGCCATTTAACATTTCTATCTACACCAGCAGGAGGAGATGTCCGAGGAGCAGTAAGGGAAATTCAGCAGACGCCCAAGACTGCAGGGGGCAGACCCAAATCCAGGACTGTCCGCTGTATGTGGGACAGTTGGGAATAGAGGTGAGCGCATCGATTAACGGGTCTCTGGTCCAGCGTCCAGGTCAGTGGTACCTGGCAGCTGAATGGGAGGCTGCAAATCTATTACCTTGCAGTTTTCCCGGCGCGGCTTTTGATTAGTCAGGTTAGTGGGACCTCATCTTGGCGTCCTGCTCATCTCTAGTTTACACCTTTTGATTTATTTTATCTTTATTCATTCAGAGTCAGAGCCTCCAGAACTTTCACATCACTATATAGCTTCATTATACGACATCTGGCTTTTTTTATGTCTATAAGGCCGCGTTCACACATTGCAGAAATACTGTGTTTTTGGTTTCTGCAGATGTCCAAACAAAACTACACAATAAGGCCGGCGTCACACACAACGACAAAAAATCGGTCCGTTTTAGACGGTCGATTGTCGGATCAAAATGCAAACATCACACATTCCTTCTGGCATCCGATTTTCCTTCAAAGATGCGATTTAGTCGCATGTGTGTGTACCTTGTAACATCCGATTTTCATCCGACTTGCGAGATTTTCTCGCAGGCTTGCAAAACTGACATATAATGGATCCAAAAGAATAGTATTTCAATCACAAAAAAAAGAATAGATATATACACATAGAACACATATATATATATATATATACATGTCATTGTGACATATATATATACATATATTTATAGTTCCTAGACTTCTACATACTGTTATAGCCGCTAATTCAATTGCCGGCTTCTGTGAAATCACAGAAGCCGACATGAAATGATACATTGTTTCCACACAGTTAACCATGTCATTTCCTGTATTTTGATATTTGTTTAGAACTTACAATTACATGAGTGTATTTGTGCTAAATTTCAGACATGTAGGGTTAATTAAAGGTGTAAATTCGTTGACAAAAAAATGCGTGGGCTCCCGCTGTATTTTCTCCACCAGACAGACAAAGCAAGCGAGTGGGGCAGATAATAATAGCCTAGGGAGGGTACTTTTTTTTGTGCCCCCCCTGGCTACTAACATCTGCCCCCAGACACCCCAGAAAGGGCAAATCTATAATTAGATTCGCCCTTTCTGGCACTTTGCCCGTCTATTCCCATTGCCCTGTAGCGGTGGCGAATGGGTTAATAATCTCACCTTACTGTCACCTTAGTATTGAAAGGTGACCTTAAGGCAGGTTAATAATTGAGAGCTGTCAATTAGACAACTATCAATTATTAATCCTATTGAAGTAAATTAAAAAAACACAGACACATTAATAAAAATTAATTTTAATGAAATAAAAACACATTTTTTTGACCATATTTTATTTTACACTTAATCCGTGCGAAGCCATTGATCTCCTAAAATAAAGATAAAAAAATAAAAAAACATTATTCTTACCTATTCCGCTGATCTGTCACGTCCCACGCTGTAATCCTTCACAAAGGGTTAACTAGCTTTGAGCCAAGCAGTGCAAGTAATCCTGCATGCTCAGCTCAAAGCTCCTGAATGAATAAGTTCCTCTCCTGGCGACAGGAGAGGATGTGTTTCATGAATGAAGCTTAATTGATTGTGTCCACTTTCCCTTTAGGTCAGGTCACTAAAGTTAAATTGTCAATAAATCAATTAAGCTCCATTCATGAATCTATTCCTCTACTTTCGCTGGGAGAGGAACTTATTCATTCATGGGGTTAGAGCTAGTAGACAGAATTATCTCTCTGCTAACTGTATCCTCTTAACCCTTTCTGATGGATTACAGCGTGGGACCTGACTGTACATCGGATTGGTAAGTATAATTTTGCTTTTTTATTTTATTTTTATTACAGGAAATGGTTTTAGCAGGAAAATAAAATATGGTCAAAAACTGTGTGATTATTTAATTAAACTTATTTTTTATTAAACTGTGTGTGTTTGATTTTTCTTTCATACAATAGGATTAATAATTGATAGTTGTCTAATTGACAGCTCTCAATTATTAACCTGCCTTAAGGTCACCTTTCAATACTAAGGTGACAGTAAGGTGAGATTATTAACCCATTCGCCACCACTACAGGGCAATGGGAATAGACGGGCAAAGTGCCAGAAAGGGCGAATCTAATTATAGATTTGCCCTTTCTGGGGTGTCTGGGGGCAGATGTTAGTAGCCAGGGGGGGCACAAAAAATGTACCCTCCCTAGGCTGTTATTATCTGCCCCCACTCGCTTTGCTTTGTCTGTCTGGTGGAGAAAATACAGCGGGAGCCCACGCATTTTTTTTCAACGAAATTACACCTTTAATTAACCCCTACATGTCTGAAATTTTCACAAATACACTCATGTAATTGTAAGTTCTAAACAAATATCAAAATACAGGAAATTACATGGTTAACTGTGTGGAAACAATGTATCATTTCATGTCGGCTTCTGTGATTTCACAGAAGCCGGCAATTGAATTTGCGGCTATTACAGTATGTAGAAGTCTAGGAAATATAATATATATATATATATACATGTCACAATAATTACATATATATATATATATATGAATATATTCTATGTGTGTATATTATCTTTTATTCTTTATTAAAGCTGTCAGTGTGATTTTACAGTATAGCCGGGGATGAATTGCCGGCTTTTCTAAAGGACACCGATGCGATTTCATCGCAAGTCACACAGTGTGGTCCGTTTGTAATCCATTTTTCATCGCTCCCATAGACTTGCATTGGCGATTGTCGACCCACAATCGGTGACAATCGCAGCATGCTGCGATTGTACACGGACGTTTAAAACGGACCACAAAAAATCTGATACTGGGAGCTGCTCCATAGATTAACATAGGGCAGACTGCAATACGATTTTTCATCGCATTGCAGTCGTCCGATTCTGTCGCCAGTGTGACGCCGGCCTAACAATCTGCTCCCTTTCTTTGATGCGTTTCTGGTGGAGATGTGAAGCTGCGTTTTGAGGCTAAGTGCACACGTTCAGGAATGTTTGCAGAATATTCCTGAGCAAAACCGGACTTTTTTTGCAGCAAAAATGCGCATTTTTTTGCGTGGATTTTGCGAGTTTTTTGAGTGTTTTGGTGTGTTTTTGCGCGGATTTGACGCGTTTTTACTGCGATTTTTCCCTGAACTTTCTAGGTCAATAATATGGTGGGAAAAACGCTAGAATTCCACGAAATTAATGAACATGTTGCTTCTTTTTCCGCGATGCATTTTTTTAGCGGAAAAAAACGTACCATGTGCACAAAAATTGCGGAATTCATTCTGAATAATAGGATGCTTAATTCATGCGTTTTTGACGCGTTTTTTCCTGCGAAAAAACGCTAAAAAAACGCAAATAATCCTGAACGTTTGCACTTAGCCTTAATGTGTCTTTTATAGTGCAGAAAGCTTTGATTCTGCACTTAAAAAAGTAACTGCAGTTTTTTACATTTTACATTTTACATTTTTTTTTAGGCTCCACATAGAAGTCAAGAGAGAAAAGAGGCACCAAAACTGCACAGTTCTGCAGCGTCCTTGGGCGCACAGGGGGCACAGTTTTCATGAAATCACATCCACTTTACTAGGATAGTTCAAAACAGCAGAATTTTTGCTCTGCATTTACCCTACAAGTGAACACGGTCTATAATTTCCAAGTAAAGTGAATGTGATTTCATGAAAACTCCACCCTCTGTGGTTTAAAGACGCTGCTGTACTCAGCAGTTTTGGTGCATTTTTTCTTTATAGGTTTCTTCTGAAAACACGAATGAAAAAAAAACATTGCAGAATTAAAGCTTTCCTGTACGATTAAAAAAGCGTTAAAAACTCTGCTTCATATCTGCCTGAAAATCGCATCAAATAAGGTGGTGTAGTGTGGTGGTGGCGGGCTGTGCTCCGGGGCAGTGGCAGTGGCTCTCTGTGCTGTGTGGGGGGGCTCCGCTGGCATTTCGTCAAAGCCCGGAGGCCCCCTCTCATCCGTTAATGCCATGCTGCGGTGGCCTCCGGGAAGATGGCCGCCGGGTCAACGCATGCTCAGATTCAGATCTCGGGACGAGATCTCGTTGCCGAGATCTGAATCTTTGCTTGCGTTGGCCATCTTCCATCTTCCGGCAGCCATGTTCCCGGAGGTCATGTTCCCAGAGGGCAACGCAGCATGGCATTGCACCCGAGCACAAAGCCCCTGCCTTGGAGCACAGAGCTCCTGCCTCGGAGCACAGAGCCCCTGCCCCGGAGCACAGAGCCCCTGCCACTGCACCAGCCTGGCCCACCAAACGACCCCTGTGACCAATCATCCACCTGTGCCGATCCCTTCACTGGTACGCTGAATTCCGACTGTAAGACGGACACCCATTTGACACATTATTTTTTTCCCCTATTTTCCTTCTGAAAATTTGGGTGCGTCTTATGGTCAGGTGTGTCTTATAGTCCGAAAAATACGGTAAGTTATAAAGTAAAAAAAAATGTAAAAATACTTTTAAAAAATAAAAAATAACAAAAAACCTATGTTTATTATACTCATTAATTTTATTTTTTTGTTATAAAAAGTACACATGATTGCGGTAATATTACTGCGTCCGGATCGACCCAATCTATGAAACTGTCACACTAGTTAACCTCTTCAGTGAAACCCGTGAAAAGAAAAAAAAATAACATAGCAAAAGATGATGCTCTTTCATTATACCGCCAAACAAAAAATAAAACGCAATCAAAAAGACGAATGTAAATAAAAATGGTATAGCTGAAAACATTATCTTGTCCCGCAAAAAAACAAGCTGCCATACAGACCAACAGGGGAAAAATAAAAAAGTTATAGCTCTCAGAATAAAGTGATGCAAAAATAATTATATAATTATTTTTTTCTATTAAATATTTTTTATTGCATAAAAAATTATGGGGTATCGCTGTAACCGTACTAAGGCCGGTTTCATACGTCCTGATATTTCCAGTACCGTAAAAAACGATACCGGAGATATCAGTGTCCATGTGTGTACTATGTGCGGCACACGTGTGGCAACCGAGTGCCACATCAGTACCACACGGACGGCCGCCGGGGAAGAAGCACTACTGTAAGCGCTGTTCCCTGGCGGCAGGTGCTGAAGCCGGCTGTCATTCTCTTCTGCCCTGCCGGCGGCTGTCTGAGAGGGGGCGGGCACTGAGGAGACTGCGGGTGAGTGTGGGCGGCCGGGGCTGGAGGACAGGACTGATGTCTGGCACCAGGTGAGAGGGAGCACACAGCGGAGGATACCAGGAGGGCTCCAGCTGCAGGAGCTCTCTTACACTTACAGTAGCGCTTCCTCCCCGGCGGCCGTACATGCACACGGGGGACTGTGTGCACTATTCTCCATGTGTACGTGTGTGGCACGTTTTGCTGCCCGTGTGTCCGGGTGAAAATAGACACACACATTTGAATGGGTCTACGTGTGTCAGTGTCTCCGGTATGTGAGAATACTGTCACTCAAGTACTGGAGACACTGACGTGTGAAACCGGCCTAACACGAAGAGTAAAGATGCCTTATCAAGTTTTCCACACATGGAATGACATAAAAAGAATACAAAAAACAATTACTGAATTTCTGGATTTTGTTCCTACTGCCTCCCAAAAATTGGGATAGAAAATGCTCAAAAAATGTTATGTGCCCACAAATGGTACCAATAAAAAGGTCAACTCATCCCACAAAAAAGCTAACATGACTCTGTTGGTAGAAATATAATTTTTCCATATCTCTCAAAATATGGCAATGCGGCAATAAAAAGTGTCTTTTAGTGTGTCACATCAGACAGACAGAAAATAACTATATAAATCTGGTATCGCTATAATTGCGCCGACCCGAAGAATAAAGTTGTCTAATCACGAGGAACGGCATAAAAAATAAAAGCAAAAAAATTCTTCACCTGCTGTTGATTTTTTCATTCCACCTCCCAAAGATCGCAGAAAGGCTCGGCTCACATCTATCCTTTGCTCTGCGCTGAGCACTTACACTGGGGCTTCCTTGTAAATCTTTGAAATACGTGATGCAGACGGAACCTCTGGCGGAAGATTCCCTATAATGAGACAGATGGAGAAAAACTGTGGATTAATCTTTGGCCCATGTATCCGGAGGTGTTTGCTCTTTTTAGGCATGCATAAAAGCTGGGTAAACCACAATTTTTGTGTGCTTCTGAAGTGAAGCAGAACACCGAACAGAGGGCAGACGGAGTCCAGAGTAACTCTACTGCCTCATTATAGTGAATGGATCCCTTGGGGGGTTTCATATGAATCACGTCACTCAGAGATTTAGATAGAAAACCCAAAGTAAGTGCTCAGCATAGAGCACAGGATAAAAGTGATCCAAAAATTATTTAGTTATTATAACTAATAAAATGATTAGTTATATAAAATGTTCCCAAAAAAGCTTCAAATCAATCCACAACCAAAGCAATTTCCCACTCAGGTCTGTCATCTGTTAACAGAAATATAGGGGACTTCCACGTTACTGGTAGTACAAAGGCTCTGGAAAAACAAAATGGCTCCTTGCCTCACCACAAGAAAAACAGCAAATGCCCCTCTCCCTTCTGAGCCTCCGTGTGCCTAAACCACATTTAGAGTCCACATGTTTGGTATTTCTGTAGCAATGAGAGCTCGCCTAATTTACAGGTGTGGTCTGTAGAAGCATGAGCTGGGTATTACAACATACTGGGCACTACAACGTACTGGGGACTACAAGGTACTGGGCACTACAATGGCAATTTGCAATTTTCACTCAGCAAAATCCACTGCTGCTTGTTTCTGGAAAACACCCATGAATTAAAAATTGTCACTACACCTGTACATAAATTTCAAAAGGGGTATCATTTCCAAAATAGGGTCACTTGAGGGGATTCTGTTCTTCTAGAACTTAGGGGCTCTGTATATGGAGTCTGCAAACTATTCTTGGAAAATCTACGCTCCAGGAGGCAAATAACTTTCTGTTTCTCCTGAGGCTCATCATATAGCTAAGCAGTACTGTGCAGCCACATATGGGGTATTTCTGTATTCAGCAGAAATTGTGGGACAAATTTTGGTGCCATTTTTACCCATTTCCCAATATGAAAATGTAAATTCTGGGGCTAAAACAAAATTTTGGTGGTAAAAATATAATCAGATTTTCTTCACTTCCCAATGGTATAAAATTCTGTGACACACTCATGGTGTCAATATGATCACTGCACTCCTAGATTAATAAATTTTAGAGGTGTAGTTAGTAAAATGGGGTCACTTATGGGGGATTTTGCTGTTCTGGCACCTGAGACTCTCCCACTGGTTTATGGCACCCGCAAACCATAGCAGCTGTGCACTGTGTCTGAAAAGTATTTCCCGATTACATGTAGTGCATTGGCGCACTCATGAGAAACTGAGGTTCATTTTTTTTCTAGCCCTTATAAAAATTAAAAACTTTGGGCTAAAACAACATTTTAGTGATAAAATGTAATTATACTTTCTTCACCGTCCAATGCTATAAAATTCTGTGAAGCACATGTGGTGTCAAGATGCTCACTGCACCTATATATGAATTAATTGGGGGACATGGGCGTACCCACCGTGGGGCACACAATGAAAGAGAGCGGAGAGAGCAGCACAATGTCGGCTCCCTCTGCCCCAGGTTGCAGTGCCTGTCTGTGTGCGCAGTGCTCGGAGCTGCTGTCTCACCAGAGGAGCTTCTTCCTTTCTTCCTGGCTGCAGCAGCTGTAGTTTCACTTTCTGCCCTGCAGGCTCTGGTTGTCTCAGCCACACTGGGTCCTAGTGCCCTCTGTGTGCAGACACTGGACACTTCCTGCTCCTGCCTCAGCCACTGCCTGCAAGCTTCATGGTAAGTGGGGATGGAATTTAATAAATGTATTCTGCTCAGGCATGTCATGGTCACTGTGGGGGAATGTGAGAGGATGGGGGTATTGTGGGGGAGGCGTACAGGGCACTGGGGTGAATGTAAGAGGATGGGGTATTGTGGGGGCTAGGGCACGGGGGGGTTAATGTGAGAGGATGGGGGTATTGTGAGGGAGGGATACAGGGCACTGGGGTGAATGTAAAAGTATGGGGTATTGTGGGGGCTAGGGCACAGGGGGGTTAATGTGAGAGGATGGGGGTATTGTGGGTGAGGGGTACAGGGCACTGGGGTGAATGTAAGAGGATGGGGGTATTGTGGGGCTAGGGCACTGGGGGGTTAATGTGAGAAGATGGGGGTATTGTGGGGGAGGGGTACTGGGCACTGGGGGTGAATGTAAGAGGATGGGGTATTGTGGGGGCTAGGGAACTGGGAGGTTAATGTGAGAGGATGGGGTATTGTGGGGTCAGTGGGACAGAACACTAAGGGGTGCATGTGAGACAATGGGCTGTTGGGGTGTGGGTGTGGGACAGGGGAGGTAGGAGGCTTTTTTTTACTTGTGAGCTCCTTAATACTTTAATAATAGATTAATATTTCAGTATTATTATAACAAGGGCATAGACAGACGGCCGTATAACTCATGCGAGGATCGCACTGCAATCCTCGGACTTGCTGGTACCGCTCCTGACATGAGCGCGACTGCCATTTATAATATATGGTATATACAGCGTAGTGTCGCATACACTGCTGTATTATACAATATACAACAGTTCTAATGCTCCATACCTAATATGCAGGATAATGTACAGTGTATATGATGTAACCTGTATAAGATGCGACATTGGCTTGCCCCCCCCCCTAGTTTTGATCCTGGGTACGCCCATGTTGGGGATGTAGTTTGTAAAATGAGTTCACTTATTCTGGATTTCTGCTGTTCTGGCACCTCAGGGGCTCTGACAATGTGACATGGCACCCATAAACCATTACAGCAAAATTTGAACTCCAATATGGCCTCTGAGCTCTGCACTGTGCCTGAAAAGGTATCAACCACTGTAGACTATCAAATTCTATCTACTGGCTAACAAGGTACAAAAACATATATTTTTCCAGAAAAATATTGCAAATGCCATAAGTTTTTAACTTTGAAGAGGGATAAAAGAAAACAATGGACCATACAATATGTTATGCAATTTATCCTGAGTACACCAATACCCCATATGTAGTCAAAAACTATTTTTGAGGCACAGTTCAAAGTTCAGAAGGGAAGAAGCGCCATATTGGAGATTAGATCTTGCTGGAATGGTTTGAGGGTGCCATGTCACATTATTAGATCCCCTAAGATGTCAGAACAGCAGAAACCCCAATAAGTGAACAAATTTGACAAACTGCACCTTTCAATGAATTCCTCTAGTGGTGCAGTGAGCATATTGATCCACATATGCCTCACAGAATTTTATTCCATTTGGCAGTGAAGAAAGAATAATTACATTTTGCCACTAAAATGTTTTAGTTAAAAGTTTTTAATTTTTCTAAGGCCTAATAGGAAAAAATGGACCTCACAGTTTGTTGTGCAATTTTTTCTGAGTGCGCCAATATCCTATATATCATTGGGAAATACTTTTGAGACAGAGTGGAAAGCTCAGAAGGGAAAGAGCGCCATATTGAAGTTCAGATTTTGCTGGTATGGTTTGAGAGTGCCATATCACCTTGGCAGAGCCCCTGAGATATAAGAACAGCATAACCCCGATAAGTAACCCCATTTTACAAACTAGATCTCTCAATGAATTCATTCTAAGGGAGCAGTGATCATATTGACACCATGGGTGTGTCACAGTATTTTATACCAGTGGGCAGTGAAAAAAAATTGTTTTAGACCCAGATTTTACATTTTCACAAGGGAAAATGAGTAAAACTGGCAATAAAAGTTTGTCACACAATTTCTGCTGAACATTGCTGTACAATATTGCTTAGCCACAAGGCGAGATTTGGAAACTATTTGACTCTTGGAGAACAAATTATCGTAAAATAGTTTGCGGACTCCATATACAGAGCCCCTAAGTGCAAGAAGACCAGAAACTCCCAAGTGACCCCATTTTGGAAATTACACCCCTCTGGGAATTTATCTACAGGTGTAGTATCAATTTTGATTCCAAGTGTGTATTTCAGAAACAAGAAGTAGTTGATGTTGCTGAGTGAAAACTGCAAATTTGCCATTGCAGTGCCCAGTCCATTGTAGTGTCCATACGTTGTAGAGTCCTGTCAGTTGTGCCCAGCTCGTGCTTCTGGAGACATGGACTGCAAAAATTGGGCGGGCTCTAATCGCTATGGAAATGCCAATCATGTGGACACTAAATGTAATTTAGGCACACTGTGGGGCTTAGAAGGGAGAGGGGAATTTGGATTTGGGAACTTAGAATTTGTTGGATTTCTTTTAGGGGGTGAGGAGCCATAGCGCTTTTCCAGTGTTTTTATACTACCAGTAACGTGTAAGCCCTCAGTATTTCCATTGACAGATGACAGACCTGAGCCAGGAATTGCTTTTTTTTTGACGATCGAGTTGAAGCTTTAAACCTGTCAGTGCTGCAGTGACAGGAGCCTCTTAGACCATGCCGAGTTTCGGCAGAGATCGAGTGACCCAGCTACGGTGTTCCACATGATTGCCAATGACGTACCCATATGAAAGGTGCCCAGAGTGGTACCAATGATTGAGCTGCTACTCCTCCATGCCCTGGAACTTTACAAACACACAGTGTTCCAGTACATACGTTTATGCTGTATAGAGATGACCACGGCACTACTGTATAATGGTGCACAAATATGATCAAATCCCCTTCAATGGAATGTAAGAAAACTTGGCACTCCGAGTAGATGAAACTAAATAAATTATTTCATATGCAATTCAACAATAAAGGTTCACAAACATTTCAGTCTACTTTAGTCCTTCCTCAGTGATCCTATTGTCCAATTTAAAAGATATAAGATTGCGTTTTATCCCCAAAGTCAGCTAAGAGCTGTATGTGGTGTCCATAGCTGGTTCAAACAGATGCTCAGCATCCCGAGATAATTACCTCTTCCTCTCGCGATTCCCCATCCAGATTCCTCTGTATGGAAGGAATTAATGCACACTCTTCAGTCCTCATTCAGGCCGTAGGTCCAGAACATTACAGGAATGTCCGCAGGAAATTTGGCATGACCTCATGCTGCCAGAACGATGTATTCCACATGCCTCCAGCCCACTTCACCATGAACTTGCTCTCCACATGAACCTCATACTTAGGCCGGCGTCACACACAACGACAAAAAATCGGTCCGTTTTAGACGGTCGATTGTCGGATCAAAATGCAAACATCACACATCCTTATGGCATCCGATTTTCCTTCAAAGATGCGATTTAGTCGCATGTGTGTGTACCTTGTAACATCCGATTTTCATCCGACTTGCGAGATTTTCTCGCAGGCTTGCAAAACTGACATATAATGGATCCAAAAGAATAGTATTTCAATCACAAAAAAAAAAATAGATATATACACATAGAACACATATATATATATATACATGTCATTGTGACATGTATATATACATATATTTATAGTTCCTAGACTTCTACATACTGTTATAGCCGCTAATTCAATTGCCGGCTTTTGTGAAATCACAGAAGCCGACATGAAATGATACATTGTTTCCACACAGTTAACCATGTAATTTCCTGTATTTTGATATTTGTTTAGAACTTACAATTACATGAGTGTATTTGTGCAAAATTTCAGACATGTAGGGGTTAATTAAAGGTGTAATTTCGTTGAAAAAAAATGCGTGGGCTCCCGCTGTATTTTCTCCACCAGACAGACAAAGCAAAGCGAGTGGGGGCAGATAATAACAGCGTAGGGATGGTACATTTTTTGTGCCCCCCTGGCTACTAACATCTGCCCCCAGACACCCCAGAAAGGGAAAATCTATAATTAGATTCGCCCTTTCTGGCACTTTGCCCGTCTATTCCCATTGCCCTGTAGCGGTGGCGAATGGGTTAATAATCTCACCTTAATGTCACCTTAGTATTGAAAGGTGACCTTAAGGCAGGTTAATAATTGAGAGCTGTCAATTAGACAACTATCAATTATTAATCCTATTGTATGATAGAAAAATCAAACACACACACTTTAATAAAAAAGAAGTTTAATGAAATAATCACACAGTTTTTGACAATATTTTATTTTCCTGCTAAAACCATTTCCTGTAATAAAAATAAAATAAAAAAGCAAAATGATTCTTACCAATCCGAAGTACAGTCAGGTCCCACGCTGTAATCCATCAGAAAGGGTTAAGAGGTTACAGTTAGCAGGGAGATAATTCTGTCTCCTAGCTGTAACCCCCTGAATGAATAAGTTCCTCTCCCAGCGAAAGTAGAGGAAGTGATTCATGAATGGAGCTTAATTGATTTATTGGCAATTTAACTTTAGTGACCTGACCTAAAGGGAAAGTGGACACAATCAATTAAGCTTCATTCATTAAACACATCCTCTCCTGTCGCCAGGAGAGGAACTTATTCATTCAGGAGCTTTGAGCTGAGCATGCAGGATTACTTGCACTGCTTGGCTCAAAGCTAGTTAACCCTTTGTGAAGGATTACAGCGTGGGACGTGACAGATCGGCGGAATAGGTAAGAATAATGTTGTTTTATTTTTTTTTCTTTATTTTAGGAGATCAATGGCTTCGCACGGATTAAGTGTAAAATAAAATATGGTCAAAAAAATGTGTTTTTCTTTCATTAAAATTATTTATTCTTAAAGTGTATGTGTGTTTTTTTATTTACTTCAATAGGATTAATAATTGATAGTTGTCTAATTGACAGCTCTCAATTATTAACCTGCCTTAAGGTCACCTTTCAATACTAAGGTGACATTAAGGTGAGATTATTAACCCATTCGCCACCGCTACAGGGCAATGGGAATAGACGGGCAAAGTGCCAGAAAGGGCGAATCTAATTATAGATTTGCCCTTTCTGGGGTGTCTGGGGCAGATGTTAGTAGCCAGGGGGGGCACAAAAAAAAAGTACCCTCCTAGGCTATTATTATCTGCCCCCACTCGCTTGCTTTGTCTGTCTGGTGGAGAAAATACAGCGGGAGCCCACGCATTTTTTTGTCAACGAATTTACACCTTTAATTAACCCCTACATGTCTGAAATTTAGCACAAATACACTCATGTAATTGTAAGTTCTAAACAAATATCAAAATACAGGAAATGACATGGTTAACTGTGTGGAAACAATGTATCATTTCATGTCGGCTTCTGTGATTTCACAGAAGCCGGCAATTGAATTTGCGGCTATTACAGTATGTAGAAGTCTAGGAAATATAAATATATATATATATACACATGTCACAATTACATATATAATAATATATATATATATATATATATGTATTCTATGTGTGTATATCTATTCTTTCTAGTCTTTATTAAAGCTGTCAGTGTGATTTTACAGTATAGCCGGGATGAATTGCCGGCTTTTCTAAAGGACACCGATGCGATTTCATCGCAAGTCACACATGCAGTCCGTTTGTAATCAGATTTTTCATCGCTCCCATAGACTTGCATTGGCAATAGTCGACCCACAATCGGTGAAAATCGCAGCATCCTGCGATTGCACACGGACGTTTAAAACGGACCACAAAAAATCTGATACTGGGAGCTGCTCCATAGATTAACATAGGGCAGACTGCAATACGATTTTTCATCGCATTGCAGTCGTCCGATTCTGTCGCCAGTGTGACGCCGGCCTTACTCTAACTAACTAAATCAGGAAGTGTTTCCCCCTTTTCCTTGCCCTTACCCCTTACCATACTGGGCGGGTCCCAAATATTTAATTGTATCTTATACTGTTCCTATCACTATGCACTAATAATGAATATCACTTCTGAGGGATGAAGGATCAGTAAAACGCACATCGCGGGGAGAGGAGGCAGTGAGCAGCCATTACCCACATGTCAGCTGTGATTCCCACAGGTAATATGTATATTTCCAAGTTTGTAGAGCATTGCTAACATTCACAGATTTATTTGTTTCATTGAATGTATATCCCCACAGTCAGCTTTAAATTTAAGTTTAAATTAAGATGAAGTGGGTGAGAAACCTTTGTATGCCACTGTTAAGATTGTCTACAAGCATGTTTTGATACTCCATCGTGTGTGTCCCTTTCTGGAAGGGAAGCATCTGGCAAAATTTACTCTTGTACTGTGAATCTAACACAGTGGCAACCCAGTAGTCAGCACTATTTATAATCTTAACAATACGGGCATCATGATGCAGATAGTGCAGCAAGAAGGCACTCAAGTGTTGGTCACTTCCATGAGGTGCAAGTTCATGGTGTGTTAGAGGCGGGGTAACATTCAAGGTTGCTTCCTTTGTCCCTTCCGGCCAGACACGGACAACAGAGAGAGGATCATTATCCTCTTCATCTCCTGACTGTTGTGCACCCATCACGTCTTCGTCCTAGTCCATTTGTTCCTCGGTTCCTGCACATTTACTAACAGTTTGTCTGGTACTATGAACCTCCCTCAATCACTGTAATCCACCCTCTCATGGCACACACTTGTGCAATAACAGTCCGGAACTTACAGATATTGTTATCCCTTCTGCATCCTATTCTGCTTCCTCGTCTTCCTCTGAATAGTCTGCAGGAGGAGGTTTTGGTCCCAAAGTGTGCTCCAGCATATAGATGTCCAGAATAGTGATGCTGATGACGGCATCATCAGTGCTAACCGTCTTAGTAGTCATTTCAAAACTGTGCAGAAGGGTGCAGATGTCCTTAATCTGTGTCCACTCCGCTAGCATGATTTGCCCCACGTCCGGACTACACTGACTCAGGCTATGCAAATTAGGACAAATTGCACCAGTGCTCGTTGCTGCTGGCGCAGTCGCTAGAACACGGGGCAGCACGGTGGCTCAGTGGATAGCACTACAGCCTTGCAGCGCTGGAGTCCTGGGTTCGAATCCCACCTAGGACAACATCTGCAAGGAGTTTGTATGTTCTCCCCGTGTTTGCGTGGGTTTCCTCCGGGTACTCCGGTTTCCTCCCACACTCCAAAAAACATACTGATAGGGAATCTAGATTGTGAGCCCCATCGGGGACAGCGACGATAATGTGGCAAAACTGTAAAGCGCTGCGGAATCTGTTAGTGCTATATAAAAATAAAGATTATTATTTATTTTATTATTATTAGAACATGTGAAGAGTGGAATTCCACCGTGTCGGCATATTGCATATCAAATGGTTAACCAGTAGGCCGAAAGACCTCTGTAATGCAATTCGATGACCTGCAGGGTGCAAACGGTGGAAGTGAGCACACAGCGACCATGCTTTCTGCAACAGCGCATCCCGGCCGGGATAGTGGTGGAGAAATTGCTGTACCACCAGGTTGAGAACATAAGCCATGCAAGGCATGTGTGTGAGGTTGCCCCGGCGTTGAGCCGCCACTAGGATTGCACCGTTATAGGACATGGCATTCCCTGGCTCTAGGTTCAGTGGAGACAGCCATTGCTATAAATCAACCTGGATAGCTGTCCACAACTCTTGACCTCTGTAAGTGCGATCTTCAAAGGCATATCAATTTATACACTGCTTGATTTGGGTAAGCCCTGATTTTGCAGTATGGAGGTAGGAGGGATTCTTTCTGCACTGTTGGAATGCATGTCTCATTAAGGGAGAGGTTGAGAGTGCAGCTGGAGGCCCTAGAGACGGAGGAGGCAGAAGCAGTGGAGGAAGTGTTTAATACACTGTTTAATGTCCCGCAAGCCTTGGGATGCCAAGACATGTGGAGCAGCCCCTTGCTCGACTGCCCTGCACAGCCACCAGAGTTCTCCAGTGCCCAGTCAGCAAGATGTAACGTCGCTGGCCATGTTTACTCGTACAGATGTCAGTGTGAAATGCACCCTTGCAGACATAGATTTTTTCAAGTAACGGGTGATGTCTCTGCGATGTGCTGGTGTAGCTCAGGCACAGCTTTCTTAGAGAAGTAATAAAGGCTGGGCAACTGGTACTGGGGGACTGTGATGGCCATCAGCTTTCAGAAACCATCTGTATCCACCAGGCGGAAAGGCAGCATTTTCGTGGCCAACAGATTGGAGATGGTGAAATTCAAGCTCTTAGCTGTGGCATGTGTAGGAGTCAACATTGTTACATGACCCCAACTCCAGGACCGAGGGCTGGCTGATGTGCTGAGAGAGGGTGGAGTAGGGTGAACATGACAAACTGTTGGACTGTGAGTGAGGTGCAGGAGAAGATGTTATGGGGGTTTGAGAAAGATGTAGTGTGCTTGGTGAAACAAAAACAGCAGGCATCTCCACTTCAATAACAACTGACAAGCTCTCATTCACCCAGACTGTTGGGAGTAAACAAGTAAAGATTCTGCTGCTGAAGACCTGTGTGAGAACACTTGTCACGTGACGGAGGAGGAAGAAGCAGCAGCAGGTGCGGTTGATGGGACGACCAGTGATTGGTGAGGCCAGCTAGTCCGCATTTTTGCCCAGTGAGATTTCCAGACTAACACATGTTGATCACGCATGTGCCGGTTCATGCATGTAGTAGTCAAATTATTGCAAATTTTGCCTCTACTGAGTCATTTTATGCAAAGTTGGCAGATAATGTGAGTTGGGTCATCCTTTGCAGTCTCAAAAAAGGCCCAGGTTAGGCAACCCTTGCTACCTCTGCAAACTGCAGACTCGTGACCACTACTGGTCACAGCCAGAGTTGTCGCTGAGGATGCAGTGCTTGTGGTTGCATCAATCCATGTCTGTGCGGGAAGACACAATGTAACCTCCTCCTCCACCTGCTCTGCTAGTCAGCTGCATGCTTCTGGGTTCACACCAAGTGGGATCTACAACCTCATTGTCATCCTCTCATTTTTCCTACTCCTCACGCCGAGAGTAACATTCTCCTCTTCCTGCCCTGACAGCACAGTAAAGTCTGCGTGCGCGTCAGGTATCTGAGTCTCATCAGGATCACCTTCACCCTCAGGTGACGAGGTACTCGATTCTGCTCGAACCCTACTTCGTTCGGTCCCAGATCCAACAGGAAAATATTTTGACCATCAGTGCTGATGCTTTCTTCTCTGGATTCTGTGAATCTTTGGAGCAGAACTCTGATGCCCATGGAATATAATATGCGAACAGCTCTGCAGATTCACCCATCTGTGGCTCACCACAGTAAGTTGGCCGCTTGGAGAGTTGTGATGCGGAGGAAACAAGGTTAATTGGAGTGCCACCTTTGAGGATTGTATTGTGTGTGATGTTAAGGTGGATTAAAAGGAGAGGCCACTTGATGCAGTGCTTACCATCCACTGGAGCACATGCTATTTCTAGCCCTAATCTACAAGGCGTACCACTGTGCGGATGCCAAAGGGAGTCGAATAGACCGTCCAGTAACACATGTTGTCAGTTGTCTTTGGATAGGACAAGATGGTGTTTGTTCAGTAGAGCTTTCACTAACATTTCCACCTAACCCACATACACGTCGAACACCAAGCCTATTCCACCTTCCACGACGACTTTGTTTTTTCGCACTCATGTTGGATGTACCCTTCCCCCTTTTAAACAGCTGTTTCTCAACCCTAGGCCCAGACCTATCAATCATCTGTAACTCAATTAACAATCAGTATTTATTTGCTGAGATAGTGTGCCTGCACAACAATATTAGCCCAAATAATTTTAATTAGGAAATGGGGCCTGGTGCCTGTACAAAAATATTAGCCCAAACAATTTTGAATAGGAAATACTGCCTGGTGCCTGCACAATAATATTAGCCCAAATGATTTTGATGAGGAAATGGGGCCTGGTACCTGCACAACAATATTATCCCGAAAGATTTTGATATTAGCCAAACAATTTTGATTAGCAAATAGGCCTGGTGCCTGAACCCCAATATTAGCCCAAATGATTTTGATTAAGAAATGTGAACTCCTCCTGACTGCAACATTGTAGTAACCCAAAATGATTTTGATTAGGAAATGGAGCCTTGCGCCTTTACCCCAATATTAACCCAAACAATTTTGATTAAGAAATCTGGACTCCTGCCTGCACAAGACTATTAGCACAAACTAGTTAGATGCTGGAAGGTCGATTTCACACAGGATCTTATCAAACCTTATGACAACTTGAAGCAGTAGCAGCCTCTCTGCAATATTACACTTGCAAAATGGCACCAGCAGAACAACATATGCACTTTTTATATGGAGAGGGACATGTGACTTTGTCAGCCAATAACAGAAGTCCTTGTATCTGGACATTGTGGATGATTTCTGCACCCTGAATGGCTGCCGGAATGTATACACATTAAGTTAATTTACAAAAAAAATTAAATTAATGTCCGCCACTCCTCTGACCTATACCCACTCCCTTCCCTCATAATACTCGTCTCCCTTGCTCATCATACAGCACCACTATCTGAGCCAAAGTCCTAACAAAAGCATTAGTGGAAAAGCGATCATTTACCGAATTTAGCTGACTTTGAGGAGAAATGCTCGGGAATCCAAACACGAATCCAAATGAACTGCATTTGTGTCAAATTTGAGATTGGTGAATATGTTCCGAACAAGTTCGCTGATCTTTAGAAGGCGAACGTGACGAGATGCCATTTGATCATTCCAGTTATTGTTACTTTTGTAAAGTGAAACTTCAGGATAAAAAGAAAAATAAATATAAAATGGAGTATCCAAATCTCCCATCAGCTATACGTCCAGTGCCTCATTTACCTAAAATCCCTGTGCCAGTTTTCCTTGAACTACCCTCATTTCAAGAACAGCATTATGGTGAAGAACAAAGTGACATTAACAATGAATATTTTGAAATTGACTATGTCTCCGTTCATAAGGGATTTGACCAGCATGAGTTGAATGATTTGGCACGAGATTTAGGAATATCAAAAAAGGCTTCAGAAGTTCTAGCATCAAAACTGCATGAGAAAAACTTGCTTGAAAAAGGAGCATAGGTATCCAACTTTTGAACCAGAGAAAGTGCATCTCTGCAATACTTTAAAAGTGACAGTGGCTTTGTGTATTACCGTAACAGACTTGGTTTAATTGAGGAATTTGGAATTGCAATCTATAACTCAAATGAATGACAACTGTTCATCGATAGCTCAAAGTGGAGCTTAAAGTGTGTTCTACTCCACAATGGTATCGTATTTTTTGGACTATGAAAAGCAATTTTTTCCTCCAAAATTTTGGTGTAAAGTAGGGGCTGCATCTTATTGTCCAGCTATACCTTAATCCACCTGTGGCTGAGGATGAGGGGGTGGGGGAGGAGCAGCTGCGGAGGAGAGGGTCACAGGTGGCAGTAGCCGACTACTACAGCTAACACGTGTGCCCGCTGTTAAAGAAAGTGAATATTCAATACTCCCCACGTCCATAGTCCCTCCCACCTCTATGCACTGAAGTTGGCGCCAATAGCTGGGAGGGAATATGGGAGTAAAGAGCAGTGAATATTCATTTTCTTTAATAGCGGGCACACTGTTAGCCGCAGCCGCAGGCTCCTGCAGCGGCTGGGCAATCACGTGAGTAGGTCATTAAAGAGAATGAATATTCACTGCTCCCTATGCACATGGAAGTGGAAAGCAGTAAATATTCATTCTCTTTAAGGCCTCTTTCACACATCCGTCTTTTGTATCAGGCATGATCCGTCCTATGCCTGAAGGGACGGATCCGGCGCTGAAACAAAAAAACTGATGCAACGGATACAGGTTTTTGCTGGTTCCGACCTGAACTTTTGAACCCAGAAAAAGAGGGTTTCTGATGCCCGGAGACACTGGAAAATGTAGTAGTAGTAGTAGTAGTAGTAGTAGTAGTTTGTATAGTAGTAGTATAGTAGACCTCGATTTCCAGAATCCGGATCAGACTTTTGCCGGATTCCACAAAAGTCTGATCCGCTTCCATTGAATTCTATTGTTTCCGGCCGCCTGATGCGCCGCTTCAGGCACATCAGGCGGCTCCGGCAAAAAAAAAAATGTTGCAGCAACCGTCTTGTCCGGCCGCCGGAATGTACAATTCCGACGGATCCGGCCAAAAACGGATGCAACGCAGTGACATCAGGCGCGATCCGGCGCTAATGTAAGTCAATGCTAAAAAAATGCATCCGGTACCGGATCCGTTTTTTTAGAAACACGCCGGATCGCGCCTGATTCAAAAAGCCAGATGTGTGAAAGTAGCCTTATAGTGACACATGTGATTGCCCAGCCGCTGCAAGAGCCGGCGGCTGCGGCTAACAGTGTGCCAGCTATTAAAGAAAATGAATCTTCACTGTTCACCACTCCCATAGTCCCAGGTATGGGGAGCACTGAATTTTCCGGCAGCTGACCTCAGCATATGAGCGCGCATGGCAGTTAAGTCATGTGCAGTTATAGGTGGAAATCAGCTGCTGGCATCAGCATAGAATGCCCTGCTGTGAGAAAGCTGAGGGAAGATGAGTAGAATTGTTTATTTTTTTGTGTACAGTGTGTTGGGGACTATATATACCAGGATGGGCAACATGTATACCAGGATGGGGATGAGAGGGCTATGTATACCAGAATGATGATGAGGGGGGTATGTATACTAGGATGGGGATGAGGGGGCCATGTTTACTGGGATGGAGGCCATTGCACACCAGGATAGGGATGAGGGGGCGATACATACCAGGATGGAGATGGGAGCCATGTATACCAGAATGCAGATGAGGGGGCTATGTATACCAGGATGGGGATGAGGGGCCATGTATACTGGGATGGGGATAAGAGGGCCATGTATACCAGGATGGAGTTGGGGCTATGTATACCAGGATGGGAATGGGGACCATGTATTGGGATGGGGGCCATGTACACCAGGAAGGGGGCCATGTAAACCTGGATGAGGGGCAATGTATACCAGGATGGGGATGGGGGCCATGTATACAAGGATGGGGAACATGTATACCAGGATGGGGATGAGAGGGCTATGTATACCTGAATGGGGATGGGGGCCATGTATACCAGGATTGGGCGCCATGTATAACAGGAAGGAGGCAATTTATACCAGGATGGGGATGGGGGTCATGTATACCAGGATGGCAGATCATGTATACCAGGATGAGGATTTGGGGCCATGTATACCAGGAAGGGGGACCATTTATATCTGGATGGGGGGCCATATATACCAGCCAGTATGCGGGCCAAATATCCCAGGATGGGGGCATATATAACAGGATGGGGACATATATCAGGATGGGGGATATTAGTACAGAATTGTGGGACATTACCCTTATAACAGTGTTAGCAGCAGATACCCCTCCCCCATAACAGTGCTTCATGACCACATTTTGTGCTTCAATTTCTTTTCTATTTTCCTTCTCTAAAACCTAGGTGCACCTTATGACCCGATGCATCTTATAATCTTAAAAATAAGATATTTTTTTGGTGCAGTGCCAATTGGCTATTCAGTTTTAAACCTAGTGATCCAAACATTCTTCTTGAGAGATGTGTTGGCAGAAATAACATTATATTCCCACCTCTGCGCATGAAACTGGGTATCTTGAAGCAGCTCTTTTGCCATCTGGAGTAGACTGTTTCAAGTACCTCATTTTGGCATTTCCTACCCTGTCATTTGAAAAAATAAAGGCCTGTGGGTTTGAGGGTCCACAGATTCAGCAGCTGATCAAAGATGAACATTTCATTTGGGCAATGTAAGAACTGCAAAGGAATGCTTGGTTATCATTCAAAGAACTTGCCAAGGACTTTCTTGGAAATACACACGCTAACAATTACACCAAAATTGCGCAGAAACTCTTGGAGAGCTACAAAATTCTTGGTTTCAACAAGATAATCAAGGTGCATTTTCCTCATAGCTATCTTGCTAACGTCCTTGAAAAGTTTGGTGCAGTCATTAATGAATGACTCCACCCAGATTTGAAGGTCATGAAGGGATGATATCAGGGTAGATGGGATGTACATATGATAACTGACTATTGTAGGAACATCAAGTGAGATTGCCCACAGATTGAACACTCCAGGTTAAGCTATAAGCGTAAATTTTTACCTTAACTGCTACCTATCTTTTTTCTTTGCACACAATTTGACTTACGCTAACAATATATCCTTTGTATGAAGAAAATAGCTTTAAATAAACATTACATTCAGGTTATTTTTTGCATTATTCTCCATTGTATGTACATTTTGTAAGGTTTCGGAGACAATGGGAAAGCATGCTGTAGCTTAGAAAGTTGTTGTGATAGAGAAAACCTGGGGTCACTTTTGGATTCAAGAGCCAAAAGTTAATAAAAAACAAGTGTCTGATCTAACTCAGCGAAAATTGTATTCCAGAATGATCTCAGCACAGGAACATTTTTTAACACAACCAATTGTGGAACTTATTATTTTGGAGAAGCTGGGATGATGAAGACGTTGTGGCAACAAAGGGATTGTTAGGATGTTGTGTGAAGTTTTATATATTAATGTTATTTGTGTGATAAAAGTAATGTTATGTTTTATCCCTATGGCTGATGTTGCATGTTCGGTTCTCCTACTGGCTATGCCTAAGGCCATCCCAGGGAATGCAGGAGGTCTTTCCACTAGGGGAACTATAAAGTAGTTAGGTATACAGTTGCACTACACTAGGGATTAGATAGTTAATAGAGTTGGGATTAGCCCACAGTTTGGGAGGAGTTAGATCAGGTTTTATTGAAAATGTTTTCCAGGTTACAGTCAGTTAAGAGACCAGAACTCAGTCAAGTGCAAGTTCTGGGTGCAGTAAAGAGCAATGCTAAACATAGCAGAGTTAGCAGTTCTAGTGCAGTGAAATTGCAGTAGAAAGAACGAGTTCAGTCAGTGCAAGTCTCCTAGAAGAATGAGGGCACATCTTCAGCCATGTCTGGATACTGGCACACTCTTGGACCTAAGGTCCAGAAGAGGTATAGAAAGTCATGCCTCTGTCCCTGATGAGGAAAATGTCACCGGGTCGCGAGTGGGGTGAAAATGGTGGATCTCAGGACAGAACGGGGACAAGGACGATGGAGCACAAAACCAAGAGAACATCACTAAAAAGAGATTTTGTCTTAATCTGTATGCTGCAGCCATGTGTAAATGAATTGCACAGTAAAGTTGAACCTGTTAACCCGACCCAAGGTATTCTGTCTTGTTTGTAGCCGGATCTTGTCCCATGGACAGGGAGGTAACAGGGTTCCCGGAGAAAAAGTGAGTAAAGTACGTACTCCACCACACCACACACTCCACAGACTTTTGTTGAGAATAGGGGCTGCAGGGCAACCCGAACTCAGTTCTGACCCACAGCAAACACGCCCTATCCCCCTTCATTCCAAGATATATTAATTAAAGTGTTTTTTGCTCATGGAAAAATCACTTTAAGTAATGCACAGATATTCCGGCTGGTATTGGAAATACTTAAAGTAGGTTTACACAGAGGTGAATCTAGGTTTTCTGGCACCCGGGCAAGAATTCAGTTGGTCACCCCCCCCAATCACATATGCGATATACACACTTAGGCCAGAGTTACACTACCGCAGAAACGGCCGAGTGTTATGCGAGAAATCATCGCATAGGACTCAGCCCAGTGCTAATCTATGGGGCAGATCACATCTGCAATTATTTTCTCATGCCGAATCGGCATGCGAGAACAAACACAGCATAGTGCGATTGGCGCCGAGACTCGGCCGAGTCTTGGCTCACTCGCACCCATATAAGTCTATGGGTGCGAGTGACACAACGAACATCACTTGGATATCATCCAAGTGCTGTGCGATATACGCCGACGCCGGCAGCGGAGGAGATGAAGAAATTACTTTCTCTGCCTCCTCCGCAGCTGTGTTCCGATCAGCTCTGTGTGCAAGAGGATCGGAGCACAGTAGCGTGACACTCGACTCCCGCTCGCAGCAGAGCAGGAGTGAGGGTCATTAGCATATCGCATCCAATGCTCTCGCAGTGTATGCCATACGCTAGTGTGACTCCAGCCTAAGTGCATTAAATGCTGTTAGGATTGGCATACTACAGGACTTCATTTTATTATTAAAGGGCTTGGTCAGGTTTGAGATGAAAGTCTGCAGCACTCTAGGTGACTGCAGGCTTCTGAATTCTCACAGCGAATGCACTGCACACTTTTAGTATTTTCCCTTGCAGGTGGCAACAGTGAGCGGTCATGTCAGCACAAGTATGTGATTTGTATACTTCTGGCCACATTCCAACTAGACAAGTCCAGCTTTGCTCAATTCATTTTCATTGAGTGAGGTCACGTCTGTCTAGTCGGTATGTGACCACATGTATGCAAATGGCTTGCACCAGAGAATCCTGAAAGTGTGCAGTTGCCAGTGTGAGAATTCAGAAGTCTGTAGTCACATAGAATGACTGCAGACTCATCACAAACTTTGACAACACCTTTAATGCTACTAACATAAATAAAAATAGGAGAATTAGTCAGTATCACAAAATTTTTTTTACATCCAGATACTTTATAGTTGATTTTGTCTCCGATTGGAGTTCTGCTCTTTCTCTTCTTCAGCTTGTCCAGATGACATGATGAATTTTTTCATCCACAGCTCGTCTCTGCAGACTTCCATCTTCTCTGGTGTTCTGCAGCACACAATACACTTAAAAATAGCAGTGTCATTACAACTCTCCAGAATAAAAATTTCAGACCTATGCTTTGCCCCTATATTGATGGGCAAAATAATTGCCCCTCAATATATTCCCTGTTGTGAATGTTTTGGAGACGACTTCGAAGCTGAAGCTCCCTCTGGTGGTTGCTGAGGGTATTGAACCAATGTTGAACACCAAGAGCCCTACACCTGTAAATAATGAGTGGTTGTCAGGTGGTACTGACTGGCCTGATATAAGTGAGCTGAACTCCCATGATCCTCACCGGTGACCAATTGTGCTTCCTGGTCTAGTTTGGAAATCAGCTTGCTTTCCTGCTGTCTCCTGCTTGCGTTCAGATAAGTCTCTTTCAGTTTTTTTTACTGTGGTTTGAATTTCTTGCTTTTGTTTGCATTGCTTTTTGTCTTCAGCCGGGTCCCCTTTGGGGGCTTGTGCTGGTCTCTGTTCTCTTTTTGTACTAGTTCATTTGCTCAGTTCTTGTGATATTTTACTGCTGGGTAGCTACAAGTCCACACCAGAGATCTGATATAGGTGGTCGAGACCGTGTGGTCTCAGTGTTTTTGGATTCAGAAGTGTTGGAGTTTTTCCTAGGGTTTTTCAGGGTTGCAGAAAGTATTCTCTCCTGTGCTGTCCTATCTAGACAGTTTTGGGCCCCAGCGTTTGCTCAATCTATTTTCTGTCTGTGTTTGTATTTTCATCTTGTCTAACCGCCATTATATGTTTGGGGGCTTCCTATTCTTTTGGGTCTACTCTGGGGCAGTTAGCTTTCCTCTTTCCATTCTCAGGGATAGCTATCTCTCCGGCTGTGCCGAGGCGTCTAGGACCACCGTAGGTATGCTCCACGGTTGCTTCTAGTTGTGCGGTTAGTTTAGGGGTTGCAACCTATTAGTTTCCAACCTCTCTGGTGTTAGGCTGCCTATGTGTTTTTTTGCTCCTGCCTCCTCAGCTACCATAACATAACAATTCCCTGCACAAAATATGACCAACACACTGTCCCTCTTATGGAATATGCCCTCCACACTGCCATTTCATTTCCATACGGGTCACCCTCTTCACATGGTCCTCTCATACTGTGTCCCCCCTATAAGGCCTAGTCTGTATACTGTCCCCTCCTGCTTGTGCCTGTACACTGTCCTAGTGCTTTGAGACATTAACTCTTTATGTCGTAAGGAAGTGAGAATGGACCAAAAGAGAAAGAGACCAAACAATAAGTGGCATGCACACCAGAATACATTTTAAATAGAAAAATCATGATATATTTATTTGGAAAAGCTAGACACACAAGTTATGTTAAAATCATTTAAAAAACAAAACATATACTGTTATGTTTCGGTAGCTGAGGAGTGCAGGTAAAAAAGGCAATACACCAGAGAAGTTGGAATCTATGAGATTGCAGTACCCTGACTAACCACCACAACTAGAGGCAGCCGTGGAGCGTTCCTACGTTGGTCCTAGACGCCTCGTCACAGCCTGAGAAACTAACTACACCTAAAGATAGAAAGAGGAAAGTTATCTGCCCCGGAGCAGATCCCCAAAGAACATAGAAAGCCACCAAACATGTAATGGCGGTTAGACAAGATGAAATACTGACACAGACAGAAAATAGTATGAGCAAACGTTGGGGCCCAAACTACCTAAATAAAAAAGGATAGGAAGGGCACTTACTGCAATCCCAAAAAACCCTGAAAAGCACCAACTCTACTAATTTCAAAATCACCTGAGATCACACGACCTCTACCACCTAAATTAGTTCTCTGGGGTAACAAAATCAAAACAGCAGCCACTGAAAAAACTGGAAAAAGCAAAAGTACAAACATCAGTGGCTGAACTAAACTGAGAGGGCAAAAGCCCCCGGAGGGGACCCTGAAGGCCCCCACAGAAGTGCAGGACAAAATGCAAAAATCAAGCACAAAAACAAAAAGAAGAAAATGTCTTATCTGTTAGCAGGAGATGCAGACACGACACAGCAGGCTACAAAGGAAACAGGACTCAAGGATTGAGACCAGAGCAATTGATCACCGGCAACCCTGATGGGAAGGTGACTCCCTTATATAAGACCAGTCAGTAACACATGATTCCCACTCCTCACAATCTTCACTGGACAGTCCAGTACCGCTTGTAACCACCAGAGGGAGCCTCTGCTCAGAACTCATTTCAAGTCCATTCACAACAATATACAATATCAAAATACAACACACCTGAACCAAAATTCATATATAGCAATATCACAATCCCCTCATAGGATACAATGCCGGTATATGGACAATGCATGTGTGAAAGCACACTCATGAAATCAAACAACAATCATGATACACACACATGCTAAAGTATCTAGAGATGGCTGTTATAAAGGAAATTTAACCTACAATGATGAAACCTATAGAGATCCTACATAACAGGGATCAATAACCCCTACTCAGTACAAGAATGAGGTAACTTGTGTGTCTAGCTTTTCCAAATAAATATATCATGATTTTTCTATTTAAAATTTATTCAGGTGTGCATACCACTTATTGTTTGGTCTCTTTCTCTTTTGGTCCACAGTTTGCCTTCCATGCAAGGTTTTGCACCTTAATTGATTTATATTTGGTTTTAGGTGCAGCCTATAAATTTTTTGTTAGTTCATGTAAGGATGTGAGAAATCAGTGCGAGATCTGAATTAGGCAAGTGGTCAATACCCAGAGATAACAACAAGGCTTCCTGGCCTCATGAAGGTCATGTTGCCAAATGACTTTTAAGAGATGGCAAATTTGGGCCCAGAGAGGTGCAATTACATCTCGCTGCCACCATATACAGCTCTGGAAATAATTAAGAGACCACTACATCAAATCCCTGTCATGGCCAGCCCAATCTCCAGACCTGAACCCCAATGGAAAACCTCTGGAATGTAATCAAGATGAAGGTGGATAGCCACAAGCCATCAAACAAAGAAGAACTGCTTACATTTTTTGTACCAGGAGTGGCATAAGGTCACCCAGAAGCAGTGTGAAAGACTGGTGGAAAGCATGCCAAGATGCATGAAAGCTGTGATTAAAAATCATGGTTATTCCACAAAATATTGATTTCTGAACTCTTCCTGAGTTAAAACATTAGTATTGTTGTTTCTAAATGATTATGAACTTGTTTTCTTTGCATTATTTGAAGTCTGAAAGCACTGGTTCTTTTATTTAATTTTGACCATTTCTCATTTTTAGGAAAAAAATACAAAATGTATTGCTTGGAAATTCGGAGACATGTTGTCAGTAGTTTATAGAATAAAAGAGCAATTAACGTTTTACTCAAAAATATACCTATAAAGAGAAAAAAACAGACAAACTGAAAATTTTGCAGTGGTCTCTTAATTTTTGCCAGTGTTGTATGCATTATGAATCTAGTACAAATGTCACTTCCAACAAGAGGTGTTAGATTTTTGAGAGGCAATATGGAGTAAGACAACACCTATTCAGGAGCTTCCTGGAGGCCTCCAAATGGATCACATAGTGGGAGGTTTTGGCACTCAATCGATATACCTCCAGCAATTGGTCATCATGAAAAGTACTCTGAGGATCTCCCTCTTATTTGGATTTTAAGGTAAAAGTATTTTGAGAGGGTTGAGATAGTAATGCAGAATAAGCTTTGGAAATACCTTTGTCCTTCTTTGTTTAATTGAAAACCAGTGTTCATACAAGGAAATAGTAGGGGGACATGTATTTTTGCTTCCATTTTTCCCATATATTTCTTTACAAGTCTTTAAGGATGCCTGGAAAAATATGTACAAAATGACAGTAGTAAATAAAAAACACCAATATAAATGCCAATAAAAACGATACCCAAAAAATAAAATTGAACCTATTAAAAAAATGCTAACATTTTAAAATGCTATTTTGTGCACTTTGAAATGCCAGAAAACAGACTATGTAAAGGAGCTAAAAAGTAACTGAGCTAGCAGCTCTTTTACATTGCAAAACTAGCAGAAGGGTGAACCAGATGTCGATAGGTTGTGTTTGCTGGCTGTGCACTTCCATTTAAGAAAGTAAGCTAGACCTGGGATCTAAAAGTGTTTTCATTTGAACACATCTGCTTGAGATAATATCTCTTTTTATTAAAAGATAAGCTGATACACACATAGAAGAAGAAAGCGGGCATACAATACAAATCACTTAGTAGCAATTCTACATAAAAGGCTCAATCGACATCTCGATGCATTGAGATTTCACATCATATAACAATTGGTCTACCCAAGCATGCCCATCTCCTAAACCTGATATTAACTGAACAACTTTATAACAGCCTTGTAAGTTGCACGTGAACGTGTTAATAGCCATAGGGTGGATGCACATATGACCACCAATGCATTCCCTGCAAAATATATACCAGAATGTAGTCATTCAAAAAAGCAAGCTGAACAGTTTGATAAGTGCATGCCATTGACATACTTAGGAAATGTACATGTTTATGTTTTAAATGGATAGTCCATGGATGGGGCCTTTTTGAAGACTCATTTAATTGATTGGGTAAGTTGGACCAAAGTAGGTTATGCCACAATGACACACTGTGGATTGTGAATCTACTGTGCCACGGGGATGGGCTTACCTAGGAAGGCACAGCTAAGAGAATAAATGATGTTTGCTAGAGCTCCTGGTGGTGGAGTTAGACTTGAGCCACAAGTACCCTTCCTAGACAGTCTTCGGCATTGCAGCAGCTGACCTCAGGAGTCAGGATAGCAGACACGAACACAGACTCGAAGTCACTGACAGAACCGGATTCGGACACTGTTCAGACAGCACGGATTCTGGGTCATCGGGCAGGACGGACACAGACTCAGAGTCACTGCCAGAGCTGGATTCGGATATTGTTCAGATAGCACATTTTCTGGGTCACCGGAAAGAATGAGATTTGGATACTGGAACAAGCTCTGGCTGCACAAACTCAGGAATGCTAACCAGTGTAAGGTTTCACTCACTCGGCTGCTTCAGAGGTAATCAGGAGACAAGTTTCTTATCCAAAAATCATCAGGTTTATTACATCATAAACCTCACAGTCACATGCAATACAAATCTCCAGTACTTCAGCTCCTGCCTGGAGCCTCACTCCTCATAGACACAGAGACCTCTCTGTAATGTCCCACCGGGACACATGGAAGTCTGTCCACACTGGTAGACTCCCACACTCTCTTCAGACACAGAGACCTCTCTGTAATGTCCCGCCTGGACGCATGGTAGTCTGTTCACACTCACAGACTCCCACAACACTCTCTTGACACAGAGTCCTTTCTGTCAAGTCCCATCTGGACACATGGAAGTCTTCCACCCTGGCAGACTCCCACTACACTCTCTCAGGTGCCAACACTCCATTACATAGGCGTAACCCCGCCCATAGGTGAGGTCAGGATCACATGGTTAGGTCACCTGATCATGACCTCATCACAGGTCCTTTACCACAACACAAACCATGCTTCCATGCATATCTCGAGGAGCATACACAGTGCCCCCTAGCTGCATCAGGGGTCACTACACCACATACCTCCCCCCTCTGTTCAAACTTGTGGGGTTGAACACTTGTTACCCGACCAGAGATCCTTCTCGGTCGTCTCTGCCAGTCAAATCGTCTGGCTAAGTCGGGCCCTCTGTCAGACCACCCGCCTCCCCGGTCAGTACGGCGTCGCAATTCCCCTGCACCCATACGTCCTGTCAGGTCTGAGTCCTTTTCAGCTCGTCCACCACAGGTTCTCCTGCTTAGGTCACTCATCACTGAGCTAACTGAGGCATCACTATTTCTACCTCTTCCATCAGGCGCTCTTCGCCTCTCAACAATACGGATTGAAGGTGGCGGCCATCTTCTTTCCATTTCCTGCAGCTCTCTGTTGACCTGCTCCCTCTCCAGTCGTAGCTGCTCTACTTCTCTCAAGTATGACACACGATACTCCAGGAGCATCCGGATATTCCCAAGGCTCTCCCTAGATCCGACAACGAGGAATGGAACCATCCCATCTTCACCCCTGACCTGGACTTCGTCATCAGCCGGAATCCTGACTCTCGTCACACCGGACTTATTCACCATCTCCTGCATCACTTTCCCAAGTCTTCCGATGACTTTCTTCACCAGACCTCTGGGCACTTGAATGATGTCTTCCACCAATCCAAGCTGATTTTGAGCCTTTCTTGCTTGCTCCAAACGTCGATCGGCTTCTTTATTCCTCCACATGATCATCTGTTTCGTTCGGAGGCATTGTAGATGCATGTCTCTCAGGACAGCCACTCGCTTAAGTGTGACTTCCTTAGTCGACAGTATGATTAACTGTTTCATCTCTGGCACCCAGTTCACACTACATGCTTCTACCGCCTTTCTAAAGGCCTCATGCACCTCCTCACTGGCACACACTTCTCGCAGGTCTTCGGGTATCTCTATTACACACTTGAAACCCGACCCGTCACCTTCTTGGACAGACTGTTGGACCTCCTCGTCCTGAGCATTAGGACAGTTTTCCAAGACATCGCTCTCCCTTGTGTGCCCATCTGCATGGCACTTCCCTTGCTGGATTTCTTCTTCCATAGATTTCTGGAGCTGGGCACCAGTCTCCTCCTCCATCTTGAGCTCTCGGAGAACTTCATCTCGCTCTTCTGCCAAGCAGCGACACTCCTGCTGATGTTTCTCTTGGGCCTCTCTGAGCACCTCCGTCTCTCTCCATAGAGCCTTGTTCATACTCTTACACGCTGACAGATGATGACTGAGCCTAGAGACTTCCCTCTCCAGCTCCTCCATTCTGTGCTCAATCATTCGTCTCAGGACCCTTTCTCGCTCGACTGTCTCTTTCACTGTTTCTTTAAACAGCTCTATCTCATGGTCCTGCTCTCTTTTAGCCAGCACATGTCGCACCATCACCTCTTTAATTACATTTTTGGCTGGGCACTCTTGCCTACACACACTCTGCCTCTCCAGAGTTCCGCCCATTCCTGCATCCGCAGTTTCCACTGTCTCACGACTCTCGGTAACTTCAGAGAGCTCCAGATTACTGCACTCACTTTCCCTTACGGTCGAGTCACAGTCTGCATAGGAGTCACTCCCACTCCCCCTGTCATCCTGGAACAGCACGTCCCCACTTAGACAGGTCTCTGTCCCCTTTCCTGGAGCTCTAACGTTTCTCACGGTCACACGTATTGTCACGTCCAAGTCCCCGAGTTGGTCTGACCCACACTTTCTCCCGGTCACCTGGAACTCTGGACTATCGCTATTAGGTGTTACCTTCTTTTCACACATCACACGACAAGGAACCACTACAGCCACCTGCTGTGATGGGGCTCCCTCCTCTGAACAACAACACACTTTATCAACTTCCCATGCCTTTTCAAATAACGTGAAGTCCCGCTTCCTCTCATAGGGGTACACTAAGTTCGGTGGTATACCAGCATAAACCCTTTTGGAATCTCCACCCACTTTTGGGCCACCATCCCCTTTTGGGTTACCGCCCCCTTTTGGGACTCCGCCCCCTTGGGCCACCATCCCAATTTGGGTTACCGCCCCCTTTTGGGCCACCATCCTAATTTCTGTTACCGCCCCCTTTTGGGACTCCGCCCCTTTTGGGCAATTTTACTGATTTGGGTACCACCCCCTTTTGAGACTCCACCCCCTTTCGGGCCACAATCCCAATTTGGGTTACTGCCCCCTTTTGGGTAACCATCCCTGTTTTGGGTTGCCGCCCCCCTTTTGGGACTCCTCCCCTTTTAGGGACACCACCCATCACTGGGGTACACACCACGGCTCTTACAGGCCCCAGTCCACACAGTACCCTTAGATAGTGTCTTTTACTTAGGGCGTGTACTGGCCCTTTAAGAGTTTGTGTGCCTCGGTTCACACTGTCCTTTTTACCACACCAGCTCCTGCTGGTACTGCCACCGCTTTCGTAGCAGCCACCAACAACCAGCACCTCCAGATGCTACTCATAAGCTGCTGTGGCTGTTACTGCAGCTCCGGCTGCTGCAGAACTTCTTGCTGCAACAGTCACTGTAGCTCCTGCTACCACAAGTCTCTGCACGCTGCGCTGTCTTGCCGCTTGTCACCTTCATGACTCCTCCGAGCCACAGCAAACACCTCACACGTGTTCCAGAAAAAAAAAACAGTTTCTCACTGACCCGTCAGCACAACACAGACTCCTGTCTGTTACACTCTCAGCCAGAGAGATTTTCCGGACACCTCCTCTCTCATAGAGGCATCCCACAAAGGAAAAAACAGTTTCTCACTGACCCGTCAGTACAACACAGACTCCTGTCTGTTACCTGTTGATCACTCAGGTTTCCGGATACCTCCTTTTCATAGAGGCATCCCACAAGGACAAAACAATCTCTCACTGACCCGTCAGTGCACCACAGACTCCTGTCTGTTACCTGTTGGCCACGCAGGTTTCCGGACACCTCCTCTTAGAGGCATCCAACAAAGGAAAAAAAAAACAGTCTTTCAATAATTCTTCTCACTGATCCCGACCAGCATAGCACGGTTGTCAAGACCGTCCCCTGTTGGCGTCAGCCACACAGGTTCCTGGAGACCTCAGCCTCAGAGGTATCCAGCAAACACAAAAATACAGTCTTTCTTTCACGAACAGTTCCCTCTGGTCCCGACCAGCATAACACGGTTTTCAAGACTGTTACCTGTTGGCATCAGTCACACAGGTTCCTGGAGACCTCCTCCTCAGAGGTATCCCACAAAGGAAAAAAAAACAGTCTTTCACTGACCCGTCAGTACAACACAGACTCCTGTCTGTTACACTCTCGGCCAGAGAGATTTTCCGGACACCTCCTCTGAGGTATCCTATCAGCATGCTTTTTCTCCATTTTCAATGACCCCGGTCAACATAACACAGACTCCTGTCTGTCACCACTGCTTAACAGCTTCTTCAGATACCTCATATCAGAGGCACCACATAAACATAACCACAGTTTATTCGTGACCACTGGTCACACTCACGGTTTTCACAGACCGTCCGTTCCTCCTCTGGTTCCTGATTCCCAGTCCTGGAACATGTGCTCCTTGGGTCGCTGCCAGCATTCCATCCACCAATTGTAAGGTTTCACTCACTCGGCTGCTTCAGAGGTAATCAGGAGACACGTTTCTTATCCAAAAATCATCAGGTTTATTACATCATAAACCTCACAGTCACATGCAATACAAATCTTCAGTACTTCAGCTCCTGCCTGGAGCCTCACTCCTAATAGACACAGAGACCTCTCTGTAATGTCCCGCCGGGACACATGGAAGTCTGTCCACACTGGTAGACTCCCACACTCTCTTCAGACACAGAGACCTCTCTGTAATGTCCCGCCTGGACGCATGGTAGTCTGTTTACACTCACAGACTCCCACAACACTCTCTTGACACAGAGTCCTTTCTGTCAAGTCCCATCTGGACACATGGAAGTCTGTCCACCCTGGCAGACTCCCACTACACTCTCTCAGGTGCCAAACAAACTCCATTACATAGGCGTAACCCCGCCCATAGGTGAGGTCAGGATCACATGGTTAGGTCACCTGATCATGACCTCATCACAGGTCCTTTACCACAACACAAACCATGCTTCCATGCATATCTCGAGGAGCATACACAGTGCCCCCTAGCTGCATCAGGGGTCACTACACCACACCAGGAAGACACTGGTGCTGATTCAAGTGCTATCAGAATGGTTACAGGTTGTTGTACCACAGAGAGCAGTGCCAGGGTTTATGTGCCGTGGGTGCTACTTCGGGCACAAGTACCGCAGGAGCGGTGTTAGGCTTCATATACCGTGGGAGCGGATTCAGGTACAGTGTAAAGCTTCACTTATTGCAGGTAGTTTCAGGCACAGGTACCGCCAGGAACGGTGTCAGGCTTCACATACAGCGGGTGCGATTTCAGGCACAGGTACCGCAGGGAGCGGTGTTAGGCTTCACGTACAGCGGGTGCAAATTCAGGAACAGGTATCACAGGAGTGGTGTTAGGCTTCACGTACTGTGAGTGGGTTTCAGGCACAGGTACCGCCAGGAGCAATGTGAGGCTTGATGTTCGACGGCTGCAGTTTCATGCATGGATACTGCTGGGAGCAATGTCAGGCTTCACAAAGTGTGGGTGTGATTTCAAGCACAGATACCGCCTGGAGCGGTGACAGGCTTCATGTTCCGTGGCTGCGATTTGAGGTACAGGTACCACCTGGAGCGGTTACAGGCTTCACGTACTTCGGGTATGGTTTCAGGCATAGGTACCACCTGAAGCGGTGTTAGGCTTCACGTTCCGTGGGTGTGATTTCAGCTACAGGTACAGCCTGGAGCGGTATCAGGCTTCACGTTCTGTGGGTGCGATTTCAGGTACAGGTACCGCCTGGAGCGGTGACAGGCTTCACATTCCTTGGGTGCGTTTTCAGGTACAGGTACTGCCTGGAGCGGAAACAGGCTTCATGTACCTCGGGAATGGTTTCAGGCACAGGTACAGCCAGAAGCCGTGTCAGGGTTCAGGTACCACAGGGGTGGCTTTAGGGTTAGGTACAGCCGAAGTGATGTCAGAGTTCAGGTACTGCAGGTGCGGCTTCAGGGTTCAGTACTACACTAATCGGGAAATAGGAAAAGGTTTAAACATATACAACACAGGATACAGGGACCTGGCAACTCACTAGTTGCACATGATACCACTAAAAGGAGAACATTGCTCAGGCATCTCCCTACTGGGGAGCGTGCCTTAAATATTTAATGCCTCCCAGCTATTGGCTTGGGGCATTTCCAAAATGTGTGCGCTGCCCCTTTAAGAGGGACACACCGCCGGGAGCCTGGGAGGAAGCAAGGAATGAGGACGCTGCTACGGACATGGCAGTGAGTATGTCAGCGTCCCTGCTGGGAGGGAGAGAGCGACCATGCAGGGACATCGGCATAACATTACACCATAGACTAAGATGTATGATAAAAATACATATGTCAATAATAGGATAAATTGATATTCTGCAGACTTTTGTCTCAGAACGGAAGAACTGACAGCTGTTAGAGGATTCATTTTCTGGACAGAAAACAGGTTCTTCTGGAGTTGTGAAAGGATCTTCACTAAAAAAAATAACTTTATTACTGAAGTCCTTCTTCTTTTGCCTGATGCTTTTCAGAATATCATCCAGACCTGAGCAAAGTAAGTGAACATCTTCACAAGAGATCCCACATAGGCAGGAATTAGAGCCGGCATCACCTAACCAAGATCTGAGCCAGGTGGATCACTCGGCACAGTTAGAAAGGGCTGCTGTCTTTGCGGTTAAAAGGAACCTGTCACCCCCCCAGGGCCTTTTTAAGTAAAAGAGCCACCTTCAGCAGCACTAAGGCTGCATTCTTTGAAGGTTTCTCTTAGGTTTTTGATCGCTAGGAATGCTGAAATAGACAGTTGTTGTGAATGTGTTAGAAATTAATTCTGAGCAGAGGCTCCCTCTGGTGGTTACAAACAGTACTGAACCATTCAATGAAGATTGTGAAGATTGGCAATCAGGAGTTACAGACTGGTCTTATATAAGGGAAGTTCCCTCCCATCAGGGTTGCCGGTGATCAATTGTTCTTGTCTCACCTTTGGTTCCTGGTTCACTTGGAAGCTTGCTGAGTCTTGCCTGCATCTTCTGCTAACAGATAAGATATTTTCTGCTTTTATTTTTGTGCTTGCTTTTTGCATTTTTTCCTGCACTTCTGTGTAGGTCAGCCAGGTCCCCTCCGGGGGCTTGTGCTCCTCTCAATTTATCTGAGCTACTGTTATTTGTTCATTTGCCTTTTCCAGTTTTTTCAGTGGCTGCGGCTTAGTTTTGTTACACCAGAGAACTAATTTAGGTGGTAGAGGTCATGTGATCTCAGGTGTTTTTGCAATTAGTAGAGTTGGTTTTTTTTAGGGTTTTTTGGATTGCAGTAAGTGTCCTTCCTATCCTTTTCTTTCTAGGAAGATTGGGCCCCAACGTTTGCTCATACTATTTTCTGTCTGTGTCTGTATTTCCTCTTGTCTAACCGCCATTACATGTCTGGGGGCTTCCTATGTTCTTTGGGGATCTGCTCCGGGGCAGATAGCTTTCCTCTTTCTATCTTTAGGTGTAGTTAGCCTCTCAGGCTGTGACGAGGCGTCTAGGACCAACGTAGGTACGCTCCACGGCTGCCTTTAGTTGTGGTGGTTAGTCAGGGTACTGCAATCCAGTAGATTCCAACCTCTCTGGTGTATTGCCGTTTTTGCCTGCTCTCCTCAGCTACCAAATCATAAAGGTATCACCGGCCAAACTGAAAATTATATGATACTCACAGAAGGGAAAAATAGTGTTTGTTGCATTTTTTTTTTTCCCTCTTTTTCTCTGGGTGCTGATTTTTTTTTCTCTCAATGGATTTTGCACAGTTGTCTGGCCGTGTGGATCAGCTTGCAACTGAGGTTCGGACTATTGCTACCTATCTTGCTAGGTTACCAGTTGTGGAACCCAGGATCCCCATGCCAGATTTGTTTTTTGGGGATCAAGCTAAATTTCTGAATTTCAAAAATAACTGTAAGTTGTTTTTTGCCTTAAAACCTAAGTCCTCAGGGAACGCAGCACAGCAGGTTCAAATTGTCATCTCTCTCCTGCGCGGCCGATCCTCAGGATTGGGCTTTTTCCCTGACACCTGGGGATCCTGTTTTGAGTAATGTTGATGCATTTTTCTGGCTCTGGGGTTATTGTACGATGAACCTAATGTCACTGATCAAGCTGAAAAAACCTTGTTGGCATTAAATCAGGGGCTTGAGGACGCTAAGTTATACTGTCAGAAATTCCGAAAGTGGGCAGTCCTGACCAAATGGAATGATGATGCTTTGGCAGCCCTTTTTCGGAAGGGTCTGTCAGAGAATGTAAAAGATGTTATGGTGGGATTCCCTGCTCCCTCTGGTCTCAATGATTCTATGTCATTAGCGATTCAAATTGACAGACGTTTGCGTGAGCGTAGAGGTATGCGTGGAATGGTGTTGCCTTGTGAACCAGCTTCTGAACCCATGCAGTGTGATAGAGTGGCTTCTGGGGCACAGCGTCATGAGTTTCGAAAACGCAATGGGTTATGTTTCTACTGTGGTGACGCCTCTCATGCTATTTCAGTCTGCCCTAAGCGGGGAAGACGTTTTGCACGCTCAGTTGTCTTGGGTAGTGTTCAGACTAAATTTCTGTTGACTGTTACCCTGATTTGCTCCCTGTCCACATTTTCTGCTCAGGCTTTTGTTGATTCGGGAGCAGCTATTAACCTGATGGATTTTGATTTTGCTAAACGTTGTGGGTTTCCCTTGATACCCCTACGGAAGTCTATTCCCCTACTGGGGATTGATTCTACCCCTTTGGCTGAGAATAAACCCCAGTTCTCTACTCAGGTGATAATGAGGGTTGACCCGGACCATCAGGAGAGTTGCAAATTTTTGGTGCTGTATAATCTGCATGACATTATTGTACTGGGTTTCCCTGGGTTGCAGTCTCATAATCCTGTTTTGGATTGGAAATCTGTGTCTGTAACCAGTTGGGGCTGCCAATGTGTTAATGCCAACACTCCTGTTTTTTCTGCCACTCCCCAGGCTCAGGATGTTCCTGACTTTTTGACTGATTTTTCTGATGTGTTTAGCGAAAGTAAATCTGCATCCTTGCCCCCCCATAGGAGCTATGACTGCGCTATTGAATTAGTGCCTGGTAGTAAATTCCCTAAAGGTCGGCTTTTTAACTTGTCTGTACCTGAACATGACGCTATGCGGTCTTATATCAAGGAGTCATTGGAGACGGGTCATATCAGACCATCCTCTTCACCCTTGGGTGCCGGTTTTTTCTTTGTGGCCAAAAAAGGATGGTTCATTAAGGCCGTGTATTGATTATCGTCTCTTGAACAATATCACTGTGAAATATCAATATCCGTTACCCTTGATTTCTTACCTGTTTTCCAGGGTGAAAAGTGCTACTTGGTTTACCAAGCTTGACCTCAGGGGGGGTATAACCTTATTCGCATTAAGCACGGGGATGAATGGAAGACGGCATTTAATACCCCCGAGGGGCATTTTGAGTACCTAGTGATGCCCTTTGGGCTCACTAATGCTCCTTCCGTCTTCCAGTCCTTCATGAATGACATTTTCAGGGATTTTGTGGATAAATTTCTGATTGTTTATTTGGATGATATCTTGATTTTTTCCTATGACTGGGACTCTCATGTGAAACATGTTCGGACTGTGTTCCAGATTTTGAGAGAGAATGCTCTGTATGTGAAGGGATCAAAGTGTCTTTTTGGCAAACAGAGGATCTCATTTCTGGGATTCATTTTGTCCCCATCTGTTATTAAAATGGACCTGGTCAAGGTTCAGGCCATCTGTGATTGGGTCCAACCTACTTCATTAAAGGCTCTTCAGAGATTCTTGGGTTTTGCCAATTTTTATCGTAAATTTATTGGTAATTTCTCGGTTATTGTTAAACCATTGACTGATTTGACCAAAAAGGGTTCTGATGTGGTGAATTGGCCTCCTGAGGCAGTCTCTGCGTTTCAGGAACTTAAGCAGAGATTCACTTCTGCTCCTGTTCTACGGCAGCCTGATGTTTCTCTGCCATTTCAGGTGGAGGTTGATGCCTCTGAAATTGGGGCAGGTGCCGTTTTGTCCCAAAGAGATCCAGAGACCTCTAAAAGTAACCCTTGTGCCTTTTTCTCTCGAAAATTTTCTCCAACTGAACGTAATTATGACGTGGGTAATCGGGAATTATTGGCCATGAAGTGGGCTTTTGAAGAGTGGGACATTGGCTGGAGGGAGCCAAACATCAGGTGGTGGTCCTCACGGACCATAAGAATCTGGTTTATCTGGAATCAGCCAAGCGACTTAATCCTAGACAGGCCAGGTAGGCCTGGTTTTTCACACGTTTTAATTTTGTGGTTTCCTTTCTTCCTGGCACTAAGAATGTTAAGGCGGATGCCCTCTCGAGGAGTTTCCTTGCGGACTCTCCTGAGTTATCTGATCCTGCTGTTATTTTGAAAGAGGGTGTAGTTCTTTCCGCCATCTCACCCAATTTGAGACTGGCTCTGGAAGGGTGTCAGGAGGATAAACCCGAGCACTGCCCTATGGGGAAATTGTTTGTCCCAGACCGGTGGAAGAAGAGTGTGATGTCTGAGATTCATTGTTCCGCGTTGGCCGGTCATCCCGGAATTTTTGGTACCAGAGACTTGGTTAGTCGGTCCTTTTGGTGGCCTACTTTGTCTCGTGACGTCAGGGAATTTGTGCAGTCCTGCGGGACTTGCTCTCGCTCCAAACCTTGCTCTCGCTCTAGTGGTTTGTTGATGCCTTTGCCTGTGCCCAAGAGACCATGGACCCATATCTCTATGGATTTCATTTCCGACCTCCCTGTTTCTCAGAGAATGACCGTTATCTGGGTGATTTGTGATAGGTTTTCCAAAATGATACATCTTGTGCCATTACCTAAATTGCCTTCCTCCTCCGAATTGGTGCCTTTGTTCCTTCAGCACGTGGTTCGGTTACACGGCATTCCTGAGAACATTGTGTCTGACAAAGGAGTCCAGTTTGTTTCCAGATTTTGGAGGACTTTTTGTTCTAAACTTGGTGTTCAATTGTCTTTCTCCTCGGCTTGTCATCCTCAGACCAATGGACAAACTGAGAGAACAAACCAGACATTGGAGACTTATCTGAGATGCTTTGTGTCTGCTGATCAAGATGACTGGGTCTCTTTTTTGACTTTGGCTGAGTTTGCTCTTAATAATAGGGCTAGCTCTGCCACTTTGATGTCTCCATTTTTCTGCAATTTTGGGTTTCACCCTCGATTTTCTTCGGGACAGACGGAGGCTTCTGTCTGTCCAGTGTTGACTCTGTTGTGGAACGTATGCAGCAGATTTGGGACCAGGTAGTGGAGAGGTTGTCCCTCTCTCAGGAGAGGGCCCAGCGGTTTGCCAAACAGCATAGGACTGATGGTCCTCGGTTTGAAGTGGGAGACTTGGTCTGGTTGTCCTCAAGAAATATCCCTATGAGAGTTGCATCTCCTAAGTTTAAGCCTAGGTTCATTGGACCTTATAAGATCATAGAGATTCTTAATCCTGTTTCCTTTCGTTTACTTCTTCCAGGGACATTTAAGATCCATAACGTGTTCAACAAGTCCTTATTGAAGAGGTTTGTCGAGCCAGTAGTTCCTATGGCTGCGCCTCCTGACCCTGTTTTGGTTGAGGGCAATCTGGAGTATGTGGTTGAGAAAATATTGGATTCTCGTTTTTCTAGACGGAAACTCCAGTATTTGGTTAAGTGGAGAGGTTATGGTCAGGAGGACAATTCTTGGGTGTTTGCTTCGAACATCCATGCTAGGAGACTGATCGGTGTATATCACAGAGCTCATCCTGACCGACCTGGTTGCCCAAATGAGGGTTCGGTGACCCCTCCTCAAGGGGGGGTACTGTTGTGAATGTGTTAGAAATTAATTCTGAGCAGAGGCTCCCTCTGGTGGTTACAAACAGTACTGAACCATTCAATGAAGATTGTGAAGATTGGCAATCAGGAGTTACAGACTGGTCTTATATAAGGGAGGTTCCCTCCCATCAGGGTTGCCGGTGATCAATTGTTCTTGTCTCAACTTTGGTTCCTGTTTCACTTGGAAGCTTACTGAGTCTTGCCTGCATCTTCTGCTAACAGGTAAGATATTTTCTGCTATTATTTTTGTGCTTGCTTTTTGCATTTTTTCCTGCACTTCTGTGGAGGTCAGCCAGGTCCCCTCCGGGGGCTTGTGCTCCTCTCAGTTTATCTGAGCCACTGTTATTTGTTCATTTGCCTTTTCCAGTTTTTTCAGTGGCTGCGGCTTAGTTTTGTTACACCAGAGAACTAATTTAGGTGGTAGAGGTCGTGTGATCTCAGGTGTTTTTGCAATTAGTAGAGTTGGTATTTTTTTAGGGTCTTTTGGATTGCAGTAAGTGTCCTTCCTATCCTTTTCTTTCTAGGAAGATTGGGCCCCAACGTTTGCTCATACTATTTTCTGTCTGTGTCTGTATTTCCTCTTGTCTAACCGCCATTACATGTTTGGGGGCTTCCTATGTTCTTTGGGGATCTGTTCCGGGGCAGATAGCTTTCCTCTTTCTATCTTTAGGTGTAGTTAGCCTCTCAGGCTGTGACGAGGCGTCTAGGACCAACGTAGGTACGCTCCACGGCTGCCTTTAGTTGTGGTGGTTAGTCAGGGTACTGCAATCCAGTAGATTCCAACCTCTCTGGTGTATTGCCGTTTTTGCCTGCTCTCCTCAGCTACCAAATCATAACAGACAGTTTTATAATTTTTCTGACATACCGCTATTGTGTCCAGGAGGTATGTCTTATCCCCCTGTGTCATTGGCCTCCGAGGTGTCAATCATCCCCGTCTTGTTTCCAGCCCCCGCCTCCTCTCCTTCTTGCGACGTCATCGCTGCTGCTGTAGCGGCGGCCCCGATCCCGCCCCACAGTGTGTTATGATGTATTCACACTGCGAGGCTGGGAATCTGGCACCTGCGCAGTGAGGAAAGAGGTGGAGGAAAGCGGCGGAGATGGGGGACAGGCCCAGAGATCCTCACTGCGCAGGTGCCAGATTCCCAGCCCCGCAGTGTGAATACATCATAACACACTGCGGGGCGGGATCTGGGGATGCCGCTACAGCAGTTCCTGTGATGTCGCAAGAAGGAGAGGAGGCGGGGGCCGGACACAAGAGGGGGATGATTGACACTTCTTGGTGGGTCCCCAGCATTAAAGGTGCAGTGCTGCGCGCAAACCATCGCCACAGCAACAATGCACTAGTAGGGCGGGCGGGCCAGTGCCTCACAGCACCCATGCTGCAAGACTGAGTCCCCATGACTGCACCGCCCCACCAACACACCACAGAACAATGGCCGCCACACAGCACCAATCACCAGGTTTATTGATGTATGTATGATTTTTTTCAAGGTGCTGTCCATTCTTTTTTTTTCAGCATATTGCATGATTTGTCATTTTTTTCAGATCTGCACTCCTCCCATTTGGCACAGGTGATTTTAATTAGCAGGAGACTGCAAAGGGGGTCCAGCCTATTTTGCTCTCATTTGAGCGCTCGAGGAAGGTGAGTTTCAATGCTCTTTGCATTTGGTGTTGGTGCTGTGTGGCGTCCATTGTTGCTGTGGTTTTGTGCTTGTGGGGTGGTGCAGTTTGGAGTCATGGTGACTCAGCCTTGCAATATGGGTATTGTGAGGCACACGGCCTGCTGGTGCATTATCGCTGCAATGGTGGTTAGCACACCACACTGCTCCTTTAAGGCAAAAAAAGTTAGGACCCACTGAGAGGTTCGCCGTAATGTAGCAGTGGACTTCACTCTGATCAGAATATTAAACTAAGAACCTCATGTTCAGTTATATATATTTTTGCCTTGGGGCATTATATCAATGTATGATTTTTTGGAGGTGCTAATAAGTATAACTAGCTTGGCCCGTGCAAAATTTTCGCACATTGGTCATTGGGGGCGCAGGGAATTTCAGAAAAAGTAAGCTTGTCAAATGTAAATGTATTTCATGAGATGATGAACACAGACAGGAATTTATATATGTAGCTTGGTAATACAATAAATTGGTTTGATAAGTAGAGGCCAAAAATGTCTTCCGGTTGAGGTGTCACCTGCAGGTCATTGTGTCTTTCTGTAGGTTTATGAATATAAATGTTTAACTGTATTTAGTGATAAAATCATAAATGTGTGGTTTGTTTTGCTCTTTTCTTGCTGAAGGGAGCAAGTTTATCTTTCAAATGGTGTATCATTTGTGTGAGTGGGGCGAAGTAATCAGCGAAAAAGCAGTGCATGTTTACAAATGTGTTTGCATATGTGACTCATCATTTGTGTGTGTGGGTCGAATTCATCACTGAAAAAGCAGTGCATGTTTACAAATGTGTCTGCATATGTGGCTCACCTGCAGTGAAGTGTGCAATCCTCCAATGTGCCTGAAATAGGCTGGGCAAGCACTTGACCAAGCTGGAAAGACCACAAGGCAAATGTTTGGATTTGTTTGTGATGTCTGTAAGCAGCTTTGTGGTAGTGTGCTTTGGGGTAGTGTGCTCCCACCTGCAGGTAATTTGACCTTTCAAATGGTGTATCATTTGTATGTGTGGGTGGAGTATGAATGGAGCAAGTGTGCAATTCAATAGGCAGTACATGTTTACAAATGTGTTTGCATATGTGCCTCACCTGCAGTGAAGAGTGCAATCCTCCAATTTGGCTAAAATAGGCTGGGCAAGCAGTTCGGCAAGCTGGAAAGCCCCCAAGGCAAATGTTTACATTTGTTTGTGATGTCTGTAAGCAGCTTTGTGGTAGTGTGCTTTGTGGTACTGTGGTGCCACCTGCAGGTCATTTTTCCTTACTGCAGGTTTATGAAAATTAATGTTTAAACTGTATTTTGTGATCAAATCATGGATGTGTGGTTTGATTTGCTATTTTCTTGCTGAAGGGGGCACGTTTACCTTTCAAATAGTGTATCATTTGTGTGTGTAGTGCAGTATGAACGGAGATACAAAGTAATCACCGAAAAACAGTGTTTAGAAATAATAGAATAGATAGATATTCATTTAACAATCAATGCGGTTTATTATTGGTGTTGGGGTACAACAGTGGAGTGTCTCACTCTCTCCATTTCTGCTGTATAATTTATTTACCACAGTTATACTGAATATTTGGCATTATAGGAATTGCTCAACAATTTTGGTTCTCAAGTCCTCAGATAGTTCTCTTCTCCACTTTCTGTTCTCTTTATTTAATGTGGTACCCAGACACACAATGCAAAGATTGAGTCAAGTTCTCCCCCTTTTTATCTGGTTTCAGGTGTGATTTTCATATTGCCCACACATGTTACTCGCCACATGTGAGTGTGCATGAGCATCACAAGATTGAAAAAACATGCAATTGCTTTAATTTTCTGGGAGAAATACTTAATTTTCTGGAACAATTTCAAGGGTGCCAACACTTTCGGCCATGACTGTACATCAGGCACTCACTACAGTGATTTATCTTTGCAGAAATTTATAATTGTCTTTTTTTCCTTCTGATCTTACAGGTTGTTACTACAGTACAGTATATCTAGCCTAGTTCTTGCCTGGGTTTTTGGTCCTTTAGGGCTTCTGCACTCACTCTGGTGCTATTTCTCTGGTGCTACTCCTGGTGTGCTTTTTGGAGGGACGAACTGGAAAAGGGGAATTAGACCTACCGGTAATTCGATTTCCAGATAGTCCCTTGGGACAGCACCCTAATTCCCCACCCTTATGTTTATCTTTAGTCTTGCACCAGATCGATCTTCCTTCAGATTATTCATTCATCAAGTCACTATGGCTAGAAATGAATGTATTTATTATGCTCAGCTTAAATAGTGCTATCATATTCTGCAGCGCTTTACATACATTATTATTGCTGTCCCCAATGGGGCTCACAGTCTAAATTCCCATTCAGTATGTCTTTGGAGTGTGGAAGGAAACCAGAGAACCCGGGGGAAACCCACGCAAAGATGGGGAGAACATACAAACTCCTTGCAGATGTTGTCCTTGGCGGGATTTATACCCAAGTACCCAGCGCTGCAATGCTGCAGTGCTAACCACTGAGCTATCATGCTGCGAGATTGAGCTGAGGGCCATTAAAGTGTTTATTTTGCATACAAACTTCTAGTGGCTCGTATAGACCATTTGCATCCATCCTTCTGTGGTACTTTGAAAAACACTGGAGGTTGGAGGTGTCTAATTCTCCTTTTTTCCAGTCCTTCACAGCTCATTTAGGTTTTTGGCACTAAAGTCAACTAAGACAACCCCTTCTCAAATGCTCAATTCTCCGAGTGAAATTAAAAAAAAAGCTTATACTATACTCACCTCCTGCACTTGCGCCATTCCAGCCATCTCTGCTTTGTGACTCCCAGCACTCGCTTGACATTGTTATGTCACGAGTGCTGCAATCAACGGCCATCGATGTTAACTCTCACGAAATAGTACATGCTGCAGTAAGTCAATGGTCAATGATTGACAGTAATGCTCAGGTGACAAAACCTGACATCGCAGGAACGGTGGTGGTGCAGGAGGTGAGTATAAGCTTTTCTTTATTTACTTGGGGAACTTGGGTATTTGACATTTGGTTGTTCAAGTCGTGGACAACCCATTTAAAGCTAAGTCGTGTGTAGCATGCACTATCTATAGTGGGCAGGTGGATGCTATTAATTAAGTTGTGATCTGGACCTCATTCATTTTCCCGACTAAGTAGAAAATTCTCTGCTTTCTTCATGTATTCTTATTAACCTTTGTTCTGCAACACAATGCATATATACTGTGAAAATAATCTCATAACAGTATCAGTATTTCAGTATTTCAGCTTATGATAAAAAATTATTTAAAAAAAAACGATACCTTCAGCAGGGATTATAGAAAATAAATATGGATTAATCAATAATTCACAGTTAAAATCCCCATGGCACCTTTTCCTTTTCTTTTACTCTGGTAAATAAACATTCCTCCACTGAGCCTCTGCTCATAAAAGAATGCTAAATCTGCAGCAATAAAGCCACAGTTCTTATAACAAGGTTTGGCTCCGGCAACATTGTGAGCAATAAAATCAACCACTGGGAAATATGTATGATTCGGTCCTCTTCCTCCTTGTGGCCACGAACATTTGAATTATGTTTAAAATTATCTATTTTCAATTATAGCAGATGTTGCAAGTACTTTATGGACCAGCAGTCAACACACCCGAACCTCAAGAACGCAAAACCACCTTATGCATGCGAATTGTCAGGCTATTCCGTTACTCGGAAATCAAATCAGATATCTGCAATCACTATATTACAATTTTAGCACTTTTGTCACTATTGTCTTACATTTACAGTATAACTGACCCATAAACTCATAAACACCTAACAATTTTTTTACATGCTCTCTCTCTACCTTGCATTATCTAACAAAATATAGACACTGCTAAATTCATAAGGAAACAGATCAACCAACCTCCCCCCGAACCAGGTATTTGAGCACATTTTTATCTTCTATCTGTCACTGCATTCCTGAGAAATTAGCATTTTCATTAATATGCAAATTAGTTGTTAAAGTGCTTTGGCTGTGATAGAGCACTTTACATTCTTCTGCCACCACTACTAGCCTCTTTAGCATGATTAATAGCTCATTGTCTGCATGAAATCAAAAATCAGACAAGGAAATTAGACAATGAGCAATCAATTAAGCTAAAGAAGCTTGGGTTAGGTGAGGAAAAAACCTAAGGAGAAATAATGCTCAGGATGTGCTCTGTAAGGACCTCCGCTGTCTCCATGATTCCAGATCCAGGAACAGCCGCACAGTCAACAGAACACTTTATGCTTTTCAAACAGTTTAACTTTACTGAGCAGTCCAAGTTCAATTGTTCTTTCAGCACAATACATTGTTGTAGTTACGGTACTTTCAGCCTGAGCTATCCTTTCCTCCTTGCTGACATCTCTGGCCCATTAGATATTCCACATGGCTCCTCGGCTCTCAAAAATCTCATCCCGACTTACGTGGTTTCCTATCTGGCTGCCCTTTGTGAGAAGAGAATAAGGCAAGCTCCTCCATGCCTAATTTGGGCTCTAGGTCCAGTATGATCTGATGCTGCCCACATCATTCATAATCTATCATGCTCTCCTGCTCTCTGGCCTTGAACTTCTGCTCTCTACACTTTTATCTAATCTGATCTACAGCAGGAAGTGTTCTCCTTTTTAACTACCTCTTCCCATCCCATGTTGGGTCTGCACCCAAACACTTTAACTATACTATAACTATCTACTTCCAGAATCTATTGTGTACACCACTGCACTGTTCCCAATCCTATCTTATATCTGAAGCTAAATCCATATTCTATGTCCTATTCCTAATTTCTTTCTCTATATCTAAATTAACAGTACATTATATCTTCATCAAAACACATTTAAGTCATCCACATCACTAAACACTTATAAAACTATATGAAATTGCACATATAATCCCAATTACATTACAATACACTAACTATGCACCTTGGTGCCTATTAGGTACTGTGCATAATAAAGCACATCTTCCTATACACAAATTATAACCGTTTTTTTATTAAGGGAGAATCACATGAATATCCTGCCTCCTTACCTCGACACGCCAGAGCTGGTATGTCACTCTCCACAAGGAGTAACCTTACCCCCCAGACCCCAGTCCAGAGCCTCTCATCTAGCCAAATCAGATCTCTCCTACTTTGCACTGACGAGGACCAACAGTCCGAAACACCGTGTCTGCAAATGGAGAATCTGATTTGGCTTTTATCCTAAGTCATATTACAAGACTCGTTAAAGGGTTGATTGTGACTTGTAGGATCGCTACTTCCAATAGGTGGCGCTATAGAGTACAAGTCCTCTTTGTTTGAAGAGGCAATTTGCATATTAAAATTTCCCAGAGGAGCATTGCACGGCGAATAAGCCTCCTTACCTCGACACGCCAGAGCTGGTATGTCACTCTCCACAAGGAGTAACCTTACCCCCCAGACCCCAGTCCAGAGCCTCTCATCTAGCCAAATCAGATCTCTCCTACTTTGCACTGACGAGGACCAACAGTCCGAAACACCGTGTCTGCAAATGGAGAATCTGATTTGGCTTTTATCCTAAGTCATATTACAAGACTCGTTAAAGGGTTGATTGTGACTTGTAGGATCGCTACTTCCAATAGGTGGCGCTATAGAGTACAAGTCCTCTTTGTTTGAAGAGGCAATTTGCATATGAATATCCTGGTCATACTCTTACATATGAAAAGAAGAATGGACAAAAATTTCAGCCTCTAGATTCACAAAGCTGTTAGAGACATACCCCAAAAGACTCGCAGCAGTAAGTAAAGCTAAGGGCTCATGCTCACTTGCAATGAAATCGGACAAATTCAATCTGATAAAAAAATCGGATTGAATTCGGACCAATGTTAATCTATGATGGTGTCTTCATCTGCGTTTTTTTTTCCAGCTTGGATCAGATCAAGATCGGGCTGGAAAAAAATTGCAGCATGCTGCGATTGTAATCACAAATCGGATTGCATCGGATCGAATACCCGCAATAGAAGTCAATGGGTGCGATAAAAAAATCGCACAGCACTTGCACAGCAATCGTACCATGTGAGTACTGTGCGATTTTTACGCACCGGTGTCCCTTCAAAAGCCGGCAATTCATATGCGGCTACTGTAAAAATCACACTGACAGGTTGCAATAGATAGAATAGATATATACACCTAGTGTAGGAATATATATATATATATATATATATGTCAGTGACACTCATATACTGTATATAAAATAGATAAATGTATAGATAGATAGAAAACAAAAAATACAGCAGCACAAATGATACAAAAAGAGAGTCCAGGTGCAAAGCTCCCAAAGGCATAAACCAAACCTTTTCAATACAGGAATCCAAAAAACAGGAACAGCACACCGGTTTTTCTTGAGAAAGGTTCGCCACTTGAACCGAAACGTCGCACTTATGGGCTAAATAAACAGCTCTTATTTATCAAGAAAAACTGGTGTGCTGTTCCTGTTTTTTTAGATTCCCAGATAGATAGGTAGATAGATAGAATAAAAGCTGGCAATTCATGTGCCACGTACAGTAATATCACACTGACAGGTTAGCAGGGGCGTACATAGAAATCATGGGGCCCCATAGCAAAAGTCTGAATGGGCCCCCCCCCCAAAAAAAAAAAAATCAACAGGTGCTCTTAACTCCAGGCATGCATGTTATATGTCAAACAATAAATTTTATAGCTAGTCTTTGATCTTTTTCTCATTTGAGTAAAAGAAAAAGTAAAACACATCCAATGTAGTCTTATCTGGTGGAAAATACGAAGTTATGATTTAATATTATTTATTTCAGGTTATTCGAAAATCACACATCTACAAAAGCATTACCAACCAAGCGTACACATAGAAATGTAACTTGGGATGATCCCTGAAAGCGGTGTGACTGCCTGCAAGCAACCATCCTGGAATACATAGGGTCACTTTTTGTAGAGAGCTGGATTTACACTGCAGGATTCCTAGAACTGCTTATTGCCCAATAATCAGTGTAAACAGACAGCCGATCATCACCCAAACAATGAACAATTCAACAAAACAATTATTGACTAAAAAGATTTTCAATCTGGCTTAAAAATACTCCCACTCAGTAACACATCCTTCATTGTAACCAGTATGTGCTGCTGAGAACAATAATAATCTATGCACACAAAACAATCTATACTGATCATCCTGATCCTGTGGCTGTGAGCATAAGAAATGCCAAAATGGGCTATCAGCTATTGGCTAACAAGTAGCTGATTGATTGTCAATATATATAACACAGACATTTAGCAAGGCAGAATAAATCATTGGTGGCTCAGTGGTGTGTATATATATATACATATATACACACACACACACACACCTGCAGTGCATGCAGGGCCCCCTACACCCTCCACAGTGCGTGCAGCCGGGCCCCCCTCCCTAAGGTGCAAAGTGCAGCCAGAGCCATTGTAAATGTAAAGTGCCAGCACAGTGAGGGGACACATTCAACAAAAAAAATCCACCCCAGCCAGCAGGACTCACCTTATTGTGTGTATCTCTCCCTGAGTGAAACTTATGAATGTTTCCTGCTTCCTGTGAGGCACGTGTTGATCTCTGGCTGCAGGCTGGCTTTCTTATGCAAATGCAGCCAGAGACTTAAGCCAACTGCTGACAAGGAAATAACAAGGAAAGGGGACCTTCAAGGTGGTTTACAGTGTCCGGCAGTCATTGCTTATATTTAATTAAAGGAGATAGTACCGTGTCAGCACAGCACAGCTGCCAAACGACAGCGGCCGTCGTGGGCCCCCTCGTCGTGGGCCCCCTCACCTGTCTGGGCCCCATAGCAGCTGCTTAGTCTGCTCTATTCACGGGACGCCACTGCAGGTTAGAATAGAATAGATAGCATAGATATAAATATAGAATACATAAATATACAGATGTCAGTGACACACACATTTATATATGGAAATATATTACATAGATAGATAGATAGGAAAAAAAATTGAAGCAAAAAATGTGGTCAATTCTATGCTTAACCCCTTAACGACCAAGCCATTTTGCAGGTTAATGACCAGGCCAATTTTTACATTTCTGACCACTGTCTCTTTATGTGCTTATAACTCTGGAACGCTTCAACGGATCTTGGCGATTCTGAGATTGTTTTCTCGTGACATACTGTACTTCATGATAGTGGTAAAATTTCTTCGATATAACTTGCGTTTATTTATGAAAAAAATGGAAATATGGCAGAAATTTTGAAAATTTTGCAATTTTCAAATTTTTAATTTTTATGCCATTAAATCAGAGAGATATGTCACAAAAAATAGTTAATAAATAACATTTCCTACATGTCTACTTTACATCAGCACAATTTTGGAACCAACATTTTTTTTTGTTAGGAAGTTATAAGTGTTAAAAGTTGACCAGCAATTTCTAATTTTTCCAACAAAATTTACAAAACCATTTTTTTTAGGGACCACCTCACATTTGAAGTGAATTTGAGTGGTCAATATGACAGAAAATACTCAAAAGTGACACCATTCTAAAAACTGCACCCCTCAAGGTGTTCAAAGCCACATTCAAGAAGTTTATTAACCCTTTAGGTACTTCACAAGAATTGAAGCAATGTGGAAGGAAAAAATGAACATTTAACTTTTTTTCCCAAAATTTTTCTTTCAACACAATTTTTTAAATTTTGTCAAGGGTATCAGGAGAAAATGAACCACAATATTTGTTGTACAATTTCTCCTGAGTACACCGATACCCCATGTGTGGGGGAAAACCAATCTTTAGGCGCACGGCAGTGCTCATAAGGGAAGGAGCATCATTTAAGATTTTGAATGTCAAATTGGCTGAAATCGAGAGCGGACACCATGTCGCGTTTGGAGAGTCCTTGATGTACCTACACAGTGGAAACCCCCCATAAGTGACCCCATTTTGGAAACTAGACCCCCCAAGGAACTTATCTAGATCTGTGGTGAGCACTTTGAACCCCCAAGGGCTTCACAGAAGGTTATAACGTAGAGCCGTAAAATTTAAAAATCATATTTTTTCCACAAAAATTATCTTTTCACCCCAATTTTTACTTTTCAAAGGATAAAAGGATCCCAAAAGTTATTGTGCAATTTGTCCTGAGTACGCTGATACCCCATATGTGGGGGTAAACCACTATTTGGGCGCATGGCAGAGCTCGGAAGGGAAGAAGCGCCATTTGACTTTTTTGGCTGGAATTGAGATTGGATGCCATGTCGCATTTGGAGAGTCCCTGATGTGCCTAAACAGTGGAAACCCCCCACAAGTGACCCCATTTTGGAAACTAGACCCCCCAAGGAACTTATCTAAATGTGTTGTGAGAGCTTTGAACCCCCAAGGGCTTCACAGAAGGTTATAACGTAGAGCCGTAAAATTAAAAAATCATATTTTTTCCACAAAAATGATCTTTTCATCCCAATTTTTATTTTCAAAAGGATAAAAGGACCCCAAAAGTTATTGTGCAATTTGTCCTGAGTATGCTGATACCCCATATGTGGGGGTAAACCACTATTTGGGCGCATGGCAGAGCTCGGAAGGGAAGCAGCGCCATTTTACTTTTTTGGCTGGAATTGAGATTGGACGCAATGTCGCATTTGGAGAGTCCCTGTGTGCCTAAACAGTGGAAACCCCCCACAATTGACCCCATTTTGGAAACTAGACCCCCCAAGGAACTTATCTAGATGTTTGGTGAGAGCTTTGAACCCCCAAGGGCTTCACAGAAGGTTATAACGTAGAGCCGTAAAATTAAAAAATCATATCTTTTCCACAAAAATGATCTTTCCACCCCCAATTTTTATTTTCCAAAGGGTAACAGGACCCGAAAAATTATTGTGCAATTTGTCCTGAGTACGCTGATACCCCATATGTGGGGGTAAACCACTATTTGGGCGCATGGCAGAGCTCGGAAGGGAAGCAGCGCCATTTGACTTTTTTGGCTGGAATTGAGATTGGACGCCATGTCTCATTTGGAGAGTCCCTGTGTGCCTAAACAGTGGAAACCCCCCACAAGTGACCCCATTTTGGAAACTAGACCCCCCAAGGAACTTATCTAGATGTGTGGTGAGAGCTTTGAACCCCCAAGGCTTCACAGAAGGTTATAACGTAGAGCTGTAAAATTAAAAAATCATATCTTTTCCACAAAAATGATCTTTCCACCCCCAATTTTTATTTTCCAAAGGGTAACAGGACTGCAAAAGTTATGGTGCAATTTGTCCTGAGTACGCTGATACCCCATATGTGGGGGTAAACCACTATTTTGATGCATGGCAGAGCTCGGAAGGGAAGGAGCGCCATTTTCAAATGCAGACTTTGATGGAATGGTCTGCGGGTGTCATGTCACGTTTGGAGAGCCCCTGATGTGCCTAAACAGTAGAAACCCCCCACAAGTGACCCCATTTTGCAAACTAGGCCCCCCAAGGAACTTATCTAGATGTGTGGTCAGCACTTTGAACCCCCAAGGGCTTCACAGAAGTTTATAATGTAGAGCCGTGAAAATAAAAAAATCATATTTTTTTCCACAAAAATGACCTTTTTGCCCCAAATTTTTATTTTTATAAGGGTAACAGGAGAAATAGGACCCCAAAAGTTGATGTGCATTTTGTCCTGAGTACGCTGATATCCCATATGTGGGGGGGAACCACTGTGATCGCCTTACTGCTATCTTTGGGAGGCAGAATGAACAAATCCACAAAAGATGAAGAATTGGTTTTCTTTTTTAAGCCGTTCCTCGTGCGGTATTAGTGATTAGGCGACTTTATTCCTCGGATCGGTGCGATTACAGCGATACCATATTTATACCCTTTTTTCATGTTTAGCTTCTGTCACACTCTAAAAGACGCTTTTTTTTTGAAGAATTTTTTGTAAGAAATTTTTGCATCGCCGTATTTTGAGAGCTATAATTTTTCCATATTTCGTCCGATAGAGCTATCTGTGGGCTTATTTTTTGTGGGGCGAGCTGACATTTTTATTGGTACCATATTCGGGCACATAACGTTTTTTGATCGCTTCCTATTCCGATTTTTGTGGAACCAGAATGAACAAAAACCAGCAATTCAGGAATTGATTTTTTTTTTTTTTTTTCCTCCATTCCGCGTGTGGTAAAATTGATAAAGCAGCTTTATTCTTCGGGTCACTACGATTACAGCGATACCTCATTTATATTTTTTTATGTTTTGGAGTTTTTTACACAATAAAAAATTTTATAGAAAAAATAATTATTTTTGCATCAGTTTATTCCACGAGCTATAACTTTTTTATTTTTTTGCTGATGATGCTGTATAGCGGCTTGTTTTTTGCGGGACAAGATGACGTTTTCAGCGGTACCATGATTATTTATATCCAACTTTTTGATCGCGTGTTATTGCACTTTTTCCAAGCGGTATGATGATACCACTTGGAAGAAGTATAATTTACTACTTTTTTGTGGTTTTTTTACGGCTTTCACTGAAGGGGTTAACTAGGGTTACGCTTTTATAGATTGGATTTTTATGGATGCGGCGATACCAAACATGTGTATTTTTTTGTTTTTTGTTTTTTTTATTACATAAAAATGTGTATTTTTAGAGGGATTTTTTAAAATTATTTTTTAATATTTTTTTACAATTTTTTTTAAAAAATGCTTTTTTTTACCTTGTGCCTTTATGGGACTTTCACTTTTTTACTTTTGATTGCAGTTACAATGCATTGCAATGCTCCAGCTTTGCAATGCATTGTACCTATAGTGAAAGCTGCTGTAAGCATGGTCACAGCGGCTTTCCGTAGCTAGATGACCCGGAGGTTGTCATGACAACCCCTGGGTCATCAAGGCAGAGATCGGGCCCTGCAAATACATTGCAAGGCGCCGATCTGAGGCAGAGGGAGCTCCCGACCCTCTGCCTCCCCCCGAAGCCCTGCGATCGCGCTCGATCGCAGCAGTCTGGGGGTTAACAGCCAGGGGCGGCGGGGGCGCCGCTCCTGGCTGTCAGTGCAGGAAGCTCGGCCACTGCAGCGCTGAGCTCCTGCACTGATCTGGCAGAAGAGGCTGAAATTTCAGCCTCTTCTGCCTGATCGCTGCTGTGTTTGGTCAGTCACATTGACTGACCAATCACAGCGCTGTAGGTGCGGGGACCGACTGCAAAGGTCCCCGCACCGCTTGCTGTGCCTGTCAGCTGTCTGTGACAGCTGTCGGCACTGGACTACCACTGCGTGTTTACACGCAGTGGTAGTTCAAAGGCATGACGTGCACAGTCCGTCAAGGTGCCAAAACTGACACCTTGCCATGACGGACTGTGCACGTCATTGGACATTAAGGGGTTAATATCCCCTATCCTGGTAAATATGGTCCCCTCATCCCCATCCTGATACATATAGCCCCCTCATCCCTATTATGGTATGCATGGCTCCTCATCCCTATCCTGGTACGCATTGACCCCCTCATCCCTACTCTGGTATGGATGGCCCCCTCATCCCTATCCTGGTATGCATGGCTCCTCATCCCTATCCTGGTGTGCATGGCTCCTCATCCCTATCCTGGCATGCATGGCACCCTTATCCCCATCCTGGTTTGCAGGGCCTGCATCTAGTCCTAGTATGCATGGCCCCATCCTTAACCTGGTATGATTGGCCCCATCCCGATCCTGGTATACATGGTCCCATCCTTATCCTGGTATGTTTGACTCCCACCCCCTTCCTGGTATGCTTGGCCCCATCAGAAAACATTTAAAAAAAGCATTACACTTACCTTCCTGATGCTACCTCGCAGCATCCTGCTCCGTTGCCAGCAGCTGCTTTATGCTTGTAAGCAGTGTATGGCAGGGACATCATGCGCTGCTTGCAAGCCGAATGGCAGCTGCCGGAATGCTCAGTACTCTGCACTCCGGGACTGTTTGCCTGCAGAGCAGTGAGTATTCATTGCTCTTCAGTAATGCGCCAGTGTCAGCCAGAGCCTTTCTGCAGCTGCTGGCGGGCAGTCACGTGTGCCGCTACTTAAGAGAAATAAATATTCACCGCATTCCCCGCCGGCTAAGACTGGCCCACACGAGAACAGGAGAATCCTCCGGTGGGCCCCTGTACAAGAGTAGGGCCTCTACCCTCTTATATGAGTAGCACTTGGTACAATATACTTTAATCACTACGTACAGAAAAAGGCAGCATCTTATTCATTTAACAATCTGCCCACTTCTTTGTTATGTACATTTGTGAGGATAATGTCACATGTGCACGTAGCTGTAAAGTGGGGCCCTGGCATTGGTTACTGGTGGGCCCTTGGCTGCCCAGTCCGACACTGATTATAGGGATTAGTAATTTCTATATATGTCCTCATTATAAATCAAATAATGTAGGGTAGTAAGGATTACTTTGTAAAATGACTCAACACGCTACGATTTACTGCAACAATTTTGCTTGCCAAGCATTAACACTGACCATAATATGTCTGAAAATAATATAACCTGTCAGGTCATTTTACTACCCTAAATTGCTACCATGTTGAAATAGATGACCAGACAATTTTTCCAAACATGATCCTGTGAATTTTGAAATGATGTGATATATTTTAATGACCTGTGAAGAGTCAAGTGTACATTCATGTTGTACAGAAGAGTTATGTGGTTCAGTGTCCATACCCAACTCTCCAACCTTGATTAACATCTCTCAGGCTGTTATAGTCATCTGCTGTTGCCTTATACTCCCCAAGCATTCACAGAGCAGTAAAGTGTATTCTGAATGATAACTTATAGTGCACCTCGTTGCTCTGCACATGCCTTGAAAGTAGAAGGAATTGGTACTTACAGAGTACCTATAACCAGTTTTAGGCTACCCTCAGGGGCGGACATACCATATGTACAGCCGATGCAGCTGAACCGGGGTGCGTAGGTGAAGGGGGGTCCTGCAGGGCGGAAAACACTGAGGGCAATCTGGCCTGATTCTGATTGCCCTCATGTGCGGCAGGTAGGGAGCAATCCCTGCAGCCTCGCTGCCTACAGGAGAAAATGGCAGCGGGGCGGAGCTGCAGGGAACCGTCCTGCTTCCTGCCCATGCCTCCTGTCTGACAAAGCAGTGTGGCTGATGATGTCAGCATTCAGCGCGCTGCTGTGTCAGAGAGAAAGCTGCCAGTGACGAAGATGCAGTGGCTGTGGGGAATGTGCGGAGAGGTCAGTGGTGGTGTGTGCGTATCTGTGTCTGCGGGGAATGTGCGGAGAGGTGAGTGGTGCTGTGTGTATGTGTGTGTCTCAGCGGGTAATGCGTATAGGGTGAGTAGTGCTGTGTGTATGTCTGTGTGTTTGCGTGTCTCTGCGGGGAACGCGCGGAGAGGTGAGTGGTGCTGTGTGTTTGTATGTGGTGTAGAGGGCAATGATGGGGGTGGTGGGTGAGAAAGCAATGATCGAGGTGGTGGATAGGGCAATGATGGGAGTGGTGGGGGAAAAGGTACTGATGGAGGTAGTGAAAAGGGCAATCATGGGTGGTGGGGGAGAAGGGCAATCATGGGGGTGGTGGGTGAGAAGACAATCATGGAGTTGATGGAGAGGTCAATGATGGGAGTGGTGGGGGAGAAAGCAATGATAGAGGTTCTGGATGGGGTGGACGGGGAGAACAATGATGGAGTTGGTAGAGAGGACAATGATGGAGGTAATGGGGGTGGGCAATGACTGGGGTGGTGGACAGGGCAATGATTGGGGTGGTGGGGCAGAAGGCAATGATTGAGGTGGTGGACAGTGTAACGATGAGATGGGAAAAGGCAATGATGGAGGTGGTGGAAAGGGCAATGATGGGGTGGTGGAGAGGGCAATGATGGGGTGGAAGGGAGAAGGCAATAATGAAAGAGGTGGAATGGGCAATAATGGGGGTGGTGGGGATAAGGGCAATCATGGGGTGGTGGGGGAGAAGGGCAATCATGGGGTGGTGGGGGAGGAGGGCAATCATGGGGGTAGTGGGTGAGAAGACAATCATGGAGTTGATGGAGAGGTCAATGATGGGAGTGGTGGGGAGAAAGCAATGATAGAGGTGCTGGATGGGGTGGACGGGGAGAACAATGATGGAGTTGGTGGAGAGGACAATGATGGAAGTGATGGGGTGGGAAATGACTGGGGTGGTGGACAGGGCAATGATTGGGGTGGTGGGGCAGAAGGCAATGATTGAGGTGGTGGACAGTGCAATGATGGGGATGGGGAAAAGGCAATGATGGAGGTGGTGGAAAGGGAAATAATGGGGTGGTGGAGAGGGCAATGATGAGGTGGAAGGGAGAAGGCAATAATGAAAGAGGTGGAAAGGGCAATGATGGGGTGGTGGGGGAGAAGACAATGATGGAGAGGGAAATGATGGAGATGGTGGAGGAGAAATCAATGATAGAGGTGGTGGAAAGGGCAATGATGGGGTGGTGGGGAGAAGGCAATGATGGAGAGGGCAATGATGGAGGTGGTGGGGATAAATCACTGATGGAGGTGGTGGAAAGGGCAATGATGGAGGTGATGAGGGAGGGCAATGATTGGGGTGGTGGAGAGGGCAATGATTGGGGTGGTGGAGAGTGCAATGATGGGCTGGTGGGGGAAGCAATGTTGGAGGTGTGTAAAGGGTAATGATGGGGGTGGCAGGGAGAAGGCAGTGATGGAGGTGGTAGAAAGGGCAATGATGGGGTGGTGGAGGAGAAGGTAATGATGGAGATGGTGGAAAAGGCAATAATGGGGTGGTGGGGAGAACAATGATAGAGGTGGTGTAGAGGGCCATGATGGAGGTAATGGAGAGGGCAATGATTGGGGTGGTGGAGAGGGCAATGATTGAGGTGGTGGAGAGGGCAATGATGGAGGTGGTGGAACAGGCAATGATGGTGTTGGTGGTCGAGAAAGCAATGATGGAGGTTGTGGAAATGGCAATGATGGGGTGATGGGGAGAAGGCAATGATGGAGGTGATGGAGAGCAATGATGGGGTGGTGGGGAGAAAACATTGATAGAGGTAGTGGAAAGAGCAATGATGGGGTGGTGGGGAGAAAGTAATGAGGAGGTGTGGAAAGGGCAATGATGGTGGTGAAGAAGGCAATTAGAGAAGTGGTGGAAACAGCAATGATGTGGGTGGAGGGGGAGAACAATGTTGGAGGTGGTGAAGAGGGCAATGATTGGGGTGGTGGAGAGGCCAATGCTTGGAATGGTGGAGAGGGCAATGATGGGATGGTGGAAAGGGCAATTATTGGGGTGGTGGAGAGGGCAATGATGGCGGTGGTGGAGAAGGCAATGATGGAGGTGATGGAGAGGGCAATGATGGAGGTGAGGGAGAGGAGAATGATGGTATGTAGGGTAGGAGGACAATGAGGGATGTGGGGGATTGAGATGGGAGAAAAGGGGATTTATAATGGGCTTACAAACAGGGAAGGTGGAGGAAGACGTTAGATATGGATGTAAAGTGAATTGGGTGGTGGAGGAGGATGCAAAGCCACTGATAGCGTCCTCCCCATCTCACAATTCATTGTGATGCTATCGGGGACTTAAAATTTATTGAGGAGAGGAGGCGATAAGGTGCATAGGGCACTTTATAATGAACAGAAAGGTGTGAGAAGATGCTGTCAGAGACTTGGGAGGTGGCGGAGGATGCTCAGTACCTGATAGCTTCTTCTCCCACTTCCAAATTCATTTTGATGCTATCAAGGATTTATAATGAATGGGGGACACAGAACAGGGACTAAGGTTATAAGGTTATATGCACACGTTCAGGATATGCAGGAGAAAATTCTGCTGCATGTTCTAATGTGTTGGCAGGAAGAAAGTTGCATAAAATACATTTATTTTTTTCCACATTTTTGCCATGCTTTTTTTACGTATTTTCCCCATTAGTACGGGTGAAATACGCTGCAAGAATTGATGTTAAGTAGATTTTAATCTGCTGCAAATCTGCAAGGAAAAAATAAGTAGCGTGTGCATATGACTTCAGAGATCTCATTCACTTTCCTTGTATTGTAAAACCGTGCATATTTTCTGTGTGCACATAGCCTTACAGTTAATTGGGGAAAATCACAGACTGAATGATTTATATTATGGGGCGGTGGTGATTATGGTTAATGGGGGAAACACTGCTGCCTATCACTTTATATTTTTAATGGTGCGTGGCTAATAGTATATTATTGGTGGGGTACATAGCTGTATTCAGGGTGAGATACATGTATGTATACAATGTATGTGACCTTGTTATTTTCATTGCTGCGACGATCATCGTGACAAGATGAGTCATGGCTGGGAGATGTTGACATCAAGGACTGACCAGATGGAGAAGAAACAGGAGAAAGCTGCACTAATCAGACGAGACGTCAGCACTAAGAGCCTGGATGTAGATATTATTCTGTATCTGCACTGTGTGACGTGGAGTGATAATGTTTATTTGTAAAATTCCTTCTTCTACATTGACTGACATTGACTATACTGACTCAGAGTTTGATAGGTCCATTCACACATACAAGAAAATCACAGATCTGAGAATGAGATCCGTGAGGATCAGAGAATGTCCTGTTCTGAGCCGATTTTGAGGATTTTGATACCCTTCACTCAACAGCCTCCAAACTCCTGTCCCTTACTTCATCTTTTGGACTTGCTCAGTGGTCCTCCTCAGCCACTCACACAGACGGACATACATTAGACCTGGTCTTCACCCTTCTCTGCTCTCTATCTAACTTCACCACCTCCCCTCTCCCTCTATCTGACCACCACCTATTCACTTTCTCATCCCTGTCCTCCTCACCTGTCACCAATGTCCAGCAACATGCACACCCCTGCAGAAACCTCGCACACCTAGACACCCACACGCTCGCTAATTCTATTCTACCACTGGCATCCATATCCTCACTCCATGACACAGACAGTGCCACTGCTTTCTACAATACCACTCTCACATCAGCTTTTGACGCGGTCGCCCCTCTCATTCATGGCAGAGTGCGACGTATCAACAGACGACCCTGGCACAATAACACCACTAAAAAGCACCGGCAAGTGTCCAGGGTTGCAAAGTGGCATTGGAAGAAAACAAATTCGCAAGACAATTTCACTGCATTCAAACAGGCAACACTCACTTTCAAATCTGCCCTCACCTCTGCTAAACATGCCTACTTCACAACACTCGCATCTTCCCTATCCTACAACCCCAAACAGTTATTCAAAACTTTTAACTCCCTCCTCCGCCCACCACTGCCCCTCCAACCTCCCTCATCTCTGCTGAGGACTTTTCCACATACTTCAAAAATAAGATCGACCAGACAAGGCAAGTCTTCATTGTTCAACCACCATAACTCTTTTGTATACCAGACCAATGCCCAAACCCCATAAACTCCCTCTCCAACATCACTGAAGGCTTAATTGTCTCCTCTCAAAATCACACCTCACCACCTGTGCACTCTACCCCATCCCACCTCCTCCCCAACCTCACGACCACTCTTACCCCATCCCTAACCCATCTCTTCAACCTATCATTAACTTCTTGTACCTTCTCTTCTGCTTTCAAACAAGGCATAATCACGCCTATTCTTAAAACGCTAACCCTCGACCCAACTGCTATGTCCAGCTGTCGCCCAATATCGCTGCTCCCATTTGCTTCCAAGTTCCTGGAGCAGCACGTCCACGCTGAACTTTCCTTACACCTCTCATCTAACTTGCTCTTTGACAATCTACAATCTAGTTTCCGCCCTATCACTCCATTGAGACAGCCCTGACCAAAATAACTAATGACCTACTTACAGCCAAAGTTAACGGACAATACTCTATACTCCTCCTTCTAGACCTGTTCTCTGCTTTCGACACAGTTGACCACTGCCTCCTACTACAGATCCTCTCTTCCTTTGACATCAAAGACTTCACCCTATCCTGGATCTCCTCATACCTTTCCAACTACACATTCAGCGTCCCCACGCCCACACTACCTCCTCATCCCACCCTCTCTCTGTTGGAGTCCCCCAAGGCTCTGTTCTAGGGCGTCATCACGGGTTTCAATGGCCTGGGATATAGGGGGTCTGCCTGGGCCCGAGGAGAGGAGGCGCCCCCTACATACCAGCACAGCTTCCCGACAAGGTCATTCAGCTCTTCCGGGACCTGTCACAACACTGGGTGACCACCCCGCCTGACATCCCGGGTAGCCGTAACCTGCACTGATGAGAGAAGACCCCACAGTATGGGGCAGTGGGAACCAGGCATCCCCCGGGCTGAGGGAGGAGAGCAGCGACGGGGAACAGCTCTGCCGGTTTTCTGGATTTGGCATTGGACTTGCAAATCTCTTTACAAAAAATGTATTGGCTCACCTCTGTATTCCTGCGCCGGCAACATCAGGTTAACTACCATGCAGGGAATTACCACTTGTCTCCATTTAGCATTGTGAATATTATGTATAGTTTTACCAAGACACAGCGTCCTAGAGCACTTTGGAAAGGAATGGGAAGCACTTTTATTGTTCAGGGTATAACCCTTGGAGCAGAAGGAATCATCAGTGAATGCACATCACTATCTAGGGAACTTACACATAAAAGGAGGAGATGTAACTACACAGGCACAGCTCTCCGTGCCCCCTTTGTCTCCCAGGTCAGTAAGGGAACTGCACCTAGAGCAAATGGCCGCCGGGGAGGGTGTCCTGTTACCCACTGGGTATTCTAAGATTCGTGATCAGAGTAAAAGCATCAGCCCAAAATTAATTTTATGGTTTAATTGCCTTAAGGGCGCACTAGATAATTACAGAAATATACAGTAAGCTATACAACGGAATTACAGTGGATTTGCAGTTAGAGTAAAATACAACAATGATGGTACAAGGCTTAGAGGTATTAGCTAGAGGTCAATATTACCAGGTTGTAGGAGGCATGTGGAGGCAGGGAGCTCTGCGATCCACAGGGGAGAATCTTAGTTGCTGGACAGTCCCCCAAAATGTGTACCGCTGCTCCCTTGGCAAATCTGTCCCTTGTTCCTTCTTAGATCTTCATCTTCTTGGCTTCTGTGAGAATAGCTAGGGTCTGCCCATAGCTCACAGTTCTTAAACCTGCTAGGTCCCTCCCCTCGGTGTCAGAGGGTGGGCTAATAATCTCCACCCTTAGCCCCCCGCAGAATTTATTCCCAATATCTAATAAAGGGGTTAACTTTCTCCAGGACGATCGGATCAGGACACGAGAGGTACCAGCAGATGCAGTATGTTTTGCCTGTCGCGTGGAGATCAAACCTGGCCTGACTGGGTCTCTGTGGAGGGCCAATCTCTATATCTCAGGCCCCCAAGCCATTACCGACTCAAGAGTTGCACTGTCAGATGCCCGAGGTCTGCAGGATCAAGCAGATATTTTTTATGAGTCTGTACTTAGAAAGATGTGCTCATAATTCATAATCCTAGAACGGAGTCGTCGTGGCTGGGATAGACAATGGATGTGTTTTCTGTGTCCAGCTGACAGGTATAATCTAATTGAAGCCCCCAGGCATCTCCAGGCCCCATGCTGATGCGGCTCCAGACTGCACCTTTGAAGTCTTGTTTTTGGCCTGACCTATTTAGCATACTAAAAGGACCCGGTTATTCACAGCGTAGACTAAACCCTATTGTATTGAATATGCCCACAAGCCATGGGGAATTACAGCAGTTAGCTGCTGTGAATCTGTGAATTCAGACAAAATAGCACCTGGAACAGACAAAATGGTGGCTGGAACAGGCAATATCCAAGATGGTGGCTGTTCCTTCCTCACACTATATAATTGCAACTCCCTTCTATTCAGCAAGCCTGATTGAAACTGTACAGAGTGAAATCATCCGTGACAATCCTGGAATCTTGTATTACCTAAAGGAAGGAATTGGAAGAGTTATGGGACTCGGAGTGCCTCACAGCAAACGTTTGTTGCCTCTACTCGTTCTGACATTTCCTACTGTTCTCCATGGTGTACTGCATTATATGATCAGCTCTATTGTTCAGAAATTTGTTTTAAAAAGAGGAATCCTACCCAAATTCCATGTGAAGGAGCCAGTGCTGCCCAAAACATTTTGGAAGATTATTTCCCAGAACTCATTGCTAATTTTGCAGCAAGCCTATGTACCGACATCGCACTGTTTCCTCACGACTCAGTCATGCACCGCCTTCATATTCAAGGAACACGCACAATAATAGATATCTTCTCAATCTATACACTTGGCCAGGGGCAACTCATAAATTCCCATGGATTCCAGTACCACCTTTGTGCTGATGACACTCAGAACTACCTCTCTGGCCCAGATGTCACCTCTCTGCTGTCCAGAATCCTGGAGTATCTATCAGTCATATCCTCCTTCTTCTCCTCTTGCTTCCTCAAACTCAATGTGGACAAATCTGAACTCATCATCTTTCCTCTGTCTCACAGATCTTCCTTACCTGACCTATCTATCACGCTTTCCCCGTACCAGAAGTCCGCTGCCTCGGAGTAACTCTTGACTCTGCCCTGTCCTTCAAACTGCACATCCAAGCTCTTTCCACCTCCTGTCGCCTACAGCTCAAAATATTTCCAGAATCCATCCTTTCCTCAACCCTCAATCTACAAAACTGCTTGTGCATGCCTTCATCATCTCTCATCTCAAATACTGCATCATCCTCCTCTGTGGCCTCCCTGCTAACACCCTCGCACCTCTCCAGTCCATCCTTAACTCTGCTGCCCAACTAATTCATCTCTCTCCTCGCTACTCCTCCGCTTCTCCCCTCTGCAAATCTCTTCACTGGCTCCCATTCCCTCAGCGTATCCAGTTTAAATTACTAATACTGACCTACAAGGCCATCTATAACCTTTCTCCTCCATATATGTCTGAACTAATCTCCCGATATCTTCCCTCACGTAATCTCCGGTCCTCCCAAGACATCTTTCTCTCCTCCAGAATTATTCGCTCCTCACCCAACCGCCTCCAAGACTTCTCCCGAAAATCCCCCATCCTCTGGAATACTTTGCTCCCACACGTCCGACTATCAACCATATTCGGATCCTTCAGATGGAACCTGAAAAACCAACCTTTTCAGGAAATCTTACAGCCTGCAATGTCCCCGCTGCCTCCTCACCACTACCGAAGCTACCGCCTCACCAACACCGGAGCTGCTGCAACCTACCAACTTACTGTCTCCTTCCCCACCATCCTGTAGAATGTAAGCCCGAAAGGGCAGGGTCCTCTCTCCCCTCTATATCACTCTGTGATTGTTAGTTTGTTTACTGTAAGTGATATGTGTAATTTGTCTGTAACTCCTTCTCATGTACAGCACCATGGAATCAAATTAGCTCAGAACACCCCAATTATCTTCTAGGTTGTGTGATCTTGGCATGCAGAGCAGAATCCCACATCACTCTGTGGCCACTTTCTCAGTGAAAGCACAGGATCGCATGATTTCACGAGAGCTCGCTCTTTGTACTAACCTAGCGCTGTTGCATCATTTATTAAGTGGTGACCAAATGGTAGCTTCCTTAGGCTAAGTTCACACGAGCAAATCCTCGGTCGAATGCCGTCCATGAAAAAATGGACATCACTTGGACCAATGTTATTCAATGGGACAGTGCAGAAGAGTCATTTGTTTTTACTGACCAAATCTGCATATGAAAAAAATCACAGCATATATTACTTTCTACCATGTGTCGGATTAGACTCAACCATTCAAGTCTATGGGTGCGCAAAAAAATAATCGAAATGCACGCAGGTATGTTTGAATAGACTGTCAACTCATCAATTATGACATGATGGCAGTTTTTGGCAGGGAAATTACCAGATTACCTTTAAATTATTGCATTTGCACATTTTGTCATTTGTTTTTCAAAAATTCACTTTAAAAAAAGCTACCACATTTGAATGCAACCAAAGACATCTTTCTTCATTGCTTTAAGACAAAGAGAGACACTTAGCTAATAGTCTAACAGTTAATGCTGCTTGATGGTCCTCATTACCTCAAGTGGTTCTCCAAATGTCAAGTCCCTACTTGGCCATGATAGCAATGATGCTTAGCCCCTCGCACACTGAACATAAGAAGAAAACCTCCTTGGTCTGAATCAACTTTTAGCCTTAGACAAAGGAAAAATCTTGCTTGAGTGGATATCATAACATCCATGACAGTAGTACATAAAGAGAAGCTCAAACTGTTCATTAAGGAGGTATGCTGTACAATAAACCTAAGAAGATGAAACACGATATATGCTATTTAAAATGGGAGTTAATGCTAAAAGGGCAGCTCCTAATGTACCAGAAACAGTGGTGAAGTATACGGTGAAAACCATTAGAGATCTGCAACGTAACGTAAAGGCTTTTCCAATTTCAAAGGCTGGTTCAAGACATGAAAGAAGGAAGGGATTACAACAATAAAAGTAATACTTACTATTCTAATCCTCTGCTGCTCTAGGATCCCCACTGATTGACTGCAGAGTCAGGTGACTGATGGCCAGGGTGTCATCACAATCTGTTAAAAGTCCAATTCATCAGTTGGGGAAACCGTATAAAACATTTTTCAGGTCATACAGTGGGGGAAATAAGTATTTGATCCCTTGCTGATTTTGTAAGTTTGCCCACTGACAAAGACATGAACAGTCTATAATTTTAAGGGTAGGTTAATTTTAAGACAATTACCATCCTCCAAACAAACAGTGAGGATACATGATATAATCAGAGAGTAAAGTCCAATGGGGACTACAAAATATAGGATATATCATGAGAGCAATGCATTTGATATAGATGTCTCTAGTCGCCATATCCCCTGATGAATCCTGAAAGGAGGAAACGCGTTGGGAAAGGGCCTTATTTACTCTGGAAATGACCAGATGCATACTTTATTAGGAGATGAATTTTGGAGCGCATATCTCCATTCAAATGGGTGAGATCATTCCTTTTATATATACTGTCTCACACACGTTTGATTGAGTTTCAGACAAATGACTTACAAATAAGCGATGCTTACACTTGCATTTAGTTAGTCAATTTTTTGCTCTTGCAGTGCAGAGCAAACTATAAGTTGTCTGGTTTATATATCTCCTATATTTTGTAGTCCCCATTGGACTTTACTCTCTGATTATATCATGTATCCTCACTGTTTGTTTGGAGGATGGTAATTGTCTGTGTGTCCCCTTTTTAACATTAGGTTTATTAAATGTTAAGTTTTACATCCCCATTTTTTTGCTGCTGTACATTGAAACACATTTTGGGGTATATCTCTATTATATTGCTTTATTGATAGGTTAATTTTAACATTGAGAGATAGAATATCAAAAATAAAATCCAGAAAATCACATTGTATAAATCATATAAGTTTATTTGTATTTTGTAGTGAGAAATAAGTATTTGATCCCCTACCAACCATTAAGAGTTGTGGCTCCTACACACCAGTTATACGCTCCTAATAACCTCATTACCTGCATTAAAGAGAGCTGTCTTACATAGTCACCTGGTTGGCTCTCCACCAACTCAGCGTTTAGCACATTTAACTGCCGTGCATATCCTTCTCAGAAATACATCATCTCAGTCCATAGGCTGTCTCACTCTGAAGCTTCTATGTGTCACGGTTCCACGCCTCAGTGTGTCCGTGATGCAATTAGTGACATCTTGGCTGTCCAATCTGGTACAGGGGCGTGCTGAGCTGTCAGTGTGTTGATTGACAGCTCAACTATCTAATCTGAGACAGTGAGGCGTCAGCTGTCTCCATGTGTTCATTATTCCAGTAAATGGCCATGCTTCTTAACTGAACTGTTTCTCCCTGAACACTGCCAGATGTACATTCAGGGTTTTAGGTTTGTGCTTCCTGTGCCTAGAGTTCTGTATGCTTGATCTGTTGCCTGACCTTGGACATCGTTCTGACCGGACCCGCATGGCAATAGAGTTCAACTGAACCTGCGTCTCGCATGCAGGTTCAGTTACTGCACCGTTGGGGCCCGATGAGCAGAAGAGACTGGGCCCGATGCGGGCCCCCTCTGCGCATCAGGCCCATACGCCAGTCATGGCAGTAATGCCCTGATGGCGGTCCTGCCTACATCATGCTGCTTTTAGATGAGGTAGCAAAAATCTGCTGACAGATCCCTTTAAAGCACATAATCAGAACAAAATGTATAATTTCCACTTGTATACTTACATATATCGTGAAAGAGTAGTAATAAGCATTAAATACTCTTGCAGCCACCCTGGTGGTGTAGTGCAAACCAATTATATTATTTTCTAATGGCATTTAGGAGCACTTCCTATACTATATCAATTGTTTTTGAATGTTATAGACTAGTATAGAGGTACAACTGCCTAATATGCTCTGCAAATGAGAAACAAAATGCATGAAAACTTGTGTAACATAATTAGCCATCATTAGAGTTGAGCGAAACAGGTTGTTCATTTTCAAAAATCGGCGATTTTCGCCAAAGTTGGGTTTCATGAAACGAACCCCGACCGTGGTGTGTAACGGGTCTGGTGGGTGGAACTACTGACGAGACAGGTCAGGTTGGTGGAACCACATAGCTTTATTATACAAGAGATTTTACTTGTAAGAGAGCGGGTGGCACCTGGGAAAAGGGCAGGGATTCACGGCAGAGGATATAGGTAGTTTCTGGACAGGCAGGTTTGTCACAGCAAGTGACCAAGGAAGTCTCTGGGCAGGCAGGTTGTAACGGTAAGTAACCGAGGCAGTCTCTGGACAGGCAGGTTGTCACGGCAAGTGACCAAGGCAGTCTCTGGGACAGGCAGGTTGTCACGGCAAGTGACCAGGCAGTCTCTGGGCAGGCAGGTTGTCACGGCAGGTGACCAGACAGTCTCTGGGCAGGCAGGTTGTCACGGCAAGTGACCAGGAAATCTCTAGACAGGCAGGTTGTCACAGCAAGTGACCAGGCAGACTCTGGGCAGGCAGGTTGTCACGGCAAGTGACCAGGCAGTCTCTGGGCAGGCAGGTTGTCACGGCAAGTGACCAGGCAGTCTCTGGGCAGGCAGGTTGTCACGGCAAATGACCAGGCAGACTCTGGGCAGGCAGGTTGTCATGGCAAGTGACCAGGCAGTCTCTAGACAGGCAGGTTGTCACAACAAGTGACCAGGCAGTCTCTAGACAGGCAGGTATATACGACCTGATATGGTGGAGCCTCCAGGTAGGCTGCAGTCGGATGGCAGATGATCGCTCCCAGGTGAGCAGGCAAGAGCCGGGGATCTCTGCAGATGATGTCCGAACTTCAGGATGGAGCTGCAGTCGGATGGCAGATGATCGCTCCCAGGTGAGCAGGCAAGAGCCGGGGATCTCTGCAGATGATGTCCGAACTTCCGGATGGAGCTGCAGTCGGATGGCAGATGATCGCTCCTAGGTGAGCAGGCAAGAGCCGGGGATCTCTGCAGATGACGTCCGAACCTCTGGATGGAACTGCAGACGGATGGCAGACAGGCAAGCCGACAGGTAACAGGCAGGTAACTGGAATCAGGAGCTGAAGGCTGAAACAGAGTTAGACTGCACAGGAAACAACATTGCTCGGGCACCTACATTAAGGAGGAAGCCCTTAATATAGGGTGGAGTCCTCCAGCATTGGCTGGAGACTGATTTGGAAAATGCGCGCGGCTCCTTTAAGAGCGGGGGAGGGTGCGGGCGCGCGCCCTAAGGCCAGTAGCAGGGAAGGAGCGCGCGGGACCAGCAGGGCGGAAGGAGGACGTCATAGGCGCAGAGGGGGCTGGGAGCACTGAGGACGCTAAGCGCAGGTGAGGAGAGCGACGTCCCTGTCTGGCAGCAGGCAGGGACGCGGGCGCTACATGGTGTGAGTTCGGTCACGTGTTTGGCGACCATTTTGCAGGAGTCGGTTTAACTCCTACACTTTAAGCGCCTTTTCTCGGCCGATGAGCAAGGATGCAGGCTGTGGGCAACGGGATGACATAGCCAGCGGCCAGCACCATCCTAGAGAAGGGCATTGCAGCGATTGGCTGGCTTTCAGTGGCGTCACAGTGCATATAAAATCCCTCAGCGCTGACCGCCATTTTACATCTGCTGAACTCAGTGTAGGGGAAGGTTGCTGGCGGTGCGTCTGAGCAGGGAGAGCGTTAGGCAGGGCCTAAAAAAAAAATTGCTTTCTGCTGATAGCGATTAGCTGTACAGTGACTGTGCAGTGAGAGGGGAGGATTTTGCTGTGTGCAGCAACGCTTGTTCTTAGGCTGCCTGCCAGTGACGCTGTAGAAATTGCTTGTGTAGAGCATCAGATTTGATTAGTAGGCTGCCTGCCTGTGATAAGGGGGCAATTAATTTGGTGGAGTTGCAGAGCTGTATGGCGCACTATGTGGTGCCCATAATACTGTATGGAGCAATATATGGGGCTCATTATTCTGTATGGTGCACTATGTGGTGCCCATAATACTGTATGGAGGAATATACTGTCCATTTTTTGAGCTATTGTAGAATTTAAAATAGATATCAGTCATGTAATGTAAGAAGTGAAGTATTTGGCATTGCACTATACCTATATTTCTCTGCCGTATCGGAGCATCATGAATTGTGGTATGTATTAAAGGGGCCCACTGAGACTCTTTGGCCCGGGATCCATGAAAACCTGGAGCCAGCCCTACCTGCCCCCACAACTTTAGCCAAATAACCCCAGTTTTCAATGTGTCACTATTATTATAAAGTAAATTAAGGTTGCCAAGCTTAATAAGAATTGATGTAGTTGGCATTGAAATGAGCACTGTAGGTGTGTTTACTGTCCTCCACTCCCTGCCGACTTTTATTTCCCATTGACTTGCATTGGGGTCGGATTTTCGACTCTGACCCGACCATTTCCATTAGTCGGCCGACTTCGTTCGACTCAACTTTTGAGAAAGTCGGGTTTTCACTAAACCCGACTCGACCCGAAAAAAGGCAAAGTCGCTCATCTCTAGCCATCATACAGATGTTATATTGGCCTTGAATACCAGAAATAAAATTAAACATTGCCCAGAGAGCCTTAATATTGTACCTACGAAGCAAAGTTTTCAAGTTATATATACTTTTTTTAGAAAATGCTTATGTTATTCATGTTTGCCTTCTCCGAATTTAGAGATAAATTAAGACCATAATGAGACATGCCATCTGGCAGAGAACTAGTACCGTCTCCTCGAGTATAAGCTGACCCGAGTATAAGCTAATGCACCTAATTTTACCACAAAAAACTGGGAAAACTTATTGACAAGAGAATAAGCCTGGTATGCATTGTCCCATCATCCCTATCCTGGTTTGCTTGGCTCCTCATCCCCATCTTGGTATGCATGGCTTCTCATCCTTATCCTGGTATGCATGGCTCCTTATCCCTATCCTTTTCTGCATGACTCCTCATCCCTATCCTTGTCTGCATGGCTCCTCATCCCTATCCTTGTATGCATGGCTCCTCATCCCTATCCTTGTATGCATCGCTCCTCATCCCTCTTCTTGTATGCATGGCTCCATCCCTATCCTTGTATGCATGGCGTCATCCTTATCATTGTATGCATGGCCCCATCCCTAACATGGTATGCATGGACCCATCCTTATCATTGTACGCATGGCCCTATCCTTATCATTGTATGCATGGCCCCATCACTATCCTTGTATGCATGGCCCCATCCATATACTTCTATGCATGGCCCATCCCTATACTTCTATGCATATCAAAAAACTGACCGGCACATCCAAACATAGATCCAGTGTGAACAGGTGCTAAACCTAGAGTCACCAACTCATGTACATACAAGAAAAAAAGGTAGCACACTGTAGCGCTATAGCTTGCAAACCGAAAATATGAAAATATGAAAAATATGAAAAATGAATTGCATCACTGCCTTAGAAATATGAAAAATTTAGAAGTCTTAGCGCATAAGATGGCCAAATTATGTGTGCCTGATAGCCACGTCAAGGCTCTTCTCGTATATCAGGTCCTAACTAATGCCAATCCTCGCTTAGAAAAGTCTGTCTGCATGGGAACATATGAATCCTCTCTTAAGACCACAGAGATGTAGATTTTAGTCTTAAGAGAGGATTCATATGTTCCCATGCAGACAGACTTTTCTAAGCGAGGATTGGCATTAGTTAGGACCTGATATACGAGAAGAGCCTTGACGTGGCTATCAGGCACACATAATTTGGCCATCTTATGCGCTAAGACTTCTCAATTTTTCATATTTCTAAGGCAGTGATGCAATTCATTTTTCATATTTTTCATATTTTCATATTTTGGGTTTGCAAGCTATAGCGCTACAGTGTGCTACCTTTTTTTCTTGTATGTACATGAGTTGGTGACTCTAGGTTTAGCACCTGTTCACACTGGATCTATGTTTGGATGTGCCGGTCAGTTTTTTGATATGTATTCATTTACCTTCTACCTGAGCACTCCACCTGTTGTTCACAGGCTTTTTAATTACACCAGGTTCATTACCCCCCCACAGAGATGTAGATTTTAGTCTTAAGAGAGGATTCATATGTTCCCATGCAGACAGACTTTTCTAAGCGAGGATTGGCATTAGTTAGGACCTGATATACGAGAAGAGTCTTGACGTGGCTATCAGGCACACATAATTTGGCCATCTTATGCGCTAAGACTTCTCAATTTTTCATATTTCTAAGGCAGTGATGCAATTCATTTTTCATATTTTTCATATTTTCATATTTTGGGTTTGCAAGCTATAGCGCTACAGTGTGCTACCTTTTTTTCTTGTATGTACATGAGTTGGTGACTCTAGGTTTAGCACCTGTTCACACTGGATCTATGTTTGGATGTGCCGGTCAGTTTTTTGATATGTATTCATTTACCTTCTACCTGAGCACTCCACCTTTTGGTCACAGGCTTTTTAATTACACCAGGTTCATTACCCCTCCACAGAGATGTAGATTTTAGTCTTAAGAGAGGATTCATATGTTCCCATGCAGACAGACTTTTCTAAGCGAGGATTGGCATTAGTTAGGACCTGATATACGAGAAGAGCCTTGACGTGGCTACCAGGCACACATAATTTGGCCATCTTATGCGCTAAGACTTCTCAATTTTTCATATTTCTAAGGCAGTGATGCAATTCATTTTTCATATTTTTCATATTTTCATATTTTGGGTTTGCAAGTTATAGCGCTACAGTGTGCTACCTTTTTTCTTGTATGTACATGAGTTGGTGACTCTAGGTTTAGCACCTGTTCACACTGGATCTATGTTTGGATGTGCCGGTCAGTTTTTTGATATGTATTCATTTACCTTCTACCTGAGCACTCCACCTGTTGGTCACAGGCTTTTTAATTACACCAGGTTCATTACCCCTCCACAGAGATGTGGATTTTAGTCTTAAGAGAGGATTCATATGTTCCCATGCAGACAGACTTTTCTAAGCGAGGATTGGCATTAGTTAGGACCTGATATACGAGAAGAGCCTTGACGTGGCTATCAGGCACACATAATTTGGCCATCTTATGCGCTAAGACTTCTCAATTTTTCATATTTCTAAGGCAGTGATGCAATTCATTTTTCATATTTTTCATATTTTCATATTTTGGGTTTGCAAGCTATAGCGCTACAGTGTGCTACCTTTTTTTCTTATATATACTTCTATGCATGGCCCCATCCCTATCCTTGTATGCATGGCTCCATCCCTATCCTTGTATGCATGGCGTCATCCTTATCATTGTATGCATGGCCTCATCCCTAACATGGTATGCATGGTCCCATCCTTATCATTGTATGCATGGCCCTATCCTTATCATTGTATGCATGGCCCCATCCCTATCCTTGCATGCATGACTCCATCCCTATCCTTGTATGCATAGCTCCATCCCTATCCTTGTATGCATGACCCCATCCTTATCTTGGTATTTATGGCCCCCATAAAAAACATTAAAAAAAATCTACCTTCCTGCGCTCTGTCGCAGCATCTTGTTCCTGTGGCAACTGCTGCTTTATGCTTGTGAGCAGCACAAGGCAGGGACATCATGCGCTGCTCTCAAACAGAGCACAGCTGCCAGAATACTCACCGCTCCCCACACCAGAACTATGTTCAAGGAGGACAGTGAGGATTCATTGCTATTAAGTAGCGCACACAGTGTCAGCCGCCGGGCGGTCACGTGTGCCCGCTACTTGAGAGAAATGAATATTCACCTCTCTCCATGCCCATGTGAGAGGAGAGAGGTGAATATTGACTTCTCTTAAATAGCGGGCACACGTACCCGTTGGGCAGCTGCAAGAGCCCTCAAGATGGCTGGACCATCATTGTAAATGCACCATTGTATATACACACCTGTACTTTGTATCTCCCCCACCTCATTGTAGATTGTAAGCTCTCACGAGCAGGGGCGGCTTATTTTGCTTTAATTATAGTATTGTTAACGTTGTTACTTATGACTTGTGTTTTGAAACTGTTATACTGTAAAGCGCTGCGGAATATGATGGCGCTATATAAATAAAGATTATTATTATTATTATTAAGAGCCAGCCGCTACAGCTGGAGCTGTGCGCGCTATTTTAGAGAAATGAATATTCACTGCGAGCGCAATGAATATTCATTTGTCTTTAGCAGCAGGCACAGGCTTTAGCTGCAGAAACCGGCTCCTGCCTCCTGTGACCTGCTGCTCCGCAGCTGCCACTCCCCCTCCATCTTCTGGACACCTCACTCAAGTATAAGCCGAGGGGGGTGTTTTCAGCACAAAAAAATGTGGTGAAAAACTTGGCTTATACTCAAGTATATACAGTATATGAAAGACACATTAAAGGGAATCTGCTATGAAATCTGACAGCAGCATAATATAGAGGCTGAGACTCTGATTCTAGCTATGTGTCACTTACCGTATTTTTCGGACTATAAGACGCACTTTTTTCCCCAAAAAATTGGGGCAAAATTTGGGTGTGTCTTATAGTCGGAATATATTTACAAGTAGTGTGGCGGCAGCAGGAGTCGGGCGATTCTGCGGCGGTCCGACGCTGCAGGGCTATGATCACACTCCCTTTCCAGGCTGGTGCGGTAGTTTCGGCGGTGCTCTGTGGTGCGGGAGCTGCGACGGCATTTTATGAAAGCCCAGAGGCCCCGCACGTCAATTGCTGTGATGCGGTGGCCTCCGAGAAAATGTCCGCCAGGGGAGGCGCATGCTCAGATTGAGATCTCGTCCCGAAATCTCGGGAGATGAGATCTCGGTGCCAAGATCTCATCTCCCGAGATTTCAGGATGAGATCTCGATGCCGAGATCTCAATCTGAGCATGCACCACCACGGCGGCCATTTTCCCAAAATCCACTGCATTGTAGCAATGGATGTGCGTGGCCTCCAGGCTTTCACAAAATGCGGGCACAGTCCCGACAACAGAGCAACACCGAACCTGCCGCGCCAGCCTGGGATGGAAATCATATCTCCGGATAACCAAACACCCCCGTGACCATGCTCCACCAGCACTGACGATCCCCCCCCAGTAAGCTGAATTCAGACTCTAAGATGGACCCCCAATTGACACATTAATTTTTTTCCCCTATTTTCCTTCTGAAAATTTGAGATGCGTCGTATGGTCCGGTGCGTCTTATAGTCCAAAAAATACGGTACTGGGCTGCGTGCTGTCATTTTCATACAATCATTGTTTTCTTTGCTGTAGATCTAGCAGTGCATTCAATGCTGTCCTCTGTATAATCACGACCAAATTATTGATTGGCAGCTTTCTGCGTACTCTTTACATTGATCAGTGGTGGGTTACACAGAGTAGTTAACTAGGAGTCACAAGACACTTAGTCCTGTAGTGATAATCTCCTGTTGATAAAACACTGATTTTAAAGAAAGATCAAAACACAGCCTAGTAAGTGACACATCACTGGAATCAGGGTCTCAGCCTCTACATTATGTTGCTCTTATATTAGATAGCAAAAACCTGCTGACAGATTCTCTTTAAAAAAGCACTACATAAGAGAATGAGAAGGTGATTACTTGAAAAGGAGATGATGTGCAGTGCTTGTGTGTAGCCCAGCTTTGTAAGGCACACATAAAATCCTGGAGTCTGCACAGAAAGGTAACAGTTAAAGCTTTACATCATTCATTCACACTTTAGACACACCCATTAGGGGTATAAAGTAGTGTCACGCAGCCTGCGTGTGGAAGAGTTCCTGTCTCAGGACAGTGCAGAGAGTTGAGTTCCTGTTAGAGCTCTGTGTGAGTTGAGTGCCAGAGTAGCTCATCTGACCAAGAAGTGGAGGCTAGTACGGGTGAGCCAGTTCATCCTAGCCTAGTCAGAGCTACCTCTTAACCAGCCTGGACTTAGAGGATACTAAGAGCTGCTCATTGAGCTCAAAGGAAAAACTGACTTTCTACATCCACGCTGCAGTGCTATGTTAAGAGCAGAAGCAGGGCGAAGGGCACAGTGGAGAAGACAGAGCAGTGCCTTAGGTAGTGAATTACCTGCACTAATTATCCAATCACTGGGGACCGAGGAGTTGCTATTGTTTCAGGCATAGTAACGAGAAAACCAGAGTCTCGCTGGACTATAAGTCGCAGGAGCAAGCCTTAGTGTCGGTACGTAACCGGAGTCAGGGGAACAAGGACTTTGAGTTAAGCGCTTGACAAAAGTAAGGACTTAGTTTCACCATTTAGAAGGCTCCGTCACAAAGCCGGCCGGGCAGTACAGCTATAGAGTTAGCTGGAGTATTCGGAGTTAACTACGCTTCATGCAAGTTGGACTCACCTACATATTGGAAGGAGGCCTCTAACCTGCTCAGCTGTTACCTAGACGTGCATTCTCCACCCCGACCAGCTCCCCGGGACCTGCCTAAACATCTGACAAGTAAAAGGTATGGAAAGACGCTGGATGGTGTGAGACTGATTCATTTAACTGCACCCTACATCATTATAACCATAGACTCAGAGGGACAGTCCCACCTGTGGGGGACCCAACACCTAGCTGCTATAACATCCCCTCAGAGTTCTATTCAGCAGCGCTGGTCTTTAGTGACTAGAAAACTACAGGTGGCGTCACGAACTGTTATCTACCAAATCCCCTGTAAATAAACCCTCTAACGCCTGACCGCCAGGGTCACGGACCGAGCCACGCTACCAGTGACATTCCCTATAGAAATCTACAGGCTCGGTGCCGAGTACCCCATAGCCCTGGTAAACCACAATTGTGGTGCGGTGTCAAACAAACTTGGCGTCACGAACAGGATCCGAAACTTGCAGCATTGCGAGCCCTGTGTGCCTGTGGAGTGTTTTGGTGAAAAAGACTGTTTGTGCTTTTGGCGCCAAATACCGCCATATTTGCCGCCATATTCGCACCCTGAGGCGCTGGAGAAGAAGGTGGGCATACCTGAAAAGCGCGCAGAGTCTCGGACACGCCCCCGGCTCTGACTCAGCGGCAGGTCCTGCGACAGGAAGTAAACGCTCTGACATCAGAGCGCCTGCGACGAAGGTCCTGTCCCCATCGCTGTGCTTGTGGAGCAGCAGCTTCTGGAAACGGTAGGCCCCGATTAACCAAGGGGGCACTAATATGTCGCAACAACCGGCCGACGGTGCGGCCCCAGCCGGATGCCCCGACCCCGCACCGCGTGGCATTGTAGCGCCGGATGGGGGCGCAGGCCCAGCACCCGGCCCGGTGGTCCCGCTCATGCCACTAACGCTCCCATATATGCCTGGGGCGAAATGGCTTCCCCAGTACAGCGGCGAGCCAGGCACTTTAGCAGGATTCAAACGGAAGATATGCAGTGTCCTGGAAATGTACTCCATGTCTGAGAGGCAAAAAGCTGCAGTATTAATAGGGCAGCTAACTGGCGCTGCTGAGAGAGAAGTGGAGACTTGGGCTACCACAGACCAGGAGTTGGTGCCTGCGATCCTCTTAAAGTTACAGGCCATTTTTGAAGATCGCACCGAAACAGATCTCCGGATGGCATTCTACAACTGTTCACAGCAACCAAGTGACAGTATAAGGGACTATGCCTGCCGACTACAAGGGGCCCTGAGAGCCCTCAAGCAGGTTAATACCATAAGTGTCATTGATGAAAGTAAGATGCTGAAAGAACAGTTTGTGCAAGGACTGAGGTCCCAAGCGGAACGCAGAACTGTAAATTGGTGGTCTTTAGATCATCCAGATGCCACTTTCGATGCCCTAAAGGACATGGCAATAAAAGGACTGCGACCCCTGGGCAAACCTGAAGTGGCACCCCAACATCACCAGGGTGAAGTCACTCTGGAACCGGCAGTACCCACCTTTTCCCCGCTAGCGGCAGAAGCCAAAACGCAGGTGACGCCCCCTAGTGAACTGGACTGTCTGCGCTCGGAAGTGCGCCAGTTGACTAAAAATCTGGCTGCTGTGATGAGTGCCCTGCAGCTGCGGAAAGAGGAAGAAGGAAAGATCTTATTAGCCGACTGCCCGGAGGATGTCCCATGGATGAACCGGAGGAGAAGGAGGACGTCGCCCCACCGGAGGAGGACAACGCCACCCCCAGGAGCGACCCCTGACCAGCACCCTCCTCGCCGGGAGATCATCTGTTACCGCTGCAACCAGAAAGGTCATATGTCTACACAGTGTCCTTTAAACGGGCAGAACCTGGGTTCGAGGGCCAACACCCAGGTGGAGACTCGTCAGGCCCCTTAGATTGGAACCGCAGGTTCGTGGGTGGACGACCCTACCTGTCCATCATTCTGGACGGGATTGCAGTTCCGGCGTTGCTAGATACTGGGTCTCAGGTGACCATAATACCTGATGTCCTATATACGAAGTTCTGGTCTATGGATAGTCTTCAACCCCCGAGCCCTGACTTTACCGTGTATGCTTCTAATGGTCTCCCTGTGGAAGTACTCGGGATCAAAAGTGTGGATGTGAAAGTGGGCAGAGAGGAGTTGAAAGACCAGGGCTTCTAGTAGTAAAGACTGTAAATGAAGAGAACGGTTTAAATATAATTTTGGGTACTAACATTATCAGTAACTGTCTGGGAGAAGTTGTGTTTCTACTCCAACAGCTCGCTGAGATTGCCCGACCAAGGCAGAAGGGAGTGATCCAGAGGGAGATCCGGGCCCTGATGTGTCAGCAGCAAGCGAAGCTTACAGACGGCGAGATTGGTAATGTAGGGGTCACCGACTCGAATCCTATTGTGATACCCCCAATGAGTGAAATGATAATATGGTGTAGGGCAGCCATAGGTCTGAGAGGACAGAACTACCAAGCAGTAGTAGAACCCCATCGTTCAGAACATAGACCCACACTCATGACAGCGAGGGGGGTAGTGGAAGTGATAAATGGGAGAGTACCGGTACGGCTTCTCAACTGGGGAGATGACGAAGTAAATTTACCCCGTTATGCAACAGTTGCTAAATTACATGCCGTCGATAATAATTCTATTCTCCCGACTGAGTCCTTAGTCTCCCGCCAACTAGTGGAGGATAATGACCCGGCAACTCAGGTGGCGGATTGGTGTCAGCAACTCCATGTCGGGACAGACACCACTCCCGCCCACCAGAAACAAGGGGTATTACGGGTGGTACAAGAGTACGCACAAGTGTTTAGTAAACACCCCCTCGACTTTGGGGCCATTAAGGGAGTACAGCATCATATCCCTACAGGTGGTCATCCTCCCATCAAAGAGCGGTACAGGCCTATACCTCCAGCCCATTATCAGAAAGCTAAGGAAATGTTACATGATATGAAGGAAGCCGGGGTGATAAGGGATAGTTGTAGCCCCTGGGCAGCACCTCTAGTTCTGGTTAAAAAGAAAGATGGTAGTATGAGAATGTGTGTGGACTATAGGCAAGTGAATCGCATAACACATAAAGATGCTTACCCATTACCACGAATTGAGGAGTCCTTAGCTGCTCTGAAAACGGCTAACTACTTTTCTACCCTTGATCTGACTAGTGGGTACTGGCAAGTGGCTGTGGCTGAGGAGGATCGTGAGAAAACGGCTTTCACCACCCCAATGGGGCTCTGTGAGTTCGACAGAATGCCGTTTGGGCTCAGCAGTGCCCCGGGAACATTTCAGAGAGTGATGGAGAACTGCCTGGGACATCTCAATTTTGAAACCGTGCTGCTATACCTAGACGACGTCATCGTGTATTCCAAGACATATGAGGACCATCTGAAGCACCTGGCAGAAGTATTCGAGTCCCTGTCCAGGTATGGGATGAAGTTGAAACCCTCAAAATGCCATCTACTCAAACAGAAGGTACAATACTTGGGGCACATCGTCAGTTCAGAGGGAGTAGCGCCGGACCCAGAGAAAGTCACCGCCATCCAGAAATGGCCGGAGCCGAAGAACCTCAAGGAAGTGCGACAGTTCCTGGGACTAACGGGTTACTATAGGAGGTTCGTGAAAGATTACACGAAGAAGGCAGCGCCTCTACAGGACCTCCTAGTAGGACAATCCCTAAAGAGCAGAAACCCTCCCTTTAATTGGGGTAAGGAACAGGCTGAAGCATTCCAAAAGATGAAAGAGATCCTTACAGGTGATGAAATCTTGGCCTATCCTGATTACAGCCAACCGTTCCTGCTGTACACCGATGCCAGTAATGAAGGCTTGGGAGCAGTTCTCAGTCAGAAGCAGAATGGCCAAGAAAAAGTCATCGCATATGCCAGCAGAAAACTCAGGCCAACTGAGAGGAATCCGGAAAATTATAGCAGCTTCAAGCTGGAGTTTCTGGCGCTGGTCTGGGCCATTACTGAAAGATTTAAGCACTACCTTGCCTCCAAAAAGTTCACGGCGTACACAGACAACAACCCGTTAACGCACCTGGAAACAGCCAAGCTGGGAGCCATGGAGCAGCGTTGGATGGCTCGGTTGTCAAATTATCAGTTTACCATCAAGTACCGGGCAGGCCGTAAGAATGCTAACGCCGACGCATTGTCCCGAATGCCGCATGAATCTGACACGGAAGAAGAATCGGACGACCTGGAAGAAATTGAGCTACCTGCGTTCCATCGGAATGGGATAATCCATGAGCAGCGTGTCTACAGAAAGCAGTATGGTGCAACGTTAAATCCCTTACCCCATCACAGCTGGAAAGAGACTCAGGACAGCGATCCAGTGGTCAGCCGTATCAAGGAGTTGTTAAGACAGGAAGGTTCCTCCTTGGAAAAAGATGCACCTATGTCAGCAAAGCTCCTGTGGAATGAGAGAAGCCGGTTGTTCCTATACCATGAGAAGTTGTGCAGGAGATACGTCAACCCCAGGACCCATGAGATGGTATGGCAGATAGTGGTCCCCAAGGCAGACGTCCAAATGGTGTTAGAAGCCTACCACGATCAAGCGGGACACTTTGGCTGGAAAAAGCTGGAGACCTTGCTGAGGTGCCGGTTCTACTGGGTAGGAATGCGCAGCTCCATCGAGAGGTGGTGTCGGAACTGTGAACCCTGTGGTCTCAGACGAAAGGACTACGGTAGTCAGAAGGCACCCCTGCAGCCTATCCGGACGACTCGTCCCTTGGAGATCGTGGCCTTGGACCACGTCAAATTGTCGCCAAGCAGGTCTGGATACTCATATGCCCTGACCATGGTGGATCATTATTCGAGATTTTTGGTGGTCATCCCCGTCAAGGATCAGACAGCAGTGACGGCAGCAAGGACCTTCCAAGCAAGCTTCTGCAGACCACATGGGTATCCAGAGCAGGTACTGACTGATCAAGGCCCTGCTTTTGAAGCGGATCTGTTTAAGGAATTTTGTCACTTGTATGGGTGTAAGAAAATTAGAACGACGCCATACCACCCCCAAACCAACGGCCTTTGCGAGAAAATGAACCACATTGTCGTTGACTTGCTAAAATCCATACCACTGGAAGAAAGAAATCGGTGGCCAGAATTGTTACCTGACCTAGTTGACTTGTACAACCACATACCAGTGAGTTCTACCAACTGCACACCAGCTTACCTTATGAGAGCAAGGCCTGGAAGACTGCCAATGGACTTGGAACTTGGTGTGGTGGAACCAGAGGCAGATGACACTGTTGAAAATTGGGACACAAATCGGCAAGAGCAATACAGAAGAGTGCAAGCCTGCGTAGAAGAAAGTCTCAATAAAGCTTGGGAAAAGCAGGAGAATATTTACAACAAGAATGCTCCCGCTAAGCCTTTGATGCCTGGAGAAATGGTGTTAAAAAGGAAAAGAAAGATGCACAAGTTGGACAACCAGTGGGAACAAGAACCATATGTCGTACAAGATTCCAAATTTGATAACAGAAAAGTCTGTATCATCAGCAAGGATGGAGGAAGAACGACCGCCACTGTGTCTAGAGACCATTTAAAGTTGTGTCCAGAGCCATTAAGGCTTCGTGAAGAGAACCCTGTCGTCAATCGAGAAGAAAGTGAAGAGGAGGTCATACACACGGATCTGGAGAGATTTACCTGCGGATTGGCCCAGACTGGGAGATGCGGTAATCATTCCTGTGTTGCAGTTTTATCAGCCACAAGAGGAAACTCCACCTCCAGTCATGCCCATTGTGCCAACAGAGCCAGTTCTGGAGGTACCTATTCCAGCAGAACCCCAGCCTGCAGAACCTCAAGAAGTAGAATCACCAGAAGCAGTGCCCCATGCTATGGGATCCCCTGGTGAAGCTGACTCACACCGCCCAGCCCTCAGTAGCTTGCCAGATCCATAGAAAGATTGAGACAGTATTATAGTTTGTCGTTACGCAGAACAGATAGATCAGAGACCATTATACCTGATGCTACTCCACGTAGATCAGAACGTACAACGAAAGGGAAGCTACCTATTCGTTATCAACAGTAGTCCTAACAAACTAGTTTATTATGACTCAGAAAAGGTTTATTATTTATGACCAATTGTATAAAGTTGTATAAAGAAGTTTATTGCACTTGAAGGAATTTAAAGTATTGTGATATAATGTGAATTACTTGAAAATGTCTTATAATGGACTGCGTGGCTGAGGACTGAGCCAGCCCAAAAACTGTAACCTGTAAATAGTTGCACTACGGTGCCTTGTCTTGGTTTCACACGAAGCCTTGACTTACCTCTGAACCGAAAACCCGTATGGTGTGGCACTGAGTGAGGTCTGCAGTCAGAAGTCCTGCAGCCCACCCAGGACCCACGTGGGAGGTTTGGTGCGGGTCCTCCACAAGAATACTGTGTATTTATTGAGTGTCTTGATGTTTTGATACTTTTGTATTTTCTATTGTCCATAATGTAACGTTTAAGATTTCGTACCTCCCGGATGGGATGAGTTTCATGTTATTGTTTAAATGCAAAACAGAATGTCTTTCTTTTTATATTTTACAGCCCGGGAGTGCTGTGTTTTACCAAGGGGGGATGTGTAGCCCAGCTTTGTAAGGCACACATAAAATCCTGGAGTCTGCACAGAAAGGTAACAGTTAAAGCTTTACATCATTCATTCACACTTTAGACACACCCATTAGGGGTATAAAGTAGTGTCACGCAGCCTGCGTGTGGAAGAGTTCCTGTCTCAGGACAGTGCAGAGAGTTGAGTTCCTGTTAGAGCTCTGTGTGAGTTGAGTGCCAGAGTAGCTCATCTGACCAAGAAGTGGAGGCTAGTACGGGTGAGCCAGTTCATCCTAGCCTAGTCAGAGCTACCTCTTAACCAGCCTGGACTTAGAGGATACTAAGAGCTGCTCATTGAGCTCAAAAGGAAAAACTGACTTTCTACATCCACGCTGCAGTGCTATGTTAAGAGCAAGAAGCAGGGCGAAGGGCACAGTGGAGAAGACAGAGCAGTGCCTTAGGTAGTGGATTACCTGCACTAATTATCCGGTCACTGGGGACCGAGGAGTTGCTATTGTTTCAGGCATAGTAACGAGAAAACCAGAGTCTCGCTGGACTATAAGTCGCAGGAGCAAGCCTTAGTGTCGGTATGTAACCGGAGTCAGGGGAACAAGGACTTTGAGTTAAGCGCTTGACAAAAGTAAGGACTTAGTTTCACCATTTAGAAGGCTCCGTCACAAAGCCGGCCGGGCAGTACAGCTATAGAGTTAGCTGGAGTATTCGGAGTTAACTACGCTTCATGCAAGTTGGACTCACCTACATATTGGAAGTTAAGGAGGCCTCTAACCTGCTCAGCTGTTACCTAGACGTGCATTCTCCACCCCGACCAGCTCCCCGGGACCTGCCTAAACATCTGACAAGTAAAAGGTATGGAAAGACGCTGGATGGTGTGAGACTGATTCATTTAACTGCACCCTACATCATTATAACCATAGACTCAGAGGGACAGTCCCACCTGTGGGGGACCCAACACCTAGCTGCTATAACATCCCCTCAGAGTTCTATTCAGCAGCGCTGGTCTTTAGTGACTAGAAAACTACAGGTGGCGTCACGAACTGTTATCTACCAAATCCCCTGTAAATAAACCCTCTAACGCCTGACCGCCAGGGTCACGGACCGAGCCACGCTACCAGTGACATTCCCTATAGAAATCTACAGGCTCGGTGCCGAGTACCCCATAGCCCTGGTAAACCACAATTGTGGTGCGGTGTCAAACACTTGTCATCGGCTGCTAAACATTCAATGGAGCTATGCAGTTCAGTTCCATTATCAACAATCCTTTTAAGACCATTTAACAAATATATATATATACAGTGCCTTGCGAAAGTATTCGGCTCCCTGGAACTTTTCAACCTTTTCCCACTTATCATACTTAAAACATAAAGATACCAAATGTAAATTTGGCCCCTTTACTTTCAGTGCAGCAAACTCACTCCAGAAGTTCATTGTGGATCTCTGGATGATCCAATGTTGTCCTAATGACTAATGATGATAAATATAATCCACCTGTGTGTAATCATGTTTCCGTATAAATGCACCTGCTCTGTGATAGTCTCAGAATTCTGTTTAAAGCACAGAGAGCATCATGAAGACCAAGGAACACAACAGGCAGGTCCGTGATACTGTTGTGGAGAAGTTTAAAGCCGGATTTGGATACAAAATGATTTCCAAAACTTTAAACATCCCAAGGAGCATTGTGCAAGCAATCATATTGATATGGAAGGAGTATCATACCACTGCAAATCTACCAAGACCCGGCCATCCCTCTAAACTTTCATCTCAAACAAGGAGAAAACTGATCAGAGATGCAGCCAAGAGGCCCATGATCACTCTGGATGAACTGCAGAGATCTACAACTGAGGTGGGACAGTCTGTCCATAGGACAACAATCAGTCGTACACTGCACAAATCTGGCCTTTATGGAAGAGTGGCAAGAAGAAAGCCATTTCACAAAGATATCCATAAAAATTGTTGTTTAAAGTTGACAACAAGCCACCTGGGAGACACACCAAACATGTGGAAGAAGGTGCTCCGGATCAGATGAAACCAAAATCAAACTTTTTGGCAACAATGCCAAACGATATGTTTGGTGTAAAGGCAACACAGCTCATCACCCTGAACACACCATCCTCACTATCAAACATGGTGGTGGCAGCATCATGGTTTGGGCCTGCTTTTCTTCAGCAGGGACAGGGAAGATGGTTAAAATTGATGGGAAGATGGATGGAGCCAAATACAGGACCATTCTTGAAGAAAACCTGTTGGAGTCTGTAAAAGACCTGAGACTGGGACGGAGATTTGTCTTCCAACAAGACAATGATCACAAACATTAAGCAAAATCTACAATGGAATGGTTCATAAATAAACGTATCCAGGTGTTAGAATGGCCAAGTCAAAGTCCAGACCTGAATCTAATCGAGAATCTGTGGAAAGAGCTGGAAACTGCTGTTCACAAACGATCTCCATCCAACCTCACTGAGCTAGAGCTGTTTGCCAAGGAAGAATGGGCAAGAATTTCAGTCTCTCGATGTACAAAATTGATAGAGACATACCCCAAGCGACTTGCAGCAGCAATCACAGCAAAAGATGGCGCAACAAAGTATTAAGTTAAAGGAGCCGAATAATATTGCATGCCCCACTTTTCAGTTTTTGTATTTCCACAAAAATTTAAAGTAATCAATAAATTTCGTTCAACTTCACAATTGTTTCCCACTTGTTGTTGATTCTTCACCAAAAATTTACATTTGGTATCTTTATGTTTGAAGCATGATATGTGGGAAAAGGTTGAAAAGTTCCAGGGAGCCGAATACTTTCGCAAGGCACTGTATATACATTTCTTTACAATTTAAAGTCACTGCTAATCAAATAAGCAAAACCTTAACAATAAACATCTCCAGGATACATAATATTGCCCTGGATAAATATAAAACTTACGATGGATTAGTAGATAACTGGGGCATGTATAAAATTTACGTAGGATTGCAACATGCTAAATCCTACAAGTGTGTAATGTTCTCACTGTAAGGATTCCGCTCTGTTTCCAAACTCCAGACGCTTGTCACCTGAACGACACATACTTACAATCGTGCTGACCGCTTTCTCTTTCACTTCTCTCAGTGGTCTCAATCGAGAGAATCCTAAACTCACTTGTTCAGGATTCAGTACTTTACAAGCAGAATCAGATTATATTTATAAGCGAATGTGAAGTATTCTTCTTGATTTTTTTAACAAAACAGTGTCATTATAAATTATGTATTTTAATACGTTCATGCTTTAATATAAAGCAGATTCTTAATATATTGATAGAAAATTAATAACATGAAAATATGAACTTAATATGACAAAATCATAGTAATACATATTTCAATTCTATTTATCAGCCAATAATCCCAGAGGAACGCATAAACAGAGAAGCGAAGCATTTCCCTTCATTTGTTATTATTTTTTTTATAATACAATGGTGTATGAAAAATGTACGCTTGAAGGGAGGATGCAGTATCACTGTTGAACCCTTTGCCAAATCCCCACTAATTATCCTGACAAACTTCAGTAGACACCAAAGCCATTTAGATCCTCCTAATTACTGTACACACAATAGAGAGAGGAGCCAGGATCTTGGTTCCCTGTGGACAGCCAAGGCTGGCGTTGCATGTTCTTACTTGGCCTCTTAGTCTGACCGCTCCATTCATAGACATCCACCCTAAACCTCTAAGGCCAGCAATGTTTTTCTTTTTTATGAATGAAGGTTCCTGACGGTTAGAAGTTTGGCAGCTTCTTATTCACGAATAAAAAAAAAGAATGTGTGAACACAGGCCTTAATTAGTAAGAATCCCCTATCTGTCAGCTGATAACTCATTAATTTAAAGTGCCCCCTTGTTTTAAGACCTCACAGACATAGGGTAGAGTCAGACAAGGAGGGGGTATCTTTTGTCCCATACTTCTTCCCTCCTAACCCGAAAAGATTAGGCGCCTTCAGATAAGAGAAATCGAAGGAGAAAATGCCTAAAACAACTTTAATTAGTTATTTTTAAAGCATCCTATTCTGTCCTCTCTTTATACTCAAGGGGATTTTCTCTGTTGTCTTTTTCTGCTCTAGAGGGTTTGACATCAGTTAAAATCTAAAAGTTTTTTTAGGTAATGGGCACAGACAACAATAGATTACACAGAAGGCTAAAGTAGTAGCTGAAGTGATGGCAGCGCAAAAGAGTACTGCTTTTCTTAACTAAAAACAAAAGAAACAATTTTTAGTTTGAAAAGGGAAGTTCATTCATTCGCAAGATACCAATTTTTTGGATTAAATATTAGTAATAGTAAAAGTAAAGACTGACTAGACTAATTTTGTGGAAAGAAAAAGACAGCAAAGATGGAAATTTTTAAAAAATAAATTGCACTTACTTCATTTAAAACTTAAGGGGTGTTTCCAGTATGTTTTTATTAAAAAAAATATCATAATGTATTTGTTGCATGAACATAACCTTAGTATCAAAACTACTGCCTGAGAATAAATCAAAAAGAAGTAAACATAAAAGTCCATAAAATAAATAAATCTTTATTAAATATCACAATGCATCAATAAAATAAAAAGGTGCCTCACAAAAGGGGACACATAAAAAAACCTAGTAATTATAAAAAATAATATGCAGGAAAGAAAGTCAAATGATAAATGGAAAAATGTGAGACACTACAGAGATGAGCATTAGTTATCTGGAGTAAGATAAATTAGTAAATAACCTGCATATATACATTGGTGAACATAGAGGGTACTACTTTTAAAAGTAATGTCTGTATCAGCCGCTTTGAATCCAGGCACTGAGCCCCTCCACCCTGAAGCGTGTTTCGCCCTGCTTCTTCTGGGACACTCCCCCAGAAGAAACAGTGTGAAACATGCATCAATATGGGCTGTAGCTGGAGGATGGTCCCGGGTGCCCACAAGCATTCAGCAATGTCAGTTTTTGTTTTTTAACAATTGGGGAAGCAGAAAGTGGCGCCCTAAGCGAGTACCTACCCTGCCGATCCCTTGTTCCAATCCTGGTGGAGGTAGGCGGTGCCTGGATTCAATGCGGCTGCTGCAGACAATAGTTTTCCGGTATTACTCTCTATGTTCACTGCTCTAGTTGGCTGAAAATGTATTACGTTATGCAGGTCATTTACTAATTTACCTTACTATGGATAACTAATGGTCATCTATTTAGTGGCTGACATTATTCCGTTTATCATCTGACTGCCTTTCCTGTGCTTTATATTTTATAATTACCATTTTTTTTGCCGCATCCCTTTTGTGAGGCATCTTTTTACTTTAATTGATGTTTTGTGGTATTTAATAAAGATATATTTATTTTATGAACTTTTATATTCACATTTTTCTTTTGAGACATATTAATTCTAATTTGACATTCAGGATTCAAGTACCGTAATTATATTAATAATTGTAAATCTAAAAAATTACAAAATGTTAAAATCATGCACATGTTATAACCTATATCTCAAAAATATGTTTACATTTTTGTACAACAAAGTTGTGTCTAGCAAAAGATGAATTAAAATTCCTATGAAAACACAGATTGTCCCTTGATACATTATTTCCAGTAAAAAACAATACATTAATTATCTTTAATAGTAATGATTTTTATTTCTAATCACGTTGAGAATAATAGCTTTCACTTACATTTTCAGCGCAAATGCAATTGTACCCAAATAACAATGAATTTAGGTTCAGCTTGTATAGTTTTTTAATTGGCTTAAATGTTTTTGTCCTTCTAAATTCTTCATCTTTATGAAGATGGGGGTCATTTTATACTCAACTTTTGCTGGTGTCGGGAAAGGATTGTTAATTGGTTGAAGGTCATATGGGGGTTCAATGTTAAGGAACTTTCTAAATCATATTGTAACATGCATTGGATGGTAAAAATAGCTTTACTTATCACACAATATGCTTGTCAATAGTTTTAGAACAATGGAGAACATTTCATAATAAAGGAAATAAATACCAATACTAAAATTAAAAATTATATATATTTTGCAAAAAAAGTACTATCAAATCAAAGAAATTGAACATGAACAAATAAAAAAAATAAATGAATTCTACGGCTGTTTAGAAAAAGTTCTAGTTGAATTTCTTTAAATTCGATATTGGATAATTTATATGTCAATAAATCAAAGGTCGTTCTCACTGATAGTTAAAATATTAAGATGCAAATTTTCCTCTGACTTTATAAACTCATGTAAGTGTGTGAAACAATGCTGTTGAGCTTTGAGTTTAAAAATACCAGAACATGATCATTTTTTACATAATAATTGCAGAAATGACTGCAATTATACAAAAGATGTAACATGGTAAAAATAAATTTACTTATCACACAATATGCTTGTCAATAGTTTTAGAATAATGGAGAAAATTTCATAATAAAGGAAATAAATATCAATACTAAAATTAAAAAATATATATATTTTGCATACATGCCACACTTCTTAAGCAATGAACATCCACACCATTGATATTAAATTAGTAGAAAGCAAGTTGTCTTGAACTAGATTTCCTAGTATCTGATGGTTATACGTGTTAACAAGGTATAGAGATCAACAGATTATATAAACAGTATTATGAAATGATCACAAACCATTTGACACTGACTTTAACGTATTCAACATAATAAGAAGTTTCATGCCTGAATAATAGTGCTATGGCAGATTAACACGATTATTAAAAAAGCAAATACATTTGGTTTATTAAACATGAGTGAAAATACATAGTATCATCTAATTTTTGGATGGTTTTACATTAATGTCTTTAGGATTCCTAACCCCTTCCAGTGGAATTTTTCATTCAAGTGTTATGGTTTTGAAATCTTAGTGTCAAACCATATCCGAATTTTAGTACAATTTTTTTTTCCTCGCTTATAAAGCGCCAATCATTTCTTTAAAACTACTTTATTTAATTCTAAAAACATTGCAATTAAAGGTCTTAATAAACTTTTAGTTAAGCAGAGGCTTGTAGATATATACAATAATGAATAAAATTGTTGATCACCTTCTTGGGCTCCAACTCTGCCTCTCTGCCCTGCTGTGGTCTTTATTGATAGGATGCAGTGGCAGGGCTGCCATCAGGAATTTCAGGGTCCCACACTGGCAAAATTTTCGGGCCCCCCTTGAGATTCAGCCCAGGCTCCACCCATCAAACCTTCCACAATCCCACTGCCCACTTTTAGAAAAACTCCACTTCTGCACCACGTCCTCACCAATCACACATTAACAGTCCCGATTGAACATCAGCTCCCATACAAAGCCATCAGCTTTTGTTTTGATCAAAAGATTTTTCAAGCCTACCACCATGTCAAGTGGACTCTTCTGGCAGGGCCCTACTCTACTCTAACCTATTAAACATTTGTTAAAATACCCAATACTCTTTTTAGGTATATTTTTATTTATTTTTCTTTAAGGGAATGTGTCACATACATTTTTTTAAATAACCAAATAATACCACATACAAGGAACAAATACTGTCACACCATTCGAGCCACATAGTGACTGAATAATACCACATACAAGAAACAAATATTGTCACACCACGACCAAGCCACATATCACCACCAGTGATCAAATAACACATATGGGGACAAATATCACCACACCATGACCAGACCATATATTGCCACCACATAGTGACCGAATAATACCACATAGAAGGAGCAAATACCGTCACACCATGACCAGACCACATATTACCACATAGTGACCGAATAATACCACATAAAAAGAACAAATACCACCACACCATGACCAGACCACATATTACCACCACATATCACCAGTGACATTATACACAGGAACTTTGCATATAGTGTCAATGTACAGGTAATACAGTAACTCACCAGTGACACTATACACAGGAGCTCTGTATATAGTATATAGTGTACAGGTAATACAATGTTCACAGTGACATTATACACAAGAGCTCTGTATATAGTGTAAGTGTACAGGTAATACACTGACTCGCCAGTGACATTATACACAGGAGCTCTATGTATAGTGTCAGTGTACAGGTAATAGTGACTCACCAGTGACATTACATACAGGTGTTCTGTATATAGTGTCACGGAACAGGTAATGCAGGGATAACTGGTGACATTATACACAGGATCTCTGTATATACTATATAGTTTATAGTGTAAGTGTACAGGTAATACACTGACTTACAATTGACGACTCTAGTTGAAGATATTTATTCATCTTCAGTTTGCTTCTTTATGCAGTGTAGACCACCATCACTGCTTCCAGACAGTATTCATCTCTGTAGAAAATAACATAGTTATCTAGAGCACATTCCCCAACTTTTCCCCAACTTCTACACTACGCCAGATAAAGAAAGAAAGCGAGATTGTCATTTTTCACAGTAATATGACCCCCTCCCCCACTGAAAACAGTATCTTCAAAAATAAAATACATAGCAGTAAGAATATCCCTTAATTAGCCCATACAGTAATAGTGTCCTACATCCTGGCACCTTCCTGTAATAACGTCCTCCATCCTTGACCACATGTGTCTCCATCCTGTTCCCATATGTCCTTTCATCATGGCCCCATGTGTCTCCATCCTGCCCCCATATTTTCACCCATCCTGGCCCAATATTTCCTCCAATCCTGGCCCCAAAGACATCCATCCTGTCCCCCCATATGTCTTGATCCTGCCCCATGTCTCCATCCTGCACCCATAAATGTCCTCTCATGCTGGACCATATGTCTCCATCCTGCCCCATATGTCACCATCCTGTTCCCATATGTCTGCACCCTGCCCTTCTTATATCTCCATCCTTCCCCCAATATGTCTCCCCATATTACTGATTTTAGTACTAAAAAAGTTTCTCCTTACTTGGCCACAGTCCAGCGGCGTCCTCTTCCTCAACCATTTGAGGCGCGAATGCGCTAGTGCATGACAGTGACATCATACGTCAGCGACATGTGAGCCAATGTCAGCTGCCGGCCTCTGATTGACTAGCGGCTTTAATTGCCATGCAGCAAGCGGGTCCTGCACAGCATTACATTGTAAAGTTCGATATGTTCAATATGACGCACCTTCAGTACCTGGGCAAATGGCCGAATCCTGCCCCTGAGCCCGGTAAAGAGGGGGGTCCGGACCAGGCCCCCCTCTTCACCAAGCCCCATACACCATTCAGGGCAGCAATGCCCTGATGGCAGCCATGTGCAGCGGAGACATCATATCAACAGAATACAATTCTACTGCAGCCAGTTGCTGGTCTCAGCACCTTTGAGCAATGGTGAAGCAGCGCAGGAGCTAAAGAGGGTGAGTAACAGCCCTGTTTACTACTAGAGAATCCTGCTTTGAGCAGGGGGTTGGACCAGATGACCCAGGAGGTCCCTTCCAACTCTACCATTCTATGATTCTATGATTCTATGATTCTACATATCTGCAAGACTTTGCTTAAAAGGGTTCTCGGAGTTGTACAAAATGTCTGCCATCACATATTTTAAGCTTCAATTTGTCCTAGGCATGCATTAGGATGGGTTTCCTGAAGAAACACTGCTTGTCTTAACCCTTCACCCCCAAGGGTGGTTTGCACGTTAATGACCGGGCCAATTTTTACAATTCTGACCACTGTCTCTTTATGAGGTTATAACTCTGGAACGCTTCAACGGATCTTCGCGATTCTGAGATTGTTTTCTCGTGACATATTGTACTTCACGTTAGAAGTAAAATTTCTTCGATATACCTTGCGTTTATTTTTGAAAAAAACGCAAATAGGTCGAAAATTTTGAAAATTTTGCAATTTTCAAACTTTGAATTTTTTTTCCCTTAAAACAGAGAGATATGTCACACAAAATAGTTAATAAATAACATTTCCCACATGTCTACTTTACATCAGCACAATTTTGGAACCAAAATTTTTTTTTGTTAGGAAATTATAAGGGTTAAAAGTTGTCCAGTGATTTCTCATTTTTACAACAAAATTTACAAAGCCATTTTTTTAGGGACCACCTCACATTTGAAGTCACTTTGAGGGGTCAATATGGCAGAAAATACCCAAAAGTGACACCATTCTAAAAACTGCACCACTCAAGGTACTCAAAACCACATTCAAGAAGTTTAATAACCCTTCAGGTACTTCACAGGAGCTGAAGCAATGTGGAAGCAAAAAATTAATATTTAACTTTTTAGCCACAAAAATTATCTTTTACAAACGTTTTTTTATTTTCACAAGGGTAAAAGGAGAAAATGGGCAGATAAAGTTGTTGTGCAATTTCTCCTGAGTATGCCAATACCCCATATGTGGGGGAAAACCACTGTTTGGGCACACGGCAGAGCTCGTAAGGGAAGGAGCGCCGTTTGACTTTTTCAAACTAAAACTGGCTGGAATTGAGATTGGATGCCATGTCGTGTTTGGAGAGCCCCTGATATGCCTAAACAGTGGAAACCCCCACAAGTGACACCATTTTGGAAACTAGACCCCCTAAGGAACTTATCTAGATCTGTTGTGAGCACTTTGAACCCCAAAGTGTTTCACAAAAGTTTATAATGCCTGGGTGTGAAAAAAAAAAAAACAATTTTCCACAAAAATGATTTTTTAGTCCCAAATTTTTGATTTTTCCAAAGGAAATTGGACCCCAAAAGTTGTTTTCCAATTTGTCCTGAGTACGCTGATACCCCATATGTGGGGGGGGGAAACTGGGCGCACGGCAGGGCTTGGAAAGGAAGCAGTAACGTTTTGGAATGCAAACATTGATGGGGGTCATGTTCCATTTGTAGTGCCCCAGATGAGCCTAAACAGTGGAAACCCCCCACAAGTGACCCCATTTTGGAAGCTACACCCCTAAGGAACTTATCTAGATCTTTGGTGAGCACTTTGAACCCCAAGTGCTTCACACAAGTTTATAATGCCCGAGCATGAAAATAAAAAATCCTATTTTTTTCCCACAAAAATTATCTCTTAGTCACTAATTTTTTATTTTCCCAAGGGTAACAGGAGAAATTGGACCACAAAATTTGTTGTCCAATTTGTCCTGAGTACGCTGATACCCCATATGTGGGGGGGAACCACTTTTTTGGCGCGTGGCAGAGCTCGGAATGGAAGGAGCACCATTTGACTTTTTCCAACCAAAACTGGCTGGAATTGAGATTGGACGCCATGTTGCATTTGGAGTGCCCCTGCTGTGCCTAAACAGTGGAAACCCCCCACAAGTGCCCCCATTTGGGAAACTAGACCCCCTAAGGAACTTATCTAGATCTTTGGTGAGCAATTTGAACCCCCAAGTGCTTCACACAAGTTTATAACGTAGAGCCGTAAAATTAAAAAATCATATTTTTTCCACAAAATTGATTTTTTCACCCCAATTTTTATTTTCCCAAGGGTAACAAGACTCCAAAAGTTATTGTGCAATTTGTCCTGAGTGCGCTGATACCCCATATGTGGGAGTAAACCACTGTTTGGGTGCATGGCAGAGTTTGGAAGGGAAGGAGCGCCGTTTGACTTTTTCAACGCAGAATTGGCTGGATGCCATGTCGTGTTTGGAGAGCTCCTGATATGCCTAAACAGTGGAAACCCCCCACAAATGACACCATTTTGGAAACTAGACCCCTCAAGGAACTTATCTAGATGTGTGGTGAGCACTTTGAACCCCAAAGTGCTTCACAGAAGTTTATAACGTACAGCCGTAAAATAAAAAATTCTTTTTTTTTTTTACAAAAATGATATTTTCGCCCTCAATATTTTATTTTCACAAGGGTAACAGGAGAAATTGGACCCCAAAAGTTGTTGTCCAATTTGTCCTGAGTACGCTGATACCCAATATGTGGGAGTAAACTACTGTATGGGCGCACGTCGGGGCTCGGAAGGGAAGTAGTGACGTTTTGGATTGCAGACTTTGATGGAATGGTCTGGGGGAGTCATGTCGCATTTGGAGAGCCCCTGATGAATCTAAACAGTGGAAACCCCCCACAAGTGACCCCATTTTGGAAAATAGACCCCACAAGGAACTTATCTAGATGTGTGGTGAGCACTTTGAACCCCGAAGTGCTTCACAGAAGTTTATAACGTACAGCCGTAAAAATAAAAAATCCTTTTTTTTTTTACAAAAATGATTTTTCGCTCCCAATATTTTATTTTCACAAGGGTAACAGGAGAAATTGGACCCCAAAAGTTGTTGTCCAATTTGTCCTGAGTACGCTGATACCCAATATGTGGGAGTAAACTACTGTATGGGCGCACGTCGGGGCTCGGAAGGGAAGTAGTGACGTTTTGGATTGCAGACTTTGATGGAATGGTCTGGGGAGTCATGTCGCATTTGGAGAGCCCCTGATGAATCTAAACAGTGGAAACCCCCCACAAGTGACCCCATTTTGGAAATAGACCCCACAAGGAACTTATCTAGAAGTGTGGTGAGCGCTATGAAGCTCCAAGTGCTTCACAGAAGTTTTATAACATACAGCCGTAAAAACAAAAAAAATCATTTTTTTTTTACAAAAATGATTTTGTCGCCCCCAGTTTTTTATTTTCCCAAGGGTAACAGAAGAAATAGGACAAATTGCACAATAACTCTTGTGGTCCAGAGTACGCTGATACCCCATATGCGGGAGTAAACTACTGTTTAGGCGCATGGCAGAGCTCAGAAGTGAAGGAGCACCGTTTGACTTTTTCAACGCAGAATTGGCTGGAATTGAGATCAGACGCCATGTCACATTTGGAGAGCCCCTGATGTGCCTAAACAGCGAAAAACCCCCAATTCTAACTCCAACCCTAACCCCAACACACTCCTAACCCTAGTCCCAACCCTAACCACAAACCTAACCCTAACACCCTAACCGTAATCCCAACCCTAATCCTAATCCTAACGTTAGCGCCAACCCTAACCCTAACTTTAGCCCCAACCCTAACCCTAACAGGAAAATGGAAATAAATACATTTTTTTAATTTTATTATTTTTCCCTAACTAAGGGGGTGATAAAGGGGGGTTTGATTTACTATTTATAGCGGGTTTTTATGATTTGCAGCTGTCACGCTAAAAGACGCTTTTTATTGCAAAAAATAGTTTTTTGCATCACCACATTTTGAGAGCTATAATTTTTGCATATTTTGGCCCACAGAGTCATGTGAGGTCTTATTTTTTGTGGGACGAGGTGACGTTTTTATTGGTACCATTTTTGAGCACGTGACATTTTTTGATCGCTTTTTATTTAGATTTTTGGGAGGTTAGAATGAACAAAAATCAGCAATTCATGAATTTCTTTTGGGGAGGCGTTTGTACCGTTCCGCGTGTGGTAAAATTGATAAAGCAGTTTTATTCTTCGGGTCAGTACGATTACGGCGATACCTTATTTATATCATTTTTTTATGTTTTGGTGCTTTTATAGCATGAAAACAATTTTATATAAAAAATTATTATTTTTGCATCGCTTTATTCTGCGAGCTATAACTTTTTTATTTTTTCGCTGATGATGCTGTATGACAGCTCGTTTTTTGCGGGACAAGATGACGTTTTCAGCGGTACCATGGTTATTTATCTTGGTCTTTTTGATCGCGTGTTATTCCACTTTTTGTTCAGCGGTATGATGATAAAGCATTGATTTTTTGCTTCGTTTTCTTTTTTTTTTTTTAAGGGGTTCATTAAAGGGGTTAACTAGTGGGGACAGTTTATAAGGGGGGTCGTTACGGACGCGGCGATACCAAATATGTGTACTTTTATTGTTTTGGTTTTTTTATTTACAGGAAAGAATGAATTTATTGGGGAATATATATTTTTTTTTTTATGATTTTTTTTTACCACTTTTTATTTTTATTTTTTTTACTTTTATACTTTGTCCCAGGGTGGGACATCACAGTATTTTAGCAGATCGCTGGTGTGACAGTGTGCACAGCACTCTGTCACACCAGCGATCGCTCTGGCACTGCTGCAGGCTTCCCCAGCGCCTGCTCTCAGCAGGCACTGAGGAAGCCGCCTCCCTGCAGGACCCCAGCGCCATCTTGGATCCGGGGACCTGGAGGGAGGATGGACCCTCGGAACAGCGCGACACATCGCGCTGCTCTGAGGGTCTCAGGGGAGCGCGCAGGGAGCCCCCTGCCTGCGCGATCCTCCCCTGTGCCCCGGGTACACCGCGATCATGTTTGATCGCGGTGTGCCAGGGGTTAATGTGCCAGGAGCGGTCCGTGACCGCTCCTGACACACAGTCACGGGTGTCAGCTGTGATAATCAGCTGACACCCGGGGCGATCAGCTGCGCTCCCCCCGGGAGCGCAGCTGATCGCCCATGACATACTATTCCGTCCATGGGAATAAGGTCCAGGGTCACATGGACGGAATAGTACGTCTGATGGCAGAGAGGGGTTAAGAATGTTAGAGTAAAATTCTGCCAGAGTGCGGCGTGGCATCGTGAACTAGCATAACTGATCTGCTCACTCAGCAAAACAGGTTTACAATTGGTTGACTGAGCAAAATGAATATTTCCTTACAGATTGTAAGCTTGCGAGCAGGGCCCTCGTGCCTCTTGGTATCTGTTTTGATCTATGTGTTTATTGCTATGCTGTAATGTCTATTGTCTGTAAAAGTCCCCTCTATAATGTAAAGTGCTGCAGAATATGTTGGCGCTATAGAAATAAAATTATTATTATTTTTATTTTTTTTGTGCCCCAGCCCTGCTCTGTGCTGAGCTGTAAGCCCGTTCTGTTAACATGTTATGCACACTGAGCAGAATTAGTTCACAACTGGACAAGACAGAAAGCACAGTCTGCTTAGCAGGCCGTAGAGAGTTTTTACTCTCCTTCTTCAGCCATGCTTTGTGTCCAGTTGTAAACCAATTGGGCTGAGTGAGCAGAGACCTGATCTGAGAATGAGCAAGTGATCCCCTTTCATATAGATTGGGAACAACTTGTTTTATTTTGGTGAGGGGAAACCATTTAAAGCTTTAGCATAGCAAGACATATTTGGCAATTTCAAGCTTCCAACTTTGTATAGACACTTTAAAGAATGCCTGTTTCTGTTCCGGCATGAACCAGTCCGTCTGGTCTAGTAATGATATAACCCCACAAATGTTGAAATGGACAGAAATTCCCCCAAACACATTCATAGATATCATTGTACCTGGTTATTTCCGTCAGACCTTTTGACGATCAATAGAGCCAAGCTTGATCATGGGCATCTCCACTACATTCAAGATGGGACTGCAGGTTATTTCCAAAACGACAAGTTATCTCTTATCCATTAGATGGGGAATAACTTGATGATTGCTGGAGGTCCAACCGCTGAGATCCCCAGCGATCAGCAAGTTATTTCCTATTTAAAGGATAGGGAATAATTTGTATTTTTGGGAATAACCCTTTCACTTTTCCATTCACTGGAACAAAGGAGTCTGGGCCAATTCCTAAAAAACAGCTCCATAACATTATATCTTTTCCAACCACAGTTTACAGTTGGCACAGTGCAGTCGGGTAAGTAATTCTCTCCTGTTATTTCCCAAAACTAGACTCATCTCTTAGATTGACAGATAGAGAAGCTGGATTCATCATTCCAGAGGACATGTTTCCAAAGCCACACTAGTGACTCCTTTTACACCACTCCATCTGACACTTGGCATTGTGCTTGGTGATGTATGTAGCTTGGATGAAGCTGCTCAGCCATAGAAACCCAAACCATGAAGCTCCCAATGCATTTTTTTCTGATGTTAATGCCAAAGGAGGGTTAGATCGCTGCAGTTATGGATTTAGCAGAGCATTGGCTACTGCTCTGCATTATGAGCCTCAGCATTTGGTGACTGTGCTCTGTTACTTTGTGTTGTTGTCTTTCCTTAACACTTCGACCTTGAAAATAATATTACTGACAGTTGGTAGAAGAATATTAAGAATATTTTGGAGGGAAAAAATATCATGATCACAAACTGACATGTAATGGTGCATAGTGGCTCAGTGGTTAGCACTGTTGCTTTGCAGCGCTGCGGTCCTGGGTTCATTCCCATCAAGGACAACATCTGCAAGTAGTGTGTATGTTCTCCCCGTGTTGGCATGGGTTTCCTCCGGGTCTCCGGTTTCCACCCATACTCTAAAGTCATACTGATAGGGAAATTAAATTGTTTTCAAATATTTTTATTGATTTATATTATAATAGGAAAGTTAAGGTGAGAATGGGGAAACACGGAGAAATAATTGAGAAATTAGGGGGGAATATATAGGGGAAATAATACAGAAAGCAGTACCGGTATACATAAATTGGAGGAAATTAAATTGTGAGCCACAGTGGAAACAATATCTTTAAAACAACCCTGCAATATGATGATGCTATATAAGTGAATAAAATAAATACAAAATAATAATGGTAGCATTCTATCACTGTACCACGCTCAAATTCAGTGAACTCTTTTTAACAATCCTAATTTAGATGATTAAGAAGTCCGTATAGTGTATTTTCAAGATCACAGTGAGGAGGACACTGTACCAAACTTTTATATTTTATGTAATTCATATCTTATGGCACAAGGAAAATGATGATGCTACGCAAAAAAGTCATAGTAGAATAGTTACTAACACTCTACTGAGAGAAGAGCATAAGCAATCCTTTCAGGGTATTCACGCACAATAGTAAGCTGGACATAGGCGGTATTATTTATTGTAAACATGAGCTAGTGAGAGGGCTTTCTTATAGGTTTTCTATGACTGAGGAGGATCACAAAAGTAACTAGAGGTTACTCAAGGATGAACGCACATGACAAACAAATATGCAAGGATTAAAGAACAAGTTGAGGAAATGTTTTTTAAGATCCTCTAAAAAGAATGCATTAAAAACAGACGTCACCTCTGGCCACCTGCCTCCAGGGTAGTTTTGGACTGTTGTTGCCGGCTGTGTTTTCTTGACTTATTCTGTTCAGCAGATTAATGGCATTAACGAAGTTTCCATTAGCATCAGAAATTGGACTAGGGGGGCTATGGCTGATAGAGGCGTCCATGCAGAAAGCCACATGACTACAGAATTGATAAGGCTAAAGATGAAACAGAGCTTCATTGGAAGAAGAGAATTCAGGAAATGCCACTACAAATTAGCCTTGGGCCTTGTTTCTTTTCCCTTCATTATACAAACCTCCTCAAGAGAATAAAAGACGAGGTTATGACCCCTTCTTATATGCCCCTTCTGTAAAGGCTTTATCCAGAAGACCTTAAGAGGAGTGTGTGTGTGTAAGTATTTGTGTCAGTGTGCACACACACACATGCAGGTGGCAGAGGGTGGACAAGCTCTTGTCCAAATGAAACCTGACAACTGCTTAAAGAAAGAATACTCAAATTCCCACCCACATATTAATCAGTGGAGCTGCTAATGAAGCAGAGCGAAGGTGGTTCAATTGCAACAATTACTGTTCTGGATATCTTGAAGTCACAGTTTTAGTCAAAGACAACCTTTTCCATCTTGTGGTGAAAAATAGAAGGTGAAATTGGAAAACACATTATAGAGTTTTATATACCATGATGTCGGTATAACGTTGCCGTTTTGCAGACATGAATATGTCATGTTTATTTTATTTTTGAGGTTTTTGTAAAAATATGTTTTAGGGTAGACACCACATTGGTTACAACTGTGTGTGCATTTTATGGTTTTGTAGCTCTCACCGTATTTGACTCAAGTGTGTGGTATTTGTCACTCTTGTAAGGAGTCATTTGGGGTACAATTTGGTGTGTAGACTCCTGATTATTATAGACAAAAATATAACTCTGTTCCCATGAACCAATTAACAGAAGGTTTTGTCAGGCACAGGTTCTTCTGCATGGGTACATCACCATGCATATGTTACACGTAGGCTTTATAAAGTGGCTTTTATTGGTAAGAGCAATTGGAACCTTAAAAAAAAGGCCAAGTAACTGCCAAGAAGGAGGTTGGGTCTATACCTGTGGTTAACAACAACGCTACAGAGAAAGGCTGGTTCTCTCATGTGACACAGGATCAAGACAACAATCTGAATGAAGTGTCCCCAGGCTGTGTAGGACTGGAAAGTGTTAAGCCCATGAATAAGAGCTGCTCACCATTGTTTTTCATGAGGAAGTGAGTACACTTAAGCACCCCATATAAATTAGACTAATGTTGGCCGTACCCGCCAATATGGACAGGTTCAGCCAGCAATCTAATGTGTATAGTAACGCCAGTCAACTGATGGTTGGGCAAGATGTCGATCGGACATGTCCGATTTTGGACTGCCAATCACATTGTTCTCTCAGAGTTAAGCAGCCAGTCGACGTGTCAGTCAGCGGCTTTCTCATAAAGAACATTCATTCTGCTGAAGCATCGTCCAGCCGACAGACATTTGATGTGTAAGGAGGCCTTAAGTAAAGTCAAGATCTTGTCTAGATCATTGTAACTATAGCTATTGGGAGCCAGAGTGACTGGATGTAAAGTAGCTATTACAGCAAAATGTTCATGGAAAGAGACACCACATGAGTCAACCCTGGGTCTGCAGGATAAATGACACCACTAATGACTTAATTTTATCCTATATAAAACTACTTATAAGTTTAAACTACTAACACTGACCTACAAAGCCATTCATAACTTTCTCCTCCGTATATTTCCGAACTAATCTCTCAATATTTTCCCTCACGTAATCTCCGGTCCTCTCAAGACCTCCTTCTCTCCTCCACACTTATTCGCTCCTCACCCAATTACCTCCAAGACTTTTCCCGAATATCCCCCATCCTCTGGAATTCTGTGCCCCAACAGTCAGGTTATCCACATTTGGATCCTTCAGGAGGAACCTGAAAACCCACCTCTTCAGGAAAGATTACAGCGTGCAATGACCATGCGGCCACCTCAACACCATTGGAGCTACTGCAACCCTCGATCTTCTGTGTCCTTCCCCATAATCCTGTAGAATGTAAGCCCGCAAGGGCAGGGTCCTCTTCCCTCTGTGCCAGTCTGTCATTGTTAGTTTTGTTTACTGTAAGTGATATTTGCATTTTGATGTAACCCCTTCTCATGTACAGCACCATGTAATTAATGGCGCTATATAAATAAATAATAATAATAATAATCCTATATATAGCCATGCCAAAGTTTTCTCTAGTGAAGGAAGTTTATTTCTAGAGACTTAGGGGCAGATACATCCAAAAGTTTTTGCCACCAATTTTCTCCAAAATGGGCAGAACTGGGAAAGAGTCAGGGTGGGATGTGGTGTGGTAATGCCCGTCTGTCAAATTGTTCAAAAGTGTTGGAGTTTATTACTCCAGAAATGTTACTCAGAGTAACATTTCTGGCAAGGCACACGCCACTGTCAAGTTGCACCCAATTCATTAAGGGGCGTGGGCCTCCTAACAAATTCGGCACATCTTATTCCTTAAAGACTCTCATTAAGACTGCCATACTAAACGCTGGGTCTGCTGAATCGGGTTGATTAAGGAGCTGTGATAGGCTTGATATACAGTACAGACCAAAAGTTTGGACACACCTTCTCATTCAAAGATTTTTCTGTATTTTCATGACTATGAAAATTGTAGAATCACACTGAAGGCATCAAAACTATGAATTAACACATGTGGAATTATACATTAACTTTACAAAAAAGTGTGAAACAACTGAAAATATGTCTTATATTCTAGGTTCTTCAAAGTAGCCACCTTTTGCTTTGATTACTGCTTTGCACACAGAAAAGGTGAACGGATGGACTCTACCAGGGGCGTACATAGAAATCATGGGGCCCCATAGTTTTGATGCCTTCAGTGTGATTCTACAATTTTCATAGTCATGAAAATACAGAAAAATTGTTGAATGAGGTGTGTCAAAACTTTTGGTCTGTACTGTACGTGCTCATGATTTTTTTTGCAGAAAAGAGCAGTGAAAGAATTAATGTTGCCAGCAGACTTGTGTCGACTTTTTCATGGTCTCTTCTGTTGTGTGAGAGACTATAAAAACAGAGATTTTTTTCTGCTGGTGTATTTAAAGATTGACTAGACCTAATAATACAGTTAGGTCCATAAATATTTGGACAGAGACAACATTTATCTAATTTTGGTTCTAGACATTACCACAATGAATTTGAAACAAAACAAATCAGATGCAGTTGAAGTTCAGACTTTCAGCTTTCATTTGAGGGTATCCACATTAAAATTGGATGAAGGGTTTAGGAGTTTCAGCTCCTTAACATGTGCCACCCTGTTTTTAAAGGGACCAAAAGTAATTGGACAAATGACTCCAAGGCTATTTCATGGACAGGTGTGGGCAATCCCTTTGTTATGTCATTCTCAATTAAGCAGATGAAAGGGCCGGAGTTGATTTGAGGTGTGGTGTTTGCATTTGGAAGGTTTTGCTGTGAAGGAAACATGTGGTCACAGGAGCTCTCCATGCAGGTGAAACAAGCCATCCTTAAGCTGCAAGAACAGAAAAAAACCCATCCAAGAAATTGCTACAACATTAGAAGTGGCAAAATCTACAATTTGGTACATCCTGAGAAAGAAAGAAAGCACTGGTGAACTCATCAATCCAAAAAGACCTGGGAGCCCACGGAAGACAACAGTGGTGGATGATCACCGCATACTTTCTTTGGTGAAGAAGAACCCGTTCACAACATCAACTGAAGTCCAGAACACTCTCAGTGAAGTAGGTGTATCTGTCTCTAAGTCAACAGTAAAGAGAAGACTCCATGAAAGTAAATACAAAGGGTTCACATCTAGATGCAAACCATTCATCAATTCCAAAAATAGACAGGCCAGAGTTAAATTTGCTGAAAAACACCTCCAGAAGCCAGCTCAGTTCTGGAAAAGTATTCTATGGACAGATGAGACAAAGATCAACCTGTACCAGAATGATGGGAAGCCAAAAGTTTGGAGAAGAAAGGGAACGGCACATGATCCAAGGCACACCACATCCTCTGTAAAACATGGTGGAGGCAACGTGATGGCATGGCATGCATGGCTTTCAATGACACTGGGTCACTTGTGTTTATTGATGACATAACAGCAGACAAGAGTAGCCGGATGAATTCTGAAGTGTACCGGGATATACTTTCAGCCCAGATTCAGCCAAATGCTGCAAACTTGATTGGACGGCGCTTCATAGTACAGATGGATAATGACCCCAAGCATACAGCCAAAGCTACACAGGAGTTCATGAGTGCAAAAAAGTGGAACATTCTTCAATGGCCAAGTCAATCACCAGATCTTAACCCAATTGAGCATGCATTTCACTTGCTCAAATCCAGACTTAAGAGGGAAAGACCCACAAACAAGCAAGACCTGAAGGCTGTGGCTGTAAAGGCCTGGCAAAGCATTAAGAAGGAGGAAACCCAGCGTTTGGTGATGTCCATGGGTTCCAGACTTAAGGCAGTGATTGCCTCCAAAGGATTCGCCACAAAATTTTGAAAATAAAAATATTTTGTTTGGGTTATGTTTATTTGTCCAATTACTTTTGACCTCCTAAAATGTGGAGTGTTTGTAAAGAAATGTGTACAATTCCTACATTTTCTAACACATATTTTTGTTCAACTCTTCAAATTAAACGTTACAATCTGCACTTGAATTCTGTTGTAGAGGTTTCATTTCAAATCCAATGTGGTGGCATGCAGAGCCCAACTCGCGAAAATTGTGTCACTGTCCAAATATTTCTGGCCCTGACTGTATATTGTAACAAACCCTAAGAATGGAAATATTCGGCTTGTTTTATAGCCCCTACATATAAAGGATGTTTTAATTTACTGATAATAAGGTCATGAAAATGGTAAAAAAGCTAACAAAAAATACAAAAGACTACAACCACTTTAAAAAGCCTCTCTGATACTTTTGTAAATGTATTTTAAAATGTGTAGCTCACGATAAGAGGGAAATAATTCTAATAATCTCCAAACATAGGATAACTCGGTGTAGTCTACAAAACACACCAGGTTAGTGCAAGAGTATGTAAATGGGTTATTGTTTCAGCAGCATGTGAACGGGATTGTGACAATCGCTGCTGAAACATAATCTTGGTAAACTAATAAAATAGGACTACTATCTCTTTAATTAAAGCTCCCTGGTTAGAGGTTTAAAACAAAACCATCGTTTTATGGAGCAGGTGTGTAACTGAAAGGGACGGAAACATGATATTTTTAGAAGGTCTTCAGATATAAAGAAAGGACATTAAGATAAAGAGTTAGCCAGAGAAGAATATAAGACTTTATTGAGGTGTCAATTCAATGGCGATATGGCACAAAACAAAGGTACATGAGCCAGGTAAAGTTATTTCATATAGTAGGGCTGAAGTAAAGAAAAATAGCAATTGCTTGCCATTAAAAATATTGGTTTGTATGTAGTGTGAATATATGCAAAATTAAAACCAGAAAGAGTAGAAAAAAAATATACCAAAAAATTCCTTCTGTATTACAAAGGTGCATGATTTTCTACTAGTCGAGCAATCAAGCTTGTAGAAGTCCTAAATAGAAGTCCTGGAGCCAAAGTAAATAAATAAAAAATAGGTATCTGTGTTCTCTTTATTCACTCTAATTTGAGCTATGGATGAGTTTTACCTAAAGGGGCACATCCTAGCATGCTTTGCCTTCCCCATTCAGAGAAACAAAAAAGAGGATATTCATGGCAGTCAAAGCTGTCATCACAGGATTAAATTGGCTTATAAGGCAAGTGTGATTGAGAGAAAGATTATGGTGTGTTTTAGTAAGTGAGAGTTTTAGGGGTATTTTCAAGTTGTCTATTGAACAGTTCAGAGCAATGCCATCTTATCTTATGACCTGGTTTGCTGGTTTGTAGCTGGGAGGGCTCTCTTACCTGAGTGATAGATCTGGTGACTAGAACTGTAGTATTAGTAGAACTATAAAGTCCAGCACAAGTGCTGCTATAATGCAATTAGTAATTAATGCATTTAAACAAGTACATAGGTCGGGACAGTAAGGGCCGTGATTTTGAGACTTGCTGTTGAAGCTGCAAACAGGTTATTTATAAATGTATCTCTTTAAAAGATTAGAGGGAGAGGAGGGAGGCGAGCAGATAACATAGGTATAGAAATCAGTGGACTGGAAAGAGCTGACTTGGATGTTAAGAGTTAACCTTTCTCCTGGAATGTTTCTTCTGGCTCCATGGAAACCAGCTGTACACTATAAAAGATAAAAGCTATCACTGCAGGAAAATGACAGCAAATAGAGAAAGAACATCAATTGAATATTTACTTTTTTATGCTAACTAATTAAAGCAATTAGGCTACTTTCACACATCAGGCTTTTTGAATCAGGCGCGGTCAGGCGTCGCGCCGGAGCGCCGGATGCGGCAATGAAATAAAAAACCTGATACGCCGGATGCCTGATCAGTTTATCGGATCAGGCAGAAAACCGGATCCGGCGCATCAGTTTCATCCGGTTTTTTGACGGATTCTGACGGATCCGTTTTCCAATCACGCCCCTTTCATTTCAAAATCTGATTGGCTATTGTAAATCCTATATATACAGTGTTCCTACAGAACATCTTTGACAGGTTGTAGAGGAGCATTTTTGAGAGAAGAGCAAGTGACTGATGAAGATGGAGGCGATTATTGGTAATATTTTCCGGAATCTTGTGGATTTCACAGCAGAGGCGAATCGCTTGTGTTTTATCGTTATGGAGAAGGAGAGAGGGATCGAGCAGCGCCTAAAGCGTCAGCGACAGCGCCGCCGTCGGATGTGGATACACCCCATCACGGCACAGCGACTAACCCGTGGAGTCTATTCAACACTCAATATGGAGTTAAGAGAGAATCCACATAAATTTTTTTCTTATCTTCGTATGAAGAAGGCAACCTTTGACATGTTGGTGGAGAGGATTGAAGACAAGATCAGGAGATGTGACACGTATTGCCGGTATTCGATTTCTCCGTCGGAGCGTCTCATGGTGACAATAAGGTAAGCTATTACTTTTGAATGTGTTTGCTTGCACACAGTTGTATTGTTGTTTCGTATTCTATCGATGTCGATCCCCTCCTCTCCGTCTGAGTCGGGAGCACGCTGTGAAGCCTTTAAAAAAAAATGTGAATAAAAAATTTTAATTAATAAAATTATTAAAAACATTTTTTTAAAACTAAAAAAAAAAAAAAAATTATACTTACAGATGGAAGACCGCCGCGTTCTTCATGTCGACTCTGGAGGCACTGGTTTGACCTCTTGAAGCCACAGGTGCGGAAGACTGCCAAAAAAAATAAAAAATATTAATTTTAATTTCCTTTTTTTTTTTTTTTTTTTTAGGATGTGTTGTGTAGTGAGATGTTGTGTTGTAATGATGGATGCAGGAAACTTACGAATTGCGAGCCCACTCCGGGTATCTGTCCACCACGTCCTTCTTCTGGGAGCTCCTCTGGTTCAGATTCCTGTATTGAAAAAAAAAAAAAGGAAAATAATAAAAAAAAATTCACCAAATGATTTTGGAAAAATATTTGGTTAAAAATTACCGTTAAACGCTGCCGATGAGTGAGAGGGCTCCCAGAAGAACTACTGTCCTGCCGCCTGTACTCCATTCCTATCAGAGATGGTCGTCTGATGTGCATTAAAGAGGAAAATAAAACAAAATAATAAATAGCCACAATCATGCTCCGTGCTGAAAGAAAAAAATCTTGGTTTCAGTTATTTGGTATGTGATATTTACCGTCTCCTGGATGGCGCCTGCTCCTCTTCTTCCTCTGCCTCTGGTTGTGGTGGTGTCACAGACCGCGGCCTCCTATGCTGTACTCTGCAGTGTAACAAAAGTAACAAAAAGGAGAGAAAAAAAAATGGCTCAAAACAGGGACCGGTATGAAAGACAAAAGTTCTGTTTGCGGTTATTTGTTATGTGATATTTACCGTCTCCTGGATGGCGCCTGCTCCTCTTCTTCCTCTGCCTCTGGTTGTGGTGGTGGTGGTGTCACAGACCGCGGCCTCCTATGCTGTACTCTGCAGTGTAACAAAAGTAACAAAAAGGAGAAAAAAAAAATGGCTCAAAACAGGGACCGGTATGAAAGACAAAAGTTCTGTTTGCGGTTATTTGTTTTGAGATATTTACCGTCTAATTGATGGCGCCTGTTCTTCAGCCTCCTGTTGTGGTGGTGATGGTGTGGCTCTACGTGGCCTACGATGCTTTCCTCTGCATTTTTACCAAAACAAACAAAAATAATAAAAAAAATTTAAAACCATGTACCACTATGAAAGTCAAAAGTTCTGTTTGCGGTTATTGTGTTTGTTATATTTACCGTCTGCTAGATGTGGCCCGGTCACGCTGCTGTCCTCCATCTCTTCTATTTTGTGCAGATGCAGTCGCAGCCTGCTGCCTCTGATGTCCTCTGCTGTGGAAAAAATACAATTCAATTTAATACATGGACACAATCATCATATACATGATACATTGAGCTAATCAAAGCATGATTAATTAGGATATTTTCACTGCATAGCACAACCCTCATAGCATACAGCAATAACAACATAATAGAGAAAATAGGCAATACTGTATAGATAAATAACCATAATATAGAAGTATGTCAAAACAGTATATACCAAAACACAAGTAGTATACATCAATTCAAAAAGGATATATCTTTTGGCACATTGTATACTACTGTGCCAACCTAGTATATATCAATACCCCAATTGTATACAAGTACCCCAAAACTCAATATTGCAAAACTAACATTTATTTAAGTACTAGCCACATACATTATAATACCCACATTGCATTAAACATTACCCACAAAGATAAACAAAAATATGCAATTGAATGAAATAAGCACACACAAGTTTTTGACCAATTTTTATTGCACTGCTGGTAGTAATCCCTATGTTAACTTTTATTACTAGAAAAAAAAAAAATGCAGACAAGCAAGCTAATTTATGTATGCAAATAAATAACATAGCAGTACCATCAAATTCAGAAAGTATAAAAAACCAGAAAATAGAAAAACACACGTTTATTTAAGCAAAAGCCACATAGCATATAAGTAATGAAAAATAATAATATAACAATACCCACATTGCATTAAATATTACCCACCAATATACACAAAAATATGCAATTAAATGAAATAAGTACACACAAGTTTTTGACCAATTTTTATTGCACTGCTGGTAGTAATCCCTATGTTGCCTTTAAAGTCCTAGAATAAAAATCAACAATACAACTGTGTGCAAGCAAGCTCATAAGTACGGCAAAATAAAAATTTGCACTACTCACAAATTATTCAAGTATATTAAAAACCATCATACAGCAATACCAACAATGTATTAAAGTACGCCAAACCAGAATAGAGGTATGCCAACAATGTATATAAAAAAAACCAAACCAGAAAAGAGCAATGCCAACAATGTATTGAAAAATAATCCAAAACAAACAAGACTAATATCCACATTGTATTGAACACAACCAATGCAAACACATAAAATACACGCTAAAGTATCATGGGGTGATATTTACCCTCTGCCATTTTCTCCGGTCTCCTCCGCTCCCACATCTTGGTGGTCCCCAGAATCCATATTGATGCGGTTTGAAATGTGGAGACGTGGCTCTCTTGCTTGCTTCTGTGGCTCTCTTGCTTCTGTGGCTCTCAAGCTTCTTGTAATGCATGTGGCACAGTGTCCCACAGGTGTGGTCTATATATATGTTTGCTTCTGTCTAGACCCAATTAACATTCCCAGACAAAAAACAGGATCAGGCCACCGGATCCGGTTGCTGACGGATGCGGCGCAATGCGGCGCTCATAGACTTTCATTGTACACAAACGCCGGAAGCGCCGGATCCGGCGCTTCCGGCTTTTTGGCCGGAGAAAAAAAACGTTACAAAATGCGTCTTTTCTAGACGCCGGAAACAAACCAGACACCGCATCCGGAGGACAGCGGACAGAACGCAGGTACATGCGGCGCAATCCGGCGCTATATCTTTTCAATGTTATACCCACCGGATCCGGCGTGTCCGTTCGCCGCATACGGTGTTCAAAAAAAAGGCCGGATGGCGCCTGATTCAAAAAGCCTGATGTGTGAAAGAGGCCTTAAAGAACTTTGTCGCCTGTAAGTGACACTTGAATACAATAACAATCAAAATGATCTGGTTCAAAGATTGTTACAAAATATTACAATACTTCAATTGCCGTATGTGGAGTCGGGAAGGAATTTTTTTCCCCAATGTGAAGCTTACTGTTTGTGACTTGGGTTTTTTTTTGCCTTCCTCTGGATCAACATGTTAGGGCAGGTTAGGATAGGATATGGGTTGAACTAGATGGACTTAAAGTCTTCCTTCAACCTTAATAACTATGTTACTATGTTATGTTACTAATATGGGTACGTAAACTATTAAGGGCTGCAACGATGGGACCAGAAAGCACAGACCAAGGGTTGGGGTTCCCAGAAAAGGAACTGCTGGGGATACCTGTAGGTATTATTCAGGGGTAGTGTTGAGCGATACGATACCGCAAGTATCGGGTATCGGCCGATATTAGCTGTTTCGGCCTTTCGATACTTAGTTCCGATATTTTCCATATATCGTATACCGGAATCGGAAGTTCCCATAATTCTTTGAGAGGCAATGTGATTTTAGTCAGCCAATGAGGAATCCTAAGAAGTGTGGGCACATCCTGTACTGCTGCGGTCATGTTAACTAATGGCATGGCTGTGATTGGATGCTGAAATGATGTCAGAATGCACTATAAAAGGCGCCGCCGCCATTTTAGCGTCACTGTGCTGTGAATTCAGTAAGGGACAGAACTCTGCTGTGCTGACTCTGAGGGACAGTTAGAGATTGCGATTTAGTGTACTGTGCTGTAGGCAGGCTAGCACCAACCGCTGTGTAAAGCTTCCTTTTGCCTGCAGTGTTGTTTTAACAGCTCTGCAAGGTGTGTGTGAGTGCAGGTAACGCTGCAGTTTGCTCTGCATGCAACGCTGTCTGTAGGCATCTGCACGTGTCACTCACAGACTCTTTTTTTTTCTTCAGTGTAATTCTTGCTGCTCCATGCAATTTAACTATTAGTGTGACGCGCTTCCATCCGTATCCAATACATTGGTTGCAAACACTATAGAAGTAGACAAAGGAGTAGCCTTTCACAGATTGTGAACAGTTGTGTTTCAGTGTTCACTTCAGTCTGTGTTTTTTTATTTTTTGAGTGCACATCACGCTCCAGTTACTTGTTCAAGCACTGCTGCTTGTACTCTGCTGAGCGTGTCTCAGTGCCTCATCCTTTTCATTTCTCTCCAATTGGTTCTGCTCCATTCCATTTAAAATAAATATAATCTATTAGTGTGACGCGCTTCCATCCGTATCCAATACATTGGTTGCAAACACTATAGAAGTAGACAAAGGAGTAGCCTTTCACAGATTGTGAACAGTTGTGTTTCAGTGTTCACTTCAGTCTGTGTTTTTTATTCTTTGAGTGCACATCACGCTACAGTAACTTGTTCAAGCACTGCTGCTTGTACTCTGCTGAGCGTGTCTCAGTGCCTCATCCTTTTCATTTCTCTCCAATTGGTTCTGCTCCATTCCATTTAAAATAAATATAATCTATTAGTGTGACGCGCTTCCATCCGTATCCAATACATTGGTTGCAAACACTATAGAAGTAGATAAAGAGTAGCCTTTCACAGATTGTGAACAGTTGTGTTTCAGTGTTCACTTCAGTCTGTTTTTTATTTTTTGAGTGCACATCACGCTACAGTTACTTGTTCAAGCACTGCTGCTTGTACTCTGCTGAGCGTGTCTCAGTGCCTCATCCTTTTCATTTCTCTCCAATTGGTTCTGCTCCATTTCATTTAAAATAAATATAATTAGTGTGACGCGCTTCCATCCGTATCCAATACATTGGTTGCAAACACTATAGAAGTAGACAAAGGAGTAGCCTTTCACAGATTGTGAACAGTTGTGTTTCAGTGTTCACTTCAGTCTGTGTTTTTTATTTTTTGAGTGCACATCACGCTACAGTTACTTGTTCAAGCACTGCTGCTTGTACTCTGCTGAGCGTGTCTCAGTGCTTCATCCTTTTCATTTCTCTCCAATTGGTTCTGCTCCATTCCATTTAAAATAAATATAATCTATTAGTGTGACGCGCTTCCATCCGTATCCAATACATTGGTTGCAAACACTATAGAAGTAGACAAAGGAGTAGCCTTTCACAGATTGTGAACAGTTGTGTTTCAGTGTTCACTTCAGTCTGTGTTTTTTATTTTTTGAGTGCACATCACGCTCCAGTTACTTGTTCAAGCACTGCTGCTTGTACTCTGCTGAGCGTGTCTCAGTGCCTCATCCTTTTCATTTCTCTCCAATTGGTTCTGCTCCATTCCATTTAAAATAAATATAATCTATTAGTGTGACGCGCTTCCATCCGTATCCAATACATTGGTTGCAAACACTATAGAAGTAGACAAAGGAGTAGCCTTTCACAGATTGTGAACAGTTGTGTTTCAGTGTTCACTTCAGTCTCTGCGTAATAACCACACTTAGGCCTTATAACTTTTCTGACTTTCTTTATCAATCTACCAAGATGAAGAAGGCAGGGAGTAAGGCACGTGGTCGTGGCCGTGGAGTTTCAGCAGGGAGAGGACGTGGGGATTCTGTGGCTGCTGCCGCCCTCAGTGACACAGCATCCACCAGTTTTACCCATGAGCGTTCCTTTATGCGCAGTTTGGTAGGAGCTCGGCGTGCCCCCCTGCTGCGGGAAGAACAAATTGAAGCCGTTGTTGGTTGGATGGCAGCCAATGCATCGACTTCAATTCCTTCCACCTCCTCTCAGGAACACAACACTGTTGAGCAACCATCTGTCTGTTCACCACCTGTCAAATTGCCCAGGCAGTCAGAGAGTTCTGTACAGGAGCCAGCTGAGTCTCTGCTTCTGTTCTCAGAATCTGTTGGCTCGCAAACACGGGCACAGGCAAGCAGCATTCTGCAATTTGAAGAAGAGGGAGTATGCAGTGATGCGCAACAGCTGTGTCTCTCTCAATCTGAAGAGGCGGGTGAGCCAGTGCCGATGGACAGCACACCACAGAACGCATCTTATGATGATGATGAGACTCAGGTGCCAGGTTTTGTGCAGCATGGTGCTGCCCAGACCATCCAACAGCAGCAGGTGTTGGAAGAGGGTAGTGGAGATGATGAAGTCCGAGACCCAACATGGCGTGAGCAACAGGAAGGTGGTGGGAGCAGCTCTGAGGAAGAGATTGTCCCAACGGTACAAAGAGGAGGGAGAGGTAGGCTGCAGACTCGCTTGCCTGTAGCCTCCAGTTTGGCACCTGTTGGGAGCAGTTCTCTTAGAAATGTCAAAATTGGCGCTCCCATGACTTGCACTGCGTGATCCTTTTTTGACAGACTTGTAGATGATATTTGCTATGTTCAATGCAAGCTGTGTAAGCAAAAAGTTAAAAGAGGTAAAAATATCAGTAACCTGAATACCACAAATATGTGGAAACATGTACGGACAAAGCACGTAGCTGAGTTACAAAGACACACTGGAGATGTAGGCCAACCTACAGCAGCACCTACATCTTCAGGTCGTGTTGGAGCCTCTACCTCCAGCTCACACACACCTGGTTCGGCTTCCTCACAGGATCTCCATGGAAGAACCTCGGTCACTGTTGTCCATAGACAAACTGTTATTCCACCCACAGCAGCAAGTTCACAGTCATCGTCACACTCCCAGACCACAAAACAGCCATCGGTACCACAGGCATGGATAAAAGACGGCCATACTCGGCAAACCATCCACGAGCACAGGCTCTGAATGCTGGCATTGCAAAACTCCTGTCCCTTGAAATGCTGTCATTCAGGCTGGTGGAGACTGACAGTTTCAGGAACTTTATGGCATTGGCAGTCCCACAATATAATGTGCCAAGCCGATTTTATTTCAGCAGGCAAGCCGTCCCTGCTCTGCAAAAACATGTCGAGGGAAACATTAAACATGCGCTACTAAATGCCGTCAGTAGCAGGGTCCACCTGACCACCGATGCGTGGACCAGTACCCATGGCCAGGGACGATACCTTTCCCTCACTGCCCATTGGGTCAATGTTGTGGAGCCGGGTACAGATCTTGCCAGTGGCGCTGTACGTGTTCTGCCAACTCCAAGGATTGCAGGAATCCAGTCTGTACACATTGATTCCTCCTCCTACTCCAGTTCCTCAGAATCATTGCTGCACGAGCCGTCACGGTATACCTCCACATGGACCCGTGAACGCTTACCTGTTGTGACCGATATAAGCACAGCCGTGGCCAAACGTCAACAGGCCATCCTGAAATTAATTTCCATGGGGAATCGAAGCCACACAGCGCAGGAGCTCTGGGATGCCATCAAGCAGGAGAGCGACGTGTGGTTTTTGTCAGCTAATCTCCAGCCAGGCTTGGTAGTGTGTGACAATGGCCGAAATCTGGTGGCAGCTCTGGGCCTTGGCAACCTCACTCACATACCATGTCTGGCACATGTGCTCAACTTGGTCGTGCAGAGTTTTTTGAGGGACTATCCGGATCTTGATGCACTGCTGCACAAGGTCCGCCTAGAGTGCGCTCACTTGCGACGTTCCAGCATGACCAGATAGCGCATTGCAGCTCTGCAAGTCAGATTTCGCCTTCCTGAACATCGCATCATATGTGACGTACCCACCAGGTGGAATTCCACGTTACATATGTTGGAGCGGTTGTGTGAGCAGCAGCCAGCAGTAATGGAGTATCAGCTGCAACAGGCGCAATCAACTCGCAATTTGCGCCGTTCACACTTCACCACTACTGAGTGGGCCTCTATGAAGGACATCTGCGACGTTTTGCGTGCGTTTGATGTCTCAACGCGGATGGCGAGTGCAGATGATGCACTAGTCAGCATGACTGTCCCCCTTATCTGCCTGCTTCAGAAATCACGGAAAGCACTAAAGGAAGAGGTTTTGGAAGAGGTGGAGGAAGAGGAGTCACAAATTCAATTACCTTCAGGACAGTCAGCGCAACGTGGTTCCTCACAAAGGGCTGGGCAGGGCTCACTTTGTGAGGAGGATGAGGAGGAGGAGTCAATGGAGGAGGAAGAAATCCCTACAGAGGGAGGTACACGACGCTCTAGTCAGTATGTAGAGCGAGGGTGGGGTGATGCAGAGGAGGCAGAGATGACGCCTCTTCCAGAGGACAGCCTTTGTTGGCCAGTTGGGAGTCTGCAGCACATGGTTGATTTCATGCTTCAGTGCCTGAGAAACGACCGCCGCATCGCCCACATTCTCACCACGTCAGATTATTGGGTGTACACCCTCCTAGACCCTCGCTACCGGGACAACTTACAAACCCTCATCACACCGGTGAACCGGGACCGTAAAATGCAGGAGTACCAAGACACACTGGTGCAATCCATACTGTTGTACATTCCAGCCGAGAGAGCTGCTGCTGCTGCTACTGCTTTACAAAGCAGCTCTGTGCGTCGAGGCAGTGTAGACACCTCTACAACAAGAGGGAGCAGAAGCAGCGCCTCTGCACAGGGCAAGAGCTGTATGTTACAAATGTGGCGAAGTTTTGTGACAGCGCCAGCAAGGTCTACACCATCCGAGACGGCTCCAGTCACCAGGAAGAAACGTTTCCGTAAGATGGTGACAGACTACTTGGCTTTCCCTCTAAGTGTACTCCCAGATGCCTCTTCCCCTTTCAAATTTTGGGTCTCTAAGTTGGATACATGGCCAGAGCTTAGCCAGTATGCATTGGAGGTGCTGGCTTGCCCTGCTGCCAGTGTATTATCTGAGCGCGTCTTTAGTGCTGCAGGTGGTGTAGTAACAGACCGTCGCATGCGACTATCCTCAGAGAATGTAGACCGGCTTACTTTTCTGAAAATGAACAAGGCATGGATCTCACCTGAATTTGCCTGTCCGTTTTCAGATTAAATAACTGTTTGGCAACGTTTTCCATGTCTCCTGTTATGTTCATCTTTCTACCACCTGAACTCTACTCCCTGGGCTACAACACCGCCATTTGTTGCTCGTAAGTAATTGGCAGGGGTACTGACTCCTGGCCAGCCTGGTTACAGCACGACAGCTGTTTCCTGGCAGTGTGAACGTCAATTATCCTCCAATAAGTTGTGCTGTCATGTTGCATTCGGGTTAGCCGACTCTATGGTGTCTGCAGTTTAGGTGATTACTGTGTGTGCTGTGGGATATGTAAATAAAGGCTGTTTCCATTGTGACAATACGACAAGCACCCACTGTAGGACTGTGTGATTCGGTAACTGCGGACGGCTTGCGTCCTGTCAACTTACATTTTCATGGGTGCGTTCTGCTACCCGTCCGGGGTCCAGTACCGTCAACCGGTTCTCCCCAGTGCCTTTGGCCTAGGTGCCTCCATCTCCGTATCCGAGTTCCACCAACGTCTGCTGGTCCTTGGTAGTGCTTTGGAGCACAGGTACCTCCTGCTTAGTAACCGTGTCACAGTAACGTCAGCTGGTACTCGGTTGTGACATTGCCTCTTTTCCTTCTGCTACCCGTCCGGGGTCCAGTACCGTCAACTGGTTCTCCCCAGTGCCTTTGGCCTAGGTGCCTCCATCTCCGTATCCGAGTTCCACCAACGTCTGCTGGTCCTTGGTAGTGCTTTGGAGCACAGGTACCTCCTGCTTAGTAACCGTGTCACAGTAACGTCAGCTGGTACTCGGTTGTGACATTGCCTCTTTTCCTTCTGCTACCCGTCCGGGGTCCAGTACCGTCAACTGGTTCTCCCCAGTGCCTTTGGCCTAGGTGCCTCCATCTCCGTATCCGAGTTCCACCAACGTCTGCTGGTCCTTGGTAGTGCTTTGGAGCACAGGTACCTCCTGCTTAGTAACCGTGTCACAGTAACGTCAGCTGGTACTCGGTTGTGACATTGCCTCTTTTCCTTCTGCTGCCCCTCCGGGTTCCAGCACAGTCAGCTGGTCCTCGTTACTTCCATTGTCTCTTGCTCCATCTGATACCCGTCAGGGTTCCAGTGACGTCAGCTGGTTATCGGAAATTAGACGACCTTAAAGACCACCCAGAAGAAGATGACGACAACAAGGACGACGAGCATGAAGCCAACCAGCCTGAACACCATCACAAAGAAAAAATAAAAGATTACCCAGAAGAAGATCACCAACAGGACAAAGAAGGTTAAGACAAACTACAAGATACAGAACAAGAGACAGAAGAACAATAAGCAGAAGATCAAAAAGCAGAAGAACATGAAGTATAAGACCAAAATGAAGAGCAAAATATATGCTCTAAATTCTAAGCAGAAGAAGACTAAGCAGTGTATGGGGGTGAGTCCGTTCCTCCTCGTGGTGCCCCTGGAAAATGCCTGCTGCTGCAGGCTAAACTGAACACGGACAAATACTGTTGTAATTTAAATCTTTTGTGACAGCAAGAACGGAAGGATGAACAATTCATACTTTTACAGATTACAAGTACAGGAATCTCTGTCACAAATAAGAATATGATGAAGATGAAGAGGAAGAAGATGAAGAATTTGAATATGAAGAAGATTAATTAGTTTAATAATAACAATATGAGTAATGTAAACAAAAACATGAATAGCAAGAAGTTTAAGAAGAAGATTAAGAAGGTGAAGATGAAGAATAATTTGATGAGAAAGATGATGCTGCTGAAGATTATAAAGGAGAAAGTGTGGCACTGGCAAAAGTTAAAAAGGTGAAGAGCATGGAAGTTGTGAAACATACATATTTGCCAAAATAGAAAAAAGGTTAACAACATTGTCAATTTGTTAGTCAATCCAAACGTATTTCCAAAAAAAAATATATTAATGCTATTCCAATGCATTGGGTTAAACATGTATGCCTTTATTGTCTCCTCAACCTCCCCCAATACATTCTACATTAGTCTTTGTTGTTTTCCTTCATGTACAATTAACCAACAAGGCAAGAATGGTTTTTTTAATGTCGATATTTGGTTCCCATAGACTTACATGGGACTTCCGGTATCGGAATCGGATATCGACGATATTTAGTGATATCGGCGATACCATTCCGATCCGATATTTTTAGATATCGAGCAGTATCGCTCAACACTATTCAGGGGCATAACTACCGCGGTCGCAGCGGTCGCCACTGCGACTGGGCCCGGCGGGTCAGAGGCCTGGCAGGTCAGACGCACATCTGCTGCCGTGCCTGCATGGCAACAGATTCCTCCTGCACTGCAGCATTATCGCGCAGGAGATGCTGAAATATCCGCATTTCCTGCCCAGTCAGTGCAGGAGTTCTGCGCTGCCGGTGGCTGAGCTTCTGCACTAGCAGCCAGGATCGGCGTCCACACCGCCCCTGGCTGTTAATCTTCTAATTGATGAGATTGAGCGCGATCGCAGCGTTCAGGAGGGAGGCAGAGGGACAGGAGCTCCCTCTGCCTTCTGATCGGCGTCCATGAAGACACAGGGTAGTCATGACGACCCCCGGGTCATCAAGCTACGGAAAGCCTCTGAGACCATGCTCACAACATGGTCTCAGAAGCTTTCACCATAGGTATAATGCACTGCAATGCTGGAGCATTACAATGTATTATACCTGCAATCAAAGTAAAAAAGTGAAAGTCTCATAAAGGGATTAGGTAAAGAAGGAAAAAAAAAATTAAAAATATGTAAAAAAAATAAAATAATTTTAAAAAATCCACTAATACACATTTTTACATAAAAAAATTAAATAAACAAAAAAAAAACATGTTCGGTATCGCCGCGTCCGTAAAAATCCCATCTATAAAAGTGTCACACTAGTTAACCCCTTCAGTGAATCCCATTAAAAAAAAACACAAAAAAGTAGCAACTTGTACTTTTTCCAAGCGGTATCATCATACCACTTGGAAAAAGTGGAATAAAACGCAATAAAAAAAGAATGGTAATAAAAATAGTTTCACTGAAAGCGCCATCTTGTCCCACAAAAAAAAAAGCCCTCACATGACTGTCGGCCAAAATATGGAAAAATTATAGCTCTCAAAATGCAGCGATGCAAAAACTTCTTACAAAAAAAAGCATCTTTTAGTGTGTTACAGCTGCCAAACATAAAAACACAATATAAATAGTAAATCAACCCCCGTTTATCACCCCCTTAGTTAGAAAAAATAATAAAAATTTGTATTTATTCCATTTTCCCATTAGGGTTACGGTTGGGGTTAGGGATAGGGTTGGGGCTAAAATTAGGGTTATGGTTGGGGCTAAAGTTAGGGTTAGGGTTGGGCCTAAAGTTAGGGTTAGGGTTGGGGCTAAAGTTAGAGTTAGGGTTGGGGCTAAAGTTAGGGTTAGGGTTGGAATTAGGGTTAGGGTTGGAATTAGGGTTAGGGGTGTGTTAGAGTTAGGTTTGTGGTCAGGGTTATGGTTAGGGTTGGGGATGTATTGGGGTTAGTGTTGGAGTTAGAATTGGGGGTTTGCACGGTTTAGGCACTTCAGTGGCTCGCCAAACGCGACATGGCGTTCGCTCTCAATTCCATCCAATTTGTCATCTGCGTCACTGTCATTCCTCCATTCAATGACCGGCGCTCCGTTCCAATCAACAACGGACTGGTCATCTGGAATTACTGGCAAATGCCAGATAGATGGTCTGACAACACTCATAACAGTATCGGCATCTCAAAACAATTGTAGCAGAAAAGAGAGCTGTCGGCTCCTTGGTCCACTACCATTACTTCACTTGGGCCGACCATATACTGCTCCCAACCTGTGGCCTTCCAGAAGCCAGAGCAAGGTAGAGGATGCAGGCAGAAAAACACAGAGGATGCAGGCAGAGCAAGGCAGGGGATGCATGCAGAGCAAGGCAGGCAGAGCAGGGCAGTGGATGTAGGAGGAACAACGCAGGGGATGAATGCAGAGCAAGGCAGGAGATGCAGGTGGTGCAAGGGCAGGCCATGAAACCTAGATATACCTCTGGCAAAAGTTAACAGCCGCCGACCAATCACAGGTCGGCAGCTGACGTCAGCACGCACGTCATTGACGTATGATGTCACAGTCATACGCCGGAAAGACGCTGCGCGCCTCAGCCGAATCGTGTGTGAGGACATCGCTGGAGCTCGGACAGGTAAGGAAAAACTTTTTTTGTAAAGCCGCGGTATGCGGCACATTATACCGGTATGGGGGTGCATTCTACTATGGTGGGTAGGGGGGGAGGGGATGCATTATACTGCTATGGGGCTGTTACATTTTATACTCCTATGGGGCTGCTGCATTACTGTATACTATATATGACTATGGGGTGCATAATACTACTATGAAGTACTATGGGGTGCATTATACTTTATGGATGACTATGGAGGTGCATTTGATTATACTACATGGATGACTATGAACTGTGCAGTATATTATATAGAGGACTGTTGTGAATGTGTTGGAGATGACTTCGGAGCTGAGGCTCCCTCCGGTGGTTGCTGAGGGTATTGAACCAATTAAGGAATGGGTGTCAGGTGGGGCTGACTGGCCTGATATAAGTGAGCTGAACTCCCATGATCCTCGCCGGTAATCAATTGTTGCCTCCAGGTCTTTGTTGGAATTTCAGCTTGCTTTCCTGCTATCATTCAGATAAGTGACTTTCTGTTTTTTTTTTTCTGTGGTTAGATTTTCCTTGCTTTTTGCAGTCTTGCCTTGGACTTCAGCCAAGTCCCCTTTGGGGGCTTGCGCTGCCCTCTGCTCTCATTTTGTATTTGCACTTGTTCTCTGTTCCATTGATAATTTTTATTGCTGGGTAGCTGTGTCACACCAGAGATCTGATATAGGTGGTCGAGATCGTGTGATCTCAGGTTTTTTTGTAATCAGAAGTGCTGGTATTTTTATTAGGGTTTTTCTGGGTTGTAGACAGAATTTCTCTCCTGTACTTTACTTTCTAGACAGATTTGGGCCCCAACATTTGCTCATTCTATTTTCTGTCTGTGTTCGTGTTTTCCTCTTGTCTAACCGCCATTACATGTTTGGGGGCTTCCTATTTCTTTGGGGGCTTTACTCCGGGGCAGTTAGCTTTCCTCTTTCTATCTTCAAGTGTAGCTAACTCTCCAACTGTGCCGAGGCGTCTAGTATCACCGTAGGTACGCTCCACGGCTACTTCTAGTTGTGCGGTTAATTTAGGGATCTGCAACCCATTAGGTTCCAGCCTCTCTGGTGTCTTGCTGCTTTGGCAGTATTTTGCTCCTGTCCTCCTCAGCTACCAAATCATAACAGTATTACCGGCCAGACTGAAAATTCTATGGTACTCAACAGAAGGGAAGGATAGTGAGCATAAAGAAAAAAAAAAAAGGGAGTTGTCAGAAATTTTTTTTTTCTTTTTTCTGCTTGTTACATTTTTTCCCTCTTTCTCCCTGGGTGCTGAGGAGGAATTTTTCTTTGTCCTCAATGGAGATTGTGCAGTTGTCAGGTCGTGTTGAGCTGCTCGCCGCTGAGGTTCAGAATATTGCTGCCTATATCGCTAGGTTGCCGGTTGTGGAACCTAGGATCCCCATGCCAGATTTATTTTTGGGGGATCGGTCTAAATTTCTGAATTTTAAAAATAACTGTAAGTTGTTTTTTGCCCTGAAGCCTAAGTCCTCAGGAAGCGATGAACAGCAGGTTCAAATTGTCATCTCTCTGTTGCGCGGTGACCCTCAGGATTGGGCTTTTTCCCTGACACCTGGGGATCCTGTCTTGATTTGAATGATGTGAATGTGTTTTTTCAGGCTCTGGGGTTATTGTACGATGAACCTAATGTCACTGATCAAGCGTAAAGAACCTTGTTGGCATTGAATCAGGGTCATGAAGCTGCTGAACTGTACTGTCAGAAATTTCGAAAATGGGTAGTCCTTACTAAATGGAATGATGATGCTCTGGCAGCTCTTTTTCAGAAGGGTCTGGCAGAGACTGTAAAGGATGTTATGGTGGGATTCCCTGTTCCCTCTGGTCTCAATGACTCTATGTCATTAGCTATTCAAATTGACAGATGTTTGCGTGAGCGCAGAGGTATGCATGAGATTGTGTTGCCTTGTGAGTCAGCTCCTGAGCCCATGCAGTGTGATTGAGTGACTTCTGGGGCACAGCGTCATAAGTTTCGAAAGCGTAATAGGTTGTGTTTCTACTGTGCTGATGCTTCTCATGCTATTTCCGTCTGCCCCAAGCGGGGAAGACGTTTTGTGCGCTCAGTTGTTTTGGGTAGTGTTCAGACTAAATTTCTGTTGACTGTTACCCTGATTTGCTTCATGTCCACATTTTCGGCTCAGGCTTTTGTTGATTCAGGAGCAGCTATTAACCTGATGGATTTTGACTTTGCCAAACGTTGTGGGTTTTCCATGATACCCCTTGGGAAGTCTATTCCTTTGCTGGGCATTGATTCTACCCTTTGGCGGAGAATAAACCCCAGTTTTCTACCCAGGTGATAATGCGGGTTGACCCGGACCATCAGGAGAGTTGCAAATTTTTGGTGTTGCATAATTTGCATGACATTATTGTACTGGGTTTCCCTTGGTTACACTCATAATCCTGTTTTGGATTGGAAATCTGTGTCTGTAACCAGTTGGGGTTGCCAATGTGTTAATACTGACACTCCTGTTTTTTCTGCCCCCCTGTGAAGGACAACCCCCGTCCTTCCACGTCATCAATGTGACGTAACTCCACAGGCACAGCTCTCCGGCGCCCCCTTTGTCTCTCAGGCCAGTAAAGGAACTACACCTAGAGCAAATGGCCGCCAGGGAGGGTGTCCTGTTACCCACAGGGTATTCTAAGATTCGTGATCAGAGTAAAAGCATCAGCCCAAGATTAATTTTATGGTTTAATTGCCTTAAGGGCGCACTAGATAATTACAGAAATATACAGTAAGCTATACAACGGAATTACAATGGATTTGCAGTCAGATTAAAATACAACAATAATGTACAAGGCTTAGAGGTATTAGCTAGAGGTCAATATTACCAGGTTGTAGGGGCATGTGGAGGCAGGGAGCTCTGCGATCCACAGGTGAAAGTCTTAGTTGCTGGACAGTCCCCCAAAACGTGTACCGCTGCTCCCTTGGCAGATCTGTCCCTTTGGTCCTTAGTTTTCCATGGTCTTGCTGCTGTGAGAATGGATCCAGCCTGCCCATAGCTCACAGTTCTTAAACCTGCTAGGTCACTCCCCTCGGTGTCCGAGGGTGGGCTGACAATCTCCACCCTTACCTCCCTGCAAAATTTATTCCCAATATCTAGCAAAGGGTTAACTTTCTCCAGGACGATCGGATCAGGAAACAAGAGGTACCAGCAGATGCAGTATGTTTTGCCTGTCGCGTGGAGATCAAACCTGGCCCGATTGGGTCTCTTTGGAGTGCCAATCTCTATATCTCAGACCCCGAGCCATCACCGACTCGGGAGTTGCACCGTCAAATGCCCGAGGTCCGCCGGTTCACACAGATATTTTTATGAGAATGTACCTACAAAGATGTGCTCATAATTCATAATCCTAGAACGGAGCCTTCGGGTCTGGAAACATACAATGGATGTGTTTTCAGTGTCTAGCTGGCAGGCAGGGGCGGAACTATCGTGGAAGCAGGGGAAGCAGCTGCCATAGGGCCCGGGCTAGCAGGGGGCCCGTCCCTGCTGCAGCTGTCTCCCCTGCGGCTGTGTTCCGCCGCCCATGGCCTGAGAGTCGGCGGTTCCCCGTGCTGGCTGTCATGCTGACAGCCGCGCAGAGAAGCTGCTGCGTGCCGTCTCCCAGGAATCAATTGCACTGGTGTCTATACAGACGCCAGTACAATTGAAGCTCTGACCGCCGGGTCAGAGCGACGTCTGCAGCGTGATCATGTCATGTGATCACGCTGCTGACGTCACTCGTCGGCGGCGCCCAGAAGGGTGAACACTGGTGGTGAGTGTGCTCCACTGTGGAGCTGAAGATACCACCGAAGATTAACGGGGGCACATACTGTGTGAGTGATAACTCTGCATTCTTGGCTGCATTACTACTTGAGGGGCACATTACTACTGATGGGAGAATAAGAGGGCTTATTACTAGTTATGGGGGCATAATGTGCCTGCATTAATAGTTATGCGGGACATGGTTACTAGTAATGGTAGCATAAGGGGGCTGCATTGCTACCAGTCCATTATATTATATTGTGTTTCCATAATGTCTGCTTTAAATACAGCTCTGATTTGGGCAAAAAGCTGGCCGTTATGAGACTGAAGAGTATTTTTTGGGCCTAGAGAATTGCTGTGATTTGCTCCGCCCACTGCTATTGGCTCCGCCCACTATCAGAACCACGCCCCCCCGCCGCCCGTTTGGGAGAGGGGGCCCCGTTCAAAATTTTGCTGTGGGGCCCCGCCATTTCTAGTTACGCCACTGCTGGCAGGTATAATCTAATTGAAGCCTCTAGCTTTGAAGTACTGTTCTGGCCTGGCCTACTTAGCATATTAACAGGCCTGGCTATTCATTATCATACTAACCGACCTTGCTATTCAACATTGGGCCTGAATCACTTAGCATACTAAAAGACCTTTTTATTCACAGTGGACACAAAACCCTGTCGTATTGAATATGCCCACAGGCCCTGGGGCCAGGTGCAGTTAGCAGCCTGTGGCTCTGTGAACAGACAAAATGGAGGCTGGAGCAGGCCAATATCCAAGATGGTGGCTGTTCCTTCCTCACACCTCCCTGCTTTAGAGGGCGGCTAGGGGGTATCACATTCCTCTGTTCCCCCATGCGCCCTTCCCACCCTCTCCTTGCCGGGACAACCCATCAGCATTACCATGGTCCCTGCCTCTTTTGTGGTGAATGATGAAGTGGTACTGCTGGAGAGTGAGGCTCCAGCGTAGCAACCTCCCATTCGTCCCAGAGACCGTGTGTAACCAGCTGAGGGGGTTGTGATCTTTTTCCACGGTGAATTGGCGTCCGTACATGTATGGCTGCAGACGCTGCAGGGCCCACACAATTGCCAGGTGCAGTTAGCAGCCTGTGGTTCTGTGAACAGACAAAATAGAGGCTGGAGCAGGCCAATATCCAAGATGGTGGCTGTTCCTTCCTCACACCTCCCTGCTTTAGAGGGCGCTAGGGGGTATCACATTCCTCTACCATTTCAGGTGGAGGTTGATGCTTCTGAGATTGGGGCAGGTGCCGATTTGTCCCAAAGGGATCCGGAGACCTCTAAGAGTAACCCTTGTGCCTTCTTCTCTCGAAAATTTTCCCCAGCTGAACATAATTATGATGTGGGAAATTGGGAGTTATTGACTATGAAGTGGGCCTTTGAAGAGTGGAGACATTGGCTGGAAGGAGCCAAACATCAGGTGGTGGTCCTCACAGACCATAAGAACCTGGTTTATCTCGAATCAGCCAAGCGACTTAATCCTAGACAGGCCAGGTGGGCCTTGTTTTTCACACGTTTTAATTTTGTGGTTTCTTTTCTCCCGGGCACTAAGAATGTTAAGGCGAATGCCCTCTCGAGGAGTTTCTTTGAGGATTCTCCTGAGGTAACTGAGCCTGCTGTTATTCTAAAAGAGGGTGTAGTTCTTTCCGCTATCTCGCCCAATTTGAGACTGGCTCTGGAGGGATGTCAGGAGGATAAACCTGAATGCTGCCTGTTGGGAAATTGTTTGTCCCAGACCAGTGGAGGAAGAATGTTATGTCTGAGATTCATTGCTCCGCATTGGCTGGTCATCCCGGTATTTTTGGTAGCAGAGATTTGGTGAGTTAGTCCTTTTCTTGGCCTACTTTGTCTCGTGACATCAGGGACTTTGTGCAGTCCTGTGGGACTTGCTCTCGTTCCAAACCTTGCTCTCGTTCTAGTGGTTTGTTAATGCCATTACCTGTGCCCAAGAGGCCATGGACCCATATCTCTATGGATTTTATTTCCGACCTCCCTGTCTCTCAGAGAATGACCGTTATCTGGGTGATCTGTGATAGATTTTCCAAGATGATACATCTTGTGCCACTACCTAAGTTGCCTTCCTCCTCCGAATTGGTGCCTTTATTCTTTCAGCAGGTAGTTCGGTTGCACGGCATTCCAGAGAACATTGTGTATGACAGAGGAGTCCAATTTGTTTCCAGATTTTGGAGGACATTTTGTTCTAAACTTGGAGTTCAGTTATCTTTCTCCTCTGCATTTCACCCTCAGACCAATGGACAAACTGAGAGAACAAACCAGACCTTGGAGACATATTTGAGATGTTTTGTGTCTGCTGATGTCACGCTGTCTAGCAGATGTATAAATATATAATGTCAGTATTCTATCAAGTGGGACAACATTCTATATAACATATAAATAGGTAACATTAACATGTATATATAGCATAGTATTACCTGACATAATATCCTGTGGGTCAATACTGAATCCTTTTCACGCTGTCTCTGGCTAGAGGTGGACCGGGGTCTATGCTGACCCTAAACTGGGGTCCTGACTAGTCCCTCTACCTGGAGGTACTGTTAATGGCACAGAGGTCCAGGCCACCAGCGTAAACCCTGTCTCCTATAAATCCCTGACCACTGTAATCTAGTCCTTAGAAGGACCCTGATTACCACCATAGGGAATGGACAGGTAAAGGTTAACAAACAGTATAGACAAACGAGACAGACAGGGGATAAAGTAAATACTGTCTTGCATACAACATTAACACACAGAGGGAACACCAAAGGTCTAGGAGATAAACTATAAGCAAGGAGAGGAGAAACAACAAAAGAGCTCTTAGCTTAAGTCTTCTCAGAACCGATCCTATCTGCAGTCTGTATGAATGCTTTCACCGGCATCTAACACACAGACTGGCAGGAATATAAAGGAAGCTAATTAGAACATAATCAAAAGCAGCCGGGCGAGGCTGGACCTAGTCTTAGCAAAGAGCTAGGTAAAATTAACTCCCTCATTACCAAACACAAAGAAACAGCAACTCAGCTGCGAGAAGTCAGAATGTGCAATCGCGACGATCTTCGTGGCGATGCACCCATGACAGTACCCCCCTTCTACGAGGGGCCTCCGGACCCTCAGGGCCAGGTCTGCCCGGGTAAGTTGTGTGGAAGGTCCGAACCAATCGATCTGCGTTAATCTCAGACGCAGGGACCCACGTCCTCTCCTCAGGACCATATCCCTTCCAATGAACCAAATACTGAAGGGACCGGCGATTCAGACGTGAGTCAATGATTTTCAACACTTGAAATTCTAAGTTACCATTGACCACCACTGGAGGAGGAGGTAGAAGTGACGGTATAACTGGCGCCACGTACCTCTTAAGCAACGATTTGTGGAATACATTATGGATTTTAAACGTAGGAGGGAGGTCCAGACGAAATGCCACAGGATTAATTATAGAACTGATCCTGTATGGACCGATGAAACTGGGACCCAGTTTCCAGGAGGGAACTTTGCGTTTTATATTCTTGGTAGACAACCACACCAGATCGTTCACACCTAGGTCCGGACCAGACACTCTCCTCCTATCAGACCTCCGCTTGAAACAGTTCCCATAGCACTCAGACCATTCAGCACTCCTCTCCAAACTGAAGCAAGTGACGACGAGAATCGTTCCTCCTCAGGAACCCCAGATGGACGGGTATGTGGTGTCTTAGAGCGAGCACAAACTCCACAGGACGCAACAAAAGTTATTACCTCTTTATTTAAGTTAGGCCACCAAAACCGGCGAGAAAGGAGATCCACAGTTGCTTTACTCCCTGGATGTCCTGCTAAAGCAGAACTATGATGTGCCTCGATAACTTTTTGTCTTAACTGATTAGGAACAAACAGTTTCCCTGGAGGTCCTACAGGGGCTCCCCCTGAGCCTCCAACACCTCCTCCTCAAGCTCAGAGCACACAGCCGACACCACCACTCCTTCCTGAAGGATAGGAACCGGGTCATCCGTCTTTCCGGCCCCTGGGAAACTACGAGATAAGGCATCAGGAAGCAATTTTATTGAGCAGTCATACGTGCGATGAGGAGGTAACTTTTGACACCCCTCCTCTGAGAACATCTCCCCAAAGTCCTCCAGAAAAGGAGGCAAAGTCCTAGGCACGACCGCACCGATGACCGTGTTCATGCAGTTATTCTTGCAAAATTCACCCCACTGGCTTATCTCTCTGGATTGCCAATCAATCACTGGGTTATGTTTAGCCAACCAGGGAAGTCCCAACACAATAGGAGTAGGAAGACCCTCCAACACATAACAAGACAACTGTTCTTTATGTATTGCCCCTACTCGAAGGTCTATGTTATGAACAGCTTGTACAAAGCTACCTTGACCGAGAGGTCTGGCGTCAATAGAAAGTATAGGGATCGGTTTGGCCAATACACTCAGTTGCATACCTTGCACCTGGGCAAATCGAGCGTCCACCATATTAGCCCCAGACCCACTATCAAGAAGAACAGAAATCCTCTCAACTCTCGCACCAACCACTACCTCCGCAGGCACGAGAAATTGAGACGGACCTGGGGACGAAATACCTACTCCCAGGTTGTCGTCCACCACACAACCTGGAATTAACAGTTTTTCGGTGACTTTTTTGCTCAATGAGGCACGGGAGGGACACCCCCCAACAAAATGTCCCTTTCTCCCGCAGAAGAAACACCTTCTTGTCTTGCGGCGCACCGCCGATTCCCTCCTACAAAATGATGTCCCACCCAACTGCATAGGTTCCTCAGAACAGACCAGGGGAACCTCCATATAAGGGACTTTAGTAGTGGGTGGAGTAATAACAGGGGGCGGAGTTACCTCGCACCTCCCCCGAAGCCGTCTATCAATACGAATAGCAAGGGCCATAGCAGCCTCCAGTGACGGAGGAGAATCATACTGAGCCAAAACATCTTTTAATTTATCAGATAACCCTTGACAAAACTGGCTCCTAAGAGCTGGGTCATTCCACTGAGTATCTGTGGCCCATCTACGGAACTCAGAAGAAAATTCCTCCGCCGGACGATCTCCCTGCTGTATGCTACGTAACTTCGTTTCAGCAAGGGAGACCCGATCCGGGTCATCATACACCAGCCCCAGGGCAGCAAAAAATCGATCTATTGACTGGAGGGCCGGGGAGCCCGGAGGAAGAGAGAACGCCCAGGATTGAGGGTCCCCTTGTAAGAGCGAGATGACAATTCCCACCCTCTGCTCCTCACTCCCGATGACCGAGGCCGTAGCCGAAAGTACAATTTACATGCCTCCCGGAAGGTAAAAAATTTGTCCCGCCCACCAGTGAACCTGTCCGGGAGAGCAACCTTAGGTTCAGATCTGGTTTGCTCCGGGGGGGACAAAACCTTGGACTTAATGTCCGGAAGCTCCATGGACAACTTCTGCATATGCAGGGCAAGCTGGGCCACTGGATCCATGGTAGCTGGGAGAATCTTTAGTATGGGCCGGTGAAAATGTCACGCTGTCTAGCAGATGTATAAATATATAATGTCAGTAATCTATCAAGTGGGACAACATTCTATATAACATATAAATAGGTAACATTAACATGTATATATAGCATAGTATTACCTGACATAATATCCTGTGGGTCAATACTGAATCCTTTTCACGCTGTCTCTGGCTAGAGGTGGACCGGGGTCTATGCTGACCCTAAACTGGGGTCCTGACTAGTCCCTCTACCTGGAGGTACTGTTAATGGCACAGAGGTCCAGGCCACCAGCGTAAACCCTGTCTCCTATAAATCCCTGGCCACTGTAATCTAGTCCTTAGAAGGACCCTGATTACCACCATAGGGAATGGACAGGTAAAGGTTAACAAACAGTATAGACAAACGAGACAGACAGGGGATAAAGTAAATACTGTCTTGCATACAACATTAACACACAGAGGGAACACCAAAGGTCTAGGAGATAAACTATAAGCAAGGAGAGGAGAAACAACAAAAGAGCTCTTAGCTTAAGTCTTCTCAGAACCGATCCTATCTGCAGTCTGTATGAATGCTTTCACCGGCATCTAACACACAGACTGGCAGGAATATAAAGGAAGCTAATTAGAACATAATCAAAAGCAGCCGGGCGAGGCTGGACCTAGTCTTAGCAAAGAGCTAGGTAAGATTAACTCCCTCATTACCAAACACAAAGAAACAGCAACTCAGCTGCGAGAAGTCAGAATGTGCAATCGCGACGATCTTCGTGGCGATGCACCCATGACAGCTGATCAGGATGACTGGGTCTCTTTTTTGCCTTTGGCTGAGTTTGCTCTTAATAATAGGGCTAGCTCTGCCACCTTGATGTCTCCTTTTTTTCTGCAATTCTGGTTTCATCCTCGATTTTCTTAAGGACAGGTGGAGGCTTCTGTCTGTCCGGGTGCTGACTCTATTGTGGAGCAAATGCAGCAGATTTGGGACCAAGTTGTGGAGAGGTTGTCTCTCTCTCAGGAGAAGGTTCAGCGGTTTGCCAACCGGCATAGGACTGATGTTCCTCGTTTTAAAGTGGGGACTTAGTTGGGTTGTCCTCAAGAAATATCCCTATTAAGGTTGCGTTTCCAAAATTTAAGCCAAGGTTCATTGGACCTTATAAGTCATGGAAATTCTTAATCCGGTTTCCTTCCATTTGCTTCTTCCAGGGACATTTAAGATCCATAACGTATTCCACAAATCCTTATTGAAGAGGTTTGTCGAGCCAGTGGTTCCTATGGCTGCGCCTCCCGACCCTGTTTTGGTTGAGGGCAATTTGGAGTATGTGGTTGAGAAAATATTGGATTCTCATTTTGCTAGGCGGAAACTCCAGTATTTGGTTAAGTGGAGAGGTTATGGTCAGGAGGACAATTCTTGGGTGTTTGCTTCGGACATCCATGCTAGGAGACTTATCCGTGCCTATCACCGAGCTCATCCTGATCGGCCTGGTTGCACACGTGAGGGTTCGGTGACCCCTCCTCAAGGGGGGGTACTGTTGTGAATGTATTGGAGACGACTTCGGAGCTGAGGCTCCCTCCGGTGGTTGCTGAGGGTATTGAACCAATTAAGGAATGAGTGTCAGGTGGGGCTGACTGGCCTGATTTAAGTGAGCTGAACTCCTATGATCCTCGCTGGTAATCAATTGTTGCTTCCAGGTCTTTGTTGGAATTTCAGCTTGCTTTCCTGCTATCATTCAGATAAGTGACTTTCTGTTTTTTTTTCTGTGGTTGGATTTTCTTTGCTTTTTGCAGTCTTGTCTTGGACTTCAGGCGAGTCCCCTTTGGGGGCTTGTGCTGCCCTCTGTTCTCATTTTGTATTTGCACTTGTTCTCTGTTTCATTGATATTTTTTATTGCTGGGTAGCTGTGTGTCACACCAGAGATCTGATATAGGTGGTCGAGATCGTGTGGTCTCAGGTTTTTTGTAATCAGAAGTGCTGGTATTTTTATTAGGGTTTTTCTGGGTTGCAGACAGAATTTCTCTCCTGTACTTTACTTTCTAGACAGATTTGGGTCCCAACATTTGCTCATTCTATTTTCTGTCTGTGTTCGTGTTTTCCTCTTGTCTAACCGCCATTACATGTTTGGGGGCTTCCTATTTCTTTGGGGGCTTTCCTCCGGGGCAGTTAGCTTTCCTCTTTCTATCTTCAGATGTAGCTAACTCTCTGGCTGTGCCGAGGTGTCTAGGATCACGTAGGTACGCTCCACGGCTACTTCTAGTTGTGCGGTTAGTTTAGGGTTCTGCAACCCATTAGGTTCCAGCCTCTCTGGTGTCTTGCTGCTTTGGCGGTATTTTGCTCCTGTCCTCAGCTACCAAATCATAACAGAGGACTATGGGGGTGCATTATATTATATGGAGGACTATGGGTGTGCATTATACTTCTTATATGGATCCCCATGACTTCTATGTAAGCCCCTGATGAGTATAATGGTTTATTTTCTTTTATACATTACAAAACAACGGCAGTACGGATGACAAATATATACCAGGATAAGGCACCGAATAGTTACACCACTGAGGTCAGACTGTACAACATTGCAACAAAGCTTTAGTGTGCAAAATGAATAGGGAAAATGTAAATTTGGGTGGAAAATATTTTGGCATGGGGGGGCCCCATTTGAAAGTTCGTACCGGGCCTATAACTTTGTAGTTACGCCACAGGTATTATTCCTTTCATTTTTTAAGGCAGTCTGAGGCATTTTACCATTAATTTCCTGAAAAGGCCCTTTAAGTCCCCATTATCTATTCTAATCATTTACTTAACAACTAAAATTTTACAAACTTAAGCAGAAGTGATAACGAATGCATTAAAGTTTGCGATAAATGTTGTCAGAACCTGACAATTTCAAAGAAACGGTCCAAATATCTATAGTCTGCCAATTCTCTACAAATGTTGGAGGGGAGAAACATTTGGAATGTTTGATTATAAGGATTGCTATTTTGTTCTCATGAAAGAAGCAGCCAAATTTGATTGACAGCAGCTTATTCTCATTTTCCTACTGAGAACACATGCGTATATGGCTGGACTTGGCGTGCTTATTATATGGATCATCAGTATGGCAACTGATTTTTACACTTGCATTACTATTCTATAGGAGAGAAAACTGTAAATGGTCCGGTAAAAGATTAACAGCTGATAAATAAAGTAAAAAAAAATATTGCACACCGACAGCACACTGATGACAAGTGAGAAAAAACTGTCCCACTTTCGTGGATGAGAATGGGACCAAGTTTTTTATACGCTAGTGTGAGCGAACCACCGCTACAGCTGAAATCAAAATTATTCAACCTCTTTTTGTCAATTAGGGTTATTAGCAAGATTTTCAAACTTTCTTCTAATAGCAATAAATCAAACAACAACAATGTAAATAGCTCAATACAAATAAGATAACAAGTGTTTACTTCAAATTCAACACAAAAGCTACTTTTAATGACTCAGAATTATTCAACCTATTCATAACAAGCGTCTATCACCAGCTGCCACCAGATCCATGAGAACATAAGTGGTCAAAAACCCTCAAATGACTGCAAAAGACCTGCAGCAAGATTTAATGTCAGGACAGGAGTACTGAGGTTTCAGTTTCCACAGCAAGCTGTATATTAAACTCTGAAGAAGTCTCAATGCCCGAACTTCAAGACGTACATCTCTATTGACCCAAAAGCAAAAAAAAACTTGTTCTATGGAGCAATGAAGAAAAAATGGAACTAAATATGTTATGGGTTCATCTGCGGAGGTAGAGTTTATAAGTTGTAGCTGAACAGCACGGATCAAAAGTGATGGTGCAGGTTAGCGGTTCTTGAGGAACGACTCATGGAACAGGGCCCAGGAAAGCAGGGTATGGAAAATGGCAGACAAAAAAGTAGAACAGTTAGCAGAGACGAATCAGAGCCAGGGGTATGGACACATATGAACAGAAATTATATGGGAAACTGGTATCTTCCGACAGAGTAGCTGTTAATCACAGGAATACAGTCTGGTATCTTCCAGCAGGACAATAGTTAAACGTATGAGTAACAGAAAATTGAACGTCGTCTGGTATCTTTCAGCAGGACAATGGTTAAAAGCGGTGATTTAACAAAGATGTAAAAAACTAGAGAAACACCTGTAGAAATGTGTTAAATTGATTGCAGAAGCAAGGTATGAACAGGACTTAGAAATTTTTCAAGGAGTTAATAACTTGCATGATGAGAGGTTGATATGGACAACACCTAGTAAATTGGACTGAGCTTGGAAATAATTCCAGCCAAGTGAAATAGCTTTAATCTGCTGTCCCACTTGAGACAATTGTGGACAATGCTATTTAATACCCAAGTAACTGACCTCTTCCAGAGCTGGCCTTAAAAAGCCTATGGAGATTATGTCAGAGAAGTCCGCCGGGTTACCTGAGAAACCTGGCTTGAACTATTTCAAAGTTAGATGACCATATGAGAACTGAGTCTGGCTCAGCGCTTGTGCTGGTATAGGTAACAATGGGCCTATAAACCAGCAGCATGTCTGAAAAAGGAAGAAGGAAGCATATGATGAAAAGACCACCCAGCCTGTAGTGAAGCATGGCAGTGGCTTGGTGAAAAACATGACTTCCACGAGGAAGCTGAATTTTGGGCATCATTGGACCTTCCAACAATAATGATCACAAGCATATCTCAAAGTCCACCAAAGCTTCAAAAGAAGTCCTGGAAAATTCGGGAGTGGCTGCCACTGTCGTCTGACACCATAGAACACCACAGAAAATCTTTGATGGGATTTGAAGAAGACTGTTGCAGCATTCAAACCCTAGAATTATAGTGTACTGGAGACCACTTCACATTATGAACGGAAATAGACTCTACTAAGTACTAGAGATGCTTGTTATGAAGGTGTGGACTAATTATGAGACTGCAGTTGCCATTAAAAGTGGCATTTTGTGTTGTAATTGGAGAAACCACTTGTCATATTAGCTTTGTTGAGATACTGCAACTGTTTTTGTTCGATTTATTGTAAACACCAGAAAATTTGTACATTTTGCTAATAAGCCAAATTTGCAATGGAGGTTGAATAGTTTTTATTGTAACAGTACCTAACGTGTTTGGCCACCTTTGGTTTACCTTTCTTGCCCTGCACTAATAGTAGAGATTATAATCATACAGCTGTGATTTGCAACGTGACACAGTTTATGCTATGATAGGGTAGAAACTGCTCTGTAAGCTCAGTCATTTTACTTAGGACGTACTTTAGGAGTGTCAGGCAATGCTTAGGGCCCCTTGAAACATGGATACTTATGCCCAAATTTATTTTGGGTGGTCCTGTATAAAGTTATACTGCTGTACTCCCATTTAAGAATCAAGCAGGGCTGCTTAACAGCACTCATAACTACATTTATATTTAAGGGATTGTCCAGCTTTGGCACGAAAGTCTTTAGTCACTCTATGTGACTGCAGACTTGTGAATTCTCACAGTATGCACAGCTCACGCTGTCAGGATTCTCCGGTGCCGGTGGCAAGATGGACGGTCATGTGACCTCAAATAGGTAATTTGCATACTTCCGTCCACATTCCGACAAGACGTGTATGGCCTCACTCAATACAACTGATCTGAGCGAGGCTACACACAACTAGTTGTAATGTGCCCAGAAAAAATGCATATCACTTACTTACGGTAACATGATTGATAGGGGCTACGTACATCTTGTCGGAATCTGTCCGGAAGTATAACTATTGTATATTTTAGGTCAAACAACCACCCTGTGTCACTGCCATCATCAGAGAATTCTGTGAGGATTCACAAATATGCAGTCACATAGAGGACAACCCTTTAAACAAAGAACTGTTTCTGGATCCTCTTTTCAGCTAAACTGTGTGTGAGGAACGGGGGAGACTCCATTTTGAATTATTAATTCAGGCTGAATATATTGTCCAGAGATCTACCTCTGCTCCTGAAGTGACCCCACCCTTAGCAGAAGTACACAAATCCCCAAAAGAACAGAACTTTGGCCAAATGGCCAGAGAATTAGAGGCTATGTGTTAATGAAGGCGAGGAGGGGCAGAGCTAGGACCCTCTGCTGTCTTTTGTGCAAGGCAGCCAACGTCAAGGGAAAGCTCTAGACACTTGGGCACCAACACCGAGAGATGAATTACAAGAGTACCGTAAATCTCAGTGATAAGTCCAATATACCATCAGAACCCTGGGAGCCCTCTGCACGCACCCCTGCATCTCATATTTCTCTAGCTGTCCCAGATAACGAGCTGTTGAGACTGGCTCTCCAGAACCACTTAGCCGACCCAAGTTTGGACTCTCCGTATTGGTCCAGCCCCAACGAACCCCTTGAGATGTCAGTTGTCCCATTTGGACCTCCCGCTAGGAAGTTATGACCCATCCTAGATATTAGGAATTATTTCAGCTAGGAGATCAAGGGAGGAGAATTCATCCCAACACAGAGGGGCGGTGGCAAATATGGGAGGAGGCGACCTAGGGGTTAAAAGCTAGCTACACACCTTTAGCCTTTGTCTTTGTTCTGCCATAGAAGCCACGTCACATCATGTGTGAAGATGAACTAAAAACTAAGAAGGTGTCTGTGGATACGAGAGCTTCCCCTCATCCACAAGTGATAAGAAATGGTAACGTGACATATCCAGCTAACTGCTATCCCCAACCTGTACCCTACATCTATCTGTATTTTTGGCTGTAACCTCTGTATATTACTCTGTATATATTTTTAGCATCTAGTGTGCCTTTTGGCAATTAACCCCTTAACCCCGGAGCTTTTTTCGGTTTTGCGTTTTCGTTTTTCGCTCCCCTTCTTTCCAGAGCCATAACTTTTTTATTTTTCCATCAATATGGCCATGTGAGGGCTTAGTTTTTGTGGGACAAGTTGTACTTTTGAACAACACAATTGGTTTTACCATGTAGTGTACTCGAAAACAGGAAAAAAAATTCCAAGTGTGGTGAAATTGCAAAAATAGTGCAATCTCACACTTGTTTTTTGTTTGGCTTTTTTGCTAGGTTCACTAAAACTGACCTGCCATTATGATTCTCCAGGTCATTACGAGTTCATAGACATCTAACGTGCCGACAGGATGTTTTTAAGGATACGATTTATGCGCAGATCCGTTCTTTTGATCACCCGTTATTGCATTTTAATGCAATGTCGTGGCGACCAAAAAACGAAATTCTGGCATTTTGATTTTCTTTCTCGCTACGCCGTTTAGCGATCTGGTTAATCCTTTTTTTATTGATAGATCGGGCGATTCTGAATGCAGCGATACAAAATATGTGCATGTGTGATGTTTTTTTAATTGTTTTATTTTGATTGGGGCGAAAGGGGGGTGATGTAATGTATGTAGTACAGTTCATATAGCGTCTTGTGCTTGGGTGCGATGAAAATACATGAGACACAGGTTTGATATAGAAGGTCTTGTATTACTTCATACAAGTGGCAAAAATAGTCACACAGTTTGCAGATACAGAAGCAGGAGACACAGCAGGCCAGAGTAACTTAAGCTCAGCAATCACTCTCCACAACAGGTTCAGGATCTTCTTCTCTGTTACCGTAAGTCCATGCAAACGTGGATCTTTCAAAGAGCAGGGTTCCAGAGTCCACAAGTGTTCAGAGTTCCTCAGCAGGAATAGCTGGAGTACATAGTCCAAGGCTTCCAGGAGTCAGGTCACAGGTTCACTGCAGGCTAGATTCTGAAGCACTGATTGCTCAGCTGTGGCTGCTTAAGAAGCAAGAGGGAGAGAATCAGGGCGGGAACATGAAAGCTGAAAACTCCATATTGACTGAGGGCAAGATAGCTGCAGAAAGACAGAAAGCAAAATGGCTGACGGAAAACTGAGTTTCAAAAACATGTACAAAGAACCTTACAGGTGATTTGAACTTTTAGTTTTTTTTAATTTTTTTTAATCTTTACACTCTTTTTTCTTTTATTTTTGGCATGCTTCAATAGCCTTCATGGGAGGCTAGAAGCATGCGCAACTCGATCGCCTCTGCTACATATGGGCGATGAGCAGATCACCCATATGTTGCAGATTTACTGCATTGCTATGAGCGCCGACCACCGGGCGGCGCTCACAGCAATGTGCCGGCGACAACCATAGAGGTCTCTATGAGACCTCTGGTTGTCAAGGCAATGCGCTGCCGACCCCCGATCACGTGACGGGGTCGGCGATGCGCTCATTTCCGGCCCGGCAGCTGGAAACGCTAGTTAAATGCCCGCTGTCAGCTTTGATAGTGGGATTTAACTAGTTAATAGGCGTGGGCGGATCGCGATTCCACTCGCGCCTATTGCGGGCACGTCAGCTGTTTATAACAGCTGACATGTCGCTGCTTTGAGGTAGGCTCACCGCCGGAGCCCACCTCAAAGCGGGGGGATACTGCCAGCTGACGTACTATTCCGTTAGCTGGCAGAAAGGGGTTAAAATATCAATTAATTTTGGCTGCTCTTTTATCTCGAAACCCGATTTCCCACGTCTGTGAGTTCGGCTAGTACTAATACGCTACCTGGGGTTGGTTTCTGACCTGATATAAGCTTGTTAACAGACCGGGCTTATATCTAATGAACTGGTGGCAGCATACCGTTCTGGTGTTATTAGGGGATCCTGGCAGTGACGGACCGGAGGTTTATATATATATATATATATTCCCAACCTGGGACTGGTGATAAATATACCGACCTCACTGCAGAGTGCCCCGATAACCAGTATGTGACAGGGCAGCCTCTCTGGCGACTTCTTATCCTAGGTGCAGTTCCCTGACTGGTCTGAGTGTAAGGGGGCACCAGAGAGCTGCGACTGTGTAAGCTCTGTCACAGATTGGTGACTGCGGGGTGATATCCGTATCACCCCGGCTCTCCTCTCTCGTGTGTGTTTTCCTTGCACTGTGTTACATGTGTAACGTATTTTTCGGACTATAAGATGCACTTTTTTCCTCCAAAATGTGGAGGAAAAAGGGGGGTGCATCTTATAGTCCGAATGTACCTACTAAAGAGAAATGAATATTTACTGTATTCCACATCCATACCAGGGTAGGGATGAGGAGGCTATGCATTCCAAGATAGGGATAAGGGAGCCATGCATACCAAAGTAGGGGTGAAGGGGCCATGCATACCAGGGTAGGGAAGAGGGGACTATGTATACCAGGATGGGGATGAGGGAACCATATATACCAGGATAGGGGATATACGTACAGAATTGACCACATTTTTTGTTTAATTTTTTTTCTCTAATTTCCTCTAAAACTTAGGTGCATCTTATGGTCCGGTGTATCTTATAGTCTGAAAAATACGGTAATTGGCGTTGATAATGTCATCAATCAAGAGTGGACAAGAGGTAAGGGTGGCACTTCCACCTACAAAGCAGGTGGGATTGTGCATTATGATGACCTATTTTACTACAAAGGGCCCATATATTGTTCTTGCACAGGGACCCTCTTGTATCTGTGTCTGACCCTGTTATCAATAGTAGCTAAATCTGTTAGCTCAGGGAGTATAACAGGTGCCAGGGTTGTTGATTAGATGCTAAACCTGACTACTGATTGGTAGACTCATTGGGCCCAAATTTCGCCAGTCTGTTGGACGCTTCTGTTCACCAACGGATGAGGACCTCCGATGAGTTGGAAGGCAGAGCATTCTGCACACACATTTCTCCCATCATCAAGAATACCTGAGTGGAAGGTGTTAGTAGAGGAAAATATTGAGAAAGTGCAGCGAGGATTAAAAGTAAGGGCCTTTTGTCAAAGAGTATGCACGTTAAGGTCTGATATTTTATGGACATGAACTTCTGATTGGTAAAGTGCCTCGGAATCTGTTGATATTATATAAATAAAATTATTATTATCAAGCTCCAAAACAGTCTTGGTCCTGCTTGCACTAAAAAAAATTACATTTGAAATTAGTTAGTAATAAATTCCCATTTGTTGGTTAGTAATGGTATCCGAGTAAGATTGCCCAACAACATTGTGGCATACTGGCATACAGGGTGGTAAAAAAGTACAACACATCATAACTACTGATCGAAATTAGTAGAAAAGTAAAAAAAATATATTTTTAAAACTGAATTAGCAAACATTTTACATTTAGAAATATACCTTGTTGCTTTGGGTGTCTTGCTGCAGTGAGCGGCATTCATAGAATGAGTACAAACTGGATAAAGAAGAGGAAAAAAACAACTGGTGACAGACAAAATGATGAATTTACATATTCTCTAGGGAGGGAATATAAATGATCATGCATTGCCAAATTAGCAAACTTAAATCACCAAACCTGATCTGTTAACAAGGATTGTGTATCACCTTGCCATCGTCTATATGAATAATGTTCCAAGCTGGCTAATGAACTGAAGTATTTGTAGGGAGACCCGGTCCAAAAATAGATTTTGAAATCGGAATCTAGGCCAAGGACCACTTTCCATCCAGACAGAAGGTTGCTTTACACCAGGTTTTATTGCTTAGGACATCTGTTTTAAAGGGAATATAAACAAAACCCTTTCTCTGAACTACCTTGCCCAGTTGAATTAAGCAATTTAAATTGACCATCTGACATCAGATCGAGAGATTGGATGTGGCAGAGGAATAGAAGGCAACTGGAAAGAAGCGCTCAGATTACTTCCTTACTTTCACATAGTATCTGTCATCATTTTTTTTATACAAACAGCACACATTAAATAAATATCTTAGACTTGATGAAGCTGAGCAACTTACGTTCAAAATGCAAGTCAGAATGGCTGTACAATCCTTCCAGCCTCAAAGTGAGAGAGCTTATGAAACCAGGATTGGTTCGGCACAGGAATGCAAGAAACATTGTAAATTGCAACCAGAATTAAATTTTTTCCTCCAAAGTGTCCCAGGAGCTGTTTTTCAACACAACACCAAGCTGCATGTCGCTTATGCTTCTGTGAGCAGCCTGCTCGGCCTAAACATACTACCATGGCCTAGAGATTCAACAAACTTGTCTCTCATCACAAACATCTGGGGCATTATATATATATATATAGTGAAAAAGTCACTGATAAAGTGCTGGAGGGGAGATATGTTGCACTACGCCTAATGGCGTCAGTAATATAAAACCCAGAGTTTATCCTCCAGCACACTTAGTGTTTTGAGGGGCTAAGTCATTTGCATTATGGGCTGGCTTTTATGTGACCATCCATAGAGCGGGTGGGAGGATGTCCACCTTATCTCCATCTCCAGGGTGTGGTCTGGGGCTTAATTAGCTGGCCTACAAAGGCAGCAGTGTTCAGTGTCTGAACAGGAACACCCCAGAAAAGTGGTTTGTGCTTTTATTTATGAATGAACCATGTGTCTTGCTAACCCTGATAGGGCTGATTGTAATGACCCTGTCAGCGCCAGCGAACTGCCACGGCTGAGCAGGGTGACTCACCCACACTGCGGAGGAAGGGCCCGGGGTCAGATGCCGTAGGGGAGGCTCAGGCAGACGGGACCAGAGCAGCGTGGTGAGAGGAGGCACTGAAGGTAGCAGTAAGCAGAAGGACCTGCGATCATGTGACCACAGGGGGCGGGGCCTAGCGTTCTGCTACAGGAGGTAAGTGCAGGACTCTACAGGGACCCTGGATTAGTGAATAGGGAAGCTCAGGTCAGACAAACGGGGGTCATACACGGAGAGGACGGCGCAGTACAGAAGGGGCGAGCAGAGAATAGTCAGAACATAAGCCAGGAGTCATACACGAGATAGCAACGCCGTACAGGAGGGGTAAACAGAGAATTGTCAGGACAAAGGCAAGGGGTCATACACGAGATAGCAACGCAGTACAAGAGGGGCAAGCAGAACTCGTAACGGGAACAGAACCAAGTCAAAACCAAGCAAGCATAAAGAATCACAAGCACAAAACACAGGGTCACACGCACTCGGCCAAGGGTCAAAGTATAAGCGACAAGGAATGGCCCCACAATAAGGCTATAAGAAGCCTCCCAGAATCCCAGAGTGAGGCCATCCAAATTAACCCTTAACCTACCTTTTCCCACAAACTCAGCAAACCATGACACTGATCCCCTCTAATGCAAAGACTGTACATAGTGCTACCATTTTTATTTTGTTTTGCTGTTTTGCCCAGAGGAACATGTTTATTTTGTGCTTAAACTTGGTTTATGCCATAGTTAATAAACCAAGTGTATCCTTAAAGCCGCAGTGTTCCCGTTTCTACCTCCGTGTGCAGCTGAGACGATCTACCATAATACATAGCACCATAAACATAATAACTTACACCATTTTACCTCCCAAGAATAACAATATATGGTAAACTACACTGCAAATCATCCTGCAAAAATGCTATGTTGTTGAAAAAAATACAAAAAATTATGACTCTTGCAAAACTAAAATTGTCCACAGAAAGCGTTAGAGAAGTTTTCCTACAAAATAATGATATCTGATTCCTGGGGGCCCCATCACTAGAACAGTGATTCTTTCCCCCCCATTTGGAGTTTGTATGAAAAGGCGGTAGGCGGTTAAACATACATGGAACCAGCGTCGGACTGGAACACCTTGGGCCCACCAGAGAAAATCATTCTTGGGGCCCACTATGTAGTTACATAGAAATAAATACAAGACCACCAATTGTGCAGTAAAACACACTAATATCAGGGTATAATTTAAGGTAGTACATGTCTTAAATATGTAGCAGGAGTTGGGGTAGCCTCCCTCATAGATTATAAAGCAGCCCCCTCATAGGGGATAATGCTGCCCCCCTCACAGAGGATAATGCTGCCCCCCCTCATAGGGTATAATGCTATATATATATACAGATAGATATAGATAGATAATAGATAGATACCATATATACTCGAGTATAAGCCGACCCCCCTAATTTTGCCACAAAAAACTGGGAAAACTTATCGACTCGAGTATAAGCCTAGGGTGGAAAATGAGATTATGCCCCATATGCTGCCCCATGTATTATGCCCCACAAGATGCTCCATAGATTGTGCCCCATATGCTGCCCATGTATTATGCCCCCATAGATGCTCCATAGATTGTGCCCCCATAGATGCTCCATAGATTATGCCCCCATAGATTATGCCCCCATAGATGCTCAATAGATTATGCCCCATAGATGCTCCATAGATTATGCCCCCATAGAAGCTCCTTAGATTATGCCCCATAGAAGCTCCATAGATTGTGCCCCCATAGATGCTCCTTAGATTATGCCCCCATAGAAGCTCCATAGATTGTGCCCCCATAGATGCTCCTTAGATTATGCCCCCATAGAAGCTCCATAGATTGTGCCCCATAGATGCTCCATAGATTGTGCCCCCATAGATTATGCCCCTATAGATGCTCCATAGGTTATGCCCCCATAAATGCTCCTTAGATTATGCCCCCATAGATTATGCCCCCATAGATGCTCCTTAGATTATGCCCCCATAGAAGCTCCATAGATTATGCCCCCATAGAAGCTCCTTAGATTATGCCCCCATAGATTATGCCCCATAGATGCTCCATAGATTATGCCCTCATAGATTATGCCCCCATAGATGCTCCATAGATTATGCCCCCATAGAAGCTCCTTAGATTATGCCCCATAGAAGCTCCATAGACTATGCCCCCATAGAAGCTCAATAGATTGTGCCCCCATAGATGCTCCTCAGATTATGCCCCCATAGAAGCTCCATAGATTGTGCCCCCATAGATGCTCCATAGATTGTGCCCCCATAGATTATGCCCCTATAGATGTTCCATAGATTATGCCCCCATAAATGCTCCTTAGATTATGCCCCCATAGATTATGCCCCATAGATGCTCCTTAGATTATGCCCCATAGAAGCTCCATAGATTATGCCCCATAGATGCTCCATAGATTATGCCCCCATAGATGCTCCATAGATTATGCCCCCATAGATTATGCCCCATAGATGCTCCATAGATTATGCCCCCATAGAAGCTCCTTAGATTATGCCCCCATAGAAGCTCCATAGATAATGCCCCCATAGAAGCTCCATAGATTGTGCCCCCATAGATGCTCCTTAGATTATGCCCCATAGAAGCTCCATAGATTGTGCCCCCATAGATGCTCCTTAGATTATGCCCCCATAGAAGCTCCATAGATTGTGCCCCCATAGATGCTCCATAGATTGTGCCCCATAGATTATGCCCCCATAGACGCTCCATAGATTATGCCCCCATAAATGCTCCTTAGATTATGCCCCCATAGATTATGCCCCATAGAAGCTCCATAGATTATACCCCCATAGATGCTCCATAGATTATGCCCCCATAGATGCTCCACAGATTATGCCCCCATAGATTATGCCCCCATAGATGCTCCACAGATTATGCCCCCATAGATTATGCCCCATAGATGCTGCATTTTATAGGCCCCTTTATGCTGCCGCAGCTGCTGCTGCTGCAAAAAAAAAAATACATACTCACCTCTCGTCGCTGGGGGCCAGGTGCTGGTGTCCTGAGCAGGCGGGGACACGGCGCGCTATGGGGGACAGGTGCCGGTGTCACCGCTCGCTCAGGGCCCCGGCACCTGAGAGATTTACCTGTCACCCGCTCCACCGCTGAGCGCCGCTGTCTTCGGGTCCTCCGGCAGTGAATGCTCAGGCAGAGGGCGCGGCGCACACTAACCACGTCATCGCGCCCTCTGCCTGAACATCGCAGCAAGAGGACCCGAGGACACAGCGGCGCAGCGGTGGAACGGGACAGGTAAGTAATGATATTCACTGCTTCCCACGCCCATGTGAATATTCATTCTCTTTAGCAGCGGGGACAGGGGCTCCTGCCTCCTGTCACCCGCTGCTGCTCTGCTGCTGCTCCGCTGGCACGGGGCCCCCATGGCAGCTGCGTGGTGTGCCGCTATTAGCGCCACGCCACCGGCTGGGGGCCCCTGGAGCAGCGGGGGCCCTAGGCAACTGGCCCCTTTATGCCAGCAGGTGCCAGGGCCCCCAGATGCCAGGGCCCACCGGAGAATCCTCCGGTTCTCCGGTGGGCCAGTCCGACCCTGCATGGAACCACCCCATTTAAGTCCATGGGGCTGGGTAAAGTTGAGCACTGTACTCTGCTGTCTCCTTAAAGAGAATCAGTCACCAGGTTTTTATGTTTAATCTGAGAGCAGCATGATCTAAGGGCAGAGACCCTAATTCCAGCGATGTATCACATAATGTACCTTACTGGGTGCTGTAGTTCTGATCAAAAACTCTGTTAGGCCTCTTTCACACTTCAGTCGTGTGACGTCCACCCAAGTGTGAAAATGGCGGATCCGTCAGAAAAGTGTAAAAACGGATGTAAAACGGATCAGTTTTCTGACGGATCTGCCAAGAAGTTTTCACCCGGAAATGATGAAATTTTCGTTCCGGAAATGTAAGTATGCAAGAGAGAGAGAGAGAGACCCCGGACAGTGTTGCCAGCGTTTTCTATGGAGGCGACGGATCCGCTGGCAGATTCCGTCAAAAACGGATGCCAGCGGATCCGCCGCACATAGGCGGCCATTATACAAAATGGCGGATGCGGCGGATCCGCCATAGTCCGCCATTTTGGCGGACCAAAAAAACGTTGCATTGGACATTTTTCTGAAATGACGGACGCCAATTTTTTGGCGGATCCGTCAAAAAACGGACCTAACGGACGACCATCCGTCAAAATCCGTCACTAATGCAAGTCAATGGGAAAAAAACGGATCCGCCAATAAAAATGGCGGATCCGTTTTTTTTCACATTTTGACGGATTTTGACTGACGTTGCACGACTGAAGTGTGAAAGAGGCCTTATCTGCTGTAGATCTACCAGTTCTCTGAATGCCGAGTCTGTGTAACCCTGCCTACACAACTGATTGACAGCTTTCTGTGTACGCTGTGCATAGGCAGAAATTTGCTAATCAGTGATGGAGGCATGGTTGGACTACCTGGAAGCACTTTTAATAGTCATCTATTGATAATCTCCTGTTGATAAAACAGTAATTTTATTAAAAAAAAAAACTACAGCAAGCAGCCCAGTAAGTGACACATCCATGGAATCAGGCTTTCTGCCCCTACATTATGCTGCTCTCATACTAGGCAGTAAAAACCTAGAGACAGATTCCTTTTAGGTACCCTTGTCTTTGAATGGAACAGCAGCACTCATAAGTGACCTGCAGAGTAGGAAAAAGGGGCAAAAGATGCTTGCTTTAGTAACTGGTGGGTGTCCCACTATTGGCGCCTTCAGCCATCACAGATTTAGCACCTTACATTTGAGTTTTATATGGATTTCGCACCATTTTAAATGACGCTTCTGGTACCGATAATCATTCTATTTGCTCCTTTAATAAAGACAATAATATTTTAGAAAACTTCTCCTAAGTCAGTTCTTCTATTTTCTGGGAAAAGTGCAATTAGGCTTAGCCTTGAACTTATTTCCACAAGAATACCTCTCAGTAATTACACATTTCAGCACCGTATAGAAGCCCGGATCATAACATGTCATATCATCTGTATAATAGAATTTGTAGGTTCTAATACCAATAAAAATTTATCCTTGTCTCTTCTGCTGTTAGACAAACCACTACATGCTATCTTTATTTTACCGCACAAACTAATTCATCATTGAGCGGGATTTCTGACCCTCCTGCGTGTGAGGCTCTTTAATTAAGTTATATCAGGGAGCCCTAGATCTTTCTGCCATTTATTCTATAATATACAGAGTAAAATTCACCTACGCTCCATTCCTTAGATCTCATTTCCATTTCAACGTTCTCCGTTTCAAATGTCGCCCGGAGCAAAATCACATCTCCAATAAGAAACGGCCAGCTTCATTACGGTTTAACATAAAAAGATCAGTCGGTATTGATCCATAATTTGGACAAGTGCCACGATATTGACAGGAAGACAAAATAAGTTAGAACGACCATGTTTCAAAAAAGCTGCCTGCGCACTCAATCACCGCAGCAGAAATTGCAACAGGGTATACAGAAAACCCACCATCATGCTTCTTATTCCCCCCGCAGATCAATGCTAATACAAGGAGGTCCTAGGAAGATGGATGCGAACGACATGAGCCGAGCATGCAGCCTGGATTCCTGCAGTAGATAAAACATTTCACCACTGGGATTTTTGGTGTAAGTGGAATGAGATGTCATGTATGAAATATTTTACTAGGGTAAATCAGTAACCCTTTGACAGCTTCAACCACTCAATCATACACGTGAGAAGCAAGTTACAATGCATATGTGTTGGAAGCTAAGTGATGCTGCTTGACCCTCAATGACTTTAAAAGAATCCCGCACACATTTTCTAGCTTCACATAGGCCACCACATTTTTTGTTAACTTTTTTTTAATCCAAAAATGGCCAAAAATCTACATTTTATAGTTTCAGTCAATTTCTACAAAATGAATGTAGATTTCTTTTTCTACAGTTAATAATCACACTAACTTCAGGGTTATTTGGATATATTTTGAAATATTTGCCCTAGGTCCGTTTTAAAGGGACAAAAATATTGGTTGCCCATACAAATCCTTAGGCTAGGGTCACATCAGCATATGTTCTCTCGTCCGAGAGAATCGGGACAATTAGGCTAATCGCACTCTGATCCAAGAGTAAGATCATGGTGTTATCTGATTCTCACGGGGGAGGAGATGGTAAAAAAATTCTCCACCTCCTCCATTTTGTCAGTCTGTCAAAATCGGATTTCAGTCAGATGTCATCCGAGTGCAGTCCGATGTTTTCCACAGACTCGTTGACTTGCATGGCTGAGTGCAATCTGATAATTGGATCCATGCTGAGATTATTTTATTCAGATTGGCTCGGTCTCAGAAAAAAATCCATTACGTGCACGGCCCCATAGAATAACATTGGTTTGAGTGTGGTCCAATGTTTTGTCGGATCTCACTTGGACTGAAAATACGGTCATGTGCACGAAACTATAGCATTGATCATCAATGTCAAATTAGTGGGGGTCCCACACCTGGCACCCCAAAAGAGCTTTGGTGATCTGTCAAAATATGCTGCGAATATCCTAACAGCTGATCGGTTGGGGTACCGTTTGTTGGACCTCACCGATCTGATATTGATCAATATTGTTGCTCTGGACAAACCCTTTAAGAAAACAAAAAAATAACTACATGTTCTGTGCAATAATTCTCAACCCTCAACAGCATTTTGAAGTGTCCTAAATCATTTGTACAGTATGGAGCCCCAAGATTCATGGACAGGTAGAAGTAAAATGGTCATTGTACTTTTATATAATACAGTAGATTTTGTAAAATAAGAAAACAGACAATCTGCGAACTACTTTATTTAAAAATATCCCTCCAAATATTAGGGCTCATACTCACATGCGAGAAACTGGGTCGAGTCTCGCACGTCAATACCCGGCACCTGGATCGGAGTGTGTGGCTGCATGTATTTCTATGCAGCTGAGCGCTCCGATCCAAGTGCCTGCAGCAGTGCCGGGTATTGACGTGCGAGACTCATCCGAGTTTCTCACATGTGAGTATGAGTCCTTACTCCAAATTTGTAACACTAGGTGTCTAATCCATCTCAACCAGAAGACACTAAAATCGATGACAGCACATAGTGATTGAACTTCAGCCCTCTGCTATCCAGTCTATCAAACTGTACGCGGGTATAACAAAGAGCAGGGCTTTCAGCCTTATGGATAAGAGTAAAGCCCGGGTCTCACATAGCGATACACCAGCGATCCCGACAACGATCAGGATCGCTGGTGTATCGCTACATGATCGCTGCTGAGCTGCCAAACAGGCAGCTCAGGGCAGCGATCAGCACAACGACACTGCGGGTAAACATCGCTTAGTTACCCACAGTGTACATTGGATACCAGCGCACTGATGCAGGGAGCTGGTAACGAAGGTACACATCGGGTTTCCAGGCGCTGCGCGGTGCCTGGAAACCCGCTGTGTACCTTGGTTACCAGCGGATCGCTGGTCTCCCGCCTGTCACACGCAGCGATGGTGCCTGCCAGCGGGAGACCAGCGATCAAAAAAATGTCCAGGACATTCAGCGACGATCAGCGATTCACAGCAGGGGGGCTGATCGTCGCTGAATTCACACACAGCGATATCGCTGGGGACATCGCTGCTGCGTCACAAAACTAGTGACTCAGCAGTGATCTCGCTAGCGAGATCGCTGTGTGAGACGGGGGCTTAATGTATACTAAAAGGGAGGGAAGTTCCAGCTCCCATAGTACTGACAGAATATGTATGGTGAGGAGCCACCTACTGAAAAAAGTGGATAGCATGAGGATGATAATTTCCCAACATATTAGCCTGGTCTGAGCACCAAAATGCATGTTGTGAAGGAGGAGGAGGTATAGATCATGCTTTTCTAGAGATTTTGTGTGAAAAGATAAGCATGCTTTAAATCTAAATACGCCCCCCGGAAGAAGGCAAAGCGCCGAAACGTGCGTAGGGACACGGCAGCACAGTTTCTCCTCCGGTAATTCATGCCCTATTTGTGCTATTTTTTGCTTAGATTTCTACATTTAGCACCTATTGGTGCGTTCCATATTTTGTACTATAGCACTTTTTGTATTCCTGCATCGTATATTGAACATCTTTCAGTGCATTTTGACTACTGCATTTGGCACTTTATATGATATATTCCATATTTTGCACTATAGCACTTTTTTGCATTCTTTGCACCATAAATAGAGTATTGCTTAGTGCATTTGTGATTATTGCATTCAGCACTTTATATAATATGTTCCATATTTTGCACTGTAGCACTTTCTAATCTCCGCAATTGCACTATAAGCAGTAGCACGTTTTATTGAGCATTTTATTTTTGCACTGCAGCACCTTTTTGCACTTATAGCATTTTTCTGATTCAGGTGTTCTGCATTTATCCCTGCATTTTTGATACTTTATATTTGATTTTATTGTAGCACTATTTTTGCACTGTTGCACTTTATATTATAAGCTCATTAATTTTGTTATTTATTTTATAATTTTTGCAATTTTAACAATAATATTTTTTTAGTGCATATATGGTCCAATTATTGGTACTATTATATAGTGTTATTGCAGTGACATGTTGTAAATTGTACTGTACTCATTTATATTTTCATGGGCATTTTTTTCTTGGATGTTGGAATGTAGCTCTTGATGAGCTTTATACACTAATAATTTATAACTGTGCTCCGTTTCATTCAGCTTTTTTAGTTTTGTTGTATCATTATTATGTATTAATAAAATATTTAATGAATATTATATTTTTGTCTTTAATGCACATATTTTTATAGGATTCTGTTTAAATCTAAATAATAGATTTGTATTCCTTTTATGAACCATATAATTTGATCTGCTTTTGTGGCTGCTTCTTGGCATTGAGTACACCTGCCTAGTATGCTGGTATGCAATATATCCAGATCCTTACCTTGCCAATGATACTTAGATGTATTCTATTAAATGTAGAAATGGTAGCACACTTTTAGGGATGAGCGGAGCCCGTGGATGTTTGGGATCAGCCGAGCTGTAGTTCAAAGTTTGGTTTGGCATCCGAACTTGACCCCAAACCTAATAGAAGTCAATGGGGACCCGAACTTCAGTGCTTTCAAATGGCTGTAAAATGATCATAGTAAGGGCTATAGGGCTGCAAAAGGAAGCTAAATGGGGGTAAGAACAGTACAAATGCCCTGCAAAGAAATGTGGACAGGGAAATAAATTAAAATAACACAGAATTAAAAAAAAGCTAAAACAATTTTGAACCAGGAGATCCAAGTGGTGGAGGAGGTGAAGGTGGACGTGGCGGAAGAGTGGCAGGGGAGGAGGAATACAACACTGTTTTTGTGGGGGGGTCTTATTTTTTTTTCTGTTTGGGAACAGACTTAAAAGAACATACAATTAGCAAAAAAAAAAGAATCTAGAACCAGGAGACGGCAATCAAAGTGGAGGAGCTGGATTTAATTATTTATTATGCATTGCTTATATAGCACTATCTTATTCCGCAGCACTTTACAGACATCTTCACTGTCCCCAACCAGGCTCACAACCTAAATTCCCTATCAATATGTCTTTGGAATGATGTGGCGGTGTAGGTGGAAAAGCAAGGGAGGAGCAATCCAACACTGTTTTTGTCTTTTTCTGTTTTTTTTTGTTTTGTTTTTTGGGGGAGGTTGGGTTTTGTTGCTTTCTTTTAGAGAACTGAACCCCTTAAAGTGAATCTGTCACCCCCTGGGACCTATTTAACCTATTACTATGGGCACACATTTAATAGAATGGTTAAAAAAGTTCTACCTGTATGCCTCATAGCTGCGGTCTATTTGTTGAGAAATTGAGTTTAATCCTGTATTTCTATGCAGACGCACGCTCAGGTCTGAGTGCCGGCAGCAGAGCCAGGTGTTCATGCGAGAGACTCGCACGAGAATCATGCGAGTTTCTCGCATGTGTGACCCCGGCCTTACAGAGCCACTCCTTAGTTGCCCTGGCTGTGTTTCAGGTCATTGTCATGCTGGAAGACCCAACCATGACCCATCTTCAATGCTCTTACTGAATAAAGGAGGTAGTTGGCCCAAATCTCACAATACATGACCCCATCCATCCTCCCTTCAATAGAATGCAGTTGTCCTGTCCCCTTTGCAGAAAAGCACCCACAAAGTATTATGTTGTTTCCCCCACCATGCTTAATGGTTGGGAAGGTGTTCTTAGGGTTGTACTCATCCTTGTTCCAAATACAGTGAAAGGAGTTGATACTAAAAAGTTCTATTTTGGTCTCATCTGAACACATTACCTTCTACCATGGATCATCCAGATGGTCATTGGCAAACTTCAAATGGGCCTGGACATGTTCTGGCGTGAGCAGGAGGACCTAGTGTGCCCTGCAGGATTTTAATCCATGACAACATAGTGTGTTACTAATCGCAATGACTGTGGTCCCAGCTCTTTTGAGGTCACTGGCCAGATCCTCCCATGTAGTTCTGGGATGATTCCAGACCTTTCTCAGAATAATCCATACCCCACTGTGTGAGATCTTGTATGGAGCCCCAGACCAAGGAAGATTGACAGTCATTTTGTGTGTCTTCCATTTTCTAATTGTGCCAATAGTTGTTGCCTTCTCACCAAACTGCTTGCCTATTGTCCTGTAGCCCATCCCAGGCTTGTGCAGGTCTACAATTTTGGCACTGATGTCCTTAACCCCTTAACGACCGCCGATATGCCTTTTAACGGTGGTGGTTAAGGGTACTTAACCCCTTCACCCCCAAGGGTGGTTTGCACGTTAATGACCGGGCCAATTTTTACAATTCTGACCACTGTCTCTTTATGAGGTTATAACTCTGGAACGCTTCAAGGATCTTCGCGATTCTGAGATTGTTTTCTCGTGACATATTGTACTTCACGTTAGTGGTAAAATTTCTTCGATATAACTTGCGTTTATTTTTGAAAAAAATGCAATTATGGTGAAAATTTTGAAAATTTTGCAATTTTCAAACTTTGAATTTTTATTCCCTTAAAACAGAGAAATATAGTCACACAAAATAGTTAAGAAATAACATTTCCCACATGTCTACTTTACATCAGCACAATTTTGGAATCAAAATTTTTTTTTATTAGGAAATTATAAGGGTTAAAAGTTGACCAGCGATTTCTCATTTTTACAACAAAATTTACAAAGCCATTTTTTTTAGGGACCACCTCATATTTGAAGACACTTTGAGGGGTCTATATAGCAGAAAATACCCAAAAGTGACACTATTCTAAAAACTGCACCCCTCAAGGTACTCAAAACCACATTCAAGAAGTTTATTAACCCTTCAGGTGCTTCACAGGAGCTGAAGCAACATGGAATGAAAAAATGAATATTTAACTTTTTAGCCACAAAAATGATCTTTTACAAACTTTTTTATTTTCACAAGGGTAAAAGAAGAAAATGGACAGATAAAGTTGTGCAATTTCTCCTGAGTACGCCAATACCCCATATGTGGGGGAAAACCACTGTCTGTGCGCACAGCAGGGCTCGTAAGGGAAGGAGCGCCGTTTGACTTTTTCAAACTAAAATTGGCTGGAATTGAGATTGGATGCCATATCGTGTTTGGAGAGCCCTGATGCCCAAAACAGTGGAAACATCCCACAAGTGACACCATTTTGGAAACCAGACCCCCTAAGGAACTTATCTAGATCTGTTGTGAGCACTTTGAACCCCAAAGTGTTTCACAAAAGTTTATAATGCCTGGGTGTGAAAAAAAAAAGAAACAATTTTCCACAAAAATTATTTTTTAGTCCCAAATTTTTGATTTTTCCCAAGGAAATTGGCCCCAAAAGTTGTTGTCCAATTTTTCCTGAGTACGCTGATACCCAATATGTGGGGGGGGGAACTGTTTGGGCGCACGGCAGGGCTTGGAAAGGAAGTAATAACGTTTTGGAATGCAGACGTTGATGGGGATCATGTTCCGTTTGCAGTGCCCCAGATGAGCCTAAACAGTAGAAACCCCCCACAAGTGACCACATTTTGGAACTTAAGTTCCCCTAAGGAACTTATCTAGAGCTTTGGTGAGCACTTTGAACCCCCAAGTGCTTCACACAAGTTTATAATGCCCGGGCATGAAAATAAAAAATCCTATTTTTTTCCCACAAAAATTATTTTTAGTCACTAATTTTTTTATTTTCCCAAGGGTAACAGGAGAAATTGGACCACAAAAGTTGTTGTCCAATTTGTCCTGAGTACGCTGATACCCGATATGTGGGGGGGAACCACTGTTTGGGCGCACGGCAGAGCTCGGAATGGAAGGAGCACCATTTGACTTTTTCCAACCAAAAAATTGGCTGGAATTGAGATTGGACGCCATGTTGCATTTGGAGAGCCCCTGATGTGCCTAAACAGTGGAAACCCCCCACAAGTGACCCCATTTGGGAAACTAGACCCGCTAAGGAACTTATCTAGATCTTTGGTGAGCAATTTGAACCCCCAAGTGCTTCACACAAGTTTATAACGTAGAGCCGTAAAATTAAAAAATCAAATTTTTTCCACAAAAATGATCTTTTCACCCCAATTTTTATTTTCCCAAGGGTAACAAGACTCCAAAAGTTATTGTGCAATTTGTCCTGAGTACGCTAATATCCCATATGTAAACCACTGTTTGGGTGCATGGCAGAGTTTGGAAGGGAAGGAGCGCCGTTTGACTTTTTCAACGCAGAATTGGCTGGATGCCATGTCGTGTTTGGAGAGCTCCTGATCTGCCTAAACAGTGGAAACCCCCACAAGTGACACTATTTTGGAAACTAGACCCCTCAAGGAACTTATCTAGATGTGTGGTGAGCACTTTGAACCCCCAAGTGCTTCACAGAAGTTTATAACGTACAGCCGTAAAATAAAAAATCTTTTTTTTTTCTACAAAAATGATTTTTTCGTCCCCAATATTTTATTTTCACAAGGGTAACAAGAGAAATTGGACCCCAAAAGTTGTTGCCCAATTTGTCCTGAGTACGCTGATACCCAATATGTGGGAGAAAACTACTGTATGGGTACACGTTGGGGCTCAGAAGGGAAGTAGTGACGTTTTGGATTGCAGACTTTGATTGAATGGTCTGGGGGCGTCATGTCGCATTTGGAGAGCCCCTGATGCACCTAAACAGTGGAAACCCCCCACAAGTGACCCCATTTTGGAAAACAGACCCCACAAGGAACTTATCTAGATGTGTGGTGAGCACTTTGAACCCCGAAGTGCTTCACAGAAGTTTATAACGTACAGCCGTAAAAATAAAAAATATATTTTTTTTTTACAAAAATTATTTTTTTCGCCCCCAATATTTTATTTTCACAAGGGTAACAGGAGAAATTGGACCCCAAAAGTTGTTGTCCAATTTGTCCTAAGTATGCGGATACCCAATATGTGGGAGAAAACTACTGTATGGGTACACGTTGGGGCTCGGAAGGGAAGTAGTGATGTTTTGGATTGTAGACTTTGATGGAATGGTCTGGGGGCGTCATGTCGCATTTGGAGAGCCACTGATGCACCTAAACATTGGAAACCCCCCACAAGTGACCCCATTTTGGAAAATAGACCCCACAAGGAACTTATCTAGATGTGTGGTGAGCGCTATGAAGCCCCAAGTGCTTCACAGAAGTTTATAACGTACAGCCGTAAAAACAAAAAAAATCATTTTTTTTTTTTTAAAAAATGATATTTTTGCCCCCAGTTTTTTATTTTCCCAAGGGTAACAGAAGAAATAGGACAAATTGCACAATAACTCTTTGGGTCCAGAGTACGCTGATACCCCATGTGGGAATAAACTACTGTTTGGGTGCATGGCAGAGCTCAGAAGTAAAGGAGCACCGTTTGACTTTTTCAACGCAGAATTGGCTGGAATTTAGATCAGACGCCATGTCACATTTGGAGAGCCCCTGATGTGCCTAAACAGCGGAAACCCCCCAATTCTAACTGCAACCCTAACCCCAACACACCCCTAACCCTAGTCCCAACCCTAACCACAAACCTAACTCTAACACACCCCTAACCCTAATCCCAACCATAACCCTAATACTAACTTTAGCGCCGACCCTAACCTAACTTTAGCCGCAACCCTAACCTTAACCCTAACCCTAATGGGAAAATGGAAATAAATACATTTTTTTAATTTTATTATTTTTCCATAACTAAGGGGTGATAAAGGGGGTTTGATTTACTATTTATAGCGGGTTTTTATGATTGGCAGCTGTCACGCTAAAAGACGCTTTTTATTGCAAAAAATAGTTTTTTGCATCGTCACATTTTGAGAGCTATAATTTTTGCATATTTTGGCCCACAGAGTCATGTGAGGTCTTATTTTTTGCGGTACGTTTTTATTGGTACCATTTTTGAGCATGTGTCATTTTTTGATCGCTTTTTATTTCGATTTTTGGGAGGTTAGAATGAACAAAAATCAGCAATTCATGAATTTCTTTTGGGGGAGGCGTTTATACCGTTTCGCGTGTGGTAAAATTGATAAAGCAGTTTTATTCTTCGGGTCAGTACGATTACTGCAATACCTCATTTATATCATTTTTTTATGTTTTGCCGCTTTTATAGAATAAAAACAATTTTATATAAAAAAAAATATTATTTTTGCATCGCTTTATTCTGCGAGCTATAACTTTTATATTTTTTCGCTGATGATGCTGTATGGCGGCTCGTTTTTTGCGGACAAGATGACGTTTTCAGCAGTACCATGTTTATTTATATCGGTCTTTTTGATCGCGTGTTATTCCACTTTTTGTTCAGCGGTATGATGATAAAGCACTGATTTTTTTGCTTTGTTTTTTTTTTTTTAAGAGGTTCACAAAAGGGGTTAACTAGTGGGACAGTTTTATAGGGGGGGTCGTTACGGACACGGCAATACCAAATATGTGTACTTTTATTGAAATGAATTTATAGGGGAATATTTTTTTATTATTTATTTATTTTGGAATTTTTTTTACACATGTTTATTTTTATTTTTTTTACTTTTTTACATTGTCCAGCGATCTCACAGGCAGCGCTGCAGGCTTCTCAGTGCCTGCTCTCAGCAGGCACTGAGGAAGCCGCCTCCCTGCAGGACCCGGCGGCCATCTTGGATCCGGGTCCTGGAAGGGAGGAAACCCTCAGAACAGAGTGATCACATCGCGCTGTTCTGAGGGTCTCAGGGGAGCTCGCAGGGAGCCCCCTCCCTGCGCGATGCTCCCCTGTGCCCCGGTATACCGCGATCATGTTTGATCGCGGTGTGCCAGGGGTTAATGTGCCGGGAGCGTTCCGTGACCGCTCCTGGCACACAGTCCCGGGTGTCAGCTGTGATAATCAGCTGACACCCGGCGGCGATTAGCTGATCGCTATGACGTACTATCCCGTCCATGGTCAGATTGTCACGAGTTTCATGGACGGGATAGTACGTCGGATGTCAGAGAGGGGTTAAACCACAGCGCCATTAATTAACGGCTCTATGGGGAAAGTATATAGCGCCCCACAGAGTCGGATTTTCTCTTATCACAGTGATCAAAATAAGAAAAAAATAGTAAATAAACCCCCCCTTTATCACCCCCTTAGTTAGGGAAATATAATAAAATAAAGAAAATATATTTATTTTCATTTTTTCCATTAGGGTTAGGGTTATAATTAGAGTTAGGGTTAGAATTAGGGTTACAATTAGGGCTGGGATTAGGTGTTGGGAATTTGGGATTAGGGTTGGAGCTAAAATTGAGGGGTTTCCACTATTTAGGCACATCAGGGGGTCTCCAAACACGACATGAGTTCAAAAAGTCAAATGGTGCTCCCTCCCTTTCGAGCCCTTCTGTGCGCCCAAACAGTGGTTTACCCCAACATATGAGGTATCAGCGTACTCAGTGCAAATTGCAACACCAATTTTGGGGTTCCAATTTCTCCTGTTACCCTTAGGAAAATAAAAAATAGCGGGCTAAAAAAATCATTTTTGAGGAAAAAACTTTATAAACTTCTGTGAAGCACTTGGGGGTTCAAAGTGCTGACCACACATCTAGATAAGCTCCTTGGGGGGTCTAGTTTCCAAAATGGTGTCACTTGTAGGGGGTTCTACTGTTTAGGCACATCAGGGGCTCTCCAAATGCGACATTCCATCAAAGTCTGCATTACAAAATGGCGCTACTTCCCTTCCAAGCTCTCCCATGTGCCCAAACAGTGGTTCCCCCACACATATGGGGTATCAGCATACTCAGGAAAAATTGCACAACAACTTTTTCCGTCCAATTTCTCCTGTTACCTCTGGGGAAAATAAAAAATAGAGGGCTAAAAAATCATTTTTAAGGAAAAAAATGTTTTATTTTCACGGCTCTACGTTATAACCTTCTGTGAAGCACATGGAGGTTCAAAGTGCTCACCACACATCTAGATAAGTTCCTTAAGGGGTCTAGTTTCCAAAATGGGGTCACTTGTTGGAGTTTCCACTGTTTAGGCACATCAGGGGCTCTCCAAACGCAACATGACGTCCAGCCAATTCTGCGTTGAAAAAGTCAAACGGCGCTCCTTCCCTTGCGACCTCTGCCGTGCGCCCAAAAAGTGTTTTATCCCCACATATGGGGTATCGGCATATTCAGGAGAATTTGCACAACAAATTTTGTGGTTAATTTTTTCATTTAACACTTGTGAAAATAAGAAAAATTGGTTCTGAAGTAATTTTTTTGCAAAAAAAAGTTAAATGTTAATTTTTTCCTTCCACATTGCTTCAGTTCCTGTGAAGCACGTAAAGGGTTAATAAACTTCTTGAATGTGGTTTTGAGCACCTTGAGGGTGCAGTTTTTAGAATGGTGTCACTTTTGGGTATTTTCTGCTATATAGACCCCTCAAAGTGTCTTCAAATGTGATGTGGTCCCTAAAAAAAAATGGTGTTGTAAAAATGAGAAATCGCTGGTCAACTTTTAATCCTTATAACTTCGTAACAAAAAAAAAATTTTGCTTCCAAAATTGTGCTGATGTAAAGTAGACATGTGGGAAATGTTATTTATTAAGAAATTTGTGTGACATATCTCTCTGATTTAAGGGCATAAAAATTTAAAGTTTGAAAATTGCTAAATTTTTAAAAATTTTCGCCATATTTCCATTTTTTTTATAAATAAACGCAAGTTATATCAAAATTTTTTTACCACTATTGTGAAGTACAATATGTCAGGAAAAATCAAACTCAGCATCAGCGGGATTCGATGAAGAGTTGTAACCTCATAAAGTGACAGTGGTCAGAATTGTAAAACTTGGCCCGGTCATTAAGCTGCAAATTGGCTCTGTCACTAAGGGGTTAAACAGCTCTTTGGTCTTGAACATGGTGGAGAGGTAGTAGTGTGATTGATTGAGAGTGTGGACAGGTGTCTTTTATACACCAAATGAGTTCAAACAGGAGCACTTAATACAGGCAATGAGTGCAGAGTAGGAGGACTTCTTGAAGAAAAACTAACAGGTCTGTGAGAGCCAGAATATTTGCTGAATGGTAGGTGATCAAATGCTTATTTCATGCAATAAAATGCAATTTAATTATTTAAAAATCTTACAATGTGATTTTCTGTTTTTATTTGCAAAGTGTCATGCTACTGCAATGCAGGTAGATACAAGCTCCACTAGATGGCAATAGAGTGGAGGGAGAACTGCAAACAGCAAGAGCAGACCTGCAATGCAGCAGCAAAGCCACCACCAGGTGGCAGCAGAATAGTCAACAAGCCGGGTCGATATTAGTCTGTAGCGCTGTACAAAAGGAATAGACAAGCACAGAGTCAAAAACAAGCCAAATGGGTCAGTACCGGTCAGGAGCAGATATGCCAAAGACAAAACAGCAGGTCAGGGTCCAAGCCGAGTCAAAACCAGGGAGTCAATACACGAAAGGGGAACATAGAATCGGGACAGGAAAAGGGGATAAACAGACACAGGTTCAGTCAGCAAGCAGCAGGACAAATCAGTGCAAACAGAGTCAACAACACACGCCGTAGGCAGAAACTATAACTGACAACACTTGCAGGATGCAGCGGAGATAAATAACAAACCTCCAGACTGAGGCTGAGAAAGTTAACTCCTGACATGACCAGACCAGGAAAAGGGGAAGACAGGACTCAAAATCCGGTCTGGATCATGACACACAGGTAACAATCCGGGCAACTTGGCGGTCATTGTGCAGGCACTGCAGCCTTTGATGATCTAACCACCCCCTGGTGTGCTGGCCCCAGCTGGCAAATTATCCCAAAGCATTTCCCACAATCCCATTTTCCTGACCCTGTAGTGTGGACTATATATTTAGGAGTAGTCTAAGGGGCGCATGCATTGTGGGGGCGCATGCATCCCAGAAGTTAAGCATCACAGAAGAAAAGCATCTTGAAAACGGCAGTTATTCATGGCAGTTAATCAGGGCTGGAATCAGGTACCCCACACTTTGCCTTATTTTTCATTATGTACTTTATCTATTTCCTCCTGTGTTCCATTGCCATCCACATTCACCGCCCCATCCCCCTCCATCACGACTCATACACATCAGCCCCTCTATCCTTCCCTCTCCCATGTACAGCTCCCATGCACTCCTCACCTTCCTGAAAAACCTCAGCCCATCTTGCCCAAACACATCACATAAAAAACCTACTTACAATTCCAACAACTACCTGCTCTTTATCTTCCTACTCCTACTGATTTCAGGGGACATCTCCCCCAACCCTGGTCCACCATCCCCCAACCTCAATCCCTACCCTACCTCATACCGAAACCATAATAATCTTATTAATATTACTTGCACTCCCTCATCTCCTTCTTTCAATTGTGCCCTCTGGAATCCACGGTCTGCATGCAACAAGCTATCCTTCCTGCACAACTACTTTCTGAACCACTCTCTTAATCTGTTGGCCCTCACTGAAACCTGGATTCAGGATTCTGACACTGTCTCCCCTGCTGCCATTTCCTATGGTGGTTTACAGTTCTCCCATTCCCCGAGACCCACAAACAGACATGGTGGTGGAGTTGGCATACTCCTGTCCCCACAATGCACTTTCCAGGTCATCCCCCCAATTCCATCACTCTCATTCCCTTCTTTTGAGGTCCACACCATCAGGCTCTTCCATCCCCTCTCCCTCAGAGTAGCGGTCATATATCGGCCCCCAGGCTCACCCACCCAGTTCCTTGACCACTTCTCAGCCTGGCTGCCGCACTTCATGTCCTCAGAACTACCAACCCTTATCCTTGGAGACTTCAACATCCCCATTAACAGCCCTACTTCCACATCTGCATCTCAGCTTCTATCACTAACCACTTCTCTAGGCCTCTCACAGCTTTCAACCTCTGAGACACACAAGGATGGCAACACCCTTGACCTGGTCTTTGTCCGCCTCTGTTCAATCTCCCACCTAAATAACTCATCGCTTCCACTCTCTGACCACAACATTCTCTCCTTCACGCTCACAAATCCTCCACCACCCCAGCGCACTCCTACCTACCACACATTCAGAAATCTACAAGCCATTAACCCTCAGACACTTTCAGACTCCCTACACTCATCGCTGTCCCCAATCTCCTCTTTTTCCTGTCCTGATCTGGCTGTTCATCACTACAATGACATTCTTAAAAGCACCCTTGACCAAGTAGCACCGCTCACCCTCAGAACCTCCAAACACACAGTAAAACAGCCCTGGCTCACATTGCAAACTCGACTTCTTCAGCGATGCTCTAGGAGTGCTGAACGCCTCTGGAGAAAAACCCGCACACCAGAAGACTTCATCCACTTTAAATTCATGTTAAGAACTTATAATGCTGCCCTTCAACTCGCCAAACAGACCTACTTCACCACACTGATCTCCTCACTAGCCAACAACCCCAAGAAACTTTTTGACACTTTTCACTCCCTCCTCAGGCCAAAAGCACAAGCCCCTATCACAGACATTTGTGCTGACGACCTGGCCTCCCACTTTATAGAAAAAATAGATACTATCCGTCAGGAAATCTGCTCTCAACCACCAAGTGCTGTGACTCCCATCCCACCCTGCTGTTCCCCTGGCTCACTTTCCACATTTGATCCCATCACAGAAGAAGAAGTCTCCAGACTCCTCTCGTCCGACTACATGCACTACCGACCCCATCCCCTCACATCTCCTCCAGTCTCTCTCTCCAGTTGTCACAACTCACCTAACTACAATCTTTAATCTCTCACTCTCCTCTGGCATTTTCCCATCCTCCTTCAAACACTCCATCATTACTCCATTACTAAAGAAACCCGCTCTTGACCCTTCCTGCACAAACAACTACAGACCGGTCTCCAATCTCCCCTTCATCTCTAAACTTTTGGAGCGCCTAGTCTACTCCCGCCTCACCCGTTACCTCTCCACTTACTCCCTCCTAGACCCTTCACAGTCCGGCTTCCGCCCCCTACATTCGACTGAAACTGCACTCATCAAAGTGACCAATGACCTTCTTACAGCAAAACGTAACGGCGACCACTCTCTGCTCATTCTTCTCGACCTTTCTGCAGCTTTCGACACGGTTGACCACCGTCTCCTACTCTCTAGGCTCCAGTCACTAGGTATTAAGGACACTGTTCTCTCCTGGTTCTCCTCCTATCTTTCTGACCGCTCCTTCAGTGTTTCGTTCTCTGGCTCCACGTCATCTCCTCTTCCTCTCACTGTCGGTGTACCCCAGGGCTCAGTCCTTGGCCCCCTTCTCTTCTCTCTCTACACGGCCCCAATTGGACAGACCATCAGCAGATTTGGCTTTCAGTACCATCTTTATGCCGATGACACACAACTATACACGTCATCCCCCGACCTTACCCCCGCTGTTCTACAGAACACCACCTACTGTCTGTCCGCAGTCTCCAACATCATGTCCGCTCTCTATCTGAAACTTAACCTCTCCAAGACTGAACTCCTTCTGCTCCCGCCGTCTACTAACCTCCCTAAATCTGACATTTTCCTCTCTGTGGGCGGCACCATAATAACACCCCGGCAGCAGGCTCGCTGTCTGGGTGTTATGTTTGACACCAATCTCTCCTTCACCTCCCATATACAATCTCTTGCCCGCTCTTGCCGTCTACACCTAAAGAACATCTCTAGAATCCGCCCTTTTCTCACCATGGAAACAACAAAAACCCTCACTGTAGCATTGATCCACTCCCGCCTGGACTACTGCAACGCTCTATTACTTGGCCTCCCCATTACTCGACTATCCCCTCTCCAGTCCATCCTTAATGCAGCAGCCAGGGTCATCCATCTGGCTAATCGGTACTCGGACGCGTCCGCTCTCCGCCAGTCCTTACACTGGCTGCCCATTCATTATAGGATCCAATTCAAAGTACTGGTTCTCACCCACAAAGCTCTCCACAGTGCAGCACCCCCCTACATCTCCTCCCTCATTTCTATCTATCGGCCTAACCGACTGCTGCGCTCTGCAAACGACTTTCGACTAACCTCTGCACTAATCCGTACCTCCCACTCCCGACTCCAAGACTTCTCCCGCGCTGCGCCAATCCTCTGGAATGCTCTACCCCAAGAAATTAGGACTATCCACAATTTGCATGATTTCAGGAGCTCCCTCAAAACACATTTGTTCAGAGTGGCCTATCACATTCACTAACCAAAGTCGTTCTATGTTTAAGTGTGTATGTGTAGCCCATTCACTATCTCCATCCATGCCTCACTCCCTCAAGATGGCTGGACCATCATTGTAAATGCACCATTGTATATACACACCTGTACTTTGTATCTCCCCCACCTCATTGTAGATTGTAAGCTCTCACGAGCAGGGTCGGCTTATTTTGCTTTAATTATTGTATTGTTAACGTTGTTACCTATGACTTGTGTTTTGAAACTGTTAAACTGTAAAGCGCTGCGGAATATGTTGGCGCTATATAAATAAAGATTATTATTATTATTATTATTATTGCAGCATGTATTGGCTCAAGTATGCCAGGCTATCTAGAAGCAATGTCAAGTGTCTTTGGTGGAAGATGTGTGGTCTGGGTCCTCTGTATCCCCTCAGCCAAGCTGCATTGATGCCCATGAGGTGCTTTTAGTGCCATCTTGCTGTGAACACAGGTCCTCCTCCTCCTACAAAACTGTCCCCTGCTATGTACCTAACTGCTGCTGGTACTGGAACCGACTTTCCAAGGCATGTGTGGATGACAGGCCTGAAAAGGTATGAATTGGCCCTGCTCCTCTTCCTCCTGTGCCACCAATATAAAAGATTTTTATGGAAGATTCATGGGGAGTCAGGGGGTTTCACTAGTAGTCGGGAAATGTATAGCTTACACTCTATTAGATATTTTTAGTTGATAGGCCAAAAAACTGGTGACAGATTCCCTTCAACTGTAAAAAAGGTCCTTTAACTTGTTTTTTTATTTTGTATTTAAACTGATTACCTCCTCCAACTGGTACTGCGCCACTGATTCTGGAACAGTTTTTCATTTTCTTCTGTGTCCCTCCATTCCAAAGTTAAGATCCCTCATAGGACAGCACGGTGGCTCAGTGGTTAGAACTGCAGCCTTGCAGCGCTGGGGTTCTCGGTTCATTCCCACCAAGTAGAATATTTGCAAGGCGTCTGCATGTTCTCCTTGTGTTTGCGTGGGTTTCCTCCGGTGTCTCTGGTTTTCGCCCACACTCCAAAGACATACTGATAGGGAAAGTAGACGGGGTCAGCAATGATGTTGTCTTTATATAAGTGATATAAATAAATAAAAGTGCTAATTTTCCCTTCAACCAACCGGATGTATAAAACAAAACTTTTGCGCTATAAGAGAAAAAGCAAACCTGTGGTAAACTACCAGTCGGTGGAAGGGAAAATCTGCACTATGGGGCAAACCTGGGGGCACAAGTTTGGAACAGAAAAAAAAACGGTTTCAGAATCAGTGAAACAGTGGTAATTGGTGGAGGTACCAAGTTTAAATTAAAATTATCATGTCCTCTTTAAAAAAAATATATAAAAAAATGGAAAAGGGTTCTGAAGAGCACTGAAATTGGTAGACTATAGTAAGGATAGGTGCGCACAACGTCCTTTAGACACCGGTGTACCTGTTAAGTTTTTAAAGAAGACACTTCAGGAAAACGCTATTATATAAATAGGAAATTAATCTATTTTGAATAAAAATTTCTGTTTAAAACAGGAAATTCTTGACTCTAGGTTTTATTTTACTGTTTTGCTTACCCATGTCATACTAGGTGTTAAAATTTGAGTTAAAAGGTCAACTCATCATAGCAAACACTACATTTACTTATCTATGCTGCTTATATAGTGGCATTACATACAGAATCTACAGCAATATACTTATACAATCATAACTTACATCGGACACTGTTGCCAATGGGGCACACAACTGAATTTCCCCAGCTTAAACTTCAACGAAACTTCAAACTCCATGTAAAGCCCGTCACACGTCAGTGTCTCTGGTACGTGTGATGACAGTTTTCTCACGTACCGGAGACAGTGACACACGTAGAGCCATTCAAATGAATGGGGGTATGCAGGTTAGTGTGTTTTGACGGACCGTGTGTCTGTGTGCAAAACACGCAGAGATGTCCGTTTTCACACGGACCACAAAACGTGCCACACGCATGCACACAGAGAACAGTGCACATTGTCCTCCGTGGGCACGGACGTCCGCTGGGAAAGTAGCGCTACTATAAGCCGCTGTCCCCCGGCGGCTGGTGCTGAAGCCGGCTGTCATTCTCCATGCCTGCCTGCGAGCAGAGAACGATGAGCGGTATATTAAAGTCCGAACGACAGCAGGTGGGGGCTTTTGGGACTGTTTCCCCCATCATCTGACACCTCCTGTCGTTCGGACTTTAATATACCCCTCATCGTTCTCTGCTCGCAGGCAGGCATAGGAGAATGACAGCAGGCTTCAGCACCAGTCGCCGGGGAACAGCGCTTACATTAGCCACTTCTTCCCCAAAGGCCGTCCGTGTGGTACTGATGCGGCACACGGTTGCCACACATAGTACAACACGGACACGGATATCTCCGGTACTGGTTTTTCCGGTACCGGAAATTTATGGACGTGTGAAACCGGCCTAAATGTTGGACTCATTCAGAGGTTAAAGAGGTTGCCCATAGGATTGGTCATTAATGTCCGATCAGTGGAGGTACGACACCCGGCACCCCTGCCAATCAGCTGTTCTCTGTGTCAATGGAACTGCTTAGTTACGGAGCTGCACAGCGCAGCTCCATCTACTGTATAGTGGCCGTGGCCGGGTACTGCACATCCGCCCCCTATTTAAATCAATAGGGGACGGATGGGCAATAACAGAGAAGCCACTATACAGTAGATGGATCTGTGCTGTGTCGCACCCCCACCGATCAGTCATTGAGAACCTAGCCTATGGATAGGTCATTAATGTTAAAGTAGCGGACACCTCTTTAAGGCTATGTGCACACGATGCGGATTCTGCTGCGGATCCGCAGCGGATTTTCCGCTGCAGATCTGCAGCAGAACTGCAAGTGATGTACAGTAGCATTAGATGCAATGTTAAAAAAAAACACAGTGCACATGCTGCGGATTTTTCCGCGCGGATTTGGTGCGGATTTAAATCCGCAGCATGTCACTTCTTTTGTGCAGTTCCGCAGAGTTGTCAGACCTGCTCTAAATAGAAATCCGCAGGTCTAAAAACGCATGGGAAATCCGTACAAAAAACGCGTAAAATCTGCAGCAAATCCGCAGCTAAAATCCAGGTCGTTTTACCTGCGGATTTACCAAAATCTGCACGGAAAATTCCTCTGCAGAATCTGCACCGTCTGCACACAGCCTAAGGGTTTTTTTCTCTGATATTGAAAAAAACTCTAAATTTACACACTTTAAAAATTTGGACCCGAGCTTGAAATATCAGGGGTTAGATCTGTAGACATGTGCTTTATTGTACGAAACAGGTGAATAAATGCTTGATTGGGTCTTAACACTTGCCAGTTTTCTTCATTTTTATCTATACGCTTTTCAGAAGCCATATTTTTATAAATTGGCTATGTAAGGCATTGTTTTATGTAGGACAAATCATAATACTTTCAGCAGCCACAATTGGAATATACATCATTCCTTACGTAGTTGTGCCAGGCACAATCTGTTCAGGTGAGCGGCCAACACTCCAACTCACCCTTACCGTGTGCCCACGGTGTCACACAAGGAGCGCCTCTACAAGTAACTGATATTCAGTGATGTCCATTTTGTAGCAAATGTGATACAAGTTTTTGCCCTACTTGCACAACTCCCTGCACCACAGTGATGATAGCACATTTGGGGTGCACGCATCTCGCTAATCTCCTTCTTGAGAAAACAATGTTTCTCCATGATTCTCCTGCTGATTATTGTTTTTCTACTTTAACCCAAATCCAACCCACTTAAATCTTTGGCCATAGACACTTGCTTAACAGATATCATCATTTATCTTTCAGTTCTGCAAATCAGTTGCCAGAATTTTCTACATGACAAATTGTTCAGTTATAGATAATCTTAAAAATAAATGTATAAATAATTTGTGATGACACAATAAATGGAATTGTCAGTAACAGTCTGAACATCAAGTTTATAATTTATATTCATTTCGGTCAATGTTAGACATATCTAATGTAACTTTCATTATCAACGGGCCAATAAAAAGTCAAATGTCGTCTTTTGAGACGTTTGTCGGTTTATGCTTTTTTTTTTATCCTGCTTCACTATTCAATACAGATAAAAAATGACTTGAACCCGTAAGGTTGTACAGTACAGCATGCGTCGCTAAGAGATTAAGTGTCCTTTTTTTACAACAATAGTCTATGGGCAGACATTAAGGTACAGGTGTCTACACCTACATACCAGAAAATAGTAGAAAAAAGATGTATACATCATCCGTATTCAAAAACCATTTTATTCCTGAACTCCGAGCTAAAGTTTTATTCAGATTGGTAAATTTGCTATGAAGAATTTGGTTTGTGGATCTAGGGGTCTGTTCACATTCTTTAATTATAGCGGCAATGCAGTTTCTAGTACAGTGGAGAGGTTTAATGATTGGTGCTGGATGTCTTTTGGGGTGATGTCATTTTGCACGGTATTGTTAGTGACCTCATTAATCAGAAAGCTGCACGTGATATATAAATATACGTGTCATTATCAGGAGTCGACAACCTGCACTTACAGTGATACTGTTTTACCTAACATGACACATGGACTAGCAGCTACCACACTTTTGATTATCGTCAATTATTTTGTCCTTCTTATTGAAAATCATTAAAAATTTAAAAAGAAAAAAATGTTTTTAAAAATAAATCTAAAGTATTTTAGGACCACCTGATTGATAGTTGTACAGCTGCAAAACAATAAATTCACTGCAATGGGTAGAGGTTGACACCTAGTGGTCATATTGCACATTACATTTACATACAGAATAATGAGCCATTTACATGTAATCGGTGCAGTAGCAGAAATAATATCTTTTTTGGAGGAATGTGATAACACATCAAGGGACATTTTTAAAGATGAATTGTACAGTTAAGGCTTCATTCAGTTGAAGAAAAGCTATACAATTACTTAAATGGGTGTTCTTAAGTTTAAAAGTTATCCCTGTTCACGGGATAGATGATAACTTTCCGATCGCTGGCGATTTGACCGCCATGGCCCCGACTGATCCCAAGAACCAGAGCTCTGAACAGACACGGCTGAATGGAGCTGAAGGCGATCATGTGCACGGCCACTCCATGCATTCTACTGCCAAGCAATGCGCTCAGCAATCTCCAGCACTCTCACTAGCAATGAATGGAGTGGTAGTGAGCAGGATCCACTCCCACTACCCTCAGCCTGGGCTCTTTACAGCCTTGGGGTCACTGGGGGCCCAAGGAGTCAGACCACCAGTGATCAGAAAATTACTGCTATCCCGTGGATAAGAGATGGCTTTTATAATTGAGAACACCCCTATAATCTACCCCAAAGTTTTTTTTATATGAACACAAACAGTGCATGTAAAATGAAAATTTACTAAGAATTAGAACTTTAATAAAAGCCTCCTAATGAACTGGCGCGCCTAAAAAGTGGTGTTCGCCTTGACACAAATCTTACTAAAGTCAGGGACTGGAGTAAGATTTCTGGCATAAGGTACAAGACAGCTTGTGATGAGACAAGCTGTGGCGTGACGCCTCCATCAAATGCCAGCTACACCGATTTTGGCAGAGCTGAGTGAAACCAGTGTAAAAACGGCAATAGTTCAGCAAACAATTTACAATATCTAAAACTGTTTAATGCCGGATTTCTGGCAAAAAAACACTTGGATGAATTGAAGTCTAAATTATAAAAAGATAAAAGTAACACATTACTTGAATAAAGGATTATTCCCAAAGAAACAATTATCCCTTATCTATAGGATAGGGGATTACTTCTTGATCGCCGAGGTGTGACTAGGGCTTTAGAACCCAGATAACAAGCAACCCCATCCTGAATCGAACAGAGGTGCGCATACATGGCCTCCGCTCCATTACCATTGGACTGCCAAGTGCCGAGCTCGGCTTGTCCCGTAGACAATGAATGCACACCTCTGCTCCATTCAGGACAGGCTGCACCTCATTGAGATTTTAAAATTTCTAAGGGGGTTCCTAGCGGTTAGACTTCCAGCAGTCACCAAGTTTTGGCCTGTCTGATGAAAAAGGAATAACTTTATTTTGGGGAAATAACCATTTCAAGGCATCCTTCCCTAATAATTGGTTCTACAACTTTTGGAAACAATGACAGCCTCCGTATGCTTTGTAGCCATCACTGATCTTCTTGGTCTTCTTTGCTTGCCGCTTCTTCCACTGCTGACTTCTGAAGCTTTTGTAAGTTTGTAGGCTCCTTTTCCAATTGCAAATTTCAGCTCTTTCCAAAGATTTTCCATTGGACTGAGCTCATGGAGTGTACAGTACAGCAGACCAGTGATTCCTTCTTAACCATTCCTGTGCACCTTGATATATGTGGTGTGCGTTCGTCACTAGGAACCATCAAGCCTTGTTTTCTTACACGTGTAACACTCAAGTTCTCTGGATGCAGCAGAGCAGCCCTATAACACCATGGATCTTTTTTTCACTTTTACATTGAAGACAGAGCAATGTGAGGACCTGTTTTTTTTATGGGGCAAGATATTGTTTTCAGAGCTCTATTTTTTATTGCAAAAATTTGAAAAAATAAATTTCACTTCTTTTTAAACACTTAAACACTATAAAAAAATATTTTATTAGGCCCCAAAGGAGATTTGAAAATAGGATGCTTTGATCACTTAGATAACACATTGCATTACTCATACAGTGCACTGCATTATCACCGGCTCTCAGCGGTGCGCACATAAGAAATAGCGTGATTTTCATCCAGAAAAAAATGGACGATTTTTCATCTCTATTGTCATCTGTATGCATCCAGTTTTTACACATCAGCAGTTAAAACTCACAGTACAACGCCAAATAGTTTCCTACCTTTAAAAATCGGATGTTATATGAATGATCCGTATAAGAGCCAATTTTTTTTTGCACACCTATAGACTCATCCAAAATATAGAAGTGACTAGAACATGCTCGTATTTTTTTCATGCAGTGATTCGGCAAATGTAAAAAAGAAAAAGACGGTCATCTGAACAGCCCCATTACATAACATTGGTCCAAGTGCCATCTTTTGCCTTCACTTGTGCCCACAATGTCATTAGGAGCCCAGGTATATATATACTGTATATATATATATATATATATTCTGCAGCTGTATCAGTGTTATCAGCACATGTACATATAAGTCCTGGTTGGGAGTACCCCATTATATAAGTTTGGTGCCCTCTGGTGTGTTTACAATAGCCGGCACCCCCAGTTTTTTTCTGAGGTCCAGTGTGATATATTAAAGAACTACCAGTACGAAATGTTGTTCCATTATGTATGAAATGTGATTTATTTCATCTATTAACATTCTTTATCATTTTGGCGTCCTCCTTCTGGTCCTGACAACTTCACTTCACGTTGGTCTCACAGGAGTAAGCGATTTCCTAGGTTTCGGTTCGTCTGACATATTTAAAAGAAACCTGTCTCCTCAGAAAACACCCGGCCTACTTACTGAAAGTACAACTGCTGGAAGAAAAAGAACTTATGTCCTCCAGGGAGCTGCCAGCTTTCAGGCAGACGCATGCACAGAGCGGCTTCAGTGACCACTCGCACCACCTGTAAACATGCCCCTGCACTGTGATTGACAGTGAACTCTTAGCGCATCTGTACACAGCGAGCTGTCAATCAAAGTTCCGGGGCGCGGATACAGCTGCTACTAACAGTATAGTGAGCAATAATAATTTTAAAAAACTGACCGTCACATCCAAACATAGTGTGAACAGGTGTTTACCTAGAGTCACCAACTCATATACACTCAAACAAAAAAGGCAGCACTCTGTAGCGCCATAGTTGCAAATATGAAAATTGGATTGCATTACTGCATTAGAAATATGAAAAATTGAGAATGCTTAACACATAAATTGGCCAATTCATGTGTACCTGGAAGCCACGGTAAGGCGATTCTCGTTTCCTGGACCTAATGCCAATCCTCACTCACTTCATCTGGGAACCTAATGTGAATGTGAGGCTTCCAGGTACACATGAATTGGCCAATTTATGAGCGAAGCATTCTCAATTTTTCATATTTCTAATGCAGTAATGCAATTCAATTTTCATATTTGCAACTATGGCGCTACAGAGAGCTGTCTTTTTTGTTTGAGTATAGTGAGCAATGGCTGCAGCCGCTCTGTAACACCTGTATGACTGAGAGCTGGCGGCTCTCAGGAGGAAATAAGTTCATTTTCTCCTTGTAGTTGCACTTTCAGTATGACAGCGAGACAGTATTATAACGCTATTAACCTGCAGATTAACCCTGTATTTGCAGGTGGTAGGAACCAGCATACAAGTAATGATGATGAAGTAAACCAATAGTAATAACATTGCATCCATCAGTACACATTCAAAATAAAATAGATAACTAATGTTGATCTAAAAACTGATGACTGAAAGCTACATGAGAGCCAATACTCAATGCGGGCACAAAAGTAAAAAAGTGGTAACCGTGACACGGATGACCGTGAGATCAAGCACATGAAGGAATTTACTTAATAAATGTATTTATATGGTGATCCCTGTACATTTGCATACTTCATTTTTCTTTAGTTTATGGTAACTTTTTAAAGCACCACTCCAGCGGGTTTCTTTATTGCATGTCTGGAGCGGTGCTTTAAATGTCTGATACTCACCTTCTAGAGTTTTCATTGGTTTTTGCCACCGCTCCTGTCGGTCTCTGGCGAAAAGTGACCTGCGCACAGTTTCAGTGTTTCATGGAGGCCGTCATTAAAGCGCCACTCCAGCAGAATTGTCAGCAACTTGAAAACTTACAAATGGAGCCTGATAAACGTCCAGCATACGGCAGGTAGGACACAACGCACGGCAGCGAAAGAGGACTCCATGCTCCAGACAACGGTCCGGCGGGGACAAGCATCCTCCAATCTGAGGTACAAAATGCCGCAGGGGCCGTGCACTCCTTACTAATGGTGCTAGGCTGCTGGATACAGAATATACTCACACCCTGACTGCTTCTCTAGGAAACACCGTCCTGAAGGCTGCAGAGCAGCAGCTGCTGATTGGCTGCAGTGGTCACGTCACATTGTGCCAGGAGACTGGGGGACGGCACTGATAGTAGAGGAGCGACGCTGTCCTGGTGATAAGTATTTTGGTTTATTTATCTAGCACCCTGGGGCCAATAACAATGGCTTGTCCAACAATAGAAGAAACCCCTGTAAGAAAAAAGAAGCAGTTCAGCCCAATCATCAGACATGGGTGACAAACCCGCGCCATGGGAACCATTATACAAAGAGATGTGGACTAGTTGTACTTAGCAACCAATCAGATTCCAGATTTCAAACAGCTATTAGAAAATGATAGCCAGCATCTTATTGGCTGCATTGTACTCCGCGATACCTCCCGGCCGGTCCGATTGCACTACTGCCTATGCCCTTCTATCCTGTGGGAAGTGGCCCAGTGGGAAGCCTCCAATCACGTGAGCAGAGCACTGTTTGTAAACACAACAAGCTCCGCCCTCCGCACTGATTGGCCGCCTGCTCCCATGAAACTTGTCACCGTTCAGATCAGATTTACTTCCTGTTTTCCTTACGGAGGCGAAGAAGGAGAGTCCCGCCCGCAGTGCAGGGCACGCACAATTACGCTCCGTTCTCTTACCAGAGCCGCTGTAGAGCATTGCCCACAACCAACATGGCGGCGTCCGCAGCATCCGGAGTGTTGTGCCGGAAGTGACGTCAGTACGAGGCGCGGCGCTCACCTTTGCCTGTGTCCTGCATAGGAGCGGTAGGTTTGAACGCTCTCAGGTTGTTTTGTGGTGTTATAGCCGCGGCCTGAGGACGTGGCTGCCGGTATGGTTCTCCAGTGTGCGGCGCTGAGCTGGCGGGAAATGTCTGTGTGGTGGTTTCCTGTTATCAGGGGCTATGTAATACCTGTCCCCAGTCAGTGCAGGTGCAGGGAGGGGCCTACGTCACTGCCAGCAGGGGGCGGTCACCTCAGAGCACAGACCCCTGGCACAGGAGACATTCACTGCAGCACACAATGGTTACCTGCCCAGGAAGGTCGGGGGCTCATGGCTGCCCAGCCTCTGCCCCCCCGCGCTCTTCACACTGCTGAGCTCTGCGCAGGATGTCTTCTATGCCAGTAAAGAAGTCTTCCCACTAAATCCTCCTGTCAGCCGTCCTCTGCACCCCCAGGGCCCATAGATATGAGCAGCGCATGCCCACCGCCTCTGGTCACACACGGGATTTTAGAGGGGCGTACCAGTGACGTTGGTGCTACAGAGTCTCGGCACATTGCACATGGGCAAGTCATCTTGTCAGTTCTGCAGTTAGCAGCGTCTGGAAGGGAGTGGGGAAAGCGCATGCCCCCCAGAGAAGACTGAGGAAACGCCTAGTTGGACTTGAAGCAGAGATTTCACATATTGCGCTCTAGAAGACACAAATATGAATATGTGCGATGCAGGACAAAACATAAGAGTGGCAGAATCAGGGAGTTTAACAAGGTAAAAAGAGAAAATCCAGCTCAACGATGAAGTGAAGATAAAAAAAATCTTTATTCACTTGTCATTCCAAATACAGAGGAGTATCAGCATAGATGGCAGCAGATGAATGCGTTATCAACGCGTTTCAGGTGACGCAGCACCCTTAGTCATGACTAAAGGCACTGCCACACTTAGCGATCGCACCAGCGATCACGACAACGGCACGACCTGGCGAGATCGCTGGTGCGATCGCTATGTGATCGCTAGTTAGATTCCAAACACAACTCATCAGCGATCTGTATAATGACCTCTGCGGTCGTTGGGAAAACCTAGTCCCACCTGCGACGCTGGTAAAGTCGTTCATAAAGGGTGTCACACTCAGCGATTCAGGCTCACCAGCGGGACACCAACGACCAAAAAACGGCTCTGAACGTTCATAAGCGATCAGCGACATCGCAGCAGGGGCCACATCGCTGCTACATGTCACACACGGCTAAGTAGCTAACGAGATCGCTACTGCATCATAAATGGTGACGCAGTAGCGATCTCGTTAGCGATCTCGCTTAGTGTGGCATACCCTTAAGGGTGCTGCGTCACCTGAAACGCGTTGATATGGAATGACAAGTGAATAAAGATTTTTTTATCTTCACTTCATCGTTGAGCTGGATTTTCTCTTTTTGCAATGTTCTACGTCTGACACAGCGGTTCCTTGCTCCGATTCCTGGTATGCTGCACCGGTGAGCTGGACTTTCATTTCAGTTTTACAAGGTAGTTTAGTTTTACGATTATAGATATTTTTTATTGCATTTTAGGTTTTCAGAACTTGCACTGAATGTAGGGGAGATTAACTACATTTGTGTGGTCACCTGTCCAGTGAAAATGGTGCTTAAGATCCCATCATTGTGAAGACCAGCGTTGGTCTTGACTATGGAATCCTCCACAAGTTGAGATATAGGATACTGTATTTAAGAAAATGTAAGCAGCCATTTAAGGCTGACTATAATGTGTGCTCTGCACCCGAGGGAAAGATCTGTTGCTGACCACATTGGATTATTGACATTGCTGTATTTCTGCAGGACTGGAAGGAAAGCCAGCCTGATACAGCGTGTGCCATCCTGACCTACCCTCTCTATACAGAATATGTGTATATAGTGGGACGAGAGAAAACCTGGATTACAGAAGTGACCACAGACCACCCCCACAAGGCAGAGACATAATGGCAGTGCTGTATGCTCCTACATTGTTCTTAGGTCAGCATTGGTCTGCTGTAAGTAGCTTTCTGCCAGCAAAGGCCGCATCACAGGAGTGTATTGGATGTGAGCCTTCACTGACTACTGTAGTGAGGGGCACTTGTGACTCAAAGGCAAGAATAACTACTAGAACGATTAGGCTACGTTCCCATGATGAGCATTTGATGATTTTTCGATGTTCTGCACTTTTTCTGCACCTATTAAGTAAAATAGGTTACTTGCATTTTTTTAAAATATGCAGCGTAAAAGATTCACCAAAAACTCATTAATAAGGCTAACGTTCCCACAATATGAGCTCTGTTCTGACCACTGGCATGACTGAAGTAACCTTTGTCCGGGCCTGGTCGTTTGTGCCATGAATCTTATGTAATCTGGATTTCAGTGTAATAAATTTGTCCTATTTCCTGCTGTCTACCTATTGGTACAGGAAAAAAAACTAAGAAGGGAAGTTCAAGCCCAATAATTGTTCAAAACATTCTTTATTAATTGCAGAAAATACATGAAATATTAAAACACATAAAAATAGTGGAATACATATGCAAAGACTGCTACAAAACTCAGAATAGTAGAAAACCGCTATTCCAGCAGGCCTAACCTAAAATATGATAAGTATGTTGCACGAGATAGATGAGAACAGCGTCCTAGAAGGTACTGTATGTATACACATGCACTGACCCATTAAATAGACAAATATTATACCAAGTGTGACCATATAAAATGAACGCTTTAAAAGCAATGTTTTGTACCAACAAACTAAGATGTTAGGATCTTACATGAAATAGAAAAGTACTAGGTAAACAATGCTCCCATGCTGAATACAGTACATGCAATAAGAAGAGAATAATTATTTCTGAACAATTGCCACAAGAAAATATTAAAGTGCCGTAGTACAAATCCAAATATAAAGTGCTGTGCAGAGAAAGGTGCCATAACACATAGCGCATACAGACGGTGTACACTGACATAGTAGTGTGTAATCCCCCCCAGGAAGAAGCTAGACGCGAAACACACATTGGGGCCTGTGCTACCACTCAGGTTGTATTTAATAGCCTTCTCACATGCGATATGGTTATGCTTTATCCTAGCAATGCTTTAGGCCATTGATGTGTTTGACTTCTATGGCAATGTCAGTATACACCGTCTGTATGCGCTATGTGTAATTTTTATTATTATTATTAATGTAATGGCTCCTTTCTTTGTGCAGCACTTTATAGGATGCTGTGTATAGCTCCTTACCAGTGAGAGGAGTCTGGAGGTACACTGAGGCAAAATGAAGGTTTACCCCGACTAGTGGATAGGGAGGGGGTAAAGTACGTTTGCTATGGACACGAAGAGGGGACTGGACAAAATATGCTATTACTGAAGAAAACCTGGTGAGTGACTACTGGGATGGAGGCGGGGACTGAAGAAGGGGTGAAGGAGGCGTGCTGTGACTACTAGATGGGTGGTGAGGGGAACTCTGCTGTGATTACTGGCGTGTGAACCAGTGTCACCTTGTTTATAGGGGAGGTGGGGCAAGGTTTTAGTAAAAGTAAACCCAATTATCTCTGTTGGTGGCAGAATACTTTCAGGAGGCACTTTCTATTTGGTGTGATTAGGGGACATGGGCAAAACCTAAAGTGACATGCAAGTGCCAACTTTGCTCATCCTGTAAACCAGTGTTTAGAAACTCCAGTCCTTACAGCCACATACAGGTAATGTTTTTAGGATTTCCATACTGTTGTACAGGTGAGAGAATTCCTGATGCGTTGATGATTAGGAATGGGTGGATCGGTGGAAGTTTGGATTCTGGTACCCGACTCGAACTTCAACCCAAACCCCACTGAAAATAAAGGTTACCCGAACTGGGAAAGGAAAAAATTATCTCTTAACTCCAAACATTGCAACGGACCTCCGGGGAAAGTCTGTGTTCGTCTTTAAGCACCGAACAGTAAGTGTCCGGTATGAATGCCGAACTTGTAAGTTTGTGTTTGCCCATCTCTATTGATGATGCTTCCACCATCTGTGCAAAACTATGGAAATCCTGCAAACATGACATGTAGGGGGCCTTGAGGACTGGAGTTTAGGTGACATTGCTGTAAACCTACTGTAGAAAGGATTTGTCCCACCTGCTATATGGCCCCAGTGTGTCATTTTTTATGTACACTTATGCCTGCTTACTACATACTCTGATGTTTTACATCAATTAAGGAATTTACTCCAAAGACCCTGTGAAAACATTACCAGACCCCAATCAGAGGGCAATAAAACTTTCACACTCCTTATCTATGAACTGTTCCAATATTTATGTTCATCTCTATCTCCCATAATGACAGTTCTGCTTTACGTCACTTGTCTTACCTATTGCATTTTTTCTGTGCTGTGTGGTGTATAAATATGTGATTCTTCAGATTTTGTATTACAGGTCCTTCTCAAAAAATTAGCATATAGTGCTAAATTTCATTATTTTCCATAATGTAATGATTACAATTAAACTTTCATATATTTTAGATTCATTACACACCAACTGAAATTTGTCAGGTCTTTTATTGTTTTAATACTGATGATTTTGGCATACAACTCCTGATAACCCAAAAAACCTGTCTCAAAAAATTAACATATTTCACCCGTCCAATAAAATAAAAGTGTTTTTTAAAAACAAACAAAAAAACCATCAAATAATAATGTTCAGTTATGCACTCAATACTTGGTCGGGAATCCTTTTGCAGAAATGACTGCTTCAATGCGGCGTGGCATGGAGGCAATCAGCCTGTGACACTGCTGAGGTGTTATGGAGGCCCAGGATGCTTCGATAGCGGCCTTAAGCTCATCCAGAGTGTTGGGTCTTGCGTCTCTCAACTTTCTCTTCACAATATCCCACAGATTCTCTATGGGGTTCAGGTCAGGAGAGTTGGCAGGCCAATTGAGCACAGTTATACCATGGTCAGTAAACCATTTAACAGTGGTTTTGGCACTGTGAGCAGGTGCCAGGTCGTGCTGAAAAATGAAATCTTCATCTCCATAAAGCATTTCAGCCGATGGAAGCATGAAGTGCTCCAAAATCTCCTGATAGCTAGCTGCATTGACCCTGCCCTTGATGAAACACAGTGGACCAACACCAGCAGCTGACATGGCACCCCACACCATCACTGACTGTGGGTACTTGACACTGGACTTCAGGCATTTTGGCATTTCCTTCTCCCCAGTCTTCCTCCAGACTCTGGCACCTTGATTTCCGAATGACATGCAAAATTTGCTTTCATCAGAAAAAAGTACTTGGGACCACTTAGCAACAGTCCAGTGCTGCTTCTCTGTAGCCCAAGTCAGGCGCTTCTGCCGCTGTTTATGGTTCAAAAGTGGCTTTACCTGGGAATGCGGCACCTGTAGCCCATTTCCTGCACACGCCTGTGCACAGTGGCTATGGATGTTTCTACACCAGACTCAGTCCACTGCTTCCTCAGGTCCCCCAAGGTCTGGAATCGGTCCTTCTCCACAATGTTCCTCAGGGTCCGGTCACCTCTTCTCGTTGTGCAGCGTTTTCTGCCACATTGTTTCCTTCCAACAGACTTCCCATTGAGGTGCCTTGATACAGCACTCTGGGAACAGCCTATTTGTTGAGAAATTTCTTTCTGGGTCTTACCCTCTTGCTTGAGGGTGTCAATGATGGCCTTCTTGACATCAGTCAGGTCGCTAGTCTTACCCATGATGGGGGTTTTGAGTAATGAACCAGGCAGGGAGTTTTTAAAAGCCTCAGGAATCTTTTGCATGTGTTTAGAGTTAATTAGTTGATTCAGAAGATTAGGGTAATAGGTCATTTAGAGAACCTTTTATTGATATGCTAATTTTTTGAGACAGGTTTTTTGGGTTATCAGGAGTTGTATGCCAAAATCATCAGTATTAAAACAATAAAAGACCTGACAAATTTCAGTTGGTGTGTAATGAATCTAAAATATATGAAAGTTTAATTGTAATCATTACATTATGGAAAATAATGAAATTTAGCACTATATGCTAATTTTTTGAGAAGGACCTGTAGTTTAGCCTGATGAAGAGACCTGAGTAGTCTCGAAAGCTTGCAATTTGTTACCATCTTTTCAGTTAGCCATTAAAAGGTATCAACCACTGAGGACTCTCAACTCTAAATATTTTTCTACATACTCTGTATACCCTCATGTGCTGATGCTATGTAGCGGAAATTATCAGTTGTCTGCAAATGATATTCACTATTCTGTTCCTAATCTTTAGAAGAAACACAATGAATAGCCTTATTTAGTATATAATAGGTTTTTGTTTTTTCTACATACAAACGTTTTCTAATGATAAATGAATTTTTTATCCTCTGGTCAGCAATAACAATATCTACATTGTGATATTATGAAAATGCCTGGTATTGCCCGATTCTAGCTTCTGCTGTTGCATTGAAGCGACAGCTGTCGAGTTGGAGCCCTGTTTAGAAAACTTGTGAATTGAACGGCTTTCTTCATCAGTTTGCAGCATTGGATTGGTATTAATTACCGCATTGAATAGCAGTCAGTCTAATAGCTGCTCCAGACAGAATTGTGAAGTTGCACAAGTCCATGACTGATCAGACTGTGAATTCAATGCTTCTGTCAAGTGTAACTTTGATCCCTTGACTGCTTCACAGATCTGATTGATGTTACATCCGACTTGTGACAACTGCAGGAATTGTTTCCTTTTGTTTCTTTTTATATTGTGTCCTTCGGTGGCAAATGCCTACAAGATACCCAATGTGATCTGGCTACATGTTTTACTTCTTGATAGGGTGAAATGTACACATTAATGCATGTCTCATAAATATATTAGGAGAGTTCTGCTGAGATCAACCAAAACATTACCTCCGTGCTGTGCAGAGAGCGCTATTTTTGCACTTCTTTGTGAACTTGTATATCTCTAAGATGCCACATACCTCTTGCAAATCATTCTGTATACACTTAGTTATAACTATATGCTGCCCTATAATTAACTCATTGTGAGGAAACACTTTTTACAAGTAGGAATATAACGGGTTATTCAACTCTCCCTTTCCACAGTACTAACAATCCATGATGGTCGTTGTGGACACCCCAACCCACCACCCCCAGCTGCAGGACACCTTGCAATGTTGTACTGTAGTGCCCATTCATATCATTAGTGAGAGACCACATTTCTTTTTTGTAAAACTAGAGAATGACAAAAAAAAAAATGCAATAGGGTCTTATCTGCATAAAATGCATAAATAAAATTGCACAATCGTGCTCACCTGGTTGGGTTGTGTTCAGACAACCATTAAATAGGCTTACAGCTGCTACGAACCCACTAGGAGAAATCGAGGGAAAAATGGAAACATTCTGGTTAATCAGTTCTACCCTCGAAAGATAAGACAGGAATCCAAGTAATGGGGTCTATTTGTCAATGCGTTTCGCAGTTTGAAACTTCAAAAGGACAAACTACAATCATAATTTATAAGTGGACTAGCTGTAGTACCCGGCTTCGCCCGGGTTAATTAATAACTGCTGTTAGCTGTAACAAAATAGACTATGTTAACAAAAATTTATTCTGCACATAAAAATCACACACCAAAACGTGCGGGGGTTAAAATTTCCATTCAACACATAGCCTATGATGCTCCTGGGGTTGAGATGTGCGGGCATGCAAAATTTCATGCCCGTAAGTACAACGGTGCAGATTCCTATCCCGGGCCAAAATTATTTGCCGATTTGGAATGCGCGGGGTTAAAATTTCGACTCAAAACCTAGCCTATGACGCTCCCGGGTCGAGACGTGCGGGTGTGCAAAATTTCATGCCCGTAAATGCAGATTCCTATGCCGGACATACACACAAGCATTCAGCTTTCTCCCCATTATGTAGATAGGGCCAAAATTGTTTGGCGATTTGGAACGCGCGGGGTTAAAATTTCGATTCAAAACATAGCCTAGGACGCTTTCGGGGTCGAGACGTGTTGGCGTGCAAAATTTCATGCCCGTAAGTGCGACGGTGCGGATTCCAATCCCGGACAAACATACCCACATACATACACACATACATACATTCAGCTTTATATATTAGATATTCAGACAACAGTATTTCTCATCCATGTGCTTTCCATTTCCTAATAGACCGACCCACACAATTCAATGGATTTTCTCACACGTCCATTTTTTATTTATGTTTTACTGATCCATGTATCTCTTTTGTTAAGCTAAATGCATGTTCTTTTCTGATCCATTTTTGTGGGTGAAACTCAGCCTTGCAATGTATGAGGCTCCATTAAAAATGGAATGCTGAACAGAAGATGAATATGAGGGAATTGCTTTGAAACATGTATTATATCAGGCTAGGAAGCTGCTTGCCTCCCGCTGTCTTAACATCAGTATTCCAGGATTGAGAGAATTTTTAGGACAAACCCTGTCATTAGATTAGAGGAAAGTGTCTACAAGAAGCGCAAGGCTGTAAGTACAGGTGCTTCTCACAAAATTAAAATATCATCACAAAGTTAATGTATTTCAATTCTTCAATACAAAAAGTGAAACTCCTATATTATATCATCATTACAGATTGATCTATTTCAAGTGTTTTTGTGTTAATGTTGATAATTATGGCTTACAGCCAATGAAAACCCAAACGTCATTATTTCAATAAGTTAGAATAGTTAACGAAAAATACGGTACCTGCAAAGGGGTTTAAAAAGGTCCCTTAGTCTGTTTCAGTAGGCTCCACAATCATGGGGAAGACTGCTGACTTGACAGATGTCCAGAAGGCAGTCATTGACACACTCCACAAGAAGGGTAAGCCACAAAAGGTCATTGCTAAGAAGCTGGCTGTTCACAGAGTGCTGTACCAAGAAAATTAATGGAATGTTGAGTGGATGGAAAAAGTGTGGTAGAAAAAGGTGCACAAGCAACCGGGATAACCACAGCCTTGAAAGAATTAAGAAAAGGCCATTCAAAATTTTTTGGGAGATTCACAAGGAGTGGACTGCTGCTGGAGTCATTGCTTCAAAAGCCACCACACACAGACGTATCCGGGACATGGGCTACAAGTGTCACATTCCTTGTGTTAAGCTACTCATGACCAATAGGCAAAACCAGAAGCGTCTTACCTGGGCCTAGGAGAAAAAGAACTGGACTGTTGCTCACTGGTCCAAGGTGTTGTTTTCAGATGAAAGTAAATTTTGCACTTCATTTGGAAATCAAAGTCCCAGAGTCTGGAGGAAGAGTGGAGAGGCACACAATCCAAGCTGCTTGAGGTCTAATGTGAAGTTTCCACAATCGGTGATGGTTTCGGGAGCCATGTCATCTGCTGATGTAGGTCCACTGTGTTTAATCAAGACCAAAGTCAGTGCAGCCGTCTACCAGGAAATTGTAGAGCACTTCAAGCTTTTGGAGATAGAAATTTCATTGTCCAGCAGTTCTTGGCACCTGTCCACACGGCCAAAAGTACCAATACCTTTGGTTTAAAAAACAGTAGCACTGTGCTTGATTGGCCAGCAAACTTGGCTGACCTTAAAGGTACTGTCACACTAAGCGAGATCGCTAACGAGATCGCTACTGCGTCACCGATTTTATGACGCAGTAGCAATCTCGTTAGCAACTTGGCTGTGTGTGACATGTAGCGGCGATGTGGCCCCTGCTGCGATATCATTGATCGCTTATGAACGTTCTGAGCCATTTTTTGGTCGTTGGTGTCCCGCTGGAGAGCCTGAATCGCTGAGTGTGACACCCTTTATGAACTACTTTACCAGCGTCGCAGGCGGGACTAGGTTTTCCCAACGACCGCAGAGGTTGTTATACAGGTCGCTGATGAGATGTGTTTGGAAGCTAACTAGCACCACATAGCGATCGCACTAGCGATCTCGCCAGGTCGTGTCGTTGTCGTGATCGCTAGTGCGATCGCTAAGTGTGAAAGTGCCTTTACCCCATAGAGAATCTATGGGGTATTGTCAAGAGGAAGATGAGAGACACCAGACCCAACAATGCAGACGAGCTGAAGGCTGCTATCAAAGCAACCTGGGCTTCCATAACACCTCAGCAGTGCCACAGGCTGATCACCTCCCTGCCACGCCACATTGATGCAGTAATTGATGCAAAGAAGCCACAACCAAGTATTGAGTGCATTTACTGAACATACATTTCAGTAGGCCAAAATTTCGGATTTTAAAATCATTTTTCAAGCTGGTGTTATAAAGTATTCTAATTTACTGAGATAATGACTTTTGGGTTTTCATTGGCTGTAATGTTGTGAATGTTCTGGATTCTGAGTTGGGGCTCCCTCTGGTGGCTGTTGATATTAATGAAGCCGCCTTGACTGACAGAGGCCCTTCAGCTGAGGATCCAGCTGCGGACGATTGGCAATCTGGGAGTGATGACTGGGAGATTTAAGGGAGTAACTTTCCCATGATTCTCGCCGGTGATTAGTTTTCTCTTCCTGGTCCAGTTTGGAAGTCAGCTTGCTGCGGGCTCCTGCAACTTTCAGATAAGCTATTTTCTGCTCGTTTCTTTTTTTTTGTTTTCTTTTTTTTTTTTTGCATTCTGTGTGACGTCAGCTGCTGGGGCCTGCGCTGGTCTCCTATTTCTCATTTACTTTGGTTTATTTGTTCAGTCCCTGTTATTTCAGTGGCTGCTGGCTAGCTACCTGTTCACACCAGAGTTCTGATCTAGCGGGGGAGATTGTGTGGTCTCAGTTTTTTTTTTTAATCAGAAGTGTTGGAATCTTTCCTTTGGTTTTGCTGGATTGCAGAAAGCATTCTTTTCTGTCCTATCTAGACAGTTTTGGGCCCCAGCGTTTGCTTACTCTATTTTCTGCCTGCGTTTGTATTTCATCTTGTCTAACCGCCAATATATGTGTGGGGGCTACCTATTCCTTTGGGGTGCTACTCCGGGCAATTAGCTTTCCCCTTTCTGTCTTTAGGCTTAGCTAACTCTCCGGCTGTGTCGAGGCGTCTAGGTCATCGTAGGTATGTCCCACGGCTGCTTCTAGTTGTGCGGTTAGTTTAGAGGTCTGCAGTCCATTAGTTACCAACCTCTCTGGGTGACTGGCTGTCTTGGCTATTTTTGTTACTGTCCTCCTTGGCTACCATATCATAACACTGTAAGCCATAATCATCAACATTAACAGAAGTTTACTTGAAATAGATCACTCTGTTTGTAATGGCTCTATATAATGAGTTTCTCTTTTTGTATTGAATAATTGAAATAAATTAAATTTTTGATATTTTAATTTTGTGAGAAGCACCTGTAACAATGATCGAATGTGTGGAAAGTGGAAAGCTTTACCTAAATGCTTCTCCCATAGTCTTATGTACAGTGGGGAAAAAGTATTTAGTCAGCCACCAATTGTGCAAGTTCTCCCACTTAAAAAGATGAGAGAGGCCTGTAATTGACATCAAAGGTAGACCACAACCAGGAGAGTCAAAATGGGAAAACAAATCCAGAAAATCACCTTGTCTAATTTGGCAAGATTTATTTTGCAAATTATAGTGGAAAGTATTTGGCCACCTAAAAACATGCAAGATTTCTGGCTCTCACAGATCTGTAACTTTCTTTAAGAGGCTCCTCTGTCCTCCACTCATTACCTGTACTATTGGCACCTGTTTAATCTTGTCATCAGTATAAAAGACACCTGCCCACAACCTCAAACAGTCACACTCCAAACTCCGCTTTGGTGAAGACCAAAGAGCTGTCGAAGGACACCAGAAACAAAATTGTAGCCCTGCACCAGGCTGGGAAGACTGAATCTACAATAGGCAAGCAGCTTGATCTGATGAAATCAGCTGTGGGATCAATGATAAGAAAATCGAAGACATACAAGACCACTGATAATCTCCCTCAGTCTGGGGCTCCACACAAGATCTCACCTTGTGGGGTAAAAATAATCACAAGAACGGTGAGCGAAAATCCCAGAACCACACGTGGGACCTAGTGAATGACCTGCATAGAGCTGGGACCACTGTAACAAAGGCTACCATCAGTAACACTACGCCGCCAGGGACTCAGATTCTGCAGTGCCAGACTGACCCCCTGCTTAAGCCAGTACATGTCCGGGCCCATCTGAAGTTTGCTAGAGAGCATTTGGATTATCCAGAATGTCATATAGTCTGATGACACCAAAGTAGAACTGTTTGGTAGAAACAGTTGTGTCTGGAGGAGATAGAATGCTGAGTTGCATCCCAAGAACACCATACCTACTGTGAAGCATGGGGGTGGCAACATCATGCTTTGGGGCTGTTTCTCTGCAAAGGGACCAGGACGACGGATCCGTGTACATGAAAGAATGAATGAGGCCATGTATCGTGAGATTTTGAGTGCAAACCTCCTTCCATCAGCAAGGGCATTGAAGATGAAACGTGGATGGGTCTTTGAGCATGATAATGATCCCGAGCGCACCGCAAGGGCAACAAAGGGATGGCTTGGTAAGAAGCATATGAAGGTCCTGGAGTGGCTTAGCCAGTCTCCAGATCTCAAACCCATAGAAAACCTTTAGAGGGATTTGAAGACCATGTTGCCCAGCGACAGGCCCAAAACATTGCTGCTCTAGAGGAGATCAGCATGGAAGAATGGGCCAACATACCACCAACAGTGTGTTGCAACCTTGTGAAGACTTAGGCTTTGTGCATACGTTCAGGATTCTTTGCAGAAATTTCCTGAGAAAAAAAATACTTTTTCCCAGGAAATCCAGATGCGTTTTTATCGCGTTTTTTTCCTGAATATCCTAGGTCCATAATATAGCGGGAAATCCACAAATTTACCGCAAAATTAATGAACATGCTGCGTTTTTTACCGCAATGCGTTTTTTTCACGGAAAAAACGCACCATGTGCACAAAAATTGCAGAATGCATTCTAATCATAGCATGCTTACTGCATGCGTTTTTAAGCGTTTTTGCCACGGAAAAAACGCGAAAAAATGCGAAAAATCCTGAACATGTGCACATAGCCTTACAGAAAACGTTAGACCTCTGTCATTGCCAACAAAGAATATATAACAAAATATTGAGATGAACTTTTGTTAATGAGCAAATACCATATATACTCGAGTATAAGCCGACCCCCCCCCCTAATTTTGCCACAAAAAATTGGGAAAACTTATTGACTCGAGTATAAGCCTAGGGTGGGAACTGCAGCA
>JARQOD010000003.1:496900411-496990151 GCA_033576555.1 Oophaga sylvatica | reverse complement strand
GGCGATTCCTCATTTATATATTTTTTTTTATGTTTTGGCGTTTTTTACACAATAAAAAATTTTATAGAAAAAATAATTATTTTTGCATCAGTTTATTCCGCGAGCTATAACTTTTTTATTTTTTCGCTGATGATGCTGTATAGTGGCTTGTTTTTTGCGGGACAAGATGACGTTTTCAGCGGTACCATGATTATTTATATCTGACTTTTTGATCGCGTGTTATTGCACTTTTTCCAAGCGGTATAATGATACCGCTTGGAAAAAGTATAATTTACTACTTTTTTGTGTTTTTTTTTTTACGGCTTTCACTGAAGGGGTTAACTAGGGTTACGCTTTTATAGATGGGATTTTTACGGACGTGGCGATACCTAACGTGTATGTTTTTTGTTTTTTATTTTTTTTATTACATAAAAATGTGTATTTTTTAGGGGATTTTTTTAAAATTATTTTTTAATATTTTTTTTACAATTTTTTTAAAAAAATGATTTTTTTTAACTTGTCCCTTTATGGGACTTTCACTTTTTTTACTTTTTATTGCAGTTACAATGCATTGCAATGCTCTGGCATTGCAATGCATTGCAACTATAGTGGAAGCTGCTGTGACAATGATCACAGCAGCTTCCCGTAGCTAAATGACCCGGAGGTTGTCATGACAACCCCCGGGTCATCAAGGCAGAGATCGGCCCCTGCAAATACATTGCAGGGTGCCGATCTGAGGCAGAGGGAGCTCCCGACCCTCTGCCTCCCCCCCTGAGCTCTGCGATCGCGCTCGATCGCAGCAGTCAGGGGTTAACAGCCAGGGGCGGTGGGGGCTCCGCTCCTGGCTGTCAGTGCAGGAAGCCTGGCCACTGCAGCGCCGGCTCCTGCACTGATCGCGCTGGAGAAGCTGAAATTTCAGCTTCTCCTGCACGATCGCTGCTGTGTTTGGTCAGTCAGATTGACTGACCAATTACAGCGCTGTGGGTGCGAGAACCGACGGCAAAGGTCCCGCACCGCTTGCCGTGCCTGTCAGCTGTCTGTGACAGCTGTCGGCACTGATCTACCACTGCGTGTTTACACGCAGTGGTAGATCAAAGCCATGACGTGCAGAGTCCGTCCTGGTGCCGGAACTGACACCTTGCCATGACGGACTCTGCACGTCAGTGGACATTAAGGGGTTAAGCTACAACATTTCCCATTGAGCCGTACCCTCTTGAGTGAGGCATAGAAAGTGTCTAAGGGTTTGTGCACACTACAACCATGTTTTAGGTCCGAGTTCTGTTCGTTAAAAAAACTTATAGCTTTCGGACCAATGTTATTAAATGGGGCAGTGCAGTTGGGCGATTTATTTATTTATTTTTTTCACTGACTGAATCTGTGTGAAAAAAACTCATCATGTACAATTTTCCTCATGACTCCCCCATTCAAATCTATGGGTGCAAGAAAAAAATCAGGTGCCATACAGAGGCACAGTTTAGCATCTGATTTTTACAGATGCATTGTAATTCTGTAACATAGGAACCTGTAAATGGTCCTGTAAATAGCATCTGCTGTAAAAAACTGATTACATGGATGACAAGTGAGAAACAAATCGTCCCACTTTTCTTTTTTATATGGTCACGTGAAGCATCCCTGTCACTTACAATAAATGTGCTCCAAGGCATGTAAGTCGTGCTCCACAATTCTGACTTATTTAGCTGCAAAAAATCTCCCCCATTGTCTTTGGTTTCCATAGAATTTTGACATGAAATAATATCTCCTTGTGTCTGTGCATTTTTATGTTTTCTCCCCACTTCTTAGTGCGATGGATGAAGTTTTCTTTTCGTATGTCACTGGCGTTTTAGAAGAACTGGGATCTCAAGACTCTTCAGATGAAGATTTTGATATGGAAACTTTTATGGAAATGCTGGAGGGATACATCCCCGGATTTGCTGAAATTGACAGGTATAGTGTTGTTAAATTTAAAGCAGAATTGTATTATTAACTAGCGTACACTTTTTTTACTGGGTCCTACATCATTCAGAGGGAACTTTTGTTAACCTGAATCATTTGAGGAACTGGGTGGTTTTCATTACAATGCTAATCTTTAAAAAAAAAAAGATCATTGCTTTCAATGGCAAACAAGATCAAATCAAATGTAACGTTTTAAAACCTTTAAACCAGAGACGGGTGCAAACAACAATAGTGTTGTCTTAAAGTGGGAAAAAAAATCCTTCCTGATAACTATCGGGATACTGATGGTTCTCTGGAACAATATTGTACATTACTATCAGTTGCCCATTGGGGTCAGAAGAATAAAATATACTTTCTTTCAAAACGAATAGGTCACCGGAGAATGGTCCATGTTTTAATACAAGTTGACTTGTTTCAGATATATGGCTATATCATAATTTATTTTTTTTATTTAAATAATTTGTAATGTTTTTTTGTTTTTAAATTTATTCATCATTAAATATATTAAAATAGCTGAAATTATACAGTCTCATAATGAGCTGACACTTCTTATAGAGATCACCTTTAACCCTTCACGACCCTGGACATACTCATACGTCCTGTTTGGGAAGGGGTTCCCGACCTTGGATGTATGGGTACGCCCACACGATTGCCAGGACACAGGAGCTGTGCCCGATCAATCAGCTTGCATGACAGCTGAGATCCAGCTCTTGCAGCCAGGAGTAGCACTCGCACCACCCCGGCTGTGTAACCCCCTAAATTCTGTGATCGATATCGATCGCAACATTTAGGCGGCTGGGAGAAGGAGGGGCTCCCTCTCTCGTCCGATTGGCGCCGCCGTGACGTCATCCCTAGGGCCCAATCGTTGCCATGGTAACCTGGAGTTGTCATGATGACATCAGGGTTACCCAGCTACAGAAAGCCTGTTGGACCATGCTCAGAGCATGGTATAAGAGACTTCTGTCAGTGCAGCACTGATGGGTTTAAAGCATTGCAATGCATTATACCAGCGATCAAAGTGCTAAACGTTAAAGTCCCATAAGGGACTAAGTAAAAATAATGACTAAAAAACAACAAGCCAACCTACAAAACTTTCACTCTAGTTAACCCCTTCAGTGAAAAAAAAAAAACTATGCTTTCTCATCACATCGCCGAACACAAAGTGGAATAAAATGCAATCAAAAAGAAGAATGTAAATTAAAATAGCATCTCTGAAAATGTCATCTTGTCCCGCAAAAAACAAGAAACCATGCAGCTGTCAGCGGAAAAATAACAAAGTTATAGCTCTCAGAATAAAAGTGTTGCAAAAATAATTCTGTTTTCTATAAAATAGTATTTCTGTAAAAGCGCGAAAACATAAAAAAAAGACACAAATGAGGTATCGCTGTAATCGTACTGTCTCGAAGAATAAAGCTGCCTTATCAATTTTTCTAAACGCGGAACGGCATAAAAAAAAAAAAAAAACCTGAATTTCTGGCTTTTGTTCATTCTACCTCCCAAAAATCAGAATAGAAAGCACTCAAAAAATGGCACCAATGAAAACCTTAACTCGTCCCGAAAAAAACAAGTCCTCACTTGTCTCTGTCAGCAGAAATATAAATAAATTATAGCTCTCAAAATATGGTGATACAAAAGCTTGTTTTTGCAAAAAAAAACTACAGTTTTTAGTGTGTGACAGCAGCCAAACATAAATAACCCATATAAATCAGGTATAACTGTAAGCGCACCGACCCAAAGAATAAAGTCGCCTAATCACGTACACCGTACGAGGAATGGCATAAAAAAATGAATAAAACGAATTGTTCACCTTCTGTTTATTTTTTTCATTCTGCCTCCCAAAGATCGCAGTTTGGATCGGCACACGTTTATCCCGTGCTGAACGCTTACAACTGGGTTTCTGTTTAAATCTCTGAAATACGGGATTCAGACTGAACCCCCAGCGGATTTACCATGATTAAGGCGCAAGTCGAAATTTGTTGGTTTTAATGCTGTACCTCTGTATATTGTGCTGTTATGTGCTAACAGTACATATAGTGGACCACATTTTCGTGATGTTCTATTTTAGAATGGCTCAATAAAAGCTATATTTTACTACAAAGGCCACAGTTCTCTTGCTGGATCCACCTTGTTTTCTCCTATTATAAAATTCTGTGAAGCACCTGTGGGTTTAAGGTGCTCACCACACCACTAGATAAAGTCTTTGAGGGATTACTATCCAAAATGGGGTCACTTATGGGGGTTTCTACTGTTTATCATCCAGCGCCTCTTTGGACGAATGATCCCAGGAAATCCAAGGTTTCTTAAAACATCTATTTATTTCTTCATATCAAAAACAGGTAACAAAAAAAGGTCAGGCAGCATGGATAGACTCATGATTTAAAAAAGGCATAGAAACCAACATGTTTCGACCCAGGCAGGTCTTAATCATGGAGCTGCATGTTAAATTATTTTGTTGCAAAAATTAGAAATTGCTAATAAACTTTTAACCCTTCTTAATTCCTAACAAAAAATATGTTTAAAAATGATGCATATGTAAAGCATTTTGAGTGACCTCTCTCTCTGGTTTAAGGGCATGAAAATTAAAAGTTTCAAAATTACAAGAATTTTCACCAAATTTCCAATATTTTCACAAATAATCACATATCATATTGAACATTTTTTATTACTATCATGAAGTACAATGTGTCAAGAGAAAACATTCTTGGAATCAGAGTAATATAACCACATATAGTGACACTGGTGAGAATTGAAAAAATTGGCCTGGTCAGGAAGGTGAAAATGGGCAGGAGGTGAAGGGGTTAATTATTATCTCCTCTTCCTTTGCAGAATTTAGGTATGTTCACACATTGTTTTTTTAGTGTGTTTTACAGTACCATTTTTTTTAAACTATAATGACTCCACTTACCATAAGATGCCGCTCATGTTTAGACAGCAGAAAACAGGAAACACATTTTTCCTATTAATTTAAACTTTTGTGATGTTCACTTCAGCAGCTACTGCCTCCATTTTTATTATAGCTGACACTCAATCCTGTACCTCTGACCAATTATCATATATATAACGATGGATGGGTCCTTCTGTCCAAAGGCAGAATGGGGCGGCGCTTTTGCAGTTTGGTGCGGAGTCAGCGCAAACGCATACCGCACTACGGCGCTATTTTTATTGAAGACACTGTGTATGCGAATTCAACTCCTGCTCCATTTTTAAAGACACACACGCGTACACACACACAAAATCTTAACGCAATAGTCAATAAAAAAAAAAAAAAAAATGGCGTGGGCTCCCGCGCAATTTTCTGCGCCAGAGGGGGAAAGCCGACCGCCGGGCCAATATTTCTAGCCTGGGAAGGGGTTAATACCCATGGATCTTCCCAGGCTATGAATATCAGCCCGCAGCTAGCCTTCACTGGCTATTAAAATAGGGGGACCCCCCCCCCAAAAAAAAATGACGTGGGGTCCCGCTATAATTTATAGCCAGAAAGGCTACGCAGAAAGCTGCGGGCTGATATTCATAGCCGAGGAGGGGCCATGGATATTGGCGCCCCCCCCCCCCCTGGCTGAAAATACCAGCACCCAGCTGCCCCAGAATTGGCGCATCTGTACGATGCGCCAATTCCGGCACTTAGCCCCTCTCTTCCCACTCCCCTGTAGCGGTGGGATATGGGTAATAAGGGGTTAATATCACCTTGATAATTAAGGTGATATTAAGCCCGGTTAATAATAGAGAGGCGTCAATAAGACGCCTATCCATTATTAATCTTGTATTAATAAAGGGTTAAAAAAAAACACACGCATAAGAATAAATTATTTTAATGAAATAAAACACAAGACGGTTTTCATAGCTTTATTATAGGCTCAGATCCAAGTGACGCCCTCGATCTCCTGTAAAAAAACGTAAAAAAATAAAACAACCGTATACTCCCTGTCCGACGCAGTCCAATTAATAACGAGTGTCCCACGACGGTCTCCCCTATAGAACGGTGACATCAGGTGATGCCACTGCTCTGTAGGGCCTCCCAGTGATGCACTGACAGGAGACAATGGCTCCTGCAGTGCATCACTGAAGTTACCTGAGTTCAGAGTCTCACTTTATGGCAATGCTGCGTGGGAATTTTCTCACCCAGCATTGCCGTGAGAGAATGAACTGTAGTGACGTCATTCTCTCCCGGCGGCAGAGCGGTACACAGATAGATGGCGTCAGGGAATAGGTGATTGGTGAGTACTGTATGTGCTCAATGTTATGTGTTGTATGTCATTGTATGTTATATGTTGTTATGTCATGTGTATGTTTTATGTTGTATGTCATGTATGTTTTTTTTTTTTTACATTCAGCACATTAGCCGGATGATGGGACTACTACTGTCCCATCATTGGCTAATGTGTCAGTCACTGTCACTGTAGCAGGCATCGCCGGATGGGACTTGTAGTCACGCACACAGGCCCGCACACCGATCACGCAGACACCGGCACACAATCACCGCCCACACACACAGCGCCGCACACTATACACGCACCGCCCACACACATAGCGCCGCACACTATAGACACCCACACACTTCCCTCCTCCCGAACTGCAGCGGTTTCACCCGCAGCAAAACCGCAGATCTTTTTTAGATCTGCGGTTTGCTGCGGAAGTGCCCGACTCAATGCAAGTCAATGGGCGCCGAACCGCTGCAGTTCCGCACAAAGAATTGACATGCTGCGGAAAATAAAGCGCGGCGAAACCGCGCATTTTTTCCGCAGCATGTGCACAGCAGACATGCGGTTCCCATTGGATTACATTGCATGTGCACTGTGCTGCGGATTGGATGCGTTTCCGCACGTTGAAAAACGCAGCGGAAACGCATCTAAAAACGCAACATGTGCACAGGGCCTAACATTACTTTAACCCCTTCACCCCCAAGGGTGGTTTGCACGTTAATGACCGGGCCAATTTTCAGCAGCAGATGGAAGGAAGAGAGCCACACTAGTCATTACTAGTGGGTAGGCGGAGCCCAGATAGGATTGACACCTCAGATTAAAAAGAGTGTTGACCGGCCCCTCCAGCTCGGGCTCCTCCTACTCCAGCTTCTCCAGTCTAAAATTTGAGGTCTCAGAGGATAGTCGCTGCTGGAAGCAGCTCCTCAGAAGATTTTTTTTATTTTCATCGGACAAGAGACTTGGATCACCAGAAGTGGTCTAGAGGTCTCAGGGGTCTCAGCGCTGCTGGACCCCCACCTCTCCCTTGGCGGATCTGTAATTACCCTGTATGGTGGTCCCTGCAGAATCATGCCAGCCCTGGGGGATGAGGATGGCTTCCCTGGCGGGGACGCAAACCGCACATCAGGGGTCACTGCATTCCCCGCCCTGGGGGAAGCGATGGGCACAGCGCCACAAACCCCTGGGGGTCCCTGTGGTGCTGGGCTGGTGAGTACTCCACATTTTTATTAATGTGTCTGAGTGATTCAGCGACTGTTGTGGCAGTCGCTGTTACAGTATACATGCCGGTGACTAGTGGTTTTTGTCCGCAGGTAAATGCCTGCAGGACATAGGAGAGAGAGAGAGGAGTTGCGCGCCTTTTTATTTGAATTTTCGCGCCGCTCTGAGCGCGCGCTTTACTGCAGTCTACTTTTCCGGCTTCTCTCATGGAGCACATCGGACGCGGCGGCCATTACTGAAAACAGGCTGACCTCAGGGTTTTCTCTCTCCTCCCCTCCCGGCAAGATGTTACACCGTGACCAGCTGGGTGAGTCGCTTCTACCCGCCCGGGCAGAAGCTTAATCCCCTCACCCCCACAGCGCGGGCGCCTTCTGAGGCACAAATGAGTGGCAGACTGCGCTGTCCTGCGGCTGTTATCCCATAAGGGGGCTCGCACACCATCTTCATTAAAGAGGTTGTGGGGAGTCTGCGACAGTGAAGTTACTGCCACTATACGTTCCCACTAACGATCCCAATAACGACGCATACTAATGCGATCGTTTGTGTGATCGTTTTTAATGTCGCTAGTAGTTGCCAATCTGGAGCGATTACTGATCTCCTTAACAACTTTGGCGATCATTGCGATATACAAAACAGCGCAATTTTTTAGCGATCTCGTTGAACTTTTTCTGTTAAGTATGGCATAGCTGTCCTGCAGCTGCGGCCTTATAAGAGGCACTTGGGGCTCTCACACCTTTTTCATTATCAAGGTTGTGGGGAGTCTGCTACTTTAACCCGGTGATTTGATTAAATCAAACTGATTTAATCTATTTAATCACGATAAATCACTAGTCAGTAAGGCTGATTTAATCAAAGTTTCTACCTTTACGGCCTGCTGCCATTTAAGGAAGAATGTATAAACCTCAGATCGTACACACAACAGATCCAGACTTGTCTGTCTGTGGCTATGCTGCAGTATTGTGCTCAAAGTTCACTTTCATTTTCTTGTCTGCTTGCCCTTCCTCCTCCTCACACTTAGATTCACTTCTTCTGGTTGTGCAGATCTATTCCACTCCAAACAATCAGAAACATATTGTCTAACTTTTGGACTTGGCAACTGAAGGGGTTGATTCTGTATTCATATAGGTTTGTAGAACAATAGGATTAAGGCTTTTTCTCAACTCTGTTCATGTTGTAACATTTTTGCGTTAAGAAGAGCTGGACCTCTGCGGAGTCAAATTCAGTTTGAGAACTGCGTAAGTAAAGCGAGCGTCTGTGATAATATAGGAGAGAAACTGCCACTAATCCTACAGAAACTCTGAGAGCATGCATTGTGATGTTACCATATACAGCCTTATTCTACTGATAAACAACTCAGCTTATCTCATGATGGAAGAACCTTTGGATGGTAAATATTTTCCTCAAAAAGCATTTATTGAAAAAAATCCGATTTAAATCAAAAAAATCTGATTAAATCAAAAAATCCGATTTAAATCAAAAATCCATTTTTTTGTTTTTTTAAAAAAATCATTGATTTTTATCCACCCTGCTTTAACCCCTTCTTAGGTGGTTATCTCTTAATGGGGACAGCTAGGTAGCTCTCTCTTAGAGCTTAACCCTTCACTTTTTTTCTTTAAGAAACACACTGTTCTAGTTACTGACAGGTTGATCCTGCCAATACTGTGCAAGACATTCAAGACCGTCCCCAGATCCGCTACAGGATCAGTCTCGCGTATCTGACACGCAGACCTCGACGGCGTCATGCGCAGCGGTCGGAGGTCCAGTGGTGTCAAAATGGAGGCCCTTGCTATTTCTATTAGGCCTGTCTGACCTTCTAGGTTATTGGTGTCAGCTAGATCCCTCAGAAGCGACACAAACCGGTGCCTTCCTTCCCGCGTAACGAAGAGTCCGATCGACAAGGAGGATCGGCAGGGACACCTGCCTCTCTTTTGGCCGTACAGAGACTTATTGGAGCCAGAGGGCGTACAGTTACCGAGGAGTAACTAGAAGTCCTGGTAAGTCGGCCCGGATGTTTTCATCGCATAGGTCGCGATCGGCTTTACAACGTTTTCATATCCGTGTTCTACGGAGTTGATTGATAATTGGATTCCTTCTCCTGAAGTGGATGTCCCTTTATCCCAGCTTAGCAAATCTTCCTGTTAAAGGGAGGGCGAGTCTGCAGGACCCGCTGGACAGAAAAACGGAGATGGCAGCAATATCCATCTGCGAGGCCGCGGGTCATGGATTCAGTATTAAGGATCCATGTGTGCTTGTAAAGTTTCCCTGAGCCGGTTGGACCGTCTACGGACGGCGTGGCAAGGTGGATCCTCTCTATCGAGGTAGATGGGCTTTTCAAGTTGTTGGAGGATACTGCGTCACTGCTATCCAGGGCGCAATCCTCGGCAGTCACAGTCAGAAGAGCACTGTGGCTTAGGCAGTGGACTGGGGACGAGGTTTCCAAGCAGGGTTTGCTATCTTTAGCTTACAAGGTGGTCAGCTATTTGGATCTGACCTCACGGAGCTGATTGCCAAGGCAAAAGCAAAAGAAACAGCTTTACCAGCGCAGAGCTGTGACTTCTGCGTCTGGCAGGACTAGTGCCGGTAGTTGTCGGCGGTCCTTTCGGTCCAGGGGATGATTCGGTCAGCCCTCTGGGGGTTCGGGTCGTCTCTCTCTTTTTAAAAAAAAAAAAAAAAAAAGGAATTCTCAGAAATTCTGCATACCCTGGAAACAGAACTTCTGTTAAGACAAACGGGAAGCTGGCAAAAAGCCCGCTAAGGGCCGGGGAAGAGGGTTTTATTCTAACCTCTTTGTGGTCCCCAAAAAAGAGGACAAATTTCGGCCCATTCTGGATCTCAAAAGATTGAATCGGCATGTCCACGCCAGGAAATTCCGCATGGAGTCGCTTCGCTCCGTTCTGGCGGCCCTGTCGCAGAACGCTTTTTTGGTGTCAATCGACATTCGCGACGCTTATTTGCACTTCCCAATCGGAAGGCCCCACCAACGCTTCCTTCGTTTTGCCATAGGTCAGGACCATTACCAGTTTGTGGCTCTGCCATTCGGTTGGCCTCAGCGCCCAGAGTTTTTACAAAAATTCTGGCGCCTCTCATGGCAATTCTTCGAAGACAGGGGGTTTGATTCTTCCCTACCTGGACGACCTTTTGATTGTGGCGTCCTCAAAGGAGGAGGCAGTGACTGCTTGCATTCTATCCCTTCAGCTCCTGGAGGACTTCGGGTGGCTGGTCAGTTGGGAGAAGCCGTCTCTGGAACCGTCGCAGTCAATCCTGTTTTTGGGGATGCATTTTGACACGGTACGAGCAGTGGTGTCTCTGCTTCCAGACAAGCAAGCATGTCTCCTTCGACATGTACAGGTTATGAAGTCTTCGACAGCGATGTCCCTTCGAAGGTGTATGCGCCTTCTGGGTTTGATGGTGGTCCATGGAGGCACTTCCGTTTGCTCAGTTTCATTCCAGGGCCCTCCAAAGGCTTATTCTGAGCCGTTGGCGATCGCAGACTTAGCTGAAGTGTCATCATCTCCCACAGGGTGCGAGAGTCTCTAGGATGGTGGTTGCGTCCGGAAGCGTTATCCCTGGGGAAGTCTTTCCTCCCTCCGAGGTGGTCGGTCATAACCACTGATGCCAGCCTGACGGGCTGGGGAGGTGTCTGGAACGATCTCTGGATTCAGGGGGTATTGTCGTCGGAGGAGTCTGTCCTGCCGATCAACATCCTGGAATTGAGGGCAATTTTCCTTTGCCTCCAACACTGGACGGTCCCTTTAAGCGGTCTGCCAGTCCGAGTGCAGACAGATAATGCGACGGCGGTCGCGTATATCGACCATCTAGGCGGGACAAGGAGTTCCAGGCTCATGGTGGAGGTATCTCGGATCCTGGTATGGGCCGAGACCAGAGTGCCAGCCATCTCTGCGATCCACATTCCAGGAGTTCAGAATCACGGCAGACTTTCTCAGTCGCGAGAAGATGGATCCCGGAGAATGGAGTTTTCATCCGGAGATTTTTGCACTGCTGTGCTCCCGTTGGGTAACTCCCCAAGTGGATTTGATGGCATCCAGGTTCAATGCCAAGTTACCGACCTTCATGTCCAGGTACAAGGACCCGAAGGCTGTGGCGGTGGATGCTCTGGTGGCTCCGTGGGAGCAATTCAAGCTAATCTATGTGTTCCCGCCGATATCCTTACTTCCTCTGGTGCTGCGTCGGATCAGACTGGAGAGAATCTCGGCTATGTTGATAGCCCCAGATTGGCCAAGGAGGACGTGGTTTTCGACACTGGTGTCGCTTTTGGCGGCACCTCCATTCCCACTTCCTCTTCGCCCGGACCTGTTAACCCAGGGACCCGTTCGTCATCCGGACTTGAAGTCTCTGCGTTTGACGGCGTGGCTCTTGAGACCGAAATATTGACCCGTAGAGGTTTTTCAGCCGAAGTCATTGCCACTCTGCGAGCTGCCAGAGGTCCGGCTACTACTAAGATTTATCACAAGACTTGGGAAGCCTTCTTCTTGTGGTGTTCGGGTTCTTCAAGGAACCCGAGGATTTTTTCCATTCCCAATTTGCTGGCTTTTCTGCAGTACGGGCTGGACAAGGGTTTGGCAGTTAGCACTCTGAAGGTTCAGGTTTCTGCTCTGTCCTTGCTGTTTCGGAAGGCTATCGCCTCGCGTAGGGACGTGCGTTCCTTTTTTCGCGGAGTAACCCGTCAGTTTCCGCCGCGGAGGGCGCCTGTGTCTCCTTGGCGGCTCAACCTTGTCTTGGAGGCTCTTCAGCATGGGCCTTTTGAGCCTATGGACTCTGCTAGCCTTTCTTTACTTTCTTGGAAGGTTACCTTCCTAGTGGCGGTCACCTCTTTGAGAAGGGTTTCTGAGTTGGCGGCTCTTTCCTGCTCGCCTCCCTTCCTGGAGTTTTACCCGGATCGAGTAGTGCTTCGCACACGGGGCGACTTTCTACCTAAGGTGGTGTCGCAATTTCATGTTAACCAGGATATTGTCTTGCCCTCGCTTTGTCCGGGCCCGAGGAATGCAAAGGAACGGGCTTTGCACACATTGGATTTAGTGCGGGCCTTGAAGTTCTATTTGTCTGTTACCCAAGGTTTTCGGAAGTCAGACTCTCTGTTTGTGATTCCAGCAGGTCGTCGACGTGGTCAACGAGCTTCCAAGGACTCTATAGCTCGTTGGATTCGGTCGGCCATTTTGGAGGCTTACCGACTTAAAGGCGAACTTTGCCCGATTAAGATTCGAGCTCACTCCACGAGGGCTGTGGCTTCATCGTGGGCCTTTCATCAAGGGGCCTCGGCAGCTCAGCTCTGCCGAGCGGCGACTTGGCGCTCCGTCCACACGTTACAAAGTTTTATAAGGTGGACGTCAGTGCTTCCGCTGATGCAGCCTTAGGACGTAGGGTCCTGCAGGCGGCTGTAGTTTAAAGTTCTAGTTAACTTGTATTTGGCGCCTGTTGCGCATTTATCAAGGTTGTTGGGATTCTGCCTCTTTTGGTTTTTTTCCCACCCTTAATTTTTGGACTGCTTTGGGACGTCCCACTAGTAATGACTAGTGTGGCTCTCTTCCTTCCATCTGCTGCTGAAAGACGGATTTTGGTAAGAACTTACCTGTAAAATCCTTTTCAGCGAAGGAAGGAAGAGAGACACAGCTCCCTCCCATGGCAGAAGTGTGTTGTTGTTTTCAGATGCGGCGTGACCCTTCTCTGATAGCGATTATCTGGGCTGAGGTCGGCGCGCTAAGGCTCTGTTCCAGCATCGCCAGCTCATCGCAGTGGTCAGGTCCAGTGAGTAGTACCTGGAACTGTGTGGTTTCTTTCTGTTGCATGCATAACCTGTATTCCTGTCTTTTCTCTGAAGTCCTTCAGAAGGGGTTATGTTGCTCCGCTGGTGATATTTGCTCTTCCTTAGCTTGGTACGACTGGAGAAGCTGGAGTAGGAGGAGCCCGAGCTGGAGGGGCCGGTCAACACTCTTTTTAATCTGAGGTGTCAATCCTACCTGGGCTCCGCCTACCCACTGGTAATGACTAGTGTGTCTCTCTTCCTTCCTTCGCTGAAAAGGATTTTACAGGTAAGTTCTTACCAAAATCCGTCTTTTACAATTCTGACCACTGTCTCTTTATGAGGTTATAACTCTGGAACGCGTCAACGGATCTTAGCGATTCTGAGATTGTTTTCTCGTGACATATTGTACTTCACGTTATTGGTAAAATTTCTTCGATATAACTTGCGTTTATTTTTGAAAAAAATTCAAATATGGCGAAACTTTTGAAAATTTTGCAATTTTCAAACTTTGAATTTTTATTCCCTTAAAACAGAGAAATGTGTCACACAAAATAGTTAAGAAATAACATTTCCCACATGTCTACTTTACATCAGCACAATTTTGGAATCAAAATTTTTTTTTTCTTAGGAAATTATAAGGGTTAAAAGTTGACCAGCGATTTCTCATTTTTACAACAAAATTTACAAAGCCATTTTTTTTAGGGACCACCTCATATTTGAAGTCACTTTGAGGGGTCTATATAGCAGAAAATACCCAAAAGTGACACTATTCTAAAAACTGCACCCCTCAAGGTACTCAAAACCACATTCAAGAAGTTTATTAACCCTTCAGGTGCTTCACAGGAGCTGAAGCAACATGGAAGGAAAAAATTAATATTTAACTTTTTAGCCACAAAAATGATCTTTTACAAACTTTTTTTTTATTTTCACAAGGGTAAAATAAGAAAATGGACAGATAAAGTTGTTGTGCAATTTCTCCTGAGTACGCCAATACCCCATAAGTGGGGGAAAACCACTGTCTGTGCGCACAGCAGAGCTCATAAGGGAAGGAGCGCCGTTTGACTTTTTCAAACTAAAATTTGCTGGAATTGAGAATTGGATGCCATGTCGCGTTTGGAGAGGCCCTGATGCGCCTAAACAGTGGAAACCCCCCACAAGTGACACCATTTTGGAAACTAGACCCCCTAAGGAACTTATCTAGATCTGTTGTGAGCACTTTGAACCCCCAAGTATTTCACAAAAGTTTATAATGCCTGGGTGTGAAAAAAAAACAACAATTTTTCACAAAAATGATTTTTTTTGTCCCAATTTTTTGATTTTTTCCCAAGGAAATTGGACCCCAAAAGTTGTTGTCCAATTTGTCCTGAGTACGCCGATACCCAATATGTGGGGGGGGAACTGTTTGGGCGCACGGCAGGGCTTGGAAAGGAAGTAGTAACGTTTTGGAGCGCAGACGTTGATGGGGTCATGTTCCGTTTGCAGTGCCCCAGATGAGCCTAAACAGTGGAAACCCCCCACAAGTGACCGCATTTTGGAAACTAGACCCCCTAAGGAACTTATCTAGAGCTTTGGTGAGCACTTTGAACCCCCAAGTGCTTCACACAAGTTTATAATGCCCGGGCATGAAAATAAAAAATCCTATTTTTTTCCCACAAAAAATTATTTTTAGTCACTAATTTTTTATTTTCCCAAGGGTAACAGGAGAAATTGGACCACAAAAGTTGTTGTCCAATTTGTCCTGAGTACGCTGATACCCGATATGTGGGGGGGAACCACTGTTTGGGCGCACGGCAGAGCTCGGAATGGAAGGAGCACCATTTGACTTTTTCCAACCAAAATTGGCTGGAATTGAGATTGGACGCCATGTTGCATTTGGAGAGCCCCTGATGTGCCTAAACAGTGGAAACCCCCCACAAGTGACCCCATTTGGGAAACTAGACCCCCTAAGGAACTTATCTAGATCTTTGGTGAGCAATTTGAACCCCCAAGTGCTTCACACAAGTTTATAACGTAGAGCCGTAAAATTAAAAAATCATGTTTTTTTCCACAAAAATGATCTTTTCACCCCAATTTTTATTTTCCCAAGGGTAACAAGACTCCAAAAGTTATAGTGCAATTTGTCCTGAGTACGCTGATACCCCATATGTGGGGGTAAACCACTGTTTGGGTGCATGGCAGAGTTTGGAAGGGAAGGAGCGCCGTTTGACTTTTTCAACGCAGAATTGGCTGGATGCCATGTCGTTTTGGAGAGCTCCTGATCTGCCTAAACAGTGGAATCCCCCGACAAATGACACCATTTTGGAAACTAGACCCCTCAAGGAACTTATATAGATTTGTGGTGAGCACTTTGAACCCCCAAGTGCTTCACAGAAGTTTATAACGTACAGCCGTAAAATAAAAAATCTTTTTTTTTTTTTTTTTTTTCGTCCCCAATATTTTATTTTCGTCCCACTCACCTTGTCTATGTCTCCTTCCCATCAGGAGAATATATCATTTTTTATCCTCCCTGAGGGTATAGATGAGGTTTTTGTTTGGATTACCCTGGCTCCGCCACCACTCTCCCCATATTGAGTGGTCTTCAGGGAGAATTCTGGTTTGGGGTAATTTATGTAAAGGCAGATGCATTAGGGACAGCGTGCAGGTCAACACCACTGAGATACCCATAGACCTCTCTCCTCTTCCCAAGGTCTATTGGTCTTATGCCGACGTTTTCTCGAAGAAGGCTGCGGAGACTCTTCCGCCTCATCGCCCCTATGACTGCCCTATCGACCTCTTGCCTGGAGCTGAGCCTCCTAGAGGAAGAGTTTATCCCCTCTCTCTTCCTGAGACAGAGGCCATGTCCCAATATATTCAGGAGAACTTGGCAAGGGGATTCATTAGGAAGTCGGTGTCACCAGCGGGAGCGTGGTTCTTCTTTGTGCAGAAGAAGAACGGAGAATTACGTCCGTGCATTGATTATAGGGGTCTCAATGCTATCACCGTGAAAAATAAGTATCCTTTGCCGCTAATCTCTGAGCTCTTTGACTGTCTTCGGGGAGCAAGGTATTTACTAAGCTAGACCTGCGGGGTGCGTATAACCTGATTCGCATCCGTGAGGGGGACGAATGGAAGACGGCATTTAACACCAGGGATGGGCATTATGAATATCTGGTAATGCCCTTTGGGCTCTGTAATGCCCCAGCTGTCTTCCAAGACTTTGTGAACGACATCTTCCGGGATATGTTGACCACCTCGGTGATAGTGTATCTGGATGACATTCTCATCTTTTCTCCAGATATGGCCTCCCACCGGAGAGATGTCTGCAAGGTCTTCGACCTCTTGCGAGCAAATTCCCTATATGCGAAGTTGGAGAAGTGCATGTTTGAGCAGAGTCTCTACCTTTCCTGGGCTATATCATCTCCACCCAGGGATTGGCTATGGATCCTACCAAACTACAGGCTGTGATGGATTGGCAAGAACCCCACTCCCTTAAGGCGGTGCAGCGCTTTATGGGGTTCATTAACTACTATCGCCAATTCATTCCCCACTTCTCTACTTTGGTAGCTCCCTTGGTAGCCCTCACCAAGAAGGGAGCTAATCCCAAGTTGTGGTCAGAGGAGGTCACCAAGGCGTTCTCCTCCATCAAGCCACATTTCGCCAGTGCTCCTATCTTACATCGCCCCGATGTCGATAAACCGTTTATCTTAGAGGTGGATGCCTCTTCTGTCGGTGCTGGAGCAGTCCTTTTTCAAAAGGATGCCCAGGGTCGGAAGCATCCCTGCTTCTTCTTTTCCAAGACCTTTACACCAGCAGAGAGGAATTATTCCATCGGGGACAGGGAGTTACTGGCTATGAAGTTGGCCTTCTCCGAGTGGAGACATCTTCTGGAGGGGGCTCGCTTCCCCTTCCAAGTATTCACGGACCACAAGAACTTGGTGTATTTGCAGATAGCCCAGCGGCTAAATTCCCGTCAGGCCAGATGGTCCTTGTTTTTCTCCCGGTTCCATTTCACCCTCCATTTCCTCTCCGGTGAGAAGAACATTCGCGCAGACGCTCTATCCCGCTCCATGGTGTCCTCTGAGGAGGTGGAGGAGGAGCCTCGGCTTATTGTCCCCACAGAAAGCCTAAGAACGGTGGCTCCGGTTTCGCTTGAGTCTGCCTCCGGGCAAGACTTTTGTGCCCACCAATTTGCGACCGGAAGTACTCTCTTGGGCACATTCGTCCAGGGTGGGTGGACATTTTGGGACAAAAAGGACATCTGAGTTGCTGGCGAAGACATACTGGTGGCCGCAGATGGCCCGTGACGTCAGGGAATACGTTCAGGTGTGCGTCTCCTGCGCCAAGAATAAGTCCCCTCGACAACGGCCAGCTGGGTTACTTTTCCCTTTACCGGTGGCAGACAGGCCTTGGGAGATGGTCGGGATGGATTTTGTGGTGGGCTTACCCAAGTCTCGGGGCTGCACCATCATCTGGGTGATAACCGACCACTTCTCCAAAATGGTGCACTTAGTGCCGTTACCACGGTTACCGTCTGCACGGGCCTTGGCAGCATTATTAATTAGGCATATTTTCCGCCTACACGGTATGCCAGACAAAATTGTCAGTGATCGAGGTCCCCAGTTTGCCTCTCGGTTCTGGAGAGAGCTGTGTCGTTTACTCAGCATTGAGTTGAATCTCTCCTCTGCATACCATTCCGAGACGAATGGGTTGGTAGAGAGGGCCAACCAGACCTTGGTCACATACTTGCGACATTTTGTCTCTGCCAGGCAGGATGACTGGGCATCCTTGCTACCGTGGGCTGAGTTTGCTCTAAATAATGCTGTGGCTGACTCCACCGGACAGACCCCATTCCTCCTGAACTACGGTCAGCATCCGTGGGTACCAGTGCCCGTGCCCGTGTCTTCCGCCGATTCCAGGGTGGCAGACTGGGCTGTCGAGGTACGGGACATTTGGGACCGCACCCAGGATGCCATTCAGGCCTCCAAAGAGAGGATGAGGTCTTCGGCCGATGCCCATCGGCGCCCCGTTCCTACATTTGCTCCGGGTGACCTAGTGTGGCTTTCTGCCCGAAACATCAGGCTACGTGTAGAGTCCACCAAGTTGGCACCTCGCTTTTTGGGCCCCTTTAAAGTTCTTGAGCAGGTGAACCCGGTGGTTTACCGCCTAGCCCTTCTGCCCCGCCTTGGTATCACTGACACCTTTCACGTGTCCCTCCTGAAACCCGTGGCCATTTCCCGGTTTTCCGAGTCATCTGCCGGGACGTCGGGTTCATCTACCGACGATCATGAGGTGAACGCCATTGTTGGGTGCAAGGTGGTACGAGGCAAAAAATTTTATTTGGTGGATTGGAGGGGTTATGGGCCTGAGGATAGGTCCTGGGAGCCTGCCGAGCATGTTCACGCTACGCAGCTCATCGCTGCCTTTGAGCGCAGCGAGGCCCAAAGAAGGGGGGGCCTAGGAGGGGGGGGTAATGTTAGGGTTCGAGTTCCCGCTGCTGCACAAGGGGAGTCTCGAACCAGTCCCGCTGCGGTCCCCCATTCATCTCCGGTCGCAGTGCAGCCTGCTCAGCAGAGACGTCGGTCCCAGCATCTTGCCCTTTCCAGTACTGTGCAGAGACTTGCTGCTGCCTCTCCTGGATCTGCTTATATTATAGTTTTCTGAGCATGCCCAGGGTAAGATCTCTCATTGGAGATCAGGGGTCACATGTTCAGGTACTGCAGCAGCTCCTATTGGTCCGCCAGGAAGGTCATGAAACTACATGTGTTTGGAACAGTTTCTCATTGGTCCTTGTTTCTGGCAGGTCCTGTAGCTGTTGCTATAAAAGGGTGGCATGGCTGGGCCGCCATGCGCTAATATCAATCATTATATGCTTAGCGCCAGTGTGGTCATGTGTGTGTGTGGTTGGGCCCGGCTGAAATAAGCCCCTAGAATACCGACTTAATCGGTGAGGAGTTTGGTATGCTAGCTGGTCAGGGTCGGTGTCCTAGATGCCCTAGATTGCCGGCATAACCGGTGAGGAGTTTGATTGCCGTATTCAGGGTCTGGCGTTCAGACGCCATAGATTGCGGGTGACTCCCGCGAGGACATTAGCGCATGATCACGTTCTATGTTCACTTAGCAGTTAACTGTGTACCTGGGTGCCTGACAGGACACAGAAGTTTTTCTCAGCGGCTCTGTGACGTAACAGGGTTCGCTTTCAACGCTAGACAGCGCCCTAGCGTGTTTATTTTGCGACTCAGTTGTGTTAAGTGAGTTCTCACACATCGCCATATAGCGCTGCGGCACTCCTTCTAGCGGCTCTGTGGATTAACAGAGTTCGCACATATTGCCACAGCGCGTTCGGGTTACGGCGTTTATTTTGGCGACTCTGCGGGATAACAGAGTTTGCTTCTTGCGCCATTTTACTAGCAGCAGGCTCCGCCTGCACGGTGGACCCCGGGCTGCGAACGCACCTCTCCACATCTTATATTTGTTGCGTTCCGCAGACCCTAACAGTGTGCGCGTGTGTCTTTAACTATTTATGTACCATTTTATCTATCATCTATCTACCTATATATCTTTCTGTCTATATATCTATCTTTCTATATATATTTCTAACTATCTATTATCCATCTATCTACGGTATGTATTTTCTATCTATCTCTATCTGTGTGTGTGTAATGTAGTGTGGGTTGGACAAATGTAAAAGAGGAGGTTGGACAAGAAATGACATCACAAATCTTTTTTTTTTGTTAAACAACATATCTTTATTTAGCTGTCAAAAACGCACACAAAAACGCATGAGAAAAAGCATGAAAAACCGCGTCAAAAAAGGACATGCGTTTTCTGCCAAGAGGTGCGGATTCGGCGCGGAAAAATCCGCAGGCAAATCCGCAACGTGTGCACAGGCCCTAAGTGAGGTTTCTTATGTCCATCTGGCTGTTATAAAGCCAATCACAGCTTAGAGCGAGATCTCAGGCAAGATAACTGCCACAATGATCATGTAAAATATAGGCTAAAAAAATCTGTAACTGGAAAATAAAACTGGATTAAAGAAAAATGTATTTGTCATATGTGATAATCTGCATAATTATCTTCTGTAATACTGCTGTTTAAGCTATTCAAGTAATGCTTCAGAATTGAGACTCAGTAAGTGAGTGCAATGTCCTCATGTTCTCTTTTGGGGTCTCTTAGGCTATGTGCACACGTTGCGGTTTTTGCCGCGGTTTTGGCCGCTTACACAATAAACTCATTAAGGCCTATGAGATTCCGCAATGCTGTGCACATGCTGCGGGATTTTCCGCGGCGGAATCGCATCGCGGGAGAATCCGCAGCATGCTCATTCTTTTTTGCGAACCGCGGCGATTCCGCCGCCATAGGAATGCATTGAACCGCTTACTTTCTGCATGTGGCTGTGCCCACCATGCGGAAAGTAAGCGGTTCATGTGCGGATGGTACCCAGGGTCTGGAGGAGAGGAGATTCTCCTCCAAGCCCTGGGTACCATATCCATGTCAAAACAATAATTAAAATAAAAAATAATGCTATTCTCACCTTCGGCGTCCCCGCAGCTTTCCCGCCTCTCAGCGACGCTCCCGCCAATCGCTTTCCCAGAAGTGCTTTGCGAGATCACCCAGATGACGTAGCGGTCTCGCGAGATGCTACGTCATCGGGATGATTGCCGCAAAGGACTCCTGGGAACGGAACTTGCCGGGAGCGTCGCTGAGAGGCGGGAAGGCTGCGGGGACGCCGGAAGGTGAAATATCATTATTTATTATTTTTTTTATTATTTTAACATTAGATCTTTTTACTATTGATGCGACATAGGCGGCATCAATAGTAAAAAGTTGGTCACACGAGTCAAACACTTGTTTGACTCGTGTGACCACCCTGTCAGATAGCTTGTAAAACGCTAGCGTTCTGCAAGCTAATTCCGCTTGCAAAACGCTAGTGTTTAGCGGGAATACGCATACCTATAATATGCGGATTTCCGCGGCAGGGAGGTGCGGAATTGCCGCGGAAATTTCCATGGCAATTCCGCAACGTGTGCACATAGCCTTAAAAAGTTTCCTTGGTGTTTATTGTGGTCATTTTGTCCAATTACCTCATTTTATTCTGCTAGCAAACAATTAATACAATTGGTGCAGATGTGAGAGGCCTACAGGCTTCAGTTTTCATGTTTTTAGGTATCTGGTTGGTTGATAAGTAATTTGGTCTGTTCATTTGTAGCGAGACGGTCTATGAGATGATGTTTGAGCTATCAGGACGGCTAAATGAAGCTCGGAATAATGGTAAGTCAGATGTAGTCGATATTGTGGATAATTTAATGTAACTGGAGCACTATTTGATCTCTTTATGAATTGTCAACAGGGTACTATGTATGAATAAATATATATATAATTAATATATATGTATATATATATATATATTTTTTTTTTTTACAAATATCTAAGAAGAAAAAAAGTATACAAGGAATAAATAAAAGATGATCAAAGGATTTTTGATCAATTTCTTTTTATTCAGTCCTTGCATACGTTTTTCTTTTTGGTTTTGCATTTGATTAGTGCTTTTTGGGACGTCTATTTCAGTCGGGTACAACCCTTGTTTTTTTAACATATTTGTCTTTTATATAAATGTGCAGGGTGTGACTGCAGAAATATGGTCTGCTTTATGATTCTCATATATAAATGGCTTATTTAGGCTGGTTTCACACTTGCGGATGGAGGTGCTGCGGAGGGCTGCGTACTTTCTCTGTGAAGCTCCGCCCACCACCGCACCTCCTCCGTGAAGCTCCGCCTATGTCTGCATGCGGCCTGAGTACCTATATTTAACATGGGCATGCGGATGCGTCTGCATGCGACGTTTTGACGGTGCGGCGACCTGCGCCGAACGCAACATGTTGCATTTTGTTGCAGTCGTCGCACCGTAAAAACGACGCATGCGGAGGCATCCGCATGCTCCTGCGTGCCCATGTTAAATATGGGTACTCAGGCGCATGCAGAACGCATTCAGACATAGGTGGAGCTGACCGGAGGAGGTGCGGCGGTGGGAGAGCTTCACGGGGGAAGTAGCAGCCCTCCGCAGCACCCCCATCCGCAAGTGTGAAACAAGCCTTAGAGTGTATGATATTTGCGACTAATTGCTTTCCGCATTAGTATCATGAATAGTAGGCTCTGTAACAGAGCGGACACTCTTGCAGGAACATATCCACTATATAATCGTCTAATTCTGTCTGTCTGTAACGGAAATCCCGCGTCGCTGATTGGTCGCGCCTGGCCGGACGTGACCAATCAGCGATAGGCCCACCTCTCTGCTCAGCTGCCTCCGGATTGGATGTGGGTGTTGCTGGGGGAGTGGTGCGGGCACGCCCCTTGGATACCCGACCGCAGCCTTAGCAACGTCACAGAGACTGTCACAGAACCTGTGTTAGAGAGCAAATGGAGGGGAAAATGAGCAAATGGTGGGGAAAATAATTATTGCGGCTTGATGGCACGATGTGTGTGGGCGGCAGTGTGTTTACTAAACAAGTTCTGTCAGTCACAGTGTGATGTAGTTCAGTCACGTTTACTGGACAAGTTCTCTGTCACAGTGCGACGTAGTTCACTCACGTTTACAGTTAGATATTCATGTAATAGTTTATATATTTTGATGATCTGTTTAATAATTTCGTTCAGTTGTATTAAGTTCTATGAGCAATAACATTTAATGATAATGTATATATTTCAGCTGCAGATGGAAGGAAGAGAGCCACAGTATTCATTACTGATGGGTAGGCGGAGCCCCAGATCAGGATGTCACCTCAGATCAAAAGAGTGCTGACTGGCTGGCCCCTCCAGCTCGGGCTCCTCCTACTCAGCTCCAGTCTAAGATTTGAGGTCCAGAGGATGGTCGCTGCTAATGCAGCTCCTCAGAAGATTTTATTATTTTATATTCGGACAGGAGACTTGGATCACTAGTTGGTCTAGAGGTCTCAGGGGTACCAGCGCTGCTGTACCCCAACCTCTCCCTTGGCGGATCTGTATTTACTTAAAGTCCCTGCAGAATCCTTGCCGGCCCTGGGGGATGAGGAGAGCTTCCCTGGCGGGACGCAAACCACACGTGCGGTCACTGCGTTCCTCGCCCTGGGGGAAGCATGGGCACAGCGCCAGAAACCCCTGAGGGTCCCTGTGGCGCCTTGGCTGGTGAGTACTCCACACAAATTTTTGATTATAATTATGTGTGAGTGCTTTAGCGTCTGAATGAGCAGCGCTATTACTTGTATGTCAGTATGCTTCAGCGCTGCTGTGACAGCGCTACTACATGTATGTCAGTATGCTTCAGCGCTGCTGTGACAGCGCTGTTACAAGTAGATGTGGTGATTTTTTGTCCGCAGGCAGATACCTGCAGGACAGAGAGGGAGCAGGAGCCAGGGAGTTCGCGCTCAATATTCGAGCTGGCGGGGGGCGTGGCCTAACTATTCCCGGTCTTCTGAGCAGGAAGACGCGCGCTCTGGCGTTTCTCCTGCAACTCCCTCACTGTGGCGGCCATTACAAAGGCTCCTGGGCTCCTCAGACCGCTCCTCTCCTCATAAGACACCACGGCCAGCTGGGTGAGTGCTGATTCCTCACCCTGCAGCGCAGCGATCGCTATCCTGCAGCTGCAGTCTCATTAGAGACATAAAAATTGGCTGGGGCTCACAAATATATATATTGTGGTGAGTTTGCAATATTAACCCCTCTGAGGGTTATTTCTACCAGCTAAATTTTTTGACTGAATACCGCTGGGGTAACCCTGCTTGGTGGAGCGTTAACCCTTCAGCGTTTAAAAAAAAAAAAAAAAAAAAAAAACCGCATAGTTTTTGCTGGTATTACCGCTTTGACCTGCTCATACAGGTGAGACATGTCTGAACAGAGTTCAGATGCCGCGGACCATGTCCCAGTGCCATTACGGCAATCAGATACGCAGACCTCCACAGCGTCTAGCGCTGCGGTCGACAGCGGTGGAAAATTGGACGATATCGCTCGATCGATCAACAACTTGTCTGACCTTTTAGGTCAATATGTGTCTGCTAATTCCTCTCAGAGGAAGCGACGCAGGCCGTTACCTGTATCTGATATTGGGCAGAGTTCCCCTTTAAATTCGGATGGAGAAATATCCGATTCAGATGCGGACGAGCCGCAGGGGCGTTCCTCTATGGCGAAGCGTACGGAGGCATTGATTGAAGCCATGAGAGATATATTACAGTTACCGGAGGAGGTAACTAGTCGTCCTGGTAAATCAGCACGCATGTTCCAGGAGTCCCGTGCTTCGCGTACAACATTGCCAGCTCTGGAGGAGCTTAATAGTGTAATAGAGGAGGAACGTCTATGTCCAGATAAGCGTTTTCATGGAACGCATTTCTTTGATACACTTTATCCTTGCTCTGCGGAGTTAAAGGCTAATTGGACTTCTGCTCCTGAAGTGGATGTGTCTTTATCTCAGCTTAGTAAATCCTCACTACTCCCTATTAAGGGAAAAGCGAGCTTACAGGAGCCTTTGGATAGAAAGGCAGAATTGGCGGCAAAAGCAAGCTATGAGGCTGCGGGTCATGGATTTCGAGCAGTGCTAGGATCCATGTGTGCTGCTAGAGCTTCTCTAAGCTGGTTGGCACGTCTGAAGACGGAGTTGCAAAATGAATCTCCGTTATCTGAGATACGGGAAACTTGTGAATGGTTAGAAACTGCAGCCTGTTATATCTTTGATGCCGGTCTGGATACGGCATCTCTGCTGGCCAAAGCGCAAGCTTCAGCGGTCACAGTCAGAAGAGCTTTATGGCTCAGACAGTGGGCCGGGGACGCAGTTTCCAAACAAGGGTTGTTGGCCTTACCTTACAAGGGTGGCCATCTTTTTGGATCCGACCTCACAGAGCTGATTTCCAAGGCTAAGGCGAAGGAATCAGCATTACCACAGCGTAGGGCCATGGCCTCGGTGTCCAGTAAGCCTGGTGTCTATAGTGGTCGGCGGTCCTTTCGGGGCCGAGGACGATCTAGTCACTCCTCGTGGGGATCGGGTCGTTATTCCTTCTCAGGAAAGAAATCCTCTCAGAAAACTCGTACTCCCTGGAAGCAGAGTTTCCGCCAGGACAAGCGGGAACTTGACAAGAAGCCCGCAAAGTCGGATTGACGCCAGGGGTCCACTCGAGGATTCTCGAGTGGGGGGTCGCCTGCTTCTTTTCAAGGAGACTTGGATGGCTCGCGTTCCAGATTCCTGGGTAACGCGGATAGTGTCGGCAGGCTATTTCATAGAGTTTGCTTCTCGACCCCCAAATGTTTTTTGTCAATCTCACGTTCCGTCGGAACCCGAGCTTGTTGTCGCTCTACAGCGAGAGGTCGAATCTCTGCTACAAAAGGGTGTAGTGATACCGGTTCCGTCAGAGGACCGAGGGAAAGGTTTTTATTCCAACCTTTTTATAGTTCCCAAAAAGGAGAACAAATTTCGCCCGATTCTGGATCTCAAGCGATTAAACCGGCATGTCCATGCCCGGAAATTTCGCATGGAGTCGCTTCGTTCCGTTGTGGCAGCTCTGTCACAGAACGATTTTCTGGTGTCAATCGACATTCGCGACGCCTATTTGCATATTCCCATCGGAAAGGCTCATCAGCGCTTTCTTCGATTTGCCATAGGTCAGAATCATTACCAGTTCGTGGCTCTGCCGTTCGGCTTAGCCTCAGCGCCAAGGGTCTTTACAAAAATTCTGGCGCCTCTCATGGCAATCCTTCGAAGACAGGGGATTACAATTCTCCCTTATCTGGACGATCTTTTGATCGTGGCTTCCTCGGAGGAGGAGGCGTTGACGGCTCGGGATTTGTCTCTTCAGTTTCTGAAAGACTTCGGTTGGCTGGTCAATTGGGAGAAGTCGTCCCTGGAACCATCGAGGACAATCCTCTTTTTGGGAATGCATCTCGACACGTTTCGGTCGGTAGTTTCCCTACCACCAGACAAACAGTCATGTCTTCTTCGACATGTACAGATTATGAAATCCTCAACGGCAATGTCCCTACGGAAGTGTATGCGTCTTCTGGGACTGATGGTGGCGTCCATGGAGGCAATTCCTTTTGCCCAGTTCCATTCCAAGACTCTCCAAAGGTTCATCTTGAGTCGATGGAACCAGTCGCAATCGCTGGATTGCAGTGTCACCATTTCTCGCGCGGTGCGGGATTCTCTAGAATGGTGGTTACGTCCAGGGGCATTCTCCCTGGGGAAGTCTTTCCTCCTCCGAAGTGGTCAGTCATAACCACCGATGCCAGCCTGACGGGCTGGGGGGGTGTTTGGAACAATCTCTGGATTCAGGGGTATGGTCATTGGAAGAGTCTTTTCTTCCGATCAACATCCTGGAATTGAGGGCGATTTTCCTTTGCCTCCAACATTGGACGGTCCCTTTGAGCGGTCTGCCAGTCCGAGTGCAGACAGACAATGCGACGGCTGTCGCGTATATCAATCACCAAGGTGGGACAAGGAGTTCCAGACTCATGGTAGAGGTGTCCCGAATTCTGATTTGGGCAGAGGCCAGTGTACCAGCCATTTCGGCGATTCACATTCCAGGGGTTCAGAATATTACAGCGGACTTTCTCAGTCGCAGAAGGATGGATCCCGGGGAATGTAGCCTCCACCCGGAAGTTTTTGCACTACTGTGCTCTCGCTGGGGAACCCCCCAAGTGGATTTGATGGCATCCAGGTCCAATGCCAAGTTACCGACATTCATGTCCAGGTACAAGGACCCGAAGGCGGTGGCGGTGGATGCTCTAGTGGCTCAGTGGGATCAGTTCGAGCTGATCTATGTATTCCCGCCGATATCTTTACTTCCTCTAGTACTGCGTCGGATCAGACTAGAGAGAATTCCAGCTATTTTGATAGCTCCAGACTGGCCAAGAAGGGTGTGGTTCTCGACAATAATGTCGCTGTTGGCGGCACCTCCTTTTCCACTCCCTCTTCAACCGGATTTGTTGACTCAGGGGCCCGTTTGTCATCCGGACTTGATGTCCCTGCGTTTGACGGCGTGGCTCTTGAGACCGAAATCTTGACCCGTAGAGGTTTCTCAGCCGAGGTCATTGCTACCCTTCGTGCTGCAAGATGTCCGGCTACTACTAGGATTTACCACAAAATTTGGGAAACCTTCTTTTCGTGGTGTTTGGGGTCCTCTCGGAACCCGAGAAAATTTTCCATTCCCAACCTGTTGGCTTTTCTGCAGCATGGGCTAGACAAGGGTTTGGCAGTCAGCACTCTGAAAGGTCAGATTTCTGCTCTGTCCTTATTGTTCCGGAGAACCATTGCTTCAAATAGAGACGTGCTCTCCTTTTTCCGAGGTATATCTCGTAAGTTTCCGCCGCGGAAGGCACCCGTGTCTCCTTGGCGGCTCAACCTTGTTTTGGAGGCTCTTCAGCATAAACCTTTTGAGCCTATGGTTTCTGCTAGCCTTTCTTTACTTTCTTGGAAGGTGGCCTTCCTTGTTGCAGTCACTTCCTTGAGGAGAGTTTCGGAGTTGGCAGCTCTTTCTTGTTCGCCTCCTTTTCTGGAGTTTTTTCCGGATCGTGTAGTGCTTCGCACTCGGGGTGATTTTTTTGCCTAAAGTGGTGTCACAATTTCATGTTAACCAGGATATTGTGTTGCCTTCACTCTGTCCGGATCCGAAGAATGCGAAAGAGCGAGATTTACACACATTGGATTTAGTGCGGGCCTTGAAGTTTTATCTATCTATTACTCAAGGTTTTCGTAAGACGGACTCCCTGTTTGTGGTTCCAGCAGGTCGTCGGCGTGGTCAACGAGCTTCCAAGGATTCTATAGCTCGTTGGATCCGGTCAGCTATTTTGGAAGCTTACCGCCTTCGGGGTGAATCTTGCCCGATTAAGATTCGAGCCCATTCCACGAGAGCTGTGGCCTCATCGTGGGCTTTTCATCAAGGTGCCTCGGCAGTGCAGCTCTGCCGAGCGGCAACTTGGCGCTCTGTCCACACGTTTACAAGGTTTTATAAAGTGGACGTCAGTGCTTCCGCTGATGCAGCCCTCGGACGTAGGGTCCTGCAGGCAGCTGTAGTTTAAAGTTCTGGATGAACTTGTGTTTAGCGCTGGTTGCGCTTTGTTGTTAAGGTTGTTGGGTTTCTGCCTTTTGTTGGTTTTTCCCACCCTTATTTTTGAACTGCTTTGGGACGTCCCATCAGTAATGAATACTGTGGCTCTCTTCCTTCCATCTGCAGCTGAAACACGGATTTTGGTAAAAACTTACCTGTAAAATCCTTTTCAGCGAAGGAAGGAAGAGAGACACAGCACCCTCCCAAGGCAGAAGTGTGTTGATGTTTTCAGATGCAGCGCGACCCCTTATCTGATAGCGATTATCTGGGCTGAGGTCAGCGCGCTAAGGCTCTGTTCCAGCATCGCCAGCTCATCGCAGTAGTCAGGTTCCGTGAGTAGTACCTGGAACTCTGTGGTTTTTGGCTTTCTTTGCATGCATAACCTGTATCCTTGTGTTTTTTCTCTGAACTTCCTTCAGAAGGGGTTATGTTGCTCTGCTGGTGATCTTGGCTCTTTTCCTAAAAGCTTTGGTACGACTGGAGCTGAGTAGGAGGAGCCCGAGCTGGAGGGCCAGCCAGTCAGCACTCTTTTGATCTGAGGTGACATCCTGATCTGGGCTCCGCCTACCCATCAGTAATGAATACTGTGTCTCTCTTCCTTCCTTCGCTGAAAAGGATTTTACAGGTAAGTTTTTACCAAAATCCGTGTTTTACCCAGAAAATCCTGTGTATTCATTGCATTATTCTTAAATCTTCATAAACAAACTACATACATATTCTAGAATACCCGATGCGTTAGAATCGGGCCACCATCTAGTTATTACATATTTTTCATAGCAGACTAGAAAATAAATCAGTGCTACAACTATTTCTTGAGTAGTTAAATGAGAAAAGTTTGTCACTTACTGTGTGTTTTTCATCTGTTCAGTGGTCAAAAGTGCTAAAGTGGATATCTTCATATCCAACCAAAAAAACAGAACCATAAAATAAACTTACTTATCTATCCTTGCCCCTACTTTCTAACACTGCCTGGGTCCCCACTAGTGTCCTTGATTCCCCTCCGGCCAGGACAGCCATATGACAGGTATGGCTAATAATTAGCTGCAGTTGTCATATGTCTGTATGGCCTGAACAGATATTTGTGACCGTCTTTGTACATCCTGCTCCTGTTGTATGTGACGTGTTGCAGTCAGTGGTTTACTACAGCAATCACATGTCTGTCCTGGTAAGAAGAGGAGACCGGTGGGGGGCCTGGGCATCATGCCCACTTCATGGTTTTTATAACATCACTTAGGATACAAATCATTTCCTGTTTGTATTGACTGTTAAAATTGTATCTCCAATTTTTAAAATGTGCTTTTTGCTTTTTCGTGAAGAACGCTTCCCTGTAACATCTGAGCCTTCACTGGTGTCTAAAGAATCTGGTGACATCGAACCAAAAGAAAACGGCTTACATGTAGTGTCTGAAGGAGCAGAGGCACAGGTGAGCTTGTGGCTACTTTCACACTAATGTTAAACATTTTATCTCTGCTATTCCCTATGTAACATAAGTTTTGATGAGTCTTTACATCACCATTAAAACGGCACTTTTCTGTTAGTTAAAGGGTTGTCTAGTTCAGAACAGCCATTCCGCAAATCTGAGCTAAACATGGCACAAGCTTCATTGTCCGTATATGTGCTGAAATCTCAGCGTCTCAATACTGACAGAGTGTGAATACTGCATACTCCTAGGGTACCTTCATGCCACCATATTATCAGTCCAAGTGCTGTCTGTGAAAGAAAATTGACAAACGAAACAAGGACCAATGCTATTCAGTAGGGTTGTTGCAATGACAGTTTTTTCGCATATGGATCATATATGAATGACAATACAGGCAAAAGATCATCCATTTTTTCTGAATGAAAATCTGGTGTGTTTTGTTTTTTTTTAAATAAACTCATGTGAACTTAGCTTTAGGATATTTGGTCAGTATTTTATATCAGTATTTGTAAGCCAAAACTAGGAGTGAGTGATAAATACAGAAGTGGTGACATGTTTCTATTATACTTTTCCTCTGATTGTTTCACTTCTAGTATTGGCTTGCATATACTGATGTAAAAAACTGATCAAATACTGAACGTGTGAACGTGGCCTTAGAGTGATAAGGTGCACATCTGTCAGGCCTACATACTAGTATGATTTAGTGACTGCGTGCATACCGCATTAGTTATATGAATCTCACAGGATTCTGCCAATAATATCTAGAATTCTCTGCAAGCAGTAACTTATTCACAGCGTACTTTTTTATTTTTTAAGCTAGATCAATGTACAAGAAATAATGTAGATGTGCTGCTTGAGATGTTCCCAGTATGTACACTGCGTCAAGCTGAGACCGTACTCTCGATGGCTAAAGGAAACCTAGAAGATGCTGTACAGATTATAGTGGAAGGAGAGGTGACTCTGGATGATCCATCAGAAGCTCAGGTCAGTGTCGGGACTTTCAGCACATGATGAAATATCATAATCTGTTCCCAGTCTGCAGAGATGAATGATCTTTGATGAGAGGTAAACCACTTAACATAGCCAGCAGGGAATGTATATTTCACTATCTTGGTTTCAAACACAATTAAAACTTGAATCAAAAATTAGTTTTCCTACAGGAACACAACTTTCCTATTGTGGCAGGAATGGCCTCTCCTAGTCAGAAACCTTCCAAGAGCCAAACCAAGCAAAAAATGATGTCTATAGAAAATGATGACGTTATTTTTTTTTAATTAGTTCCCGTTTGGGAATGTCAACTATGCTCTGCATGTATGAAAGTCGGCCAGTCATAATAGATTATTACATGACTGCCCATTGGCTTACATGTAACTGATCAGAGGTCCTTTAGCTGCTTCTGTAGCACTGTGTAAATGCTGCCTTAGGGTATGTGCAGACGATGAGTAATCACTGCGGGTTGAATGCTGCTACGTGTGCAACATCCAACTTGCAACTTCCAGATGTTACAGCAGAGTGGATGGAATTTCAAGAAATCCCGTGTCTACTATGCGTCCAGAGACACCCGCGGACACTGACATGCGGCATGTCTTTTCAGACCGCGGCATGTCAATTTCTCTTGCGGAGTTGCTAGTCTTCGCAATAGAAATTTCACCAGTAGAATGTATTGAACGTGGTGAATCCACACGGTTCAGTGATCACATGCGGATTCACCTACGTTTAGACGGCAGCTCTTTAGATACAGTGAACATGCGCTGTATCCAAAGCGCTGCTAGTTCCGGATCGTCTGCACATACCCTTAGACTGGACTTTAGAAATGTTTATAAGAAACATAGAAAATATCTCTGCAGTGAGGAGGCCATGGCAATGGTGTGCTTTCATTCTCAGAATTATTGGTGCCCCAGTAGCCGGATCTCCTTGGTCAGGTAGTGTTGGGCCAACCCCTTAACTATATCATCCAATGTATAGATCATTTTCTTACATGGTATTCAAGGTGCATAGTAATATACAGGTCCATGTAACAATCTGATCACTCTCCTCACAGTTCAGTGCTTAGTGAACCATTGGTTGCTGCAGAGCAGACAACTGAAATAGCTCTCAGGTCAAAAAGCGATTTCTATTGACTGTTCCGTAATGATGGAGAGCAGCTGTCAGGTCTTTGGATGGACACACACGTTACTTGGCACCATATTAGTAAGAAAATGTTGTAATTCTGCATTGGATTGCTTTTAAATAAATGGCAATTTTTTTTCATGTATACAGTGGATGTGATACAGTATGTAATGGTGGATCAACACCTTTTACCCCTTAACGCCCCTTGACGAATATATGTCATGGAGTGCATCCCTGTGTATGGAGCGGGTTCATAGGCTGAGCTTCCGTCATACACAGAAGATACCAGCTAAATGAAATAGCATATGGGTCTAACAGATGCGGCTGATGCTCTCACGTATGAGCTGTCATTTGGCCCTCATGATTGCAATTGCAGGAACCCGATGGTTTACCATGGCAGCAACGGGCCATTTTGGCACTCCTGTGAGGCAAGGTTCAAATCCCCTACGATGACTAAATAAGTAAGAACTAAAAATATTAAAAAATATAAAAGTTCTAATCTTCCTTCCTTTTCCCTTGAAAATAAATATAAGTAAACATCTGGTTTCGCTGTGTCCGTAATAATCCGGTCTATCAAAATATAACATATTTAACCGATATGGTAAACGCTGCAAAGAGAAAAAGAAATCCAACAAGGAGCTACCAAAATGTTTATTGTACCCCAGAATGGCATCGATAGTGCAGCACACTCGCTGTGTAGTGAGAGGTGACTATAACAGCTCCCTGCAGCGCCCCAATAACTGGAAGAAAGAAACTGCTGGGAGAATATAACCTCATATTTTTTCCTTGTAGCCGCTGCTCCACTAAAGCAGACAGGCAGGATTTAAATGCCATTTTTTTCACAATGTCTGCTGGTCAGTAGTTTTTCTGCAGGTGACAGGTTCCCTTTAACAGATTAAGAAAATGTTGTCTTTGACGTGCTAGGCTTAAACATCAAATCGTTCAATGGAAATTCAAATTAAAAAACACATTTTATTTAGAAATTATGCTGTAAATATTAAAGCAAAAAAAAATTGCCCTCTTTTGTAAAGTTTACGACATGACGTCAAGTCACTGTGGCACTTAATATCAGATGTGTGACATCAGCATAGATGAATGGTTGTCACACTGTGGAGGAGCGCCCGCATGGGACGAGGCAGAATCAATAAGAGAACTGTACTATTTATGTCACTTAGTTTTTCTTAAATAATTTCAGCCTTAAAAAACTTTATTTATAAACAGTGAAAACTCCTGTAGTGTTGTCACATAATGTTATGTATACCTATTACATTTATCTGTTAGGTATTGCAAAAAGTGACAAAAAAAGAAGACCTGAAAGAATTCATTTTACAGAAGTAAGTACATGACAATAAATATTAATATTCTGGTTGTATGTCTTTGGGAAGTTGGGTGCATCCACACAGTTTACAGGGAAAGTGACCATTCTCTTTAGCAGCGGACTGTACAGGGCTCTTGAGCAGGGTATCTCTGTTTATGACACTTCTATAGTAAAGTAATTGAGAAGTCTTCTTTTTTTGTTTTAATGGATCTGATTTCTCTCCCTTCGGATACCTTTGTGCTGAATCAGTTTAACTAGATATTTAGTGATATTTGTAAGGTTGTATGATATTAGAAAAGTGAAAGGAAATCTGTCAGTAGGATCAACCCTCCTAAACCGTATACATGGCGCATAGCATGTTGCATAAAATGATACCTCAATCTGTGATCCGTCATCTTATTCCAGTTAAATTCATGTTTTTTTTTCTAAATTTAAATGAGCAGTTCAGGACTATGGGCCGAACACTGGTCTGCATGAGAATCTCCCTCCAGAGATTATTATAAATGAAAGGGGTCGTTGCCAGTGTGAGACATGTAGATCAGGAGAAAAGACTGTCAGCCATTACATGTCTCATACTGCTATTGTCCCCTTTCATTTACTGTAAGCTCAAGAGGCGGATTCTCAGGAAGATCTATGTCTGACCCAGAGATCTTAAGAGTTCATTTACATATAAGAAAAACCTATCTCTGGAATAAGAAATCAAATTGCAGATATCAAGGTATCATTTTCTTCAGCTTCCTATGACCTGCATGCCTATATAGACAGCTTAGAAGGGCTGATCCTACTAACGGATACCCTTTAACAGTATTGCCCCAGAACAAACATGTTTCCATCGGAAAGCTGATAACTGTGATATTGGTGGGAGGCCCAACACGCGGCACCCCAACTGATCAGCTGCTGTCTACTCCAGCAGTGGCCAGACATAAGCAATGTATAGAGCGGCAGATCTCAGTTCTGCAGCTGCTGAGTATGGCTTTTTATCACTCCCTCCTTTCCTGCTGTTTTGCTGTTATTAATTTATATCTTTCCCTTACCTTCCAATCATCCACAGTGGTGTATATGACACCTCACAAGTTTAGGATATGTAGGGGAATGGAGAAGACGAAGCTGTAATTAAACCGTTTCCCATGTTTCTTTGTCAAGTATAGCAAAAAGCTGCGTCCAGTGTTATATGGCCATATGGGAGTCCTCTGCTGTCATATGTCAATGAAAACATAGTAGTCTTCTGGTTAGTAATGTTAAGAGGACATTATTGATCTGTCTCCTGAGACTCTTAGTGATCTTTCCTAAATTGATTCTTAGACTGGACATTAGTGCAGAGTTACAGTGGGTACGGAAAGCATTCAGACCCCTTTAAATTCATTGCAGCCATTTGGTAAATTCAAAAAAGTTCATTTTCAGCTGCAGATGGAAGGAAGAGAGCCACAGTATTCATTACTGATGGGTAGGCGGAGCCCCAGATCAGGATGTCACCTCAGATCAAAAGAGTGCTGACTGGCTGGCCCCTCCAGCTCGGGCTCCTCCTACTCAGCTCCAGTCTAAGATTTGAGGTCCAGAAGGATGGTCGCTGCTAATGCAGCTCCTCAGAAGATTTTATTATTTTATTTTCGGACAGGAGACCTGGATCACTAGTTGGTCTAGAGGTCTCAGGGGTACCAGCGCTGCTGTACCCCAACCTCTCCCTTGGCGGATCTGTACTTACTCAAAGTCCCTGCAGAATCCTTGCCGGCCCTGGGGATGAGGAGAGCTTCCCTGGCGGGACGCAAACCACACGTGCGGTCACTGCGTTCCTCGCCCTGGGGGGAAGCATGGGCATAGCGCCAGAAACCCCTGAGGGTCCCTGTGGCGCCTTGGCTGGTGAGTACTCCACACAAAATTTTTTTATTAATGTGTGAGTGCTTTAGCGTCTGATGACAGCGCTATTACATGTATATCAGTATGCTTCAGCGCTGCGGTGACAGCGCTATTACATGTTTATCAGTGTTTTTCACCAGCCTCTCCCTTGGCGGATCTGTAATTACATAATGGTCCCTGCAGAATCCTTGCCGGCCCTGGGGATGAGGAGAGTTTTCCCTGGCGGGGGCGCAAACCACACGCTGGGTCACTGCGCTTCCCGCCCTGGGGGAAGCATGGGCATAGCGCCAGAAACCCTTAGGGGTCCCTGTGGCGCTGAGCTGATGAGTTTTCCACACAATTTTTATTATAATAATGTGTGAGTGCTTCAGCGCTGCGGTGACAGCGCTACTACTGTATGTCAGTATGCTTCAGCGCTGCTGTGACAGCGCTGTTACATTGTAGATGTGGTGATCTTTTGTCCGCAGGCAGTTAGCTGCAGGACAGAGAGGGAGCAGGAGCGGGGGAGTTCGCGCTCAACATTTGAGCTAGCAGGGGCGTGGCCTATCTATTCCCGGTCTTTTGAGCAGGAAGACGCGCGCTCTTGCGTTTCTCCTGCGACTCCCTCACTGTGGCGGCCATTACACAGGCTCCTGGGCTCCTCAGACCGCTCCTCTCCTCATAAGACACCACGGCCAGCTGGTGAGTGCTGATTCCTCACCCTGCAGCGCAGCGATCGCTATCCTGCAGCTGCAGTCTCATTAGAGACATAAAATTGGCTGGGACTCACACTTCATATATATATGTTGTGGTGAGTTTGCAATATTAACCCTTCTGAGGGTTATTTCTACCAGAAAAATTTTTTGACTGAATACCGCTGGGGTAACCCTGCCTGGTGGAGCGTTAACCCTTCAGCATATATAAAAAAAAAAAAGAAAAACCGCATAGTTTTTGCTGGTATTACCGCTTTGACCTGTTCATACAGGTGAGACATGTCTGAACAGAGTTCAGATGCCGCGGATCACGTCCCAGTGCCATTGCGGCAATCAGATACGCAGACCTCCACAACGTCTAGCGCTGCGGTCGACAGCGGTGAAAAATTGGACGATATCGCTCGATCGATCAACAACTTGTCTGACCTTTTAGGTCAATATGTGTCTGCTAATTCTTCTCAGAGGAAGCGACGCAGGCCGTTACCGGCCTCTACACGGAGCGAGTCAGACGTATCTGATATTGGGCAGAGTTCCCCTTTAAATTCGGATGGAGAAATATCCGATTCAGATGCGGACGAGCCGCAGGGGCGTTCCTCTATGGCGAAGCGTACGGAGGCATTAATTGAAGCCATGAGAGATATATTACAGTTACCGGAGGAGGTAACTAGTCGTCCTGGTAAATCAGCACGCATGTTCCAGGAGTCCCGTGCTTCGCGTACAACATTGCCAGCTCTGGATGAGCTTAATAGTGTAATAGAGGAGGAACGTCTATGTCCAGATAAGCGTTTTCATGGAACGCATTTCTTGGATACACTTTATCCTTGCTCTGCGGAGTTAAAGGCTAATTGGACTTCTGCTCCTGAAGTGGATGTGTCTTTATCTCAGCTTAATAAATCCTCACTACTCCCTATTAAGGGAAAAGCGAGCTTACAGGAGCCTTTGGATAGAAAAGCAGAATTGGCGGCAAAAGCAAGCTATGAGGCTGCGGGTCATGGATTCCGAGCAGTGCTAGGATCCATGTGTGCTGCTAGAGCTTCTCTAAGTTGGTTGGCACGTCTGAAGACGGAGTTGCACAATGAATCTCCGTTATCTGAGATACGGGAAACTTGTGAATGGTTAGAAACGGCAGCCTGTTATATCTTTGATGCCGGTCTGGATACGGCATCTCTGCTGGCCAAAGCGCAAGCTTCAGCGGTCACAGTCAGAAGAGCTTTATGGCTCAGACAGTGGGCCGGGACGCAGTTTCCAAACAAGGGTTGTTGGCCTTACCTTACAAGGGTGGCCATCTTTTTGGATCTGACCTCACAGAGCTGATTTCCAAGGCTAAGGCGAAGGAATCAGCATTACCACAGCGTAGGGCCATGGCCTCGGTGTCCAGTAGGCCTGGTGTCTATAGTGGTCGGCGGTCCTTTCGGGGCCGAGGACGATCTAGTCACTCCTCGTGGGGATCGGGTCGTCCTTCCTTCTCAGGAAAGAAATCCTCTCAGAAAACTCGTACTTCCTGGAAGCAGAGTTTCCGCCAGGACAAGCGGGAACTTGACAAGAAGCCCGCAAAGTCTAATTGACGCCAGGGGTCCACTCGAGGATTCTCGAGTGGGGGGTCGCCTGCTTCTTTTCAAGGCGACTTGGATGGCTCGCGTTCCAGATTCCTGGGCAACGCGGATTGTGTCGGCAGGCTATTTCATAGAGTTTGCTTCTCGACCCCCAAATGTTTTTTGTCAGTCTCGCGTTCCGTCGGAACCCGAGCTTGTTGTCGCTCTACAGCGAGAGGTCGAATCTCTGCTACAAAAGGGTGTAGTGATACCGGTTCCGTCAGAGGACCGAGGAAAAGGTTTTTATTCCAACCTTTTTATAGTTCCCAAAAAGGAGAACAAATTTCGCCCGATTCTGGATCTCAAGCGATTAAACCGGCATGTCCATGCCCGGAAATTTCGCATGGAGTCGCTTCGTTCCGTTGTGGCAGCTCTGTCACAGAACGATTTTCTGGTGTCAATCGACATTCGCGACGCCTATTTGCATATTCCCATCGGAAAGGCTCATCAGCGCTTTCTTCGATTTGCCATAGGTCAGAATCATTACCAGTTCGTGGCTCTGCCGTTCGGCTTAGCCTCAGCGCCAAGGGTCTTTACAAAAATTCTGGCGCCTCTCATGGCAATCCTTCGAAGACAGGGGATTACGATTCTCCCTTATCTGGACGATCTTTTGATCATGGCTTCCTCGGAGGAGGAGGCGTTGACGGCTCTGGATTTGTCTCTTCAGTTTCTGAAGGACTTCGGTTGGCTGGTCAATTGGGAGAAGTCGTCCCTGGAACCATCGAGGACAATCCCTTTTTGGGAATGCATCTCGACACGTTTCGGTCGGTAGTTTCTCTACCACCAGACAAACAGTCATGTCTTCTTCGACATGTACAGATTATGAGATCCTCAACGGCAATGTCTCTACGGAAGTGTATGCGTCTTCTAGGACTGATGGTGGCGTCCATGGAGGCAATTCCTTTTGCCCAGTTCCACTCCAGGACTCTTCAAAGGTTCATCTTGAGTCGATGGAATCAGTCGCAATCGCTGGATTGCAGTGTCACCATTTCTCGCGCGGTGCGGGATTCTCTAGAATGGTGGTTACGTCCAGGGGCATTCTCCCTGGGGAAGTCTTTCCTCCCTCCGAAGTGGTCAGTCATAACCACCGATGCCAGCCTGACGGGCTGGGGGGGTGTTTGGAACAATCTCTGGATTCAGGGGGTATGGTCATCGGAAGAGTCTGTGCTTCCGATCAACATCCTGGAATTGAGGGCGATTTTCTTTGCCTCCAACATTGGACGGTCCCTTTGAGCGGTCTGCCAGTCCGTGTGCAGACAGACAATGCGACGGCTGTCGCGTATATCAATCACCAAGGTGGGACAAGGAGTTCCAGACTCATGGTAGAGGTGTCCCGAATTCTGATTTGGGCAGAGGCCAATGTAGCAGCCATTTCGGCGATTCACATTCCAGGGGTTCAGAATGTTACAGCGGACTTTCTCAGTCGCAGAAGGATGGATTCCGGGGAATGGAGCCTCCATCCGGATGTGTTTGCACTACTGTGCTCTCGCTGGGGAACCCCCCAAGTGGATTTGATGGCATCCAGGTTCAATGCCAAGTTACCGACATTCATGTCCAGGTACAAGGATCCGAAGGCGGTGGCGGTGGATGCTCTAGTGGCTCAGTGGGATCAGTTCGAGCTGATCTATGTATTCCCGCCGATATCCTTACTTCCTCTAGTACTGCGTCGGATCAGACTAGAGAGAATTCCAGCTATTTTGATAGCTCCAGACTGGCCAAGAAGGGTGTGGTTCTCGACAATAATGTCGCTGTTGGCGGCACCTCCTTTTCCACTCCCTCTTCAACCGGACTTGTTGACTCAGGGGCCCGTTTGTCATCCGGACTTGATGTCCCTGCGTTTGACGGCGTGGCTCTTGAGACCGAAATCTTGACCCGTAGAGGTTTCTCAGCCGAGGTCATTGCTACCCTTCGTGCTGCAAGATGTCCGGCTACTACTAGGATTTACCACAAAATTTGGGAAACCTTCTTTTCGTGGTGTTTGGGGTCCTCTCGGAACCCGAGAAAATTTTCCATTCCCAACCTGTTGGCTTTTCTACAGCATGGGCTAGACAAGGGTTTGGCAGTAAGCACTCTGAAAGGTCAGATTTCTGCTCTGTCCTTATTGTTTCGGAGAACCATTGCTTCAAATAGAGACGTGCTCTCCTTTTTCCGAGGTATATCTCGTAAGTTTCCGCCGCGGAAGGCACCCGTGTCTCCTTGGCGGCTCAACCTTGTTTTGGAGGCTCTTCAGCATAAACCTTTTGAGCCTATGGTTTCTGCTAGCCTTTCTTTACTTTCTTGGAAGGTGGCTTTCCTTGTTGCAGTCACTTCCTTGAGGAGAGTTTCTGAGTTGGCAGCTCTTTCTTGTTCGCCTCCTTTTCTGGAGTTTTTTCCGGATCGTGTAGTGCTTCGCACTCGGGGTGATTTTTTGCCTAAAGTGGTGTCACAATTTCATGTCAACCAGGATATTGTGTTGCCTTCATTCTGCCCGGATCCGAAGAATGTGAAAGAGCGAGCTTTACACACATTGGATTTAGTGCGGGCCTTGAAGTTTTATTTATCTATTACTCAAGGTTTTCGTAAGACGGACTCCCTGTTTGTGGTTCCAGCAGGTCGTCGGCGTGGTCAACGAGCTTCCAAGGATTCTATAGCTCGTTGGATCCGGTCAGCTATTTTGGAAGCTTACCGTCTTCGGGTGAATCTTGCCCGATTAAGATTCGAGCCCATTCTACGAGAGCTGTGGCCTCATCGTGGGCTTTTCATCAAGGTGCCTCGGCAGTGCAGCTCTGCCGAGCGGCAACTTGGCGCTCTGTCCACACGTTTACAAAGTTTTATAAAGTGGACGTCAGTGCTTCCGCTGATGCAGCCCTCGGACGTAGGTCCTGCAGGCAGCTGTAGTTTAAAGTTCTGGATGAACTTGTGTTTAGCGCTGGTTGCGCTTTGTTGTTAAGGTTGTTGGGTTTCTGCCTTTTATTGGTTTTTCCCACCCTTATTTTTGAACTGCTTTGGGACGTCCCATCAGTAATGAATACTGTGGCTCTCTTCCTTCCATCTGCAGCTGAAACACGGATTTTGGTAAGAACTTACCTGTAAAATCCTTTTCAGCGAAGGAAGGAAGAGAGACACAGCACCCTCCCAAGGCAGAAGTGTGTTGATGTTTTCAGATGCAGCGCGACCCTTATCTGATAGCGATTATCTGGGCTGAGGTCAGCGCGCTAAGGCTCTGTTCCAGCATCGCCAGCTCATCGCAGTAGTCAGGTTCCGTGAGTAGTACCTGGAACTCTGTGGTTTTTGGCTTTCTTTGCATGCATAACCTGTATCCTTGTGTTTTTTCTCTGAAGTTCCTTCAGAAGGGGTTATGTTGCTCCGCTGGTGATCTTGGCTCTTTTCCTCAAAGCTTTGGTACGACTGGAGCTGAGTAGGAGGAGCCCGAGCTGGAGGGGCCAGCCAGTCAGCACTCTTTTGATCTGAGGTGACATCCTGATCTGGGGCTCCGCCTACCCATCAGTAATGAATACTGTGTCTCTCTTCCTTCCTTCGCTGAAAAGGATTTTACAGGTAAGTTCTTACCAAAATCCGTGTTTTTTTCTCATTAATGTACACTATGGACCCCAGTCTTGACTGAAAAACAGAAATGTAGAAATTTTTTCAAATTTATTAAAAAAGAAAAACTGAAATATCACATGGTCATAAGTATTCAGACCCTTTGCTCATTATTGAGTAGAAGCACCCTTTTGAGCTAGTACAGCCATGAGTTGTTTTGGGAATGATGTACAAGTTTTTCACATCTGGATTTGAGGATCCTTTGCCATTCTTCCTTTCAGATCCTCTCCAGTTCCATCAGGTTGTATGGTGAACGTTGGTGGACAGCCATTTTCAGGTCTCTCCAGAGATGCTCAATTGGGTTTAGGTCTGGGCTCTAGCAGGGCCAGTCAAGAATGGTCACAGAGTTGTTCTGAAGCCACTCCTTTGTTATTTCAGCGGTGTGCTTAGGGTCATTGTCTTGTTGGAAGTTGAACCTTCTGCCAAGTCTGAGGTCCAGAGCACTCTGGAAGAGGTTTTCATCCAGGATATCTCTTTACCTGGCCGCATTCATGTTTCCTTCAATTGCAACCAGTCGTCCTGTCCCTGCAGCTGAAAAATATCCCCATAGCATGATGCTGCCACCACCATTTTTCACTGTTGAGATTGTATTGGGGCAGGTGATGAGCAGTGCCTGGTTTTCTCCACACATACCACTTAGAATTATCACCAAAAAGGTTTATCTTTGTCTCATCAGATCAGAGAATCTTATTTATCATAGTCTAGGAGTCCTTCAGGTGTTTTTTTTAGCAAACTCTATGCGGGCTTTCATATGTCTGGCACTGAGGAGAGGCTTCCGTTGGGCCACTCTGCCATAAAGGCCCAACTAGTAGAGGGCTGCAGTGATAGTTGACTTTGTGGAACTTTCTCCCATGTCCCTACTGCATCTGTGGAGCTCAGCCACAGTGATCTTGGGGTTCTTCTTTACCTCTCTCACCAAGGCTCTTCTCCCACGATTGCTCAGATTGGCTGGACAGCCAGGTCTAGGAAGACTTCTGGTGGTCCCAAACTTCTTCCATTTAAGGATTATGGAGGTCACTGTGCTCTTAGGAACCTTGAGTACTGCAGAAATTCTTTTGTAACCTTGGCCAGATGTGTGCCTTGCCACAATTCTGTCTCTGTGCTCCTTAGCCAGTTCCTTTGACCTCATGATTCTCATTTGGTCTGACATGCACTGTGAGCTGTGAGGTCTTATATAGACAGGTGTGTGCCTTTACAAATCAAGTCCTATCAGTTTAATTAAACACAGCTGGACTCCAATGAAGGAGTAGAACTATCTCAAGGAGGATCACAAGGAAATGGACAGCATGTGACTTAAAGGGAATCTGTCACCCCAATTTTGCCATATCAACTAAAGATATGGCTGAATAGTACGTCCCTTAACAAAGCTATCGGTATTTACCCTATATCATGATACCCCCGTTTTCATATCAAAATACCTTAGTAAAGTTCGTGAATCCCACAGCCGGCGTTCGGCTTCCCCCAAATGCGCATTTCAAATTCGGCCCCGCGCATGCGCAGTGTGCTTTGCCCAACAGTGGGCAAAGCATAAAATCATTACAGCGCATGCGCTACTCTTTCCTTGCCCCGGAAGTTGTTCAAGGCAAGCAGTCATTTCCGGGGCAAGTGATGCCGAGGAGCGGGGGGTGGAGGACATAGAAAACGCCACCTTCCGGACCGCCCTGATTGACAGCATCAAATACGAACTTTACTAAGGTATTTTGATATGAAAACGGGGGTATCATGATATAAGGTAAAAAATACCGATAGATTTGTTATGGGACGCACTATTCAGCCATATCTTTAGTTGATATGGCAAAATTGGGGTGACAGATTCCCTTTAAATATAAGTGTCTGAGCAAAGGGTCCGAATACTTATGACCATGTGATATTTCAGTTTTTCTTTTTTAATAAATTTGCAGAAATTTCTACATTTCTGTTATTTTTTTTCCAGTCAAGATGGGGTGCAGAGTGTACATTAATAAGAAAAAATAACTTTTTTGAATTTACCAAATGGCTGCAATGAAACAAAGACGTTAAAAATTTAAAGGGGTCTGAACACTTTCCGTACCCACTGTACATTGAATTCTTTATAAAAAGCCTCATCTGATCTTGTGATCTTGTATGCACTTGTATGAATTTGTTAATTCTACTTTTCTTATGGTCTTCAGATACATGTTGGTTGATGACGACGATGACAAAAAAACTCACAAGCCTTTGATGCCTAAAGAGGTAAGGCCAACAACATGTCACAGCTCAAAGTCAAGTGTTGCTTCAAAGCGTAGTACTGTCGCTTTGTTATTCTTTATTTCAGCTGCAGATGGAAGGAAGAGAGCCACAGTCATTACTAGTGGGTAGGCGGAGCCCAGATAGGATTGACACCTCAGATTAAAAAGAGTGTTGACCGGCCCCTCCAGCTCGGGCTCCTCCTACTCAGCTCTTCAGTTTACAATTTGAGGTCTCAGAGGATAGTCGCTGCTGGAAGCAGCTCCTCAGAAGATTTTATTATTTTTTATCGGACAAGAGACTTGGATCACCAAATGTGGTCTAGAGGTCTCAGGAGTCTCAGCGCTGCTGGACTCCCACCTCTCCCTTGGCGGATCTGAAATTACCCTAATGATGGTCCCTGCAGAACCCTGCCGGCCCAGGGGGATGAGGATGGCTTCCCTGGCGGGGGCGCAAACCGCGCTGCAGGGGTCACTGCGTCCCCCGCCCTGGGGGGAAGCATGGGCATAGCGCCAGAAACCCCTGGGGGTCCCTGTGGTGCTTCGGCTGGTGAGTACCTCACATTTTTATTAATGTGTGTGTGAGTGTTTAAGCGACTGCTGCGGCAGCCGCTGTACATTACATGTCGGTGACTGTGTTTTTTGTCCGCAGGTGGATGCCTGCAGGACATAGGAGAGGAGTGCGCGCCTTTTTATTTGAATTTTCGCGCCGCTGTGAGCGCGCGCTTTACTGCTGTCTCCATTTCCGGCTTCCCTCATGGAGCACACGGAGGCACAGCGCGGCGACCATTAAAGAAGCAGGCTGAAAGCTTCTTCTGGCTCTTCTCCCTCCTCCCCTCCCGGCAAGATGTTACACTGTTACCAGCTGGGTGAGTCGCTTCTAGCCCGCAGGCAGAAGCTTAACCCCTTCACCCCCACAGCGCGGGCGCCTTCTGGGGCACTAATGAGTGACAGACTGTGCTGTCCTGCGGCTGTTATCGCATAAGGGGCTCGCACACTCTTTTCAATAATAATAAAGAGTTTGTGGGGAGTCTGCGATTTTAATACTGCCACTATACGTTCCCACTAACGATCCTGATAACGACGCATACTAATGCGATCGTTTGTGTGATCATTTTTTAATGTCGCTAGTAGCTGCCAATCTGGGCGATCTCATTAACATCGCATAAGTGGTTAGCGATCTCCTTAACAACTTTGGCGGTCATTGCGATATACAAAACAGTTCAATTTTTAGCGATCTTGTGGAACGTTTTTCTGTTAGTGTGGCATAAAAAGCTGTCCTGCAGCTGCTGCCTTATAAGAGGCACTTGGGGCTTGCACAACTTTTTCATTATCAAGGTTGTGGGGAGTCTGCTACTTTAACCCCTTCTTAGGCGGTTAACTATTAATGCTAGGGTAGCTCTCTCTTTAAGAGCTTTAACCCTTCAGCGATTGTTTTTTCTTTAAGAAACACACTGTTCTAGTTACTGACAGGTTTAACCTGCCATATACTGTGCAAGGACATGTCAGATGCGGACTATCTGACACGCAGACCCCGACAGCGTCATGCGCAGCGGTCGGAGGTTCCAGTGGTGTCAAAATGGAGGCCCTCGCTAGTTTCTATGATGGCCTGTCTGACCTTCTAGGTTATGGAGTGTCAGCTAGATCCTCTCAAGGAAGCGACACAAATCGGTGCCTTCCTTCTCGCGTAGCGAAGATGTCCGTTTCGGACAAGGAGGATCGTCAGGGACACTCTGCCTCTCTCATGGACCGTACTATTGGAGCCATGAGGGCGTTACAGTTACCAGAGAGAGGTAACTAGGCGTCCTGGTAAGTCGGCCCGGATGTTTCAGGAGTCGCATAGGTCGCGACGGCTTTACAATCTGTATCCGTTTTCTACGGAGTTGATTGTTAATTGGATCTCCTGAAGTGAATGTCCCTTTATCCTGGTAAAGGAAGGCGAGTCTGCAGGACCTGCTGGAGATGGCAACAATATCCATCTGCGAGGCCGCGGGTCATGGATTCAGTATTAAGGATCTATGTGTACTTGTAAAGTTTCCCTGAGCCGTTTGGACCGTCTACGGACGGCGTGACAAGATGGATCCCCTCTATCGAGATAGATGGGCTTTTCAAGTTGAAGGATTCTGCGTCACTGCTATCCAGGGCGCAATCCTCGGCAGTCACAGTCAGAAGAGCACTGTGGCTTAGACAGTGGAACGCGGTTTCCAAGCAGGGTTTGCTATCTTTAGCTTACAAAGTGGTCAGCTATTTGAATCTGACCTCACAGAGCTGATTTCTGAGGCAAAAGAAACAGCTTTACCGCAGCGCAGAGCTGTGACTTCTGCGTCTGGCAGGACTAGTGCCGGTAGTTGTCGGCGGTCCTTTCGGTCCAGGGATGATCCGGTCAACCCTCTGGGGGTTTGGGTCGTTCCTCTCTTTTTTTTAAAAAAAAAAAAAAGGGGGAATTTCTCAGAAATTCCGCATACCCTGGAAACAGAACTTCCATTAAGACAGAAGCTGGCAAAAAACCCGCTAAAGCGGTCTGACGTCTGGGTCTCACTCGAGCGCTCTCGAGTGGAGGGTCGTTTACTCCAATTCAAACCGACTTGGGTTTCCCGTGTGTCGGACGCCTGGGTAACACAGGTTGTGTTGGCAGGCTACTTCATAGAGTTTCTTTCTCGACCCCCGGACAGGTTTTGCCAATCTCGCATTCCGTCAGAGCCGAGCTATTTGCCGCTCTACTACGAGAGGTCGATTCCCTTCTGCAGAAGGGTGTGGTGATACCGGTTCCGCAGAGGACCGGGGAAGAGGATTCTTATTCCAACCTCTTTGTGGTCCCCAAAAAGGAGGACAAATTTCGCCCTATTTTGGATTTCAAAGATTGAATCGGCATGTTTACATCCCGAAAATTCCGCATGGAGTCGCTTCGCTCCGTTGTGGCAGCCCTGTCGCAGAACAGGTCAATCGACATTCGCGACGTTTATTTGCATGTTCCCGTCGGAAGGGCTCACCGGCGCTTCCTTCGTTTTGCCATAGGTCAGGACCATTGCCAGTTTGTGGCTCTGCCATTCGGCTTGGCCTCGGCGCCCAGAGTTTTTACAAAAATTCTAGCGCCCCTCATGGCAATTCTTCGAAGACAGGGGGTTACGATTTCCCTACCTGGACGACCTTCTGATTGTGGCGTCCTCAAAGGAGGAGGCGGGGACGGCTCGCAATCTATCCCTTCAGCTCCTGGAGGATTTCGGGTGGCTGGTCAATTGGGAGAAGTCGTCTCTGGAAGTCAATCCTGTTTTTGGGAATGCATTTCGACACTGTACGGACGGTGGTGTCCCTTCCTCCAGACAAGCGGGCATGTCTCTTTCGACATGTACAGATTATGAGGTCTACGGCAGCAATGTCCTTTCGGAAGTGTATGCGCCTTCTGGGTTTGACGTCCATGGAGGCACTTCCGTTTGCCCAATTTCATTCCAGGGCCCTCCAAAGGCTCATTCTGAGTCGTTGGGATCGATCGCAAGCTTCTCTGAATTGCAGCGTCATCATCTCTCACAGGGTGCGAGAATCCCTAGGATGGTGGTTACGTCCAGGAGCGTTATTCCTGGGGAAATCTTTCCTCTCTCCGAGGTGGTCGGTCATAACCACCGATGCCAGCCTGACGGGCTGGGGGGGTGTCTGGAACGATCTTTGGATCCAGGGAGTATGGTCATCGGAAGAGTCTGTTCTACCGATCAACATCCTGGAGTTGAGGGCAATTTTTCCTTTGCCTACAACACTGGACGGTCCCTTTAAGCGGTCTACCAGTCCGAGTGCAGACAGACAACACGACGGCGTTGCGTATATCAACCACCAAGGCGGGACAAGGAGCTCCAGCCTCATGATGGAGGTGTCTCGGATCCTGCTATGGGCCGAGACCAAGGTTCCAGCCATCTCTGCGATCACATTCCAGAAGTCCAGAATACCACGGCGGACTTTCCTCAGTCGCGAGAAGATGGATCCTGGAGAATGGAGTCTTCATCCGAAAATTTTTGCGCTGCTGTGCTTCCGTTGGGGAACTCCCCAAGTGGATTTGATGGCATCCAGGTTCAAATGCCAAACTACCGACCTTCATGTCCAGGTACAAGGACCCGAAGGCTGTGGCGGTGGTTGCTCTGGTGGCTCCGTGGGACCATTTCGAGCTAGTCTATGTGTTTCCGCCGATATCTTTACTTCCTCTGGTGCTGCGTCGGATCAGACTGGAAGAGAATTCTGGCTATGTTGATAGCCCCGGATTGGCCAAGGAGGACGTGGTTCTCGACACTGGTGTCGTTTTTGGCGGCACCGCCATTCCCACTTCCTCCTCGCCCGGACCTGTTAACCCAGGGGCCCGTTCGTCATCCGGACTTGAAGTCTCTGCGTTTGACGGCGTGGCTCTTGAGACCGAAACCTTGACCCGTAGAGGTTTTTCAGCCGAAGTCATTGCCACTCTGCGAGCTGCCAGAGGTCCGGCTACTACTAAGATTTATCACAAGACTTGGTCTTTTCGTGGTTTCGGGTTCTTCAAGGAATCCGAGGATTTTTTTCCATTCCCAATTTGTTGGCTTTGCTACAGTACGGGCTGGACAAAAGGTTTGGCAGTTAGCACTCTGAAAGGTCAGGTTTCTGCCCTGTCTTTGCTATTTCGGAAGGCTATCGCCTCGCGTAGGGACGTACGTTCCTTTTTTCACGGAGTAACCCGTCAGTTTCCACTGCGGAAGGCGCCTGTGTCTCCTTGGCGGCTCAACCTTGTCTTGGAGGCTCTTCAGCATATACCTTTTGCTTTTGAGCCTATGGGTTCTGCTAGCCTTTCTTTAATTTCTTGGAAGGTTACCTTCTTAGTGGCGGTAACCTCTTTAAGAAGGGTTTCTGAGTTGGCAGCTTTTTCATGCTCGCCTCCTTTCCTGGAGTTTTACCCGGATCGAGTAGTGCTTCGCACATGGGGCGATTTTCTACCTAAGGTGGTGTCGCAATTTCATGTTAACCAGGATATTGTGTTGCCCTCTCTTTGCCCGGGCCCAGGGAATGCAAAGGAACGGAACTTGCACAAATTGGATTTAGTGCGGGTCTTGAAGTTCTATTTTGTCTATTACTCAAGGTTTTCGAAAGTCAGATTCCCTGTTTGTGATTACAGCAGGTCGTAGACGTGATCAACGAGTTTTCAAGGACTCTATAGCTCGTTGGATTCGGTCGGCCATTTTGGAGGCTTACCGTCTTAATGGCGAACCTTGCCCGATTAAGATTCGAGCTCGCTCCACGAGGGCTGTGACTTCATCGTGGGCCTTTCATCAAGGGCTTCGGCAGCTCAGCTCTGCCGAGCGGCGACCTGGAGTTTCGTCCACACATTTACAAAGTTTTATAAGGTGGACGTCAGTGCTTCCGCTGATGCGGCCTTAGGACGTAGGGTCCTGCAGGCAGCGGTAATTTAAAGTTTTTAGTTAACTTGTATTTGGCGCCTGTGGCGCATTTATCTAGGTTGTTGGGTTTCTGCCTATTTTGGTTTTTTCCCACCCTAATTTTTGGACTGCTTTGGGACGTCCCACTAGTAATGACTGTGGCTCTCTTCCTTCCATCTGCAGCTGAAAGACGGATTTTGGTAAGAACTTACCTGTAAAATCCTTTTCAGCGAAGGAAGGAAGAGAGACACAGCTCCCTCCCATGGCAGAAGTGTGTTGTTGTATTTACAGATGCAACGTGACCCTTCTCTGATAGCGATTATCTGGACTGAGGTCGACGCGCTACGGCTCTGTTCCAGCATTGCCAGCTTATCGCAGTAGTCAGGTTTAGTGAGTAGTACCTGTAACTGTGTGATTTTTTTTGCCGAATGCATGCATAACCTGTACTCTTATGTTTTTTCTCTGAAGTCCTTCAGAAGGGGTTATGTTGCTTCGCTGGTGATATTGTTCTTCCTTAAGCTTGGGTACGACTGAAGAGCTGAGAGGAGGAGCCCGAGCTGGAGGGGCCGGTCAACACTCTTTTTAATCTGAGGTGTCAATCCTATCTGGGCTCCGCCTACCCACTAGTAATGACTGTGTCTCTCTTCCTTCCTTCGCTGAAAAGGATTTTACAGGTAAGTTCTTACCAAAATCTGTCTTTTATTATGTATACATGCGGTGTTATCAAATATTCTGGGCTAGTGGAAAAGGGAATGGGTAGAAAACTCTAGAAATGTAGCAGCAGATCTCTTGGATGAGCAATCACACGCTATAGTGCCCTCAGTACATGTATATGGACTGAGGTGTATGTAATAGTATTCAAGCAGCTGACAGCACTCGGGAGTTAGCACGGATGCACGTTCAGGCGTTCAAGGATCCAAATGAACAACAGTCCAACGAAAAAATAGGAACAGCATCCAATCCAGGTGAAGTATAACAAGTCTTTATTCAGCCACCATAAAATACGACGTTTCGGCCATTTTCAGGCCTTTATACTTGATAAGGCCTGAAAATGGCCGAAACGTCGTATTTTATGGTGGCTGAATAAAGACTTGTTTATACTTCACCTGGATGGATGCTGTTCCTATTTTTTCGTTGAGGTGTATGTAATGTCTACATGTTGCTTATAAAGGAGGAACTCCCATAACAAAAAGGAAGGAGCTCTAATTCACTACATGCGCAAGTGAATATGTCAAAATATGAACATCACTTTTAATAGACTTATGTTCTAAAAATTTACGTTGGTCTTGTTCAGACTCCAGTTTTTCACATACATGTTGTATCCATGTTCTTCATGGAACACACAGCCATTGTAGTCTATAGGTCGGTTCACATGTCCATGTTATTTTTCAGATTTTGTGTCCGAAAGCATAAAAAAAAAATAGCACTGTGCATTTTTGATCCAAGTCATGATCAAATTCTTCCATTCAGATCAATGGATCCTGAAAAAAATGGACTGCACGTGGATGCCATGCATGTGCCAACCTAGTGCCGCTCACTTTAACTGTTTCATGGGCTGAAGAAGTGTGGACCATTTATTTTTATTTATTTTCTCCTTCGTCTCATGGGGACACAGGACTGTGGTGTATGCTACTGCCGCTAGGAGCTGACACTAAGTAAACATAAAAAGGTTAGCTCCTCCTCCGCCGTATACACCTCAGCACTGGCCGCAGGCAAACCCAGTTATTGCTTAGTGTCTGATGGAGGCACACGTCTGGTTCTTTTTCCAGACCATTTTTTTTTTCTCTCCCACGAAGATGAGATAGGGGCGACGGATCCTATTGAAAGGGTCCGATCTCCCCAAACCATCAACGGGCGAGCACGTGGAGTAAAGCCTCCAACGTATCCTCTCCCGCAACGTGGGACACGAATGCCGGACTTAGCCCTGACCACCCTAAGGTATTGAAACCCTAGGTTGTACAGAGGCAGGAGTTTGTCCGTGCAGCCCCCACTGCGCCACCAATGCTAGACTGCGGTGCTGCAAGGAGGCGGACGGTCCCTCTCCTCATCCCCTGTAGGAGTTAGGGTTCCTGCACCGTCCCACCTTTTTTACTACGAAGCCCCCCTCTAAATGCATCAGGCGGAATGGCTCACCTTTTTGAAACTGGAGAAGATACTGGAACAGTTCCCGGGAGTAACGCCGCACGCATGGAACGGTGAGCGGCCGGAGCACCGCAAGTTTCGCAGGCGTCTGTGATCAGACTCTGCTTCCAGCCAGGTACAGGCTCCTGGCTCGTGTTCCGTCCCCCCCTCCCCCCCCGGGGGCGTCAGCTACCCGATGCCCGCCCCCCGTCTCCTGGGTGGATGGCCAAAAATTCAGTCCCTGGCCTCGGCGGTGTTAGGCCTCGGGCAAAAATTTAGTCCCCGGGGACTAGGGCCCGAAATATAGCGTCCGGCGCCGGCCAGAAGGTAGGCCGCGGTCGCGGGGATCCGCCCCCGGCATCGTCACCTTCCGGCGGGCCCGCCATCTGATTTTGGGGCGGCCTCCGCCGGAAATCTAGGCCGCGGCTTCGGCCGGTGCTAGGCCGTGGCTGCAAATTTAGTCCCCGGCTTCTGCCGGGGACTAGGCCGCGGCCCAAGATATAGCGTCCGGCGTCGGCCGGAGGGTAGGCCGCGGTCGCGGGGATCCACCCCCGCATCGTCACCTTCCGGCGGGCCCGCCATCTGATTTGGGGCGGCCTCGCCGGAAATCTAGGCCGCGGCTTCGGCCGGTGCTAGCCGCGGCTGCAAATTTAGTCCCCGGCTTCTGCGGGACTAGGCCGCGCCAAATACGTCCGGCGTCGGCCGAGGTAGGCTTGCGGTCGCGGGGATCCGCCCCGGCATCGTCTCCTTCCGGCGGGCCCGCCCTCTGATTTGGGACGGCCTCCGCCGGAAATCTAGGCCGCGCTTCGGCCGTGCTAGGCTGTAAATTTAGTCCCCGGCTTTTGCTGGAGACTAGGCCGCAGCTGGAGGCGGGTCCTCTGACGGCTAGGCCGCGCCTCTCGACCCTCCCCCTAAGGCTCGGCTACATGAGCTCGCCTTCCTAACAGGGGAGCGCTCTTTTTTGAAAAATTTGGAGCCAGACGCCACTGCTACGCAGTTTAAGGACGCAGGGGGTACAGGACTGGGGTAAGTGCTTCTTCCTCCAGCCTGGTTGTTCCGCTTCACTAAGTACTTTTGCGCCCCTCTGCACTCCGTTTCACTGACCGTCGCACATCCAGTTCATTGCGGACTCTGTGATAGACTCAGCATGTCCAGAAGAATTAAAGCTCATACAGTACTGTATACCGCATGCATTGCCTGTAGGTCCCCTTTTCCGCGCGCCCAGATTACTCGGGTCTGCGAAGCCTGTGACTCCGAACGGGCTCAGGAACCCGCTCCTATTGCGGAACCCAGTGCGTCAGGTCCCCCTGAATGGGCTCTGTCCCTGACTCAATCTGTGGCATCATTAACTAGAGCAATCGAGTCCCTTCAAGCTCCCGATAGGAGCAGGGACAGTGGTTCACCCGTCTTGGCGACGTCTCATGAACCTCCGGCCTGCAGGGGCCGCGCTCTCACTAGGCAGATGCAGGGGAACCCACACTGCGTCGCCTTTGCCGTCCGGGGCCTCGGCATCTTTCAGTTCCGTCTCCCGCTCTCCCTCACCTCTGACAAGTGATCAGTATTCGGATTCTGATTCAGAAGGGTCCCTTAATTTAGAGGCACCAAATTGTCAGGACACAATTGACAGTTTGATTGAAGCTGTCAATCAAACCTTGGGGATAGACGATGAGTCCACCTTGACCTCCGGTCATAAGGTGTCCTTCAAAAGAGCCAGGCAAGCTCATAAGGTTTTTGGATCTCATCCTGAGTTTGAGGAGCTAGTGCAGCGCCACCGGGAGAAACCGGACAAGCGCTTCGCAGGACAAAAGGCTCTCAATACTAGATATCCTTTTGCTCCTGAGCTTCTTAAGAAGTGGGCGGAATCTCCTGCGGTTGATCCTCCTGTGTCGCGTTTGGCGTCTAAAACGCTCCTCTCCCTTCCTAACGGTTCCTCGATCAAGGAACCAACGGATCGTCTGATTGAAAGTTTGGCCCGCTCGGTGTTTGCATCGGGTTCTGCTCTCTCTCCTTCTTTTGCAGCGACTTGGGTTGCTAAGGCCATGATATCCTGGTCGGAGTCTCTAAATAGAGCTCTTCATGGTATAGAGGTACCGTCTGAAGTAACCGAGATTTCTAATCAGATAGCGCTTGCAGGAGACTTCTTAATTAATGCGTCCATGGATGCGGCAAATTGCGCAGCCCTAGCTGCTGCTAATGCAATTGCCATCAGAAGATCTTTGTGGCTGAGAACCTGGCGAGCAGATTCAATCTCAAAGAAATCGCTTACATCCTTACCATATCAGAATGGTCGGTTATTTGGCGAAAGGTTGGATCAGCTCATATCTGATGCGACGGGAGGGAAGAGCAGTTTCCTTCCTCAGCAAAAGATTAAGCAGCCTTTTCGCCGACAGCTTCAGCCTCGCTTTAGGGCCTTTCGTAACCCAGGTTGGGCCGCGCCAGCTACCTCCAGCGGTTCAGGTCGGCCTAATCAGGCCAGAGATCGTCAGGTCTCCTACAGGACCAACCCTCTGGGAAGAGGGCGATCTCAACAACCAAGATCTAGAGGGTCCAAACCCCAGAGATATTCGGACAAATGACTGGAGGCAGAATCCGGTCAATTTATCCAGAGTAGGTGGCCGCTTACTCTGGTTTCGCCCCATTTGGCTATCGATTACTCACGACGAGTGGGTCCGGGAGTTAGTCTCCTCGGGTACAAAATAGAATTTTCCAGCCTTCCCTCAAATCGTTTTTTTCCCTCGCGCCTTCCCAAGGAGGAATCTCGGGTTTGCGCCTTATTCAGGGCGGTCGAGTCTCTTCGGCACAGCGGGGTTGTCGTGCCTGTACCGGAGGTCGAAAAGGGTCAGGGGTTTTATTCCAACCTGTTCATTGTACCCAAAAAGGACGGTACCGTAAGGCCCATTCTGGATCTAAAGCGACTGAACCGGTTTGTCAGAATTCTACATTTCCGAATGGAGTCTCTCCGTTCTGTCATTGCAGCCATGGAAAAAGGGGAATTTCTAGCATCAATAGACATTCAGGATGCCTATCTTCACATCCCCATATTTCCTCCTCATCAGAGATTTCTTCGGTTTGCCGTCGGCAAACTTCATCTTCAGTTCGCAGCCTTGCCATTCGGGCTAGCCACAGCCCCCAGGGTGTTCACAAAGGTCATGGCTGCTGTTGTGTCCATTCTGCACTCCAGGGGGGTAGTCATCCTGCCTTACTTAGACGATCTCCTCATCAAGGGTCCGTCTTTTCAAATCTGCGAGGAAAGTGTCAGCATTACGTTAGACACCCTTGCTCGCCTGGGGTGGCTGGTGAATATGAAGAAATCATCTCCCGTGCCATCTCGGAAGATCACCTTTTTAGGGATGAATTTCGACACCGCTCAGGGGTTGATAATTCTTCCTCAGGACAAGGCCTTGGTTCTCCGTCAACAGGTACGGATCCTTCGCCAACCAATTCCTCACACCATCCGGTTTTGCATGAGGGTCCTAGGAAGGATGGTGGCAGCAATCGAGGCTATTCCATTTGCCCAATTTCATCTTCGCCCCCTTCAACATGCACTCTTGGCAGTATGGGACGGGAGCCCTTACTCCCTCAATCTTCGGTGCCGTCTGTCCCTGCAGGTCAGACAGACTCTAATGTGGTGGACGAAGAGCACCACTCTTCGACAGGGTCGGTTGTTTCCTCCAAATTTCTGGTTGGTTGTCACAACGGACGCCAGCCTGCTCGGATGGGGAGCAGTGTTTCGTCACCACACAGCCCAGGGAACTTGGTCTCAGCAGGAATCGACCCTCCCGATCAATATTTTAGAGATCCGAGCTATTCGGCTGGCTCTGAGGCATTTTCACCAGCATCTGGCGGGCCACCCAGTCAGAATACAATCGGACAATGCCACGGCAGTGGCATACATAAACCATCAGGGAGGTACCCGCAGCAGGGCGGCCATGCACGAGGTAAAACAGATTCTGACTTGGGCAGAGGTAAATCACTCTGTGATTTCAGCGGTCCACATTCCGGGCGAGGAAAACTGGGCTGCGGATTTTCTCAGCCGTCACGGCATAGCGTCAGGGGAATGGTCACTTCATCCCGAGGTTTTTCAGCAGATATGCCGACGCTGGGGAACCCCAGATGTGGACCTGATGGCTTCCAAGATAAATGCCAAGGTGCCCAACTTCGTCTCCCGGTACCGGGATCCGCAGGCATTTGCAGTAGACGCTCTGGTCCTACCATGGAATCAGTTTCATCTTCCATACTTGTTTCCACCAATAGCCCTTCTCCCAAGGGTGATCAGAAAGATCAGGATAGAGGGGGTTCCAGCGATATTAATCGCTCCGGATTGGCTGCGTCGCTCATGGTACGCGGAGCTGGTACAATTGCTCGCCGACGCACCCTGGCGACTGCCAGAGCGCGTGGACCTTCTCTCCCAGGGCCCAGTTTACCACCAGAACTCAGCGGTCCTGTGTTTGACGGCCTGGCCGTTGAATCTTGGATCCTGACCAGGGCTGGATTCTCTAAAAAGGTCGCCGCAACGATGGCTAACGCCCGAAAGCCCGTTTCGGCTCGCATCTACCACGGTACTTGGAAGGTCTTTTTTGATTGGTGCAGGGAACATGATTGTTCCCCGCTCCTCTTTTCAATTCCGAACATTCTATCTTTTCTCCAGGCAGGCCTAGATTCAGGTCTAGCGCCTAGTACTCTTAGACGACAGATATCAGCCTTGTCGGTTCTTTTTCAGCGAAAGATCGCGTCTAATTTTCAGGTTAGGACCTTTATTCAGGGGGTTGTCCATATAGTTCCTCCCTACAAGACTCCCTTAGAGGTTTGGGACCTCAATCTAGTCCTGGGAGTCCTGCAGGAGTCTCCTTTTGAACCTTTGCAGGAGGTTTCTCTGTCATTTCTTTCCTGGAAAGTGGTGTTTTTGGTAGCCATAACATCCATAAGGCTGGTTTCGGAGCTGGCTGCACTGTCTTGTCGAGCTCCGTACTTACTTTTCCATCAGGATAAGGTAGTGCTCAGACCAACACCACCTTTTTTGCCTAAAGTCGTGTCCTCATTTCATATTAATGAGGACATTGTTTTGCCCAGCTCCGACGCACCGAGTGGAGAAGGCTCTCCATACGCTGGATCTGGTGAGAGCACTCAGGAGATATGTATCTCGGACGGCGTCCTTTCGACAGACGGACACGCTGTTTGTCCTCACTGAAGGTCGCAGGAAGGGACTCGCTGCCTCTAGATCAACCTTGGCTAGGTGGATTCGGTTAGCCATTCAGGAGGCTTACCGCATCAGAGGCGCGGTGGTTCCCGCAGGGATCAAGGCTCACTCCACCAGAGCGGTGGGTGCCTCCTGGGCCCTTCGGCATCAGGCTTCGGTGGAACAGGTTTGTAAGGCAGCAACCTGGTCCAGTCTGCATACCTTTTCCAAGCATTATAATGTCCATACCCAGGCTTCTGCGGATGCCAGTCTGGGTAGAAGGATTCTTCAGGGCGCGGTTGCGCACCTATAAGCAATGCTTGATTATAAACTACACTGTGGAGTCGGTTTCCCACCCAAGGGACTGCTTTGGGACGTCCCACAGTCCTGTGTCCCCCAATGAGACGGAGAAATACGGATTTTTGTGTTACTCACCGTAAAATCCTTTTCTCCGAGACGCTCATTGGGGGACACAGCACCCTCCCTAAGAGCCGGCTGGCTTTATATTGAGTTAACTCTTTTCTCCTTAAGTTGGTATCAGCAGTTTTTTCTTCTGAATATACTGTATCTGTGTTAACTCTTGATTTATTTTTTAGCCTCCTACTGCTTTTTGCACTAAACTGGGTTTGCCTGCGGCCAGTGCTGAGGTGTATACGGCGGAGGAGGAGCTAACCTTTTTTATGTTTACTTAGTGTCAGCCTCCTAGCGGCAGTAGCATACACCCACAGTCCTGTGTCCCCCAATGAGCGTCTCGGAGAAAAGGATTTTACGGTGAGTAACACAAAAATCCGTATTTTTCATACAATAATGGCTGTCATACTGATAGTATAAAATGGACACACTGATCAAAAATAAATGAAAATTGCATCCAGCACACTTATAAAAACTGATTTTTGTTTTTTTCACATACGCCCTAAATGTGCACAGATGTGTTGTGTGCACAAATTGGAGGAGGTTCTAGTTATAAAAAAATAGATAATACATATTGTTCATAAAATGGCTCATAATATATTGAATATTTGTGATTGTCCACAATGGTGGTCTGCGATGCCCACAGACTTATTGGTGTTGATCTATTTTCAGGCCCCTAAGAAAATGATTCGATACATTGACAATCAAGTGGTCAGCACAAAGGGGGAGAGATACAAAGATATGAAGAAACCGGAGAGCGAGGAGATGAAGAAAACCTACATAAATCTGAAGCCTGCAAGAAAGTACAAGTTTCATTGAGACGAAAATGAAACCGGACCCACCCAGCATTTATTTAGTCTGGAGCGTGTGACCCTGATGGGAGGAAACAATACATCTCTGTGACAGAGAGAACTTCATCACTTGTTTCACAGACCTGTGAGCATCTCCATCACAATAAATAAGCAATATATTAGGTCAGATGGAAGAGTCCTAGCCTCTACATGTAAATCTGGTGACATCATTGGCCATGCTGGCTACTACATCTATAGCCATAGGATCAGAAACTGACTAGTTTATTACAAATTTTGGCACTGGAAAGCTGCCCTCGGCTGTAAAACACAAATTGATGCATACCTGGAAAATTCTGCCAGCAATGTCATGTACTGGAAATAAAGAAGCCATGGTATAATTTATAAGAAACTACAATAACTGCTCAAAGAAACAATGGGCCTTATGCCGAAAAGCTGAGCTCCCAGATAGTGGCCCAATATATGGCGGGTGTGGGTTATGTACACAGCCAGCACCCTCCTGTAACTGGAGGTATCAGATCTATGTACACAGCCAGCACCCTCCTGTAACTGGAGGTATCAGATCTATGTCCACAGCCAGCACCCTCCTGTAACTGGAGGTATCAGATCTATGTACACAGCCAGAACCCTCCTGTAACTGGAGGTATCAGATCTATGTCCACAGCCAGCACCCTCCTGTAACTGGAGGTATCAGATCTATGTACACAGCAAGCACCCTCCTGTAACTGGAGGTATCAGATCTATGTCCACAGCCAGCACCCTCCTGTAACTGGAGGTATCAGATCTATGTACACAGCCAGAACCCTCCTGTAACTGGAGGTATCAGATCTATGTCCACAGCCAGCACCCTCCTGTAACTGGAGGTATCAGATCTATGTACACAGCCAGCACCCTCCTGTAACTGGAGGTATCAGATCTATCTTCGATGGCTGCCGTCTAACCCCTTAGATGTAATGGTTGACAAGGTAATTAGACAGAGGAGGGTGCCCCCCCCGTCAGCCCATCACCTACACCCTGCACGCTATTCTTAAAGCCTTATAGGTGATAGCTACATTTACAATATACAGCAATACAAAGTATTATTAAAAAAAAAAAAAACTTTCACATCATCTTGTCCGTAAAAGATTATTTAGATTTTTTTTTTCGTTTGCTTTTTATAAAAGCACTAAAACTGTATGTACTTGGCATTACAGATGAGCATATCTATACACAGGCCCATGATCCAGCAGCCACTGAGTGCGAGCCCTGTGAACCGCCTCTTCCCTGCCAGCATTTATAGCACCCTTTCCGATTTTTAACCCACACGTGTGTCATGCCGCAGCCGTGTGGACATGCTGGGCCTGCGGATTAGAAGAGACGCCAGGTATTCTGAGAGATGGGATTCATGGCACGCCAGTCCAGTTACCCCAAAATACGGACGTAGCTGCTGGATCTGTGTCCTGCCAATGTATTTGCTTATCTATATTAGGTGCCTCTGTAATAGCACATAAACTGCTATATAAAACCTCAAGGTAACTTACTGCACAGTGAACACGGTAAAAATTAAACTTGAGCGACAATGGCAGATTAATCCATTTTTTTCTCTGTTGCACCCCTATAAGGTTTAAGTTGTTCTCTCATTTTTCTGTACATCATAAGTTAACTTATATGTTAAAAATATATAAAAACTTTTCCACTTTAAAATTAAAGAATAGTAGTGCCAGGTTATATTTTTTGGGACATTTTGAGCAATTGCAAAAAAAGAAAATTTAGTAAAAAAAACGTAGTGATTCAGTAACACTTACACGTATCTTGTGCTGTAAATTTATAATACTTTCATCAATATGGCAAAATATAATGTAAAAAATACATACTGTCTGCAGTGTACTGCATGTGGTGAATGGATGCAGTGATTGACTGGACCAGCCATAATATTTACATTTAATTAAAAAAAAAAAAGATCTTTTTAAGGGGTTGTAGCAAGACTGCAACTTATCATGCAGGGACCACTGCAGATCATGAGTACAGGGGTCCTGCGTCCACTGTTTCTGTTTAAGTGGCAGCTGATCATACTCATTGCTGTTCCATTCAAAGTGATTAGGCCTGAAGGAGATGGCTGAGTACACGGGTTCTTCATCTCTGTTGGTCCCATAGGCCTGTCCTGTAGATAGGTAATGGGTGCAACCTTGTTACAACCCCTTTTCGTACACAAAGGCGTAGTGAAGAAGAACTCCACTGAAGAAGTGTGGCAACCATTGTTAATGCATGTGTTTTTTTGCAGATGTCTGGGTGTTTTTTATAATTGGTTTTGATATCTTTCCCCCAGTTGAAGCTGTTGGGGTATCTGCTCACCGCATCTTATAGCCGCCGGTGTACCCGATGAGTTTTTGCAATAAGAAGGTGATTTAGGAAAACGACAACGATGGTTTTCATGTAGCATTTTCTCTGTTTTTTTTGTGGCTAATTTTTTTTCTTAAAAAAAAAAAACTAAATATAAGGTAGTGAGAGCTTCCAGAGGAATGGACTGGTCGCTTTTTTTTTTTTTAATCCTGTTTTTGGCTTTCGAAGCCTGAAGCTGAATAAGACTGAACACATACAAGTCATTTTGACGTTACAGTGCGTATCTTCATTTTTTATTCCATTTATTGAGCACTTTTTCAGTTGTGTTCCAGGCGGAATCAGCCTAAAAAAGATGTTGTGTGCACATATCCCTAGATGACAAATTCCCTCAGATGAGCCATTGAATTGATGGGGAAAAAAACTGCAATAGGCCTTAAAGCATGTGGTTTCCAATTGTAAATTTGTATGACAAAATTACAATCACATCTGTGTAACATAAAATAACCCTGCTTGTTTTTTTAATGCCTGTATAATAAAAACACACAACTTTCTAATACATTTCGTTTTAATCCCTAGGCCGTGCACTGTGCGTTTAAAGGCTAAACACCAGGCTAAGGCTAGGTTTACATTAATGCAGTGTTTTCCAGCGAGCACCCCATCAGGGTTTCCATCGAAATACTAGAAAATCAATTTCGACAGGGACCGTGATGGAGCCACTCACTTCAGTGAAGCTGATGGCATCACAGTGGACACGATCTGGACTATTTTCTCTGTTACAGTCATGCTAAAAAATGTGGTTAACCCTGTAGAGCAGTGTTTCTCAACTCCAGTCCTCAGGACCCACCAACAGGTCATGTTTTCAGGATTTCCTTAGTATTGAAAAGGTGATGGAATTAATGCTTGAGCAGGTGATAAAATTATCACCCGTGCAATACTAAGGAAATCCTGAAAACATGACCTGTTGGTGGGTCCTGAGGACTGGAGTTGAGAAACACTGCCGTAGAGCCTTTTGTATGCATGTGAACCTAGCCTAAGACATGAGAGCTGATGCTAACTATGGCGCTCACAGAGCATTGCCCAGATTGGATATGTTGTGTCCAGAACCAGGACATCTGCATTCATTTTCATCATCAGAATTGTACAGCTGTTATTTATGTCCTAAGTGTTAAAAAAAAACGTGGCTCGCTGACCATTTCAACGTTAAATTGTGTTAGAACAATTTATAGAAAATAAAAGCTGACTTTAAATACAAAAATAGAAAATGAAAACGGTTTGTCATTGGATAGTAATGATAACTATACTGCTGACCTTTGCAAAATAAAATTATTTTCATAAAATGATGTATTTGATTTTCAGAGGCTCATAATTTGCATTATATTTCCTTTTTATTATATTATTTCCCAATTGCATATTATTATTTTTGTTGTAATTGTGTTTATTGCATTATGTCGGCTTTAATGCCTTGCCTCCTTACATACTAATATATGAGTGCCAAACTGTGCTCCTTTTGATCTTGGATTTTGTAGTGGTTTAATATGAAGGAATGATGAAATGTTTGCTATCCCTGGTGTGAAGTTACATGCTTAGTTACATTTGTCACATGCTTGTGATCCTAGTGCAAGAGACTCATCCAATATGTATAAATGCACCCGCCATGTTCACCCCTTGCTATTGATCTACGTTCCATCACGATTTCATGCAACGTGGAAGATTTGGTGCTGGGAATTAACTATAATGGGGTAGATTTATTAATCCTGTCCAACAGTGTGCAGAAAGTTAAGCTTAGACAGTCTTTAAATTCACCAAATATCATAGTGGCTCATTCTGGATCATGAATATTGGGCATTTTTCATACTGTCTAATCTATTAATTGGTGCATTTGTATATCACTTTTTAAGCCAAAAGACTGTAGTATGCTTTTAGTAAACTTGGAGCATTTTACAAACACCCTGAGCGATACCAACTTTTCTAGACGTGTCTAGTCAAGCACAAAAACGGTCTTTTTTCTAATAAATGTATCTTTTGGCATATTTACCTAAATTCTGTGTCTATTTTAGACAAAATTCTGTTGCATTTTCGATAGTAAAGCTCCCCCAATACATTTGTATGACCTCTTTCATTATATATCTGAATATACATTGTATCTTTGCATGATAGTTATTCCTATCCAGATCTGATTTCCAATTGCTTTGGTTTTTTACAGTGATCATTTTTAGCATAATGGAGTTATAATTTCATTAATACTTGAAGAAATACATGCTTTCCTTCTTCACCCCTTCCAACATAACCCTAATTATGTGTCTGGCAGCTTCTCAATCCACACACAATGTTAACATGTCCCACTCTTGGAAAATAGTGAGTAGCGAGTGTGGCGGCACATTATGTCTGTACAGACGAGCCCCTTACATGTTAGGATTTTATACCACGTTGCGATATTTAACACCAGGAATCCAGGAGCTTGCTGTTGCAGAACTTCATTCAAGTGAGATAGTACAGTATGTAGTATTACCTTATGCATTAAATGGTCATGTGTAAACCAAATGTTTCACCATGTTAACTTCAATATACCAAATTGTTTTATGAAGCGATACTCTCTGTATGTCATTTCCATCCCTTCCAAATGTGCTTGTTCCCGGGGCCTCCAGCACTTCTGCATTTAAGACCTGCTGATTTCATAACTTTAGATTTAGGCATCTGTGAAACCCATGCTGGGTTTACAAGGGCCAGGTCTTCCGATCAGAGCATTCGCATATCCATGTTTCACGGATTATGATTTATGGACCAGATACTTGTCTATTGATCCGAACTCAACAGCCTCATATACGACCGTGAAACATGGACACTGAGACTTCATATTAAAGGTGCTAGAACAAACAGTCCATACCAGATAGTTGACATACGCCTAATATTTTATTGTAGATTACTACTTGCCAAATTATGTGCTGATTTAAGGCCCATTTAGATGGGCGGATAATCTGACAATGAGCATTCCTACAAAAAAAAATTCTGGAACACAAAACGCTCTTTCATGTTAACCTTGTAATTCAATAACCTTATATTCCATGCTCTCAGAACGGTCATATTAGCGATCATTGTGTGCTCATTGAATTCTGGTGCTAGTCTAAACGACCGGCAATCAGCTTGCATATAATCGTTCACCAATCATTTAATGGCTGCCGTCAGCCTTTTTTTTTTTTTTTTTTCATTTTTTGCTGCAGACCAAATGTTTGCATTGTTTTGCTGATATTCTGTGTGTTTATACAACTGTGTTGTTCAATAAATTATAGATTAGATCCATTGATTTGTGCTGTGGTTTGTATCTTGTTTCAAAGCTTGCAATTCTATCACCTATCACAAGTGACTTTGGATAAAAAGGTGCCATGTTATTTGAGGTCACACAATACAGTTTTCTGTTTGATTTAAGGCCCCCCCATACACTTTAGATTAATCCCAGGCGCAGCGGTCGATAGCAATGGGCTTGGCCGATACTACTGGGGCTGAGATTGTCGACCAAGCATGTTCGATTTCGGCCTGACAATCACTTGTTCTGGAAATAAGCCACCGGTAGACATATCTGGCAATAGCTCTCTCATAAAGAACAAAGGAGCGCTCAGCCAAACTAGCGCTCCTGTGCTTGGGAGAGTTGGATGAGGTGGCGATCAGCTGGACAAGCAGCCGAGACTTCGTTCAGCTGACTCCCATCTAATGTGTATGGCTGGCTGTAAGCTTTGTTTTTACTTGGATTGAGGAGAGTCCATCAATAACATAACTTGTAAAAAAAGGTAAAAAGCTATGAAAAAAAATCCACCAGGTGTGTCCCTGTTAGGACCCATGCCCCCCTCTCTAATGTCCAATTGGTAGCAGAATAAATAGTATAAGTAAATGAAATATCACAGTAAAAGTGAATTTATGCAGTGGATTGCAAAAATATTCCCCCCCACCCTCAGTATTTTTCGTGTGTTACTACCTCACAACCTGTTATTTCACTTTTTTTGAGGGTTTGCATCAGTTCATGTAAAGAACATTTGGCTTTCTTTTCAGCAGCAGATGAAGGAAGGGAGACACACTAGTCATTACTAGTGGGTAGGCGGAGCCCAGATGGGATAGACACCTCAGATTAAAAAGAGTGTTGACCGGCCCCTCCAGCTCGGGCTCCTCCTACTCCAGCTCTCCAGTCTAAAATTTGAGGTCTCAGAGGATAGTCGCTGCTGAAGCAGCTCCTCAGAAGATTTTTTTATTTTTATCGGACAGAGACTTGGACTCAGGGTCTAGAGGTCTCAGGGGTCTCAGCGCTGCTGGACCCCCACCTCTCCCTTGGCGGATCTGTATTACCCTGTAAGGTGGTCCCTGCAGAACCCTGCCGGCCCTGGGGGATGAGGATGGCTTCCCTGGCGGGGACGCAAACCGCGCTTCTGGGGTCACTGCGTTCCCCGCCCTGGGGGGAAGCGATGGGCATAGCGCCACAAATCCCTGGGGGACCCTGTGGCGCTCGGCTGGGTGAGTACTCTGCATTTTTTGAAATGTGTATGAGTGCTTCAGCGACTGCTGCGGCAGCCGCTGCTACATGTACATGATTGGTGACTGTTTTTTTGTCCGCAGGTGGATGCCTGCAGGACATGGGAACGGAGGAGTCCCGCACTTTTTTTGAAGCCGGCGGGGGGCGTGGCTTCACGCTTTCCCAGGCAGGAAGCGCTCTGAGCGCGAGATTTCCTCTGCCTCTTCTCTTCCGGCTCTCTTCTTCAGCGCGGCGGCCATTGCTAGCCTCGGGCTCCTCACTCTCCGCTCCTCCCATACTAAACCGAAGAGAACAGCACCGCGGCCAGCTGGGTGAGTCGCTTCTACCTTCCTGAGGGCAGAAGCTTGACCCCTTCACCCCCACAGCGCAGGGCACCTTCCCGGGTACTGCTACACGGAACGCCCGCTAAAGTTCACGATAACGACGCAATTATTGCGATCGTTTTTTTGTGATCGCTGTAAGTCGCTAGTAACTGCCACACAGGACGATATCTTTAACGTCGCATAAGCGGTTAGCGATCTCCTTGCGTCTTAGCGGTCATTGCGATGTGCAAAACAGCGCTATATTTTAGCGATTAGCGTTTTTTTGTTTAGTGTGGCATACCTTGAGGACTGTACTGTTTTACACCTGCTACCTCATAAGAGGCACCTGGGGCTCGCACACCTTTTATAAACAGAGGTTGTGAGAAGTCTGTGACATTAACCCCTTTCTGAGGCGGTTAACTCTTAAACAGCTGGAGTAGCTCTCTCTTTAGGAGCTTTAACCCTTCAGCGTTCATTTTCTTCTTTAAGAAGCCACACTGTTCTAGTCACTGACAGGTTTAACCTGACATATACTGTGTGAGGACATGTCAGACCAGGGGCCAGAAGATGCGGACCGTCTCCCAGATCCGCTACAGGATCAGTCTCGCGTATCTGACACGCAGACCTCGACGGCGTCAAGCGCAGCAGTCGGAGGTCTCTGTGATGTCAAAGTGGAGGCCCTCACTCGTTCTATTGATGGCCTGTCTGACCTTTTAGGTTATTGGGTGTCAGCTAGATCCTCTCATGGCAGGAAGCGACACAGGCCGGTGACTTCCTTCCCGCGTAGCGACTCGGAGATCTCTGGTATGGAGGGTTCCCCTTCAAGTTCAGAGGGAGAGAGGTCCGATTTGGATAAGGAGGATCGGCAGGGACATTCTGCCTCTTTTTCGGGCCGTGCAGAAGCTTTTATTGATGCTATGAGGGAGGCGTTAAAGTTACCGGAGGAAGTAACCAGACCTCCTGGTAAGTCGGCCCGGATGTTTCAGGAGTCGCATAGGTCGCGTTCGACCTTACCATCCCTGGGTGAGCTTAATGAGGCAGTGGAGAAGGAGCGTTTATGTCCAGACAAACGTTTTCAGGGAACACGGCTTTTTGAGACACTATCCGTGTGCTACGGAGTTGATTGATAATTGGATTCCTTCTCCTGAAGTGGATGTCCCTTTATCTCAGCTTAGCAAATCTTCATTACTTCCTGTTAAAGGGAAGGTGAGTCTGCAGGACCCGCTGGACAGAAAAACGGAGATGGCGGCAAAATCCATCTACGAGGCCACAGGTCATGGATTCAGAGCAGTTCTAGGATCCATGTGTGCTTGTAAAGCTTCCCTGAGCTGGTTGGACCGTCTGCGGACGGCCTGGCAAAATGGATCCCCTTTATCTGAGGTAGAGGGGCTTCTCAATTTTTTGGAGAATGCAGTCCGATATGGCTATGATGCTGGTCTGGACACTGCGTCACTGCTGTCCAGGACACAATCCTCAGCGGTCACAGTCAGAAGATCTCTGTGGCTTAGACAGTGGACCGGGGACGCGGTTTCCAAGCAAGGTTTGCTTTCTTTAGCTTACAAGGGTGGTCAGCTGTTTGGATCTGACCTCACGGAGCTGATTGCCAAGGCAAAGGCAAAGGAAACGGCTTTACCGCAGAGAAGAGCTGTGGCTTCTGCGTCTGGCAGACCTAGTGCCGGTAGTGGTCGGCGGTCCTTTCGGCCCAGGGGACGGTTCGGTCAGCCCTCTTGGGGTTCGGGTCATCCCTCTTTTTCAGGAAAAAAGACCACTCAGAAATCCCGCACTCCCTGGAAACAGAGTTTCCGTCACGACAAGCGGGAAGCGGACAAAAAGCCCGCTAAGGCGGACTGACGCCAGGGTCCCACTCGAGGGCTCTCGAGTGGGGGGTCGCCTGATTCAATTCGAATCGACTTGGGTGTCCCGCGTTTCGGATGCCTGGGTGACGCGGGTTGTGTCGGCAGGTTACTTCATAGAGTTTTCTTCTCGACCCCCAGACAGCTTTTGCCAATCTCGCATTCCGTCAGAGCCCGAGCTATTTGCCGCTCTTCTACGAGAGGTCGATTCCCTTCTGCAAAAGGGTGTGGTGGTACCGGTTCCGCCGGAGGATCGGGGAAGAGGGTTTTATTCCAACCTCTTTGTGGTCCCCAAAAAGGAGGGCAAATTTTGCCCCATCCTGGATCTCAAAAGATTGAATCGGCATGTCCACACCCGGAAATTCCACATGGAGTCGCTTCGCTCCGTTGTGGCAGCCTTGTCGCAGAGCGATTTTTTGGTGTCTATCGACATTCGCGACGCTTATTTGCACGTTCCTATCGGAAGGGCCCACCAACGCTTCCTTCGTTTTGCCATAGGTCAGGACCATTACCAGTTTGTGGCTTTGCCATTCGGGTTGGCCTCAGCGCCCAGAGTTTTTACAAAAATTCTGGCGCCCCTCATGGCGATTCTTCGAAGGCAGGGGGTTACGATTCTTCCCTACCTGGGCGACCTTCTGATTGTGGCGTCTTCAAAGGAGGAGGCGATGACTGCTCGCAATCTATCCCTTCAGCTCCTGGAGGACTTCGGGTGGCTGGTCAATTGGGAGAAGTCGTCTCTGGAACCGTCGCAGTCAATCCTGTTTTTGGGGATGCATTTCGACACGGTACGAGCAGTGGTGTCTCTGCCTCCAGACAAGCAAGCATGTCTCCCTCGACATGCACAGGTTATGAAATCTTCTACAGCAATGTCCCTTCGAAGCTGTATGCGCCTTCTGGGTTTGATGGTGGCGTCCATGGAGGCACTTCCGTTTGCCCAGTTTCATTCCAGGGCCCTCCAAAGGCTCATTCTGAGCCGTTGGGATCGATCGCAGGCTTCGCTGGATTGCAGGGTCATCATCTCCCACAGGGTACGAGAGTCGCTAGGATGGTGGTTACGTCCAGAAGCATTATCCCTGGGGAAGTCTTTCCTCCCTCCGAAGTGGTCGGTCATAACCACCGATGCCAGCCTGACGGGCTGGGGGGGTGTCTGGAACGATCTCTGGATTCAGGGAGTATGGTCGTCGGAAGAGTCTGTCTTGCCGATCAACATCCTGGAATTGAGGGCGATTTTCCTTTGCCTCCAACACTGGACGGTCCCTTTAAGCGGTCGGCCAGTCCGAGTGCAGACAGACAATGCGACGGCGGTCGCATATATCAACCACCAAGGCGGGACAAGGAGTTCCAGGCTCATGGTGGAGGTATCTCGGATCCTGGTGGCAGAGACCAGAGTGCCAGCCATCTCTGCGATCCACATTCCAGGAGTTCAGAATATCACGGCGGACTTTCTCAGTCGCGAGAAGATGGATCCCGGAGAATGGAGTCTTCATCCGGAAATTTTTGCACTGCTGTGCTCCCGTTGGGGAACTCCCCAAGTGGATTTGATGGCATCCAGGTTCAATGCCAAGTTACCGACTTTCATGTTCAGGTACAAGGACCCGAAGGCTGTGGCGGTGGATGCTCTAGTGGCTCCGTGGGACCAATTCGAGCTAATCTATGTGTTCCCGCCGATATCCTTACTCCCTCTAGTGTTGCGTCGGATCAGACTGGAGAGAATCTCGGCTATGTTGATAGCCCCATATTGGCCAAGGAGGACGTGGTTCTCGACACTGGTGTCGCTTCTGGCAGCGCCTCCATTTCCACTTCCTCTTCGCCCGGACCTGTTAACCCAAGGGCCCGTTCGTCATCCGGACCTGAAGTCTCTGCGTTTGACGGCGTGGCTCTTGAGACCGAAATTTTGACCCGTCGAGGTTTTTCAGCCGAAGTCATTGCCACTTTGCGAGCTGCCAGAGGTCCGGCTACTACTAGGATTTACCATAAGACTTGGGAAGCTTTCTTTTCGTGGTGTTCGGGTTCTTCAAGGAACCCGAGGATTTTTTCCATTCCCAATTTGTTGGCTTTTCTGCAATTCGGGCTGGACAAGGGTTTGGCAGTTAGCACCCTGAAGGGTCAGGTTTCTGCTCTGTCCTTGCTGTTTCGGAAGGCTATCGCCTCGCGTAGGGACGTACGTTCCTTTTTTCGCGGAGTAACCCGTCAGTTTCTGCCGCGGAAGGCGCCTGTGTCTCCTTGGAGGCTCAATCTTGTTTTGGAGGCTCTTCAACATGGACCTTTTGAGCCTATGGACTATGTTAACCTTTCTTTGCTTTATTGGAAGGTTGCCTTCCTAGTGGCGGTCACCTCTTTGAGAAGGGTTTCTGAGTTGGCGGCTCTTTCTTGTTCGCCTCCCTTCCTGGAGTTTCACCCGGATCGTGTAGTGCTTCGCACACGGGGCGACTTCCTACCTAAGGTTGTGTCGCAATTTCATGTTAACCAGGATATTGTGTTGCCCTCGCTCTGTCCGGTGCCGAGGAATGCAAAGGAACGGGCCTTGCACACATTGGATCTGGTGCGGGCTTTCAAGTTCTATTTGTCTATTACTCAAAGTTTTCGGAAGTCGGACTCTCTGTTTGTGATTCCAGCAGGTCGTCGGCGTGGTCAACGAGCTTCCAAGGACACTATAGCTCATTGGATTCAGTCGGCCATTTTAGAGGCTTACCAAGTTAAGGGCGAACCTTGCCCGGTTAAGATTCGAGCTCACTCAACGAGAGCTGTGGGTTCATCATGGGCCTTTCATCAAGGGGCCTCGGCAGCTCAGCTCTGCCGGGCGGCGACCTGGCGCTCCATCCACACGTTTACAAAATTTTATAAGGTGGGCGTCAGTGCTTCCGCTGATGCGGCCTTAGGACGTAGGGTCCTGCAGGCGGCTGTAGTTTAAAGTTCTTGTGAACTTGTATTTAGCGCTAGTTGCGCATTTATTTAGGTTGTTGGGTTTCTGCCTCTGTTGGTTTTTTGCCCACCCTTATTTTTGGACTGCTTTGGGACGTCCCACTAGTAATGACTAGTGTGTCTCCCTTCCTTCATCTGCTGCTGAAAGACGGATTTTGGTAAGAACTTACCTGTAAAATCCTTTTCAGCGAAGAAGGAAGGGAGACACACATCCCTCCCATGGCAGAAGCATGTTGTTGTGTTTTCAGATGCGGCGTGACCCTTCTCTGATAGCGATTATCTGGGCTGAGGTCGGCGCGCTAAGGCTCTGTTCCAGCATCGCCAGCTCATCGCAGTAGTCAGGTTCAGTGAGTAGTACCTGGAACTGTGTGTTTTTTTTCCTGTGACATGCATAACCTGTATTCTTGTCTTTTCTCTGAAGTCCTTCAGAAGGGGTTATGTTGCTCCGCTGGTGATATTTGCTCTTCCTTAGCTTGTGTACGACTGGAGAGCTGGAGTAGGAGGAGCCCGAGCTGGAGGGGCCGGTCAACACTCTTTTTAATCTGAGGTGTCTATCCCATCTGGGCTCCGCCTACCCACTAGTAATGACTAGTGTGTCTCCCTTCCTTCTTCGCTGAAAAGGATTTTACAGGTAAGTTCTTACCAAAATCCGTCTTTTATTGTGAAACAAACTACAAATATCATAAATGAACTGAAAACTTCAGTGTGCATAACTATTCCCCCCCTTCTAAAGTCAGTACTTTGTAGAGCCTCCTTTTTTTAGGCAATTACACCTGCAAATTGCTTTGGATAAGCCTCCTATGAGTTTTTCACATCTTGCCACTGGATTTTTGCCCATTCCTCAAGGCAAAACTGCTCTAGCTCCTTCAAGTTAGATGGTTTCCTCTGGTGAACAGCAATCTTCAAGTCTGACCACAGATTCTCAATTGGATTAACCCCTTCCCGACCTGTGATGCAGCGTATGCGTCATAAAAACCTGTGCCTTCCCGACCTGTAACGCAGCATATGCGTCATGGCGAGATCAAGTTCCTGTGGGTCGGATGACCGGGGTCACTGAAAGGTCACCCGACCTGCAGGTAAAGGAGGACTTGTACTTCACCCCAGGAGGGGTGGCTTTGCCCCCCCATGGCTACGATTGCTCTGATTGGCTGTTTCACTTTCAACAGCCAATCAGAGCAATTGTAATATTTCACCAATGAAACTTGGTGAAATTACAATCCAGCCATGGCCGATGCTACAATATCATTGGCCATGGCTGGATACCGTGATCTGCCCCCATCGCTGTCAGTCTTTCCTCCCCTTCGCTCCCCTCCGTCCTGTCCTCCGCTCCCTCCACGGTCCGATCCTACCCCCTGTACCTCCCGAGTTCCGGTGTCCGTCCGTCTTCCCTCATGGGCGCAGCCATCTTCCAAAATGGAGGGCGCATGCGCAGTGTGCCCGACGAATCTGCCGGTCGGCAGCTTCATTCATTCCAGGTACATTTTGATCACTGATAGACCCTATCACAGTGATCAAAGTAAAAAAAATTGTAAATAACTCCGCCTTTATCACCCCCATAGGTAGGGAAAATAATGAAATAAAGAAAATATATTTATTTTTATTTTTCCACTAGAGTTAGAATTAGGGTTAGGGTTAGAATTAGGGTCGGAATTGGGGTTAGGGTCGGAATTAGGGTTGGGGTTGGCATTAGGATTGGGGTTGGAATTAGGGTTAAGAATAGGGTTAGGGGTGTGTTGGAGTTAGGCTTGTGGTTAGGGTTGGGGTTAGGGTTGGGATTAGGGTTAGGGGTGTTGGGGTTTGGGTTGGAGTTAGAATTGAGGGGTTTCCACTGTTTAGGCACATCAGGGGCTCTCCAAACGCGACATGGCGTCCGATCTCAATTTCAGCCAATTTTGCATTCAAAAAGTCAACTGCGCTCCCTCCCTTCCGAGCCCCGACATGCGCCCAAACAGTGGCTTACCCCCAATTAATGGGTTATCAGTGTACTCAGGAAAAGTTGCATAACTTTGGGGGTCTAATTTCTCCTGTTACCCTTGGGGAAAAAAAAATTAGGGGCTAAAAATTATTATTTTTTGAGGGAAAAATTTTTTATTTTCACGGCTCTGCATTATAAACTTCTGTGAATCACTTGGGGGTTCAAAGTGCTCACCACACATCTAGATAAGTTCCTTGGGTGGGTCTAGTTTCCAAAATGGGGTCACTTGTGGGGGTTTCTACTGTTTAGGCACATCAGGGGCTCTGCAAACGTAACATGACGCCCGCAGACCATTCCATCAAAGTTTGCATTTCAAAATGTCACTACTTCCCTACCGAGCCCTGACGTGTGCCCAAACAGTGGTTTCCCCCCACATATGGGGTACCAGTGTACTCAGGACAAACTGGACAACTTTTGTGGTCCAATTTCTCCTGTTACCCTTGTGAAAATAAAAAATTGCGGGCTAAAAAATCATTTTTTGAGGGAAAAAAATGATTTTTTATTTTCACGGCTCTGCGTTATAAACTTCTGTGAAGCACTTAGGGGTTCAAAGTGCTCACCACACATCTAGATAAGTTCCCTGGGGGGTATAGTTTCCAAAATGGGGTCACTTGTGGGGGAGCTCCAATGTTTAGCCACACAGGGGCTCTCCATACCCGACATTGTGTCCGCTAATGATTGGAGCTAATTTTCCGTTCAGAAAGTCAAATGGCTCTCCTTCCCTTCCGAGCCCTGTCGTGTGCCCAAACAGTGGTTTATGACCACATATGAGGTATTGGTGTACTCAGGAGAAATTGCCCAACAAATTTTAGGATCTGTGAAGAACTAAGCCGACCGCCACACGGTAGCCCGGGAATCACAGCTTCTGATTCCACCGCCGCTACCACATGTGACGGACGACCCCTTTCCTCCCACGTCACCAATGGGACGTAACTCCACAGATACAGCTCTCCGGTGCCCCCTTTGTCTCTCAGGTCAGTAAGGGAACTGCACCTAGAGCAAATGGCCGCCGGGGAAGGTGTCCTGTTACCCACTGGGTATTCTACGATTCGTGATCAGAGTAAAAGCATCAGCCCAAGATTAATTTTATGGTTTAATTTGCCTTAAGGGCGCACTAGATAATTACAGAAATATACAGTAAAGCTATACAACGTAATTACAATGTATTTTCAGTCAGAGTAAAAAAATATACAACAATAATGTACAAGGCTTAAAGGTATTAGCTATAGATCAATATTACCGGGTTGTAGTATGGTCATGGTGAGGCATGGAGCTCTGGTTCCCCAGGTGAAAGTCTTCAGTTGCTGGACAGTCCCCAATGCATGTGCTGCAGCTCCATTTGGCAAGTCTGTCCCTTGTGCTTCTGCTGCTGTGAGAAAATGGAATGAGAGGCCAGCCTCTTCTTGGCTACAGCTTTTAAACCTGCTAGGCCCTTCCCCATTGCTTTGAAGCACGCATATTAACTGGCCTGCAATTCATATGGAGCAGGAAACAATGGCTTGAGCTTGAGCTATTTACCATACGACTGATCATCTTATTCAGACACTGGCCTAAACTAATTAGCATGCTAAAGCCCCTTTGATTCCTAGTGGACATCAAAAACCGGTCGCACTGGATATGCTAATAGGCCCTGCTGTAGTTAGTAGTCTGGCTCTGTGAACTGACAAAATGGAGGCTGGTATAGGCCCTATACAAAATGGTGGCGGTCCCTTTCCTTACACCTCCCTGCTTTTGAGGGCGCTAGGGGGTATCACATTCCTGTGTTCCCCCGTGCGCCCTACCGCACCCTCTCCTTGCCGGGACAACCCATCAGCGTTACCATGGTCCCTGCCCTTTTTGTGGCGAATGGTGAAATGGTACTGTTGGAGAGCGAGGCTCCAGCGTAGCAACCTCCCATTCGTCCCAGAGACCGTGTGTAACCAGCTGAGGGGGTTGTGGTCTGTTTCCACGATGAATTGGCGTCCGTACAAGTATGGCTGCAGACGCTGCAGGGCCCACACAATTGCCAGACATTCCTTCTCCATCGTGGAATAGGCCACTTCCCTCGGCAGGAGCTTCCTGCTCAGGTACAAAACGGGGTGTTCATGGCCTGTAGTGTCAACCTGGCTGAGCACAGCACCGAGGCCGAAGTCGCTGGCGTCGGTCTGCACTAAGAATGGCCGCGTGAAGTCGGCTGCCTGTAGTACAGGAGAACTAGAAAGGGCGGCCTTGAGTGCCTGGAAAGCTGTCTCGCAGGCGACTGTCCAGTCGACTGCGACGGGCAGCCTTTTCTTGGTGAGGTCCGTCAGGGGCTTGGCCAGGGCACTATAGTGTGGAACAAACCTCCTATAGTACCCATCAGTACCCAAGAAGGACATCACCTGCTTCTTGGTCCTGGGGGTGGGCCAGGATGCGATGGCATCCACCTTCCCGGGCTCTGGGTTCAGAGCTCCCCCACCTACCCGGTGTCCCAGGTAGTGGACCTCACTCATACCCAGCTGGCATTTTTCCGGCTTAATGGTCAAGCCTGCTCGCTGGATCCACCCGAGCACCTGCGCCAGGTGCTCTAGGTGATCCTCTCAGGTGGGACTGAAGATGGCAATGTCATCCAGGTACGCGGTCGCATACCCTTCCAGTCCCTCGAGCAGCGTGTTGACCATCCGCTGAAAAGTGGCAGGGGCATTCTTCATGCCGAAGGGCATCACCGTGGAATCGTACAGTCCGAATGGGGTGATAAAGGCAGAGCGTTCCCGTGCCCTAGGGGTCAGGGGAATCTGCCAATACCCCCTGCTCAGATCCATGATGGTCAGGTACTTGGCCCCGGCCAGCTGGTCGAGCAGGTCATCGATGCGCAGCATTGGGTACGCATCGGTGACCGTCACAGCGTTGAGCCCCCTGTAGTCCACGCAGAACCGCGTAGTTCGATCCTTTTTTGGGACGAGGACTACAGGCGAAGCCCACGCGCTGTTGGACGCTTGGATCACCCCCAGCCTCAGCATCTCGTCTATCTCTTGGCGCATCTGCTGCTGCACCTCAAGAGAGACCCGATATGCTGAACGCCGGATTGGGGGGTGGTTGCCAGTGTCCACGTCATGGACTGCTGCCTCAGTCCTTCCGGGCAGGCTGCTGAACAGCTCCCGAAAGGGGTGCAGGGTGGCCCCCAACTGGGAACGTTGGTCCTCCGAGAGCTGGTGGCCAACCCCCACATCCTCGATGGATCCACCCGCCTTGGCTTGGGTGAGCAGATCGAGGAGGGTTTCTGCCTCTCCTTCCTCTGGAAGGTTGCACACTGGGTGAGCATAAGCCTCCCGCTCATGATGGGCCTTCATCATGTTCAGATGGAAGGCCTTCCTCCTTCCACGGGCGTGGTCCAGGGTGACCAGGTAGGTGACGGCGTTGAGCTGCTCGTGCACGAGGTATGGACCCTCCCAGGCCGCCTGAAGCTTGTTTTGGGGTACGGGGACCAGTACCCACACCTTTTGACCCACCTGGTAGGTCCGCTCACAAGCATTCTGGTCGTACCATCGCTTCTGGTCCGCCTGAGCTTGGTCCATATTGTCATGCACCAGCCGCGTCAAGGCCATCATTCGGTCCCGGAAGCGCACGACATACTCAATGACCGACACTCCAGGGGTGGCTAAATCCCCTTCCCATGCTTCCTTCACCAGAGCAAGGGGCCCCCGTACACGTCGCCCGTACAGGAGCTCAAAGGGGGAGAACCCCGTTGAGGCCTGTGGGACCTCCCGGTAGGCAAACAGCAGGTGTGGGAGATACCGCTCCCAGTCTCTCCCGTGGGAGTCGACCAACATCTTCAGCATCTGCTTTAAGGTGCCATTAAACCGCTCACACAAGCCATTGGTCTGTGGGTGATACGGGCTGGCCACCAGATGTTGCACCTGTACCTGCTTACAGAGAGACTCCATCAGCTGCGACATGAACTGGGTCCCTCGGTCGGTGAGCATTTCCTTGGGAAACCCCACCCTGGAGAAAATCTCCAGTAAGGCAGTGGCCACTTTGTCGGCCCGAATGGACGACAAAGCTACCGCCTCCGGGTACCGGGTGGCATAGTCCACTACCGTTAGTATGAAGCATTTCCCGGAGCGGCTGGGAGTGGACAGAGGTCCAATGAGATCCACAGCCACCCTCGAGAAAGGCTCTTCGATGATGGGCAGAGTTACCAGTGGGGCTTTGGGGCGCAGGCCCCGCCTTCCCCACCCTCTGACAGGTGTCACACGAGCGGCAGTAGGCTATCACCTCGGTCCTCATTCCAGGCCAGTAGAAATGCTGAGCTAGCCTGGCCCTGGTTTTAGTGATCCCTAAGTGTCCGGCCATTGGAATCTCGTGTGCGATCCGCAACAATTCCGCCCTGAACGGATGGGGCACCACTAACTGTCGGTCCCTGGGCCACGCCTCCGGTGAACCCTGCTGGACCGTTACCCGGTACAGCCGTCCCTGGTCCCAGACCACTCGCTCGCGGTCGGACTCCAGGGGAGGCTGTGCCGCCTGTTTCTTGAGAGTCTTCAGGCTAGGGTCAGCTTCCAACGCTGCCTGAAATCCCTGACTTGATGTGGCAAGAATTGATGAAACTGCCATGTCCTCTGTCAGTTCCCCGGGATCTGTCTCCTGGCTACTGTCTGACTCGGCAGCCACTTGGTCGGAGAGGGGGAAACCGTCGGACCTCCGCGAGGCTCCTTGGGCTTCAGCGCTCCCACTCCTGGTAACAGCGGCCACGACCGCTGAGACCACGGGTAGCGCCTGCTTTCCCTCATCCTCTGACCAAGTCGCCGGGTCAGGCAGACTTCCCTGACTTCCTGACATCCCGGATGTGGGGAACTCCTGACCTGGGGTCCTACCTGGTGGCTCCTCTCCCGGGACACCCCCTCCCCCCATGGCCTGTTCCTCTTCCTGCAGGGGCCCTAGACTCAGCAGGCTGGGATCACTTAGGGGCCCTACACTGCCCATAGCAGCCCCTCCCTCCACCTCTGAGCTCTCCCCTACAGCCTCCTCACCTGTCCTCACTGTGAGCCCTGTGTGTGTAGTGTCAGTGCATGGCTTACCATCAGGTTTCACTCCCTCCTCCACTGTTGGAGGCACATTCAATACATTAACATTAGCATTCACAGTAGAGTCATGACATTCTTGGGGAGCCGAACTTGGGGGTTCAGTGGCCACATACTGGGACACTAGCCGCCCCAAATCGGTCCCAAGCAACACATTTGCAGGAATATTCGGCGTTACTCCCACCTCCCGTATCCCCCTCCCGGCGCCCCAGTCCAAATACACCTTGGCAACGGGCACCGCCGGTTCAACGCCTCCAATTCCGGAGACGGAAAGGGTTTTCCCAGGTACCAAGTCTTGAGGGGACACCACCTCAGGGCGTACCAGGGTTCGTTCAGCGCCTGTGTCCCGCAGTCCCATGACCGCTGAGCGGCCGATGGTGACGGGTTGGTAATTGTCTAGGGACCTCCCACCACCCCCTCCCACACACAAAACATTGGTCGGTTTCTGGGACAGGGATGGGGCCTTCTGGCGCTGGGGACACGCAGCCTTAAAGTGTCCTGGCTGGTTGCAATTATGACAACGTCTGGGTTCTGTTCCTGGCCTGGAGAGGGCAGCCGGGGGGTACACCCCTTGCACTCTGGGGGCTGGATATGGGGCTGGGGCAGGATTGGGCTTACCCCCTCTCCAGGTGCTGCTGGCAGGCTTCTTTGGCTCCGGCGCCCTGTTGTTGGCATACTCGTCTGCAGGGCGGCTGTAGCAGAAGCCCCCTTTGGTTTCCGGTCACGGAGGAACTGCTGGAGGTCCTCTGGGCAGTTCCACAAGAATTGCTCCGCGACAAACAGTTCCTGGACCTCCTGGCGGGTAGTGAGCTCTAGACCCGAGGTCCAGTGCTCCGCAGCTCTCAGCAGGGCCCGCATGTGGTCAGTCCAGGTGTCCTTTGAACCCCGCTGCAGGCTCCTGAACTTCCTGCGGTACGACTCCGGGGTGAGGTTGTAGTGCTGGATCAGGGCCCGCTTGATGCTATTGTAGTCCTGCTCCTCCCCGGCAGGTAAGTCCCCCAAAACTTCCAGGGACTTACCCCTCAAACGGGGGGTCAGGTACCTTGCCCACTGATCCAGGGCCAGATGATGTTGGAGGCAGGTCCTCTCAAAAGCAAGCAGAAAGGAATCCAGGTCTCCATCCTTTTCAAGTAAGGGAAAGTCCTCCGCCCGGATCTTGGAAGCCCTTGTCTCCGATGGGCCTGGTGCATCCAGTGGGGGCCCGTGCTGAGCCATCTCCAGTCGGTGCCGGCGCTCCGCAGCTTCACGGCGTTTTGCTTGCTCCCGCTCCGCAGCTTCACGACGTTCTGCTTGCTCACGCTCTGCTGCTTTCTCTGCTGCCACCAGGAGTCTGTCATAGGCGGTGTCATTACCAGCCTCGAGCTGTGCCATAGCCACTTGGAAGAGGGCCTCCGATCTGGACAGGCTGGGACGGGCAGGGGGTGGACAGTCCACTGTGAGACTGAGCACGGGGGTCGGGCTCCTTGGGGAGCCCTGGCTGAGCTCCCCCTCATCGGTATCGAACCCCTCATAGGCCACAGCATTGGCCTCCCTCTTTGCCCTACTCCTGGTGCCTTCCGCCATCTTGGGAACCTTTGGTTACTGAAACAGCTGCAACCCTGGCCTTGCACACAACTTATTATATTTACACTCTGACCGTCTAGTGCTGGGCTGACCTTAAGACCCCAGCAGTGAAAGTACCGCTGGTAGTCTCTAGTGTCTGGGAGTAGGGGTCCCACGCACACTATTACTCTGATCCCACCGCTGCCACCAATTGTGAAGAACTAAGCCGACCGCCACACGGTAGCCCGGGAATCACAGCTTCTGATTCCACCGCCGCTACCACATGTGACGGACGACCCCTTTCCTCCCAAGTCACCAATGGGACGTAACTCCACAGGTACAGCTCTCCGGTGCCCCCTTTGTCTCTCAGGTCAGTAAGGGAACTGCACCTAGAGCAAATGGCCGCCGGGGAAGGTGTCCTGTTACCCACTGGGTATTCTACGATTCGTGATCAGAGTAAAAGCATCAGCCCAAGATTAATTTTATGGTTTAATTTGCCTTAAGGGCGCACTAGATAATTACAGAAATATACAGTAAAGCTATACAACGTAATTACAATGTATTTGCAGTCAGAGTAAAAAATTATACAACAATAATGTACAAGCCTTCCGGGTTGTAGTATGGTCATGGTGAGGCATGGAGCTCTGCGTTCCCCAGGTGAAAGTCTTCAGTTGCTGGACAGTCCCCAATGCATGTGCTGCAGCTCCATTTGGCAAGTCTGTCCCTTGTGCTTTTGCTGCTGTGAGAAAATGGAATGAGAGGCCAGCCTCTTCTTGGCTACAGCTTTTAAACCTGCTAGGCCCTTCCCCATTGCTTTGAAGCACGCATATTAACTGGCCTGCAATTCATATGGAGCAGGAAACAATAGCTTGAGCTTGAGCTATTTACCATACGACTGACCATCTTATTCAGACACTGGCCTAAACTAATTAGCATGCTAAAGCCCCTTTGATTCCTAGTGGACATCAAAAACCGGTCGTACTGGATATGCTAATAGGCCCTGCTGTAGTTAGTAGTCTGGCTCTGTGAACTGACAAAATGGAGGCTGGTATAGGCCCTATACAAAATGGTGGCGGTCCCTTTCCTTACAGGATCCATTTTATCCTGTTGTCCATGTGAAAATGAAAAAATTGAGGCTAAAAGAATATTTTTGTGAAAAAAAAAAGTACTTTTTCATATTTATGGATCATTTTGTGAAGCACCTGGGGGTTCAAAGTGCTCACTATGGATCTAGATAAGTTCCTTGGGGTCTAGTTTCCAAAATGGGGTCACTTGTGGGGAGCGCCAAAGTTTAGTCACACAGGGGCTCTCCAAACCCGGCATGGTGTCCGCTAACAATTGGAGCTAATTTTCCATTCAAAAAGTCAAATGGCGCTCCTTCCCTTCCGAGCCCTGCCGTGCACCCAAACAGTGGTTTCCCCCCACATATGGGGTTTCAGCGTACTCAGGACAAATTGGACAACAACTTTTGGGGTCCACTTTCTCCTTTTACCCTTGGGAAAATAAAAAAATTATTGCTAAAAGATCATTTTTGTGACTAAAAAGTTAAATGTTCATTTTTTTCCTTCCATGTCGCTTCTGCTGCTGTGAAACACCTGAAGGGTTAATAAACTTCTTGAATGTGATTTTGATCAGCTTGAGGGGTGCGGGTGCAGTTTAGAATGGTGTCACTTTTGGGTATTTTCTGCCATATAGACCCCTCAAAGTGACTTCATATGTGAGGTGGTCCCTAGAAAAAATGGTTTTGTAAATTTTGTTGTAAAAATGAGAATTGCTGGTCAACTTTTAACCCTTATAACTTCCTAACAAAAAAAATGTTTCCAAAATTGTGCTGATGTAAAGTAGACATGTGGAAAATGTTATTTATTAACTATTTTGTGTCACATAACTCTCTGGTTTAACAGAATAAAAATTCAAAATTTGAAAATTGCAAAATTTTCAAAGTTTTTGCCATATTTGTTTTTTTCACAAATAAACGCAAAAATTATTGACCTAAATTTACCAAGAACATGAAGCCCAATATGTCACGAAAAAACAGTCTTAGAATCGCTAGGATCCGTTGAAGCGTTCTCATAAAGGGACTCATAAAGCGTCCTCATAAAGGGACACTGGTCAGAATTGCAAAAAATGGCCAGATCATTAAGGTCAAAATAGGCTGGGTCATTAAGGGGTTAAGGTCTTGGATTAAGGTCGGAGCTTTGACTAGACCACTCCAAAACATTTACACATTTCCCCTTAAACCACCTCAGTGTTGCTTTAGCAGTATGCTTTGGGTCATTGTCTTTTTTGAAGGTGTATCTCCATCCCAGTCTCAAATTACTGACAGACTGAAAAAGGTTTTGCTCAATAAAATCCCTGTTTTTCTCACCATGCATCTTCCCTAATGGCTTGGACTATTTTCCCTGTACCTGCTGCCAAAAAACATCCCCACAGCATGATGCTGCCACCACATTATACTGTGGGGATGATGTTCTTGGGGTGATGAGCTGTGTTGGTTTGGCACCAGATATAGTGTTTACCTTGGTGGCAAAAAAAGTTCGATTTTGGTCTTCTCTGACCACAGCACTTTACTCCATACATTTGGGGAGTCTCCCACGTGGTTCCCCAACTCCAGTCCTCAAGGCCCACCAACAGATCATGTTTTCAGGATTTCCTTAGTATTGCTCAGGAGCTAATTGCATCACCTGTGCAATACAAAGGAAATCCTGAAAACATGATCTGTTGGTGGGCCTTGAGGACTGGAGTTGGGGAACCCTGCTCTAGTCTCTGCTTGGGAACTCTGCAGCTACTTCAGGATTACTGTTGGTCTCTGTACTGCCTCTGATTAATGCACTCCTTGCCCAGGCTAACAGTTTAGGTGGATGGCCCTCTCTTGGCAGGTTTGTTGCGGTACCATGTTCTTTCCATTTGATGATAATGGATTTGATGGTGCTTCAGGTGATCATTGGAAATCGGGATATTTTTTTTTTTATAACCCAACCCTGACTTTTTCTTCTCAACAACTTTGTATGTGACTTGTTTGGAGATCTTGTGATATTTCATTTACTTGTAGTATGCTTTACCTGGTTTTACGCTACCAATTGGACAGTAAAGAAATAGATGGACTCAAAGCACTGGAGAGTTCATAAGTGGTAATTCCAGCACCAGTAGCGTAAAGCCTCCCACCACTACCTCTTACATACAGATGCTACAGAGAAACTGTGAATGGACACATTAAATCAGTTAATTTTGCCTGCTTTGATGAATTTGAGTACAGAACACCATAAAAAAAAACCTGAATCGGTCAATGACTGCATGGAAAAAAACAGCAGCAAGGCTTAAAATTTATAAGGCAATAATACCTGATTAGATGCCTGTCATACGCTACATCTACTGCAATACCTCACTGTAGATGAATTGCAGATAAGAGAGGTATTCTTGCAGAATATAAAAGGTATTTGAACTGGCCCTGAAAATATTTATTGTACATGGCAGTAACAGATTCAGGAGTAATGCAAGTAACACTGGCAGTTTTGATGAATTTCTGAGTACAAATCACCGTGAAAAGCATGAATCGGTCATTAAGTGCATGGAAAAAAAGCAACAGCAAGGCTTAGAATTTATAATGCAATAATCCCCGACTAGATGACTGTCATATGCTATTATACAACCACACCTCACCATAGACGAAAAACTTATAAAAGCGGAATTATTATAACAGAATAGAATCTTTTAAAGTGATTAGTTTAATGTGGCAGCATCAAGGACCTTTATTTCATCAACCCTGCTGGGGAATATAGCAGACCGTTTCGCATCTACGCAGCCTGATATGGAAGATACCAGGATCTTCTGTACTTACTGTACAAACACTCTTGCCCCAGCTGTGAAGTCATGCATGCAATTTGAGAACTCCTATGGATGAACACCTGACATCCCACAACAAGGCACTGCGTCATATACAGGTGCTTCTCACAAAATTAGAATATCATGCATTAATGGGGAGAGACATGCCAAGCAGATCCAAAAGAGGTGGTGGTAAAATGTCCACAAACTGGGCCATCTTCAATAAACCGGCTCATCAGCAAGGACTAGCTGGACCAGTAACAATGTCAAGGACCAGCGATTTCTCATTTTTCCAACAAAATTTACTAAACCATTTTTTTTTTTAGGGACCACCTCACATTTGAAGTCACTTTGAAGGGTCAATAGGACAGAAAATACCCAAAAGTGACATCATTTTCCACAAAAATTATCTTTTTGCCCCCAAATTTTTATTTTCACAAAGGTAACAGGAGAAATTAGATCCCCAAATTTGTTGTGCAATTTGTCCTGAGTACGCTGATACCCCATATGTGGGGGGGAACCACTGTGATCACCTTACTGCGATCATTGGGAGGCAGAATGAACAAATCCACTAAGGTGAAGAATTGGTTTTATTTTTTACGCCGTTCCTCGTGCGGTATTAATGATTAGGCAACTTTATTCCTCGGGTCGGTGCGATTACAGCGATACCAGATTTACATCATTTTTTCATGTTTAGCTTCTGTCACACACTATAAGATGCTTTTTTTTTGAAGAATTTTTTGTAAGAAATTTTTGCATCGCCGTATTTTGAGAGCTATAATTTTTCCATATTTCGGTCGACACAGTCATGTGTGGGCTTGTTTTTTGCGGGACGAGCTGACTATTTTATTGGTACCATTTTCGGGCACATAACATTTATTGATCGCTTTCTATTCCGATTTTTGTATAGGCAGAATGAACAAAAACCAGCAATTCAGGAATTGTTTTTTGCTTTTTTTTCCCCATTCAGTGTGTGGTAAAATTGGTAAGGCAGCTTTATTCTTCGGGTCACTACGATTACAGCGCTACCTCATTTATATTTTTTTTTATGTTTTGGCGTTTTGTTTTTTTTTTTTGTTTTTTTACACAAAAACTTTTATAGAAAAAATAATTATTTTTGCATAATTTTATTCTGCGAGCTATAACTTTATTTTTTCACTGATGATGCTGTATGGCGGCTTGTTTTTTGCGGGACAAGATGACGTTTTCAGCGGTACCATGTTTATTTATATCCGTCTTTTTGATCGCATGTTATTCCACTTTTTCCAAGCGGTATGATGATACCGCTTGGAAAAAGTATAATTTGCCGCTTTTATGTTTTTTTTTTTTACAGCGTTCACTGAAGGGGTTAACTAAGGGTGACACTTTTATATATGGGATTTTTATGGACGCGGCGATATCAAACATGTGTATTTTTTTTGTTTATTTTATTTTTTTACATAAAAATGTGTATTTATTAGGGGAATTTTTTTTTATTTTATTTTTTTTACATATTTTTTAAAAAAATGTGTTTTTTTTTTACCTAATCCCTTTATGGGACTTTCACTTTTTAACTTTTGATTGATGGTATAATACATTGCAATGCTCCAGCATTGCAATGTATTATGCCTATGCTGAAAGCTTCTGAGACCATGCTGTAAGCATGGTCTCAGAGGCTTTCCGTAGCTGGAAGACCTCGGGGGTTGTCATGATTACATCGCGGGGACGCCGATCTGAGGCAGAGGGAGCCCCCGACCCTCTGCCTGCCCCCCTGAACGCTGCGATCACGCTAAATCGCAGCAGTCAGGGGGTTAACAGCCAGGGGCGGCACGGACACTGCTCCTGGCTGTCAGTGCAGGAAGCTCGGCCACTGCACTGCTGAGCTCATGCACGGACTGGGCAGAGATGCTGAAATCTCCTGCTGATCTCCTGCCCAATCGCTGCAGTGTTTGGTCAGCACCTCTTGCCGTGCCTGTCAGCTGTCACAGAAAGCTGTCGGCACTGTCGGTGTTTACACGCAGTGACAGTTCTAATGCATGACGTGCACAGTCCGTCCTGGTGCCGGAACTGACATCCTGCCATGACGGACTGTACACGTCAATGGACATTAAGGAGTTAAAGGGACTCTGTCAGCACAGAATGACTGTTCAAACCAAGTACAGGCACTCGATGCACAGTGGCGTGGCCAAACATTTAAGTGCATCTTTTCACCTACATGTTGCCTCTATGAAGTCAGAGCTGTCAATCAAAGAATGGGGGTGCAGATAGAGGGAAAACAATAAGATGGGAAGGAGTGTTTACATGACTGGCCCCGCCATGAAGCACCAAGCGCCTGTACTTGGTTTGAGCAGTTATTCTGTGCTGACAGAGTCCCTTTAAGTGACTCCATCTTGGTTTAAACTAATATCAATTCTATAAATGCTGCTTATAATTTAGCATTTTATGATCTGTATACTGTTTCCAATTATCGGTTTTCTCTAATTCCAACTTTAAGTCTATTCTTGTTTTTTCTTCTTTAACAAGCAAGTTTCCCTATAATTTTGTAAGCATGATTTACACTCTGCTTGAACTAACGCCTGTTCTTGTTACTTCTGTGTCATCTGTAGTTTGGGAATTTACTAACAAACTTTTGATATCATCTAGATGGCTGGGCCCCAGATGTTTAGACATCTCGTTATATTCCAACCTCTTACCTAGATGCTGAACTTCTCGAAGAAATAATTATGCATGTATAATTAATATATTACATTAGCATAGAAGTGAGGAGGCGCACTGGGGAGGAAGTGTTAGCGCAGGTGCTGGAAAATAAGCTGGATAAGGAAGCCTATAATGATATGTGATATTGACCTGAAGCTTGAGAGCTTGTGGGCCCGTGATCTGTGGCTTGCGGCTGTCTGCCAGCTTGGTGCATTAGCACCAGGTGTAGCAAGCACCTATTAAGAGCAGATCTCTAGATGGTGACTTGTGTGTAGCCCTGCACAGAGGAGCAGATCTGAATGTTGGTTAGATAGGAAACCCTGGAGCTTGGCATACTGCATTGGTGTGATTTCAGAGGAAACGATTTGACTGTCATTTTTCCAGTAATGGGGGCTCTGGGTGTCACTACTGTGAGTGGGGCAGGGGCTGGATGCGGCTCGCAACCCTCTTTTAAAGCCGAATGTGGCTCTCAAGGTCAGAAAAGTTGGGGACCTCTGATTTCGAGCATTCTGCTCTTCACCTGTGTCTGCATATTCTGCTCTCCGGCCAGTCATATATAACAGCTTCCAAGGAGAGAAGCCCCCTACTCTAATAAGACCCTATGCCGCTATGTATTTTTGTTCTTCTATTTACAAAATGTTTGGTCATCGTCTTGCTACTTTGTTCCCTTAGAAGAACAGCTGACCATTTACCACCACCATGATGTGTTTATACAAACGGTACATTAATTCTGTCATTTGTTACAACGCAAACAATCCACACTCGGGCTTCACATAATCCTTTCATTTTATTAACTCATATTTAACATTATCATTAAGCACAAAATATTTTCACCAAACGGTTTGTCCATATTAATACTCTATCCCGACGGTCTAGTCAGCGGCCGGGCCACGCTTCATTCGCTGCATAAAGTTAGCTGGAGTGAATGATACTGTGTAAATATGTCTGATCTTGCTCTGCAGTAATAAATAAAACCATCCGAGGTGTCACCGGCGGGGCAGGCTGCTGTTCCCTGCTCTGTAAAAAGGTCAACAAATCAAAGATCTTGATGTGCTAATAATCACTATCAACCTCCTGTTGAATTATGGCAGTAAATCTCTGCAGCCTCCAGCCACAAAGTAATGTTCTCCATCCTCACAGCACCTTTTAAAATGTTTACTGCTGCTGTAAAGTCTGGCTGCAGTCTGTGCCGGCGTGGTAGTGTGATGGGTCTTGGGGTAAATGAGATAACGGGAGGCCTAGCTTTGCAAATACTGCTATATTTGAAGATTAATAAATGGTGCAAATCCAACAACGTCCTGCAAAAGAACTAACGCTCGCTGTAAGGGGGGCTCCACATCCAAGGCAACGTCTCTTTTCCTCAAGATTCCTAGACTAGATTCTGTCACATTATGGCAATGCTTGACTTTCAGCGATTTCAGCTTGGAACAATACTCGGCAAGAGTCCTGTAGAGACGAAAAAAAAATAATATTTTACTTTAAACAGATGAAAATAAAGTAAACCATTACTATAAATCTTGTGAGAAACTGAAGAATTAGCGCATTTTTCAGACAAAAAAAGTACTAAGTACTAGTACTACTTTACAGTACTAACTGCATGCATAGAAATACCCAGAGTAAAGTAAAAGGTGTTGTCCAGGCTTGGGTTACAAGTCTGCAGTCACTATGCTTAGCGCCTCACAGAGGTCACCGTGAGAAGGTTCTCCCACTCACGGTGCCGTCAGACAGGTCCTGCGACTTTACAACCAATGAAGTCAGTTCAACTCACTGACGTCAGCGCGTGTGCAGTTATAACTTTTCCCCTGGCGCGAGCGCTGACCTCAGTGAGTTGAACGGATTTAATTGGCTGTGAATTTGCAGGACCTTTGTCATGGCACCATGAGAGTATGAACTTTCTCACTGACGTCAGTGAGGTGGAAGGCGTTCACAACAAGATGCTGAGCAATCACGCGCTGCTCAGTGTCTCTGCTGGATGGCAGGCTGTATAGTCGCTTCATGCAACAATGCAGCCTGTCATCTGGATGTAGCAGAGTTAGACGTGTGTCGGGACAAATGCATTATCTTCTCAACGGACAGGTGAGGAATATTGTTGCTTATTATTAAACTTCTCCTGTTTCTTAAACTGAACAAGGACAAACAGACTTCATAATATTTCAACTACCTTGATGACTTACCACAATAGACAACAATCACTGTTAACGGTTCCATAGTTTCCTCAGTCTCCCAAGGCTGATGTCTCTGAGTAACCATTGACAGTCTCTCCTTCAAACCACACATTCAAGTCCCTATTACTTCCTGCAGCTTCCAACTCAATCATTTCTCAAATTTAACATTTTCCTCAAGTTTGAAAAAACAAAAATTTTAGTGCAGGTCCTCATTAGCTTCTATTTTCTAGACTATAGCAATATACTCCTGCAAGAGGCAGCGATATCAGACAGCAGAATGTACTTCAAAGGTGATGCGTATATTTTACTATTCCTTCTGACACTCTTGAAGTTACCATGTATGTAATAATAAAGAAGGGACCCTACTACTGCAGCTTCCACAAGAAACATTCTAAGATAATTTGACAATACCGAAAAAAAAAAGAAATTGGAGCAGTACTTATTAATGATCCTTGGGGAAAAAAGCCTATTGCTTACTGCAGGGGTCTCAAACTAACAGCGCAAGGCAGTGACGTCATGCACTGCTTACAAGTAGAGAACAGCTGCCGGAATACTCACTGCTTCCCACGCCGGGACTATAGGAGTGGAGAGCAGTGAATATCTATTGATTTAATAGCGAGCACAGTAGCCGGCTTCATGCGGCTGGGGTCTGAAGTGTGCCCGCTTCTTAAGGGAATGAATATTGACTGTTATCCACTCCCATGGGCGTGGAGATCATTGAATATTCATTCCCTTAAGTAGCAAGAACACTTCAGAGCCCAGTAGCTGCAGGAAGCAGGCTGCTGCGGCTAACGGCAAGTCCGCTATTAAAGACAAATGAATATTCACTGTTCTCCACTCCCATCGGCATTGACAGCAGTGAATATTCATTTTCTCTTTAGCAGTTAGCCACAGCAACCAACTCCTGCCTCCTGTGACCCGCAGTTCCGCCACTGCCACTCCCCATCTACAGCCGGTACATCATTTCATTGAATGTGCATCTAAGGATGCACATTGAGCTGAAATAAAGCGCTGCCGTTGGCGGCTCATTGAACAGGGCAGGGATTGCCAAGGGGTCTACAGTGCCTGTGGGCCACATGTGGCCCGTGTGTTTGAAACCACTGGCTTACTGCATTTGTGTTATCAGTGTTTGTTAGGATATTTCCTCAAATTTTTATTTTTTCCCAATTGAAAATATTGAATATATTTTCATTTTACTCAGATAATAGTTTAGTAAATGTTACAATTAAAGCACATCACTAATTATAGACAAAAATTTGCATTCTGGTATATTTGCATCAGATGTAATGGAATATTCATATCCAACCAAAATATTTAAAGGTGACTATAGAATACTAGAAAGCTGTATATCTTTGTACCGTGTTAGCCAGTAGATAGAAAAATATTTAGAATTGAGAGTCCTCAGTGGTTGATACCTTTTAATGGCTAACTGAAAAGATGGTAACAAATTGCAAGCTTTCGAGACTACTCAGGTCTCTTCATCAGGTATTGACGAATACAAAATCTGAAGAATTCATTTCCCCCCCCTCACTCCTCTATTTTCCCCTCACTCCTCTCATTTTCCCTGTGTGAAGGGAACTTCCTGTTATGAGCACAGCAGTGTGATCCATGAGGCTCCTCCCTTTCCTTTGACATCATGCCTCACAGAAGAAAGTCCATTCTAGACACGACGGAGCTAGATGTGGCCTGTGCCCGCCGCGCACTGATACTCTGAAGGCGGCGGTCCTGATTGTAGCTCGCAGCGGCTGGGACGTCGCAGCCGGTAAGTTTTGCAGGGTGGCTTTCAAGGTGAATGTGTCTCTGCCCGTGTGCGCTAACAACGCGAGCCGTGTGGATGGGGCTTTGCGTGTGGAGTGAATGTGGCTATGTGGAGTGGACAGGGCTATATAGAGTGGGCGTGGCTTGATACATACACAAACACATATACACTCAGCTTTATATATTTATAGATTTGGGTGCCATACTGCCTCTGGACACGCAGCTCTGGATCAACACCTGGATCTGCCACTACTACGTACATTCCCCTACAGGTACATGCAACTCCTAAATGGATACCAGTAATGCGACACACCCATAGAAATGAATCTAATGCAACCACTTCCAGCTACAGTTCCACAATACACACCGCTTCAACCTTGTTGGTTACTGATGCAGCCATCCGTGTACAGAGGAGAACACTGGAAACAGTCAGATATGGCGCGGACTGGAGCAAAGGACAGGGACACTGATCTGCTGGTTGCCCCTAAGTCTGTCACTAAACGTGTTGTGTATTCAAGGAATCGACTTCTGGAGCTGAGCAGGATGAAGGTTACTACAGCTGCGGACATACCACTTATTCCCCGTGAAGTTTGGAGACCTTTCAGAGGCTGCAGAGCAGGAAAAAAGGTGAAGTCCAGGAGAAGAAGGATTAAACCTGCAGTCCCATCCATTATCATGGGTAATGTACGCTCGCTGGGAAATAAGACGGATGAACTTCTAGCTCTGTGTAAAATCCAGATGGAGTTCAAGGAATGCAGTCTCATGTGCTTCACAGACACCTGGTTACATGGGGATGTTCCTGATTCAAGTGTTTTGATTCCAGGGTTTCACATGGTCCGTGCTGATAGAGACAAAGCTAAGTCTGGTAAGAAGAAGGGTGGTGGGGTGATATTATACATTAATAACAGATGGTGCAATCAGCGTCATATTACTGTTAAGGAAATTCACTGCAGTCCAAACATTGAACTCTTAGCAGTTGGCCTCAGGCCCCACTATTTACATAGAGAATTTTCCATTTGCATTACAGTAGTCCTGTATATCCCTCCATCCGCAAACCAAGAGGCGGCTGGGGAAGTGTTGTCAGGGGTGTTAGACCGCATCCAGACAAAGCACCCAAACTCGTTAACTGTAATCTCTGGGGACTTTAACAGAGTCATGATCTCAAAGGCTCTTGCAAAGTTCTATCAATATGTAAAATGTGCCACAAGAGACAGCAGTATATTGGATCTCCTCTATGCGAATGTTAAAGACGCCTATTCATCATCTGCATTACCCCTCTGGGGAAATCAGACCACAACCTCATACTATTGTCTCCATCATACCAACCTGTTGTCAGTAAACAGCCAGCCACAATAAAATTAATTAGGAAGTGGACTCCAGTGGCAGAGGAGGCTCTACGAGACTGTTTTGACCTCACAGACTGGGAGGTGATATGCGACAGGGGAGAGCATGATGATGTAAATGATATTTTCGGGCGAGTAACGGATTATATAAATTTTTGTACTGACACTGTTGTACCAGCTAAAAAGATTGATGTTATGCAAATAACAAGCCTTGGATTACAAAAGAATTGAAACACTTACTAAACAAGAAAAAACTGGCATTTAAAATGAAGGATATTAAGAAACTGAAATTGACACAAAGGGACTTAAAGGGGAAAATTAAGAATGCCCGTGAGGCGTTCCGAATTAAATTAGAAAATAAATTGTCACAGAACAATTCCATGGAGGTGTGGTCGGGCATGAAACAGCTAACTGGGTTTAAGGCAAAGTCGGAGCATGGGGAAGTGGATCTGCCCTGGGCTAATGAAATGAATGAGTTTTTCAACAGATTCACCAACACAAGCACAGAGTCATCAGAAATGGGGATGGATCCAGGAAAAGATCTGCAGCATTGACATTGGGGGATAAGCTGCCTGCTTTCACTGTCTCCCAAAGCGACGTGAGAAGACAGTTTAGCAGATTTGTTATTGGCAAAGCAGCTGGGCCTGATGGCCTCAGTCCATGTGTCCTCAGAGCATGTGCCAACCAA
>JARQOD010000003.1:496830879-496900311 GCA_033576555.1 Oophaga sylvatica | reverse complement strand
CCAACGAGGACAGACATCCTAATTTACAAGGCCAATGTTGATGTATCTGGCTGCACCCTGAATATAAATAACGCAAAAAATACTTATTCTTTACAATAGTAATAATTATATAGATTTTTTTTTTTTTTTTATGATATAGGTCGATAATTTGGCCAAAATATGCAGGCTCGCAACCCGCATCAAGGGCACAACCAGGCCAATCAATGTTGGCCTTCTAAACTGGGGTGCCTGTCCTCATGGGGTGCACTTATATAGTACTGTGCAGTCTGCCTAATCTAATAGTACGAGCCTCACTAACAGGCTGTAAGTCAGACACTGTGCATTACCTGTGTGTGACCAGCGCTCGATACAAGCCTTTTTTGTGTGCAGCTCATAATCATAAGCAATCACCCCCTACATGAACTGTAAGGCTATGTTCACACTTTACGTTTTTTCAGCCTCTTTCTATGCAAATTTTCAGCTGCGTTTTCCAATACCAGCAAAGTCTAGGAGACTTCAGAAATCTCATGCACACAGCTTAGTTTCTTGTCCTCAGTATTTTGTGCAAAACTTTGGGTTTTCCAGAAAAGAGCATGTCATTTCTTTCTGCATTTTTTCTGCGTTTTTCACCCATTGAAAACAATGGGTGGTAAAAAAAAAAAAAAAACTATGTAAAAACGCAGGGATTTTTGCTGCATTTTTTGTGCCTAAACCTGATGAAGCAGAATCAGATTTTTCTTTTATGCACTTATCTTTATCAGCATGCACAAGAGACGAATGTACCCTGACAAAAACGCAGCAAAAACGCAGAAAAACCTGCTTTTTTGAGGCAAGTTTCTTACTGCCAAGAGAGCAAGTTTTGCCTTAGGAGAAAAAAAAAAAGCAGCAAAAATGCAACATGTGAACACAGCCTTAGGTTGTGAGTGGCTGTCTCATCAGTATTTTGCACTGGTGTTGCCGCCATCTTTACTACAGGGGTTTGCTGTTATTGTTTTTTTTTTTTTTTTGCGCGTGAATTTGAATTTTTTTTATTTATTTTTTTTTGGGAGGGGGCTAATTCTGATTCCTCTTATTGTGGTTTTGCTTTTACTTTAAGTGTGCAAGTTTCCAATATGTCTCGGTATACTGAAGCATTAAGATTTAGCGTCACTGGAACTAAAGATCCTAGGCCAAGCTCTGAAATAAAGCTCCACAGCATTATCCCTCCTGCACCACTTTCCAGCTGGCATAACGCAGTCCGGCAGGTAACATTCACCGAGCTCTGACCCGTCCATCAGATGCCAGAGAGAGAAGGGCACCTTCCGCTGCTCCAGAGCCCGGCGGTGGCGGCTTTACACCCTCTATTCACCACTTGGCATTGTGCAGGGCTTGTGATGCAGACACCAGAGGAGGTTGGAAACTCTACAGGTAATGAGTCAGTCGAGCGGTTTTCTGACTTTTTAGTACTACACATTAAGCCCTGTGTCCTCGCTCAGCAATGTTACGTGGTCTCCACTTTATGGCTCAGTTGCTCCCGTTCCGAATCACTTCTACTTTTAAATAATACCAGTCATAGTTGATTGGGGAACATTAACCCCTTCCTTACATGGCCATTTTCCTTTTTTTTTTGTGTTTGTTTCCCCTCCTCCCAAGAGCCATAAACTATTTTTTTCCCATCAACATAGTCCTACAAGCTCTTGGTTTTACTATTTCGGGACGAGATGTATATGGGAATAACACTATTCCTTTTATCATGTGATGTACTGGAAAGTGGAAAAAAATGCAATTCTGGGTTTTCCTGCTCTTAAAGTGACTGCAGACTCGTACCCTATGTGACTTGTGGATCCTTACAGCGCACACACTGCGCACTGTGAGGGCTCTCCGGGAGCGTAACTGTAAGTATGTGATTTGCAAACATGCAGTCACGTGCCAACTTAACGACTGTCGCCTCACTCAGTGCAAGTGTACTGAGCGAGGGCGGACACGTCTAGTCGAAATGTGCTCGGAAGAATGAAAATCACATACTTATGGTCATGTGTCCACCTGCTCCCGACGCCAGAGAATCCTCAAAGTGCGCTGTGCGCACACTGGGGGGGGGGGATTCATAAGTCTGCAGTCACTCTAAGACCGGACAACCCCTTTAAGAATAATAATAAAAAAAATATATACGTGTTTGTTATCTCTGCAATCATAACAAATGTGACTGCAAACTTGTAGCCTAAGGCCGGATAAACTCTTTAATTGGCAAAAAAAAAAATCAGAAATTTGTAAGAAAGAACTAAATAATTAAAAATAAACCTTCTGCTTGAGCCATCATTTTCTGAAACCAGGTAACGCTTGCAATTTTTGGTTGATGAGACTGTGTAACGGCTGATCTTCCGAGCCCTAAGCTGGCGTTTTTATTGAATCCATTTTCGGGTAGATACAATCTTTAATGTTTTAAGTCACCTGTTATTGGATATTTTGCAGAATCCGAAAATCAGTAATTCTGAGGTCTAGAATTTTTTTTATCGCTACACCATTTACCGATTGGGTTAATTAATTTTATTAAGGTAAATCATAAGAAATGGAAAGAATTGGAGCACTCACCTGGATCCTTCTTCATGTGCAGTTCTATTCCATGGTAAAACGTGACATCAGACCATATTACAGTGCAGATTGCACATCAAGAAGGGTCTGGGAGAGTGCTCCAATTTCTTATGATTTACCTTGATGTTACCTATGTAAGTGCACCACCAAACAGAGATCCTAAGGAGGCATATTGAGGTGTGAACCAGCGAAAATTGCTTGATTTCAGCAACTCGTGCCTAATATTTTTTTTTTACAAATTAATTAATTTTATATTTTGATAAAACGGAATTTTACAGATGGAATAATATCAGATGGGTATTTTTTATTTATTTTTAATGGGTCAGAGCAGGTTGATTTGAACTTTTATATTTTATTCTTAAAAACATTTTTGTTTTAACTTTTCACTTCCCTTTTGCACTTTGCTGTACCTGTTAGTCCACTTAGGGGACTTGAACCTGCGATCATCTGATCGCTTGTGTTGTATACAGCAAGACCACGGTACTGCTGAATCAATCAAAAACAAAAAAAATCATTGTCTCCTATAAATGACCCATTCTTTTGTAAATAATTGACGGTACCTCTGGGGGTGAATTTTATACACCTATTGCAATGGTAATAAATTATCTGAATGTATTAGTTAAAAGTTATGTCCCGATGCTTATATGGTGTATACAAGTGTTGTGAAGATATAGAAATGTTAAAAGTTATAAACTGTGGAAGAAAAACGAAAAGCTGTGCTGTGATATTTTGTAATAATATTATTATTGAGTATTACTGTAAGGGCGTTTTCACGTGGCTGGTGACATCTGGACTGGTCACTGAGTAGCATACCCCGACTACGACATGTGAAACCGGCCTTAGACTGTTTTATTAAAAAGAGGCCCAAAAGAGTTAATAATTTACCTGGGTGGAGTCGAAGCAGCGACAATTGGCCAGATAGAGCTGGATTAAAGACTGGAAGGCTTTACCGACCCTCTGCAGACTTATTATGTGCCTCAAGGGTAAGTAGGGAAGAATATGAGGAACCAGCACATCTTCCCAAGGCAGATCTAGCAGGTGAAGGCTGTCGGGCAAGAGGAGAGGAAGCATTCATTTATTATAATTATCTGGGTAATCCTATGCATTCACATAAAGTAGAAGGTACATACACTGTTTCTTAATTTTTAGATACAGATGGAACTCCCCTTTGAATTTTTCATGTGTGTAATGTGCAATGCAATAAAAGAAAGAAAAAAAAAAAAGAAAAAAAAAAAATCGCATTGCACTCGAACCAATGTTATTCATTGAGACAGTGTTCATCTGCAAGTTTTTTTCGCTGCAAAAATTAGGTTGAGAAAAAAATAAATAAATAAATCGTATCATGCAGTCAGTGGCCACGTATATCGGACAAGGTCCCTACATATAATAAACTTGTTTAGCTTTGTTTAACCTAATAAATAAATAAATAATTAAAAACAAAATGACATGGTATTTTTGATAACCAGCAAAGGTAAAGCAGACAGCTGTGAGTTGATATTATCAGGTTGGGAAGAGCCATGGTTATTGGGTCCTTCCAGCCTAAAATACAAGCCCGCAGCCACCTCAGAAGTGGTTCATCCCATTAGATTTGCCAATTCTGACACACTTTGCCTGGCTCTTCCCGATTGCCCGGTGCTTTGGCAATTGGGGTAATATTTGTGGGGTTGATGTCAGCTGTGATTTGTCAAAAATACAAATACAGAGGGTTTTTTTTTATAGCAAACTGCACTGAGGGACAAGCTCCTATAACTCCTCCACTATTAAAGCATTCTATATTTGGACACTGAATCACATTTATTAGTGAGCCAATTGGCAGCATCAGTTTCTATCCTTGTTGTCATGAGTCCTGTTTTTTAGGAGAACGTCCCTGCAGTACATGCATAAAATTCATTGATATCAGTAGCAGTAAATATACATATTGCTTTATAGTTTGGAACTTGGTGATCTGACCAACTATTACAAGGTAATGTGAGAACATGCTCTAAAAGGGCTTTAAAGGTGAAGCTCCATTTTCAGGTGGCCCGACATTTAGGACTTATCTGGAAATTAACACTGTTAGGGGAAAAAAATGGAATTGGCACAGCCTCGCATAAGAAGTCCATGTTATGCAGGGGTTAAATATCTTTTTGGCAATAAATGTACCTAGTCTGTGGTACTGGGGTGCTCATCCATGGAAAAAAAAAACAATGACCAAGTCCATAATATGTCAGAAAAGTGGCAGCACTCACCGTCCCTTTTAAAACAATCCTTTATTCTGAAGTCACATAAAACAGCAAGAGGGAAAGATGTGGACAGAACGTCAGGACGACGGCCGTTTCAAGCAGGTCTGCACTTCTACGGGTCCCACGTGAATTTATGTGACTTCAGAATAAAGGATTGCTTTTAAAGGGACGGTGAGTACTGCCACTTTTCTGACATACTATGGACTTATCTGGAATTACATATGAAACCATTTTCAACAGTCTAGAAGCAACAAGAAGACCACTAGATTAGCTTCTATCAACTTACCTGCCATTCATCTTGTCCTTGGCCATCTTAGGTAATTGGAAATCTACGATATGTATAATGCTTGCCGCTACAGAAAAATACAACATCGATTTGATTAATTTATTTCAGTTTTATACCCTTCCTTATCATTTGTAAGCCGATCCCATTCTAGTCACCACAAGCTGATCTCGCTAACCCTTCCACTGATTTACTCTCTCTAAGGCTACTTTCACACATCAGTTTTTTTTTGTGTCAGGCATAATCCGTTGAATACCTGAAGGGACGGATCCGGCGCTGAAATGAAAAAACTGATGCAACGGATCAGTTTTTTTGCTGGATCCGACCTGAACTTTTGAACTCGGAAAAAGAAGTTTTGCAGCCGGAAAATGCAGGTACACATGTCCGGAGACAGTGGAAAATGTAGTAGTAGTAGCAGCAGTAGTAGTCCTTGATTTCCAGAATCCGGATCAGTCTTTGACGGATTGCACAAAAGACTGGTCCGGTTCCATAGACTTCTATTATTTCCGGCCGCCTGATGCGCCGATTCAGGAACTATCAGGCGGGTCCGGAAACAAAAAAAAAAACGTTGCAGTGACCGTTTTGTCCGGCCGCCGGAATGTACATTTCCGCCGGATCCGGCCAAAAACGAATGCAACGCAATGACATCAGGCGCGATCCGCCGCTAATGAAAGTCAATGCCAAAAAAACGCATCCGGTACCGGATCCGTTTTTTTTAAAACACGCCGGATCGAGCCTGATGTAAAAAAACTGATGTGTGAAAGCAGCCTAAGCTCTTCTATCCAGTAACTTGTACACTACGTCACATTATCATATAACATTCAGCCTAAGTCTTCTATCGGGCATAATTTAATTTTAAAACGGCAAACGACAGAAAATGATCGCTGGCTAAACTGAACACGTCAATCCTTTTTCTCGGCAGAGGAAACGAGTAGCTACCAGACACCTCCAATGCAGCTTATTCAAGATCAAGACTGCGGCCAAAAAAAGAGGAATGAAGCGGCAGGACGTATGCGTGACAAGCTGATCCTCCTGAATGTGGTCTTGCAGTCAGTGGAGAAGGGGGGACATTCTCTACAGTCTCTCCTCCAACAATGGGACCCATATCATGGAGCAAGATGATCTGGCTTTGTTTCCAGTTCCACAATTCATTCAGTGCCAGCATATTTCATTATAGAACATGTATTATTTGAAAAAGTTGCAAAAAAAACACATACAAATAATAGAGCAGCACAAAGAAACACAACATCGACCATGATCATTCTCATCATAGTGCCTCCTCCATACCAGCTCCAAGTCTTAGGCTTCGTAGTACCTGTTCCCGCTAGCTCCTCATATCCCAATTAAGCTTAGGAGCCTCCATCCAAAAAGAGGTGATTGTATCTCACTATTAACCAGAGACACTACATAAAAATAACTCCTGACACAGAGAGCAAATGTTCAGGAACGGTCTGATAGACCCGTGTGAGCTTACAATTCCAGATGGTATCGACTCATGACAGTACGTGCTGCACAATGGCCACCGGGATACATGTGACCACAGCGCTGGATAAAACAATCAGAGCAAAAGGTTACTACACTAACATTCACTCCAGTTCAAATATTAACCTTTTAGGGACCAAGCCATTTTTCCAATTTTTGCCTTTAAGGACCAAAATATTTTTTATTATGCAGTATCCTGGTACTCCAACAGCGATACCTTCTTAATTGACATTGCGTGTCTTTATTCGCATTAAGTACCAATAGCATGAAATATATTTGTCATCATTTATCCTTCATTTTTTTTTTCAGAACAGGGCAATTAAAGATAAATAAAACAAGAAAAGGTACATTTTTATATATATTCATGACTAATCCATGAAATTGGTCATCGCTATAAGGCCGGCGTCACACTTAACATAGTAAAAAAAAAAAATTAAAAAAAAAACATGCGATTTTGACGGCCGAGAATCGCTTCAATGTTTCATGAACAGTGATCAGTATGTAATCTGTTTGCAATGCGAGGATGCGATTTCCTCAGGGTGGATAAAAATCAATGATTTTTTTTAAAAAATCAAAAAAATCAGATTTTTTTGATTTAAATCGGATTTTTTTGATTTAAATCGGATTTTTTTCAATAAACTGCTTTTTGAGGAAAATATTTTACCATCCAAAGGTTCTTCCATCATGAGATAAAGCTGAGTTGTTTAACTCAGTAGAATAAAGGCTGTATATGTGTAACATTCACAATGCCATGCTCTTCCAGAGGTTTCTGTAGGATTAGTGGGCAGTTTCTCTCCTATATTATCACAGACGCTCGCTTTACTTACGCAGTTCTCAAAACTGAATTTGACTCAGCAGAGGTCCCAGCCTCTTCTTCACGGCAAAAATGTTACAACATGAACAGAGTTGAGAAAAAGACCTTAATCCTATTGTTCTACAAACCTATATGAATACAGAATCAACCCCTTCAGTGCCAAGTCCAAGAAGTTAGACAATATGTTTCTGATTGTTTGGAGTGGAATAGATCTGCACAACACAAGAAGAATGTGAATCTAAGTGTGAGGAGGAGGAAGGGCAAGCAGACAAGAAAATGAAAGTGAAACTTTGAGCACAATACTGCAGCATAGCCACAGACAGACAAGTCTGGATCTGTTTGTGTGTACGATCTGAGGTTTATTACATTCTTTCCTTATAATGGCAGCAGGCCGTAAAAGAGACCCAGTTTGGGAATATTTTAATGAAGCTCCTTCGCCTATCGGTAAGGCAGGTATGCGTGCAAAATGCAAACGATGCAACAAAGAGATGCAAGGCCTGGTGGCGCGAATGAGGCAACATCATGAGAAGTGCGGTGATGAAGATGACCAAAGAAACACTTCTGAACAGGCAGGATCTTCAGGTTGGTAAACATTTTTATTGAATCCTATTTCTAAAGACTGAACTGTCATGTGTGAGAAAAATTATATTTCTTATTATTACTGCATGTTACTGTCATTTGGTACAGTTATGAAGAAAAACAAATATTCCTTTTGGGGCAGTGCTGTGTTGTGTACAATAAGCAGAAATTGTATAAACAATAAAATAACAGCATTGACTTTTTTTGTTTAGGGGAATTCATGGATTCTGGAAACTATCCACCTCCAAGATCACCATCATCCTGTTTCAGAGTTATCCATCCAGGATAGTGCTTCATTAGCAGCAGCATCATCATCAGACACCCACAGCCACATATCACCATCACCCGAAAGGAAGAAAAAACCTTTACCTCCTGGAACCACCATAGATAGGTTTGTGATAAGAACTAGCAGATTAGAAAAAGAGTTGATTGATGAAAAAATTGCCCAGTTTATTTATGCAACGAACTCTTCTTTCCGTCTGACTGAGAACCCACATTTCATTAATATGGTTCAGTCACTGAGACCAGGATACAGTCCACCCAGCAGAGCTGATGTTGCAGGGAAACTGCTGGATCAAGTGTATGACAGAGAAATGGAGCAATGTGCAACAGCTCTGGAGGGTAAAATTGTTAACCTAAGTATTGATGGGTGGAGTAATGTCCACAATGATCCTATTGTATGTGCTTGTATAACAACAGAAGGTAAAGTCTTCCTTGCACAAACAACTGATACGTCAGGAAATGCACACACAGCAGAATACTTACAAGAAGTGGCAGTAAAAGCTATAACATGTGAACAAAAATTCAAATGTCTAGTACGCAGTTTGGTCACTGACAATGCTGCAAACGTATCCAAGATGAGAAGAAATTTAGAAGAGCAGGGAGGGAATACAAAGCTAATAACATATGGTTGCAGTGCTCATTTGTTGCACCTCTTAGCCAAAGACTTAAGTGTTCCAGAAATAAAGGCTAATGTTGTTGAAATTGCTAAATACTTCCGTAATAATCATTTTGCTGCAGCAGCTCTGAAAAGGATGGGTGGAACCAAGCTAACGCTCCCACAAGAAGTTAGATGGAACTCTGTGGTGGACTGTTTTGAGCAGTATATAAAAAACTGGCCTATTCTGATGACACTTTGTGAAGAAAATCGAGATAAAATAGATGGCACTGTCACGGCCAAAATCCTCAACATTGGGCATAAGAGAAATGTTGAACATATGCTGAGCTTCCTGAAACCCATCTCTCAAGCTTTAAACAAAATACAGAAAAATAGCTGTTTTATTGCGGATGCTGTTGAAATTTGGAAGGTACTGAGTGAACACTTAAAAACAGAACTACACATGGACAGAATTAAATTACAAGCAGTAAACAAACGAATGGGACAAGCACTGACTCCAGCTCATTTTTAGCAAATATTGTCAATATCCAATATCAGGGTCAAAACCTAAGTGCTGAGGAAGAGGAGTTAGCTATGACATGGGCATCCTGCAATCATCCATCTTTAATGCCAACTATAATAAACTTCAGAGCTAAGGGGGAACCATTCAAGAAATATATGTTTGCTGAAGATATTTTAAGGAAGGTCACACCAGTAAACTGGTGGAAGTCACTTAAGCGCTTGGATTTGAGACTGTTCAAGTAATGATTTCACTTTTAACAGCAGTAGCTTCTTCTGCAGGCGTACTTGAAAGAATATTCTCTTCCTTTGGACTCATTCATTCTAAATTGAGAAATCGGTTGGGACCCAATAAAGCAGGAAAGCTTGTTTTTCTTTTCCAGATTATGAATAGGAACAAAGAAGAAGATGATGATGAAGATGACGACGACGAGTGAGCTACAGAGGACAGAAGGGACAGTAGTATTTAAGTTTTTCATGTGTCGGCTGGGCTGACAGTCTAAGTTTCTTAAAATATATATATATTTTGTTTAGCCAAATTAGTTAACAAACATGGATGTTTGTTTAAGCAAATAACTTATACTGTAATGTTGTTATTGTTTCAGTTGAATAAATCTATTTAAATTGTTATTAAGGTCAGGATTATTTTTCTCCTTCCTAAGTACAACAGAACAGTGGTGTCCAAATATGAATGATTAACCCATTAAACTGGGGAGAAAAAAGTAATATAAAAAGTGATTCTAAAAATCTTCATCTACTTGCATGTTAAAGTAGCAAGAACTAGTTTAGGTAGAAACTTTGATTTAAATCACTGATTTAAATCAAGCCTTACTGACTAGTGATTTAAATTGTGATTTAAATCAGTTTGATTTAAATCAAATCCACCCTGTATGTATGCCAAAGTGGTACAATAAAACTATAACTAAGAGCTCATTCAGACGTCCGAATTTCATGTACGAGTGCCGTCTGTTGTTTTCATGGATAGCTTTCATATCTGTGATAGTCTATAGGGCCATTCACATGTCCATGCTCTTTCGCGGATGAGTAGTACATAGAAAGTCGCAGAGACATGTCCGACTTTGATCCAAGGGTTGAGTCAAAATTGGTAATGCAAGTCCATGCGTCCGTGAAAAAAAAAATTAAAAATTAGAACCGCAATTGACTGTCATCCAAGAATAGTCAGATTTTCATGGACTGCTAGAATCAAGATGGTGGAGAAGCTTTTTTCTTATTTCTCCAAGTAAAAGAAAAAAGGATGACACTCAAATCATACTCTGATCACTATCGGACAAACTCTGATCGTAATAATTGACTTCTGAATAATGTCTAATTCTGTAAAAAACACGCCCTCATAAATCTCAATCGATAGAAAACGTACGACACCGCAAAAGTCCTCCAAGTGATCATGAGCAAACTGTAGACGAGCCTTAACATGACGCTTTGAAAGTAAAGGTACCTTACGGGCTCGTCTGGAACGGAGACCATTGCGGTGGAGTACGTTACTTATGGTATTGACTGAAACCAATGTCCCCACTGCCATGAGATCTTCCCGGAGCTCCTTCCTTGTTGTCCTTGGGTTAGCCTTGACTCTTCGGACAAGCCTGGCCTCGGCACGGGAAGAAACTTTCAAAGGCTGTCCAGGCCGTGGAAGGCTAACAGTAGTTCCATAAGCCTTCCACTTACGGATGATGCTCCCAACAGTGGAGACAGGTAGGGCCAACTCCTTGGAAAGGGTTTTGTACCCCTTGCCAGCCTTGTGACCCTCCACGATCTAGTCTCTGATGGCCTTGGAATGCTCCTTTGTCTTTCCCATGTTGACCATGTATGAGTGCTGTTCACAAGTTTGGGTTAGGGTCTTAAATAGTCAGAAAAGGCTGGCAAAAGAGATCATTAATCCACACATGTGAAGCTCATTATTCTTGGTGCCTGAACTACTTCTTAATACTTTAGGGGGACCAAACAGAATTCTTGTGGTTTGAGGGGTTGAATAATAAATGACACTCTGAATTAACTTTTAACGTTTAAAAAAAAAAAAAAAAAATTAAAACAAAATTTTTTGCTGCAGTGCATTTCCCACTTCCAGGCTGATCTACAGTACAAATGTCACAATGCCAAGTTAATTCCGCATGTGTCAACCAGCTAAATCTGCAGGGGGTTGAATACTACTTGTAGGCACTGTATATACAGTAAATCAGACTGTTCCGCATGGGTTTACTGTATGTAAACCATGTCTCCTCATGATTTTACAGAAGCCAACAAATGAATTAATGGCTATTCTGCTATCTATCTCTCTATGAAATATATATATACACCCCCTGGCAAAAATTATGGAATCACCGATATATATACACCCCCTGGCAAAAATTATGGAATCACCGGCCTTGGAGGATGTTCATTCAGTTGTTTTGTTGAAAAAAAACAGATCACAGACATGGCACAAAACTGAAGTCATTTCAAATAGCAACTTTCTGGCTTTAAGAAACACTAAAAGAAATAAAGAACAAATAATGTGGTAGTCAGTAATGGTTATTTTTTTAACCAAGCATAGGGAAAAAATTATGGAATCACTCAATTCTGAGGGAAAAAATTATGGAATCACCCTGTAAATTTTCATTCCCAAAACTAACACCTGCATCAAATTTGATCTGCTCATTAATCTGCATCTAAAAAGGAGAGCTTGAAGAGCTGTTGCACCAAGTGGACTGACATGAATCATGGCTCCAACACGAGAGATGTCAATTGAAACAAAGGAGAGGATTATCAAACTCTTAAAAGAGGGTAAATCATCATGCAATGTTGCAAAAGTTGTTGGTTGTTCACAGTCAGCTGTGTCCAAAATCTGGACCATATACAAACAACATGGGAAGGTTGTTAGAAGCAAACATACTGGTAGACCAAGGAAGACATCAGTGCGTCAAGACCGGAAACTTAAAGCAATATGTCTCCAAAACAGGAAATGCACAACAAAACAAATGAGGAACGAATGGGTAGAAACTGGAGTCAACGTCTGTGACCGAACTGTAAGAAACCGCCTAAAGGAAATGGGATTTACATACAGAAAAGCTAAACGAAAGCCATCATTAACACCTAAACAGAAAAAAAACAAGGTTACAATTGGCTAAGGAAAAGCAATCGTGGACTGTGGATGACTGGATGAATTCAGTGATGAATCGCAAATCTGCATTGGGCAAGGTGATGATGCTGGAACTTTTGTTTGGTGCCAGTCCAATGAGATTTATAAAGATGACTGCCTGAAGAGAACATGCAAATTTCCACAGTCATTGATGATATGGGGCTGCATGTCAGGTAAAGGCACTGGGGAGACGGCTGTCATTACATCTTCAATAAATGCACAAGTTTATGTTGATATTTTGGACACTTTTCTTATCCCATCAATTGAAAGGATGTTTGGGGATGATGAAATCATTTTTCAAGATGATAATGCATCCTGCCATAGAGCAAAAACTGTGAAAACATTCCTTGAAAAAGACACATAAGGTCAATGTCATGGCCTGCAAATAGTCAGGATCTCAAACCAATTGAAAATCTTTGGTGGAAGTTGAAGAAAATGGTCCATGACAAGGCTCCAACCTGCAAAGCTAATCTGGCAACAGCAATCAGAGAAAGTTGGAGCCAGATTGATGAAGAGTACTGTTTTACACTCATTAAGTCCATGCCTCAGAGACTGCAAGCTGTTGTAAAAGCCAGAGGTGGTGAACAAAATACTAGTGATGTGTTGGAGTGTTTTTTTGTTTGTTTTTCATGATTCCATAATTTTTTCCCTCAGAATTGAGTGATTCCATAATTTTTGCCCTATGCTTGGTTAAAAAAAATAACCATTACTGACTACCACATTATTTGTTCTTGATTTCTTTTAGTGTTTCTTAAAGCCAGAAAGTTGCCATTTGAAATGACTTCAGTTTTGTGCCAAGTCTGTGATCTGTTTTTTTTTCTTTCAACAAAATAAAACAACTGAATGAATATCCTCTAAGGCCGGTGATTCCATAATTTGTGCCAGGGGTTGTATATATATACATACATGTATACAGCACAAACCAAAAGTTTGGACACACCTTCTCATTCAAAGATTATTCTGTATTTTCATGACTTTGAAAATTGTATATTCACACTGAAGGCATCAAAACTATAAATTAACACATGTGGAATTATATACTTAACAAAAAAGTGTGAAACAACTGAAAATATGTCTTATATTCTAGGTTCTTCAAAGTAGCCACCTTTTGCTTTGATGACTGCTTTGCACACTCTTGGCATTCTCTTGATGAGCTTCAAGGGATAGTCACCGGAAATGGTCTTCCAACAATCTTGAAGGAGTTCCCAGAGATGCTTAGCACTTGTTGGCCCTTTTGCCTTCACTCTGCGGTCCAGCTCACCCCAAACCATCTCAATTGGGTTCAGGTCTGGGGACTGTGGAGACCAGGCCATCTGGTGTAGCACCCCATCACTCTCCTTCTTGGTCAAATAGCCCTTACGCAGCCTGGAGGTGTGTTTGGGGTCATTGTCCTGTTGAAAAATAAATGATGGCCCAACTAAACGCAAACTGGATGGAATAGCATGCCGCTGCAAGATGCTGTGGTAGCCATGCTGGTAAAGTATGCCTTCAATTTTGAATAAATCCCCAACAGTGTCACCAGCAAAGCACCTCCACACCATCACACCTCCTCCTCCATGCTTCACGGTGGGAACCAGGCATGTAGAGTCCATCCGCTCACCTTTTCTGCGTCGCACAAAGACACGGTGGTTGGAACCAAAGATCTCATATTTGGACTCATCAGACCAAAGCACAGATTTCCACTGGTGTAATGTCCATTCCTTGTGTTCTTTAGCCCAAACAAGTCTCTTCTGCTTGTTGCCTGTCCTTAGCAGTGGTTTCCTAGCAGCTATTTTACCATGAAGGCCTGCTGCACAAAGTCTCCTCTTAAAGGGAATCTGTCACCCCATTTTTCGACCATCAGCTGAAGCCACCGCCATCAGGGGCTTATCTACAGCATTCTGGAATGCTGTAGATAAGCCCCCGATGTCACCTGAAAGAGAAGAAAAACGAGTTATATTATACTCACCCAGGGGTGGTCCGCCGTCCGGTTCGATGGGAGTCGCGGTCCGGCGCCTCCCATCTTCTAGCGAAGCCCTCCTCTTCCTAGCTTCCCGTCGCAGGCGCACTGCTCTGCCCTGGTGAGGGCAGAGCAGAGTACTGCAGTGCGCAGGCGCCGGGAAAGGTCAGAGAGGTCCGGCGCCTGCACACTGCAGTACTCTGCTCTGCCCTCACCAGGGCGGAGCAGTGCGCCTGCGCCGGAGCCGTGACGGGAAGCTAAGAAGAAGAGGGCTTCGCTAGAAGATGGGAGGCGCCGGACCGCGACGCCCATCGGACTGGACGGCAGACCGCCCTGGGTGAGTATAATATAACTCGTTTTTCTTCTCTTTCAGGTGACATCGGGGGCTTATCTACAGCATTACAGAATGCTGTAGATAAGCCACTGATGGCGGTGGCCACAGCTGATGGTCGAAAAATGGGGTGACAGATTCCCTTTAACAGTTATTGTAGAGATGTGTCTGCTGCTAGAACTCTGTGTGGCATTGACCTGGTCTCTAATCTGAGCTGCTGTAAATCTGCGATTTCTGAGGCTGGTGACTCGGATAAACTTATCCTCAGAAGCAGAGGTGACTCTTGGTCTTCCTTTCCTGGGGCGGTCCTCATGTGAGCCAGTTTCTTTGTAGCGCTTGATGGTTTTTGCAACTGCACTTGGAGACACTTTCAAAGTTTACCCAATCTTTTGGACTGACTGACCTTCATTTCTTAAAGTAATGATGGCCACTCGTTTTTCTTTACTTAGCTGCTTTTTTTTTGCCATAATACACATTCTAACAGTCTATTCAGTAGGACTATCAGCTGTGTATCCACCAGACTTCTGCACAACACAACTGATGGTCCCAACCCCATTTATAAGGCCAGAAATCCCAGTTATTAAACCTGACAGGGCACACCGGTGAAGTGCAAACTATTTCCGGTGACTACCTCTTGAAGCTCATCAAGAGAATGCCAAGAGTGTGAAAAGCAGTCATCAAAGCAAAAGGTGGCTACTTTGAAGAACTAGAATATAAAGTGTAATGTATAATTCCACATGTGATAATTCATAGTTTTGATGCCTTCAGTGTGAATTTACAATTTTCATAGTCATGAAAATACAGAAAAATCTTTAAATGAGAAGGTGTGTCCAAACTTTTGGTCTGTAGTGTATATGTGTGTGTATGTCACATCTATGTATCTATGTATTCTGTGTGTTTATATCTATTCTAACCTGTCATGCTGTGATATTACTGTACGCGGCACATGAATTGCCGGCTTTTATTCTATTATCTATATATATGTGTGTGTGTGTGCGTTTTGAAGAATATTTCCTTTGAAAATGATGTGTAAATGACAGAGAACTGCTGTATGTAAAAGATCATGGTAAAATCGTATTGCAATTGGATGTCAATCAGATGTTAGGTGTCAAAGATTGGATTGTACTTGCATGATGCTTGTATTACATTCATGCGACTCTCGGCAGAGAGACTTGGACCGATCTTTCATAAGTTTAGTGTGACGCCGAAATCGCATACCAAATTCGGATTACATGCACCCATACAAATCTATGGGGGCGAGTGAAACATCGCACTGCACTCGGATACTACCCGACGCTGGCAGCAGAGGAGATGGAGAAATTACTGTGCTGCGATCCTCTCATGAGAGGCAGGGGCCCGTGGTGGAATACCATACTGAGGTGGGGGATTATACTGAGTGGGGGCTGTGGGAGGTTTATCCTGAGGGGCCATCATACTGTGTGGGGGTGAGGGGTATCACAGTGATGGCTGAGGGGCGTCGTGCTCAGTACTGGGGGTAATATAATCTGTGTGCTTGGCATCAAACTCCATAATGGCCATGACAGGGGTCTCGAGGGTGAGAACACAAGGGGGCCTCACTAGGGCTATAATTGCTGTGTATGCGCACAAATACAAGCTGTATCAGGGAGAGGGGCAATTAATACCTTTGCTATAGAGCCCCATGCATCGTATGTACGTCCCTGAGAGGGACTACAGGAGCACTACAGAGCAGTACTGTTAGCACACGCCATGATTTCCACCATAGTGAGGCTCTAGAGCCGCTACACCCCGTCATACATAGTCCAGTATGGCACGCTGACATGTCATTCCGCCATACAGGACACCTGCCGTATATCTGACACATGCGCTGTGGGGCGGGTCACCCTGGACGGATCACAGACCTCCGCTCCGCACACACACCGCTGCCACACGGCGACCGCTCCCCACCTTCAGCCAACACCTCCTCTAGTCGTCCGCTGTCAAATCTGCCGGTTTCCCATGGCAACGGCAAAATACGCAATTCCGTCGCCGGTCGCGCAATTAGAACGTCAGGAGCCGGCGGCCCGCCATCTTGGTAGAGGCGGAAGTCATGTCAGGGAGGGAGCTTATCAGTATATGGTGGCGTACGCGCGGTAGATTACGAGTTTAATGGTGAATGTAGTACATACAGGAGACATTCTCCTCAGATGTGCCGCCTGCAGTGCGGTGTGTTAAGACACGTTTATGATACTGTTCCCACTTAGTGCGGTTTTGCCTCACCTTTAGGTTTCTTAACGGCAAAGTAACAGGACAACATTCCCTAAAATGCTTTTGTGAAAAAATGTTTTTTATTCTCCATTGCCGTCTGTAGGGGGCACACCACAGGTTTTTAACCACAGTCACACTGCATCTATCCCAGCAGCGGTACTATGAATATGGTATGCAGCTGTTTTTTGCCGCCTAAACAGATTTATCATCCGTGCATCACCTGTAATGTCCACAGGACCAATGCGCCATATTACCCCACTCCCCGGTTTTCATACATTTCCGACAACAGTTAATGGACGTGTTCACACGTAGCATAGATGCTGCCTTTTTTCTGCGGCTCTTTATTTGCATTCTTTCTTCAGGTGTGTGAATGAAATCTTCTCAAATGATCGTGTTTTTGCTCTGGCTTTTTATGTATTTTCCTCCTAACGTGATGGATTTTGGTGCAGGTTTGAAGCAGCGTTTTTTATGTGTTTTTTTTTTTAAGAACAGAAAAGCTGCTCTAAAGGCATCTGCATTTATTACATGCGCATTGTCAGGCTCCTCTTAAAGGCCTATAGCGGAAAAAATGCACAGTTCAACAGACTTTGGACGCACAGTGGCTGAGCGCTTTCATGAAATCACATCTGCTAAGGGCTCATGCACACAAACGTATTTAAGGTCCAAGTGCTAGCCATTAAAAAAATGGATGTCACTTGGACATCAGTGGGGCTGTGCAGATGACATACAAAACACTTAAAAAGACCCTCCTACTGTGTATAGAAACTTTAGCAATGTTAACAAGTTGAGGCTTAAAGCAAAGGTTAGTCAAAGGGATGGGTGGGTGAGGATACTGACACTGTAAAGGTCTAGCGGTTTCCCTACCTTACCGCGGAGGTTGGCACCCTATGGGGAACAAAGTGGCTTCCTTTGTTGCATCATGACGCACCCAAGTGAGTAGCAATCCCTTAATTGGTGGAGAATGCAGTTAGTGTTCCCAGGGAACACATGTGACAACTACAGAGGTACTGCATGTCCTTGGTGAAGGTGGCCATAAGTGTAAGCCAGCAAATAATGACAGACAGCGTGAAGTACCTGGTGCCAGCCCAGCTACAGCAGCAGCATCAATAACAGCAGCTGGCACAGGAGTAGACCAATAAACTGTTTATGCAACAGATATAGCAGCAGCAACAGTTTGATCGACTCACAGATGGTGGTTTGTGGCATGGCTGCAGCTCCAACTCCAAGGTCGACTGATGATTTTTCTATCCGGAAGGCGGTAAGAAGAGCAGAAAATGACTGAGTGTGATGGCAGAGGCCTTTTGATAGTCTTTGAAATGGTTGCCGAGAGGGAGAAACATCTGCCAGAACAATGGGCAGAAGTGCTGGCGCCATACTTAATGGGGGAGCCCAAGGAGACCTACTATGACTTAGCCTTGCAAGACGCCAAGGAATATGTCAAACTGAAAGGCTTGCTTGGGGGTGATGATGACGGTCATTGCGTGGCAGTTTCACTGCTGGGCCTATTACCATGACAAACTCCTAGCTTCCAAATGTTTGATCTGCTGCTCCTGGTCCAAAAATGTTTGCAGCCAAAGTCCTCTACCCTTGCGCAGATGGTTGAGCGAGTGGTGATGGATCGGTTCATGCATTCCCTGACAAGGCCAATACAGACTTGGGTTGCCCAGGGTGATCGCTTGAATGCTGATGACCTGGTTGGACTGGTTGAGAGGTATCAGGAGTCAAGGGTTCCTTGGGAAGCGGCCCACTTTATACTGGGGGGTCCCAGCATGGGGCGGAGGCTCAAAAGGGGGTGGGGCTTCCAAGATTCAAAGTGGCGGGGGAGGTAATGCTGAAGGTCCCAGCTGGCGATATATGCTGGAAATGTCATGGTCCAGGCCATATAGCCGATCATTGTCCTATGACCTCCAAGCAGATGGACTGTAGCATGGGACACCTATGTTCATACTATGCGTATTTGGCATGCAGTGTAAACTGTCCACCCAGTGAGGGGCCACAAGCTGGTCCTGTAAACGTGAATGGTTGGCAAGTGACTGGACTGCTATTCTTAAGGAGTTTGGTGACCCTCGTGAGAGCCACTTTTCAGCTGATCCCTGGAAGAAGGTGGGCATCTGCTGCATTCATGGGGATGCTAAAAACAATCTAGTGGCCAGAGTTGACACTGAAATGACCGAAGGTGCTGAGTCCCATTAGGTCGGCGTGGTCCAGTACTTACTGCACCCCGTTATCATAGGCCAGGACTTTTGTTTGTTTTGGTACCTGCGAGAAAATTGGACAGGGCTCAGTGGCTCGGATAAGAGATGGGTTGGCCCTAAAGAAGAACCACCACACCCAGAGTCTGATGGGTTTCCCTTCTGTGTTCTTGTGGGGGATGAGGAGGTAGGGTTCCCTGAGGCCTAAGTTCCTGAGTTAGGGGAGACCGACAAAAATGTTGGGTCCTCCCAACATAGGGACCTAACTCTAAGGAAGGCGTTTAATAATGTTAGCATCATAGATGGTATAACGTATGAGCCATGGTCTAACACCAGGTCTCCCTATTTTATGTTGAGTGGGGACTTATTGTTCCGGGTTACGAAAGTGAGGGAGTAGATAGTGGAACAGTTATTTGTACCAGGACTCTATAGTCGGAGGGTGGTGGAGATGGTCAATTCACATGCCTTGGGTGGCCATCTGGGGGTGGACAAAACTCAAGAGCGGGACATGCAGAGGTTCTATTGTATGTCACCGGGAAATCTTAAAGTATTGCATGTCCTGTCCCACCTGCCAGCCTACGACTGGTCAGCCAGGGTGAGGCAGTTCAGGCCAAAGACCCAAGGACAGAGTCCTCGTACTAATTCTCACTGTGGAGAGTAAATTATTCGCAGAGTGGCAAGGGCCTTATGAGGTGGTGGAAAAACTTGGTGAAGTGAACTACAAGATTCATCAACCAGGTAGACGTAAGCTGTGCCAGGTCTACCTCACGTCAATCTCATCAAGCAATGGCAAGACAGCCCATTGAAACTCCATGTTTGCTGGTCAAGACAGAAGCCAATGTTGAAGAGGTCGCAAAAGCAGATAGGCATTTAGAAGGCCCAAAACCAGCAGTGTTGAGTTTGCTGTAGCAGAGCAGGGACCTGTTCTCAGAATTGTCAGGGTGTACAAAGGTCATAGAACACAAGGTTCTGATGGAACCCAATGTGCAGGTGTACTTGAAGACCTATCGAATTCCTGAGGCCCGACGAGAGCTGATCTACAAGGAAGTAATTCGTATGTTGAAACTCAGGAGTCATTGAGGAATTCAAGAGTGAATGGTCTAGCCTGATTGTACTGGTTCCAAAACCCGATAGCAAGTGGAGATTCTGTAATTGTAGGAAGATGAATTATGTCTCCAAGTTCGATGCATATCCGATGCCGCTTGTCGATGAGTTGATTGAGAGAATTGGGCTGGCAAGGTACATAACCTCCTTGGATTTAATGAAGGGATATTGGCATATCCCTATGTCACAAGAAGGCAAAGAGAAGATGGCTTTTTCTACTCCCAACGGATGCTTCCAATACACCTGGATGCTGTTTGGACTGCAGGGAGCCCCGTCCACCATCCAGAGGGCCATGGACTGGATCCTCGCACCCTATAAGAATTACACCACGACATACCTGGATGATATTGTAATCTTCAGCTCAGATTGGGGAAGTCATCTGCAAAAGGTCCAGGCAGTGTTTGAAGTTCTTAGGAAGGCGAGATTTTGATAAATCCCCAAAAATGTGCCATGGGCAAAGAGGAGGCCAAATACCTTGGATATGTGGTAGGTAGAGGCGAGATTAAACCCTAGATCAGTTAAGTGGACAAAATCCAAAACTGGCCAAGACCGCTCTCAAAGAAGCAAGTTAGAGCCTTTCTAGGAATTGTGGGGTATTACAGGAGATTCATCCCAAACTTTGCCATGATGGCCGCACCCCTGACTTACCTCCTTAAGGTTAAAAAATCAGAAATGGCCAAATGGACTGCGGAGCATGCTGCTGCAAGATGCTGTAGTAGCCATTCTGGTTCACTATGCCTTCAATTTTGAATAAATCCCCAACAGTGTCACCAGCAAAGCACCCCCACACCATCACACCACCTCCTCCATGCTTCACGGTGGGAACTAGGCATGTACTGTAGAGTCCATCCGTTCACCTTTTCTGTGTGCAAAGCAGTAATCAAAGCAAAAGGTGGCTACTTTGAAGAACCTAGAATATAAGACATATTTTCAGTTGTTTCACACTTTTTTGTAAAGTGTAATGTATAATTCTATATGTGATAATTCATAGTTTTGATGCCTTCAGTGTGATTCTACAATTTTCATAGCCATGAAAATACAGAAAAATCTTTGAATGAACTTTTGGTCTGTACTGTATACAGGTAACAAATGGCTGAAGTTTATAAACAACATGTGTTAACGGGAACCTGTCACCAGGAATGATGCTAACCTGCAGATATGGGTTAATCTGCAGGTTAACGTTGTTTTTATGCTGGCCGGCGCATGAACACAGTCGAATGCAGTGGGAAGAAAATGATCTTTTTATCCTAGCATTTGGTATTCAGTCACAGGGGCAGGGATGGCGTCGATTCAGTCACCGCTCTGTGAATACAGAGTTGTAACCAGGGCCCCAGCCCTGACTGATAGACGGCCACAATGTAGAGCCGGCAGCGTGGTTACAGCGCCACTCTGTATACTCAGAGCAGTGACTGAATCCGCGCTGCCCCCGCCTCTATGACCGAATACTGAATGCTGGAGGGGAGAATAAAGATAATTTTCTCCCCGCTGCATTGAGCAGCATGCAGGTACCAGACAGCATAATATCTGTAGGTTAACAGCGTTATTTCTGGGGACATGTTTCCTATAAACCAGCTTGCTATCCAGTCTTCTAAATGCAACTGACTAGTGCAGGGGTGAAAGTATTAGGTGTCTGGTGGCTGCAAACAAGTACCACATAATCCTTCTTACCAGTGATGCTATCACGATGGGGGAGTAAAATGGTGGCTGTCCTCTGAACACCTGTCTGTAATGTTAATGAGCTTCTCCTTCCCAAAATGCACCACTATAGAGCAAGAGATAGGAAAGAGCAGAGGGACAAAAAGCTAGTAACGATAAATAAATTCAGCCACTGGATGGAGCCTGTGTACTGCAAACCAACTCAAACAATGAAACTTGATGGTGAAGGCATGACAATGTGACCGGCCCTACAGATAATAATGTTTACATATTCTATCTTTGGAAAAGCACAAGTACAACTTGTACTTGAAACATAGTTCTATGACTGAGGCCTAAGGTAGAGAGAAGTATTAACCCCTTCACAACCTATGACATATGGGTACGTCATAGATTGTCTCCCCTTTTTTATAAGGGTTCTGCCGCTGAGCCTGCATGTTTTCCCGCACATGACAGCTGATTTTATCAGCTGACATGTGCCTCAAACAGCAGCAGTTGGAAACGTGATCCACCCGGGGCAGTTAACACGATAAATGCCGCTGTCAAACTCTGACACGGCGTTTAACATGCCCGCGCAGGAAGTGCATCACTAGCTGCCAATCGGTGTCCCTGTCACATGATCGCGGAGTTAGGATGACAACCCGGGGTCTGCAGAAACCAGTGTGGATGTCATTGCCGGTCTGCTATGAGCGCCGCCCAGAGTGCCTAGGTGATAGTAAGTTGCCCAGAGCACAACCTCCCTTGGCCACGCAATGCAGCCATCTTGGATAATCGCAATGTTTCATCTTGATTAATTCCAGGGAGATATTTCTGGATAATGTTTTAATTTTGTAATGTGGACTAAATGATGTTGAGAAGTTAACGCATGCAGAAGAGGAGTCTACATGGGTAACTTTATTGCTGAATAACTTACTGTGAGGTGTATTCATGATTCCTCTAAATGCATGTTTAACACTAGTTTTGTTATAACTCTACCCAATAATCGATTGATAATGAGGGAACCATCAGCCTGAAATTTTTCGTCACTAGAACAGATACGCCTGGCTCTCGTAAATTCACCTTTGAAAATAGCCTGGATAGTATGTCTAGGGAGAGAACTGGATGAAAGAATTGTATTGCCATAATTGTTTTTTTCTAAATGCTGAGGTGTCAACCGTATGTGTATGGGCATTGCCACTGAGAAGTACATCTAAAAAATCTACCTCATTGGAGGGAATCCCACATGTGATTCTCAGGTTGCAACTGTTGACATGTAAATATTGTACAAATTGAGGAAACACCAGAATGTCACCTTTCCAGACAATTAATATGTCATTGACATGTCTCCCGTACCAGGCAATGTACAGGGAAAATACATTGTTGTCTGAAAAAATGTGGGCTTCCTCCTACCATGACATGAAGAGAACGGCTAAGGAAGGAGAGAACTTGGAACCCATGGACGTGCCTAGCGTGTGAAGAAAAAACTTGTTTGAAATATAAAAAATTGTGATTTAACAAATCAGTACAATGATGACAAAATAAATTGCTTCAAAGGTAAGGAATATGAACTGTATTTATCTAGATGGAATTGTATAGCTGACATGGCGAGAGAATGGGGAATGGAAGAATATAAATTGATGACATCACAAGTAACCAAAGAAAAAACTATCTCAAAACTGAGGTAGTATCCCTGAGATAACCTGGGATCCTGGGGATTAAAGGCTGTAAATGTTGATCCAAGAACTGACTGAGATTTTCATTGAGGGATCCCATCCAGAAATTATAGGGTACAAATGAGTGGGAATATATCCTTATGGAGTTTAGGAAGTCCATGGAAAATTGGTATGACTGGGTGATCGGGTAACAACCATCTTGATTTTTTTTATTCAAAACGCCCCATTCAGACATATGGATAAATCATATTTAAATGACATGGTTGGATCTGATTTAAACATCTATATGTGCTTGTGTCATGAACAATAGATTCTACAAGTGTACTATACAATGCAATGTCCAGTAGCACAACCTAGCCCCCTTTATCAGATTGTCTTATTGTTAAATTATGATTAGATTGTAAATCATCTAAAGCTTGAAATTGATCACATTTCTGTGATGAAGTATAGAGTTTTCTTCTTGATGAAGCCTTTTAACCTTTTAAGATCCTGCTCCACCAGAGTTTGGAATAAGTCAAAAGAAGGAACAAGTAACAGAATAGAGTAATATTAGAAGGAGCGATGTGTATGGCCATATGGATCTTGCCTGAATCATCATCCTCATCTTGGAGATCAGATAGAGTAATAGAGTACGTTGTTCCATGAAGGACAAGGAAGCATAGTTGTCCATAGTATAAATAGTTGTCAGTTTATTCTGCCTAGTGGAACTTTGATCTTCAGTGAAAAAATGTTTCTTTACTGTCAGTAATCTTGTAAATTTGTTGACATCTTGAATAGTATTAAAAAGATTGATGTTTGTGGTGGGTACATAGTTTAATCCTTTGGCTAGGATGCCAATTTGCATTTGTGACAAAATGGTAGGCGAGAGTATGACAACAATCTGTAAGCTTTGTTCTACCAATAGTGCCTCCACTTGCTGTCCCTCATGAGATACCTTCTCCAAGCCTCCTCTTCTAACTCTCCTACCCCCCTCCTCCTGCTGCGTTTTTTGAAAAGAAAGAGGAACATGTCTGTCTGAAGTCAGATTTTGAGCATGAGTGATCCGTATCACTATCAGATGAAGAAAAAGACGTTGATATATTTCTCATGTGGTTCTCTGGTGCCAATGGGTGCGACTTTTTAAGATGGAACTGGGTGATTCATAAGTGTGTTTCTGATTCGAAAAATACACTTTATCATTCTTGTAATCAAGAGAGTCTATTAAATTTGGATTTTTTGGTTTTGACAGTCATATCTTCCATTGTGTTTAAATGGTCTGTCATTTTCTTGTTGTATTTACTGTACTTGGCTGAGTCAATGAATTTTGCAAGATCACTGTTAATTTTGTCTATGTCAACCTTTAACTGATTGAGTCCAGTCTCCTCACAAGGAAACAATCAGACCCATGAGTCCAAGTGAACATTGTGATTAAATACTGTTACTGTACCATTCAGGTAAGAATGTGTCAGAAAAAACATACGCAGCCCCCTAGGTATCATCTCTTTTTCAACGTACTTTTTCAGCGTATTGTGATCCCACTAGTGCAGATTTCTTGTAAGGATACCATCTCCAATTGTTGGAACATATTATAAAGCTCATTAGATTGTGTAGTTGAGCTGGCGTCAGCATCAAAAACACCAGCTAATCTTGACATGTGAGAATCCATGTTAGTCATTGTGCTCACACCATGAACATGTATTATTCAAGATAAGCAGAATTCATCCGATCGATAAATGGCGTAGTGAGAAAAAATCAAAACTCCAGAATTACGTTTTTTTGGTCGCTGCACCATTGCAATAAAAGGTAATAACAGGTGATCAAAACATCATATCTACCCAAGATTTTATTAATAAAAACATTAGCTCAAAAAATAAGCCCTCACCCAGCCTCAGATCCCAAAAACGATCCTCGGAAAATGGTGCCATTTTTTTTTTTTTACAAATTTGGGATTTTTTTTTACCATTTAAATAAAAAGGAACCTATACATGTTTGGTAATTTAAAAAAACAGACATACAAAAACTTCGACCAAAGAGTCCCAATAGTAAGAATAATATAAAATTTTATTAGTAGACAGGTAATTGATAATAGGGAAATAAGAACAAATAATCCGTACAAATAATAGCGAGCAGTACTACCCAGAAAAATATCAATACACAATGATATACCAATGTAAATAAAAAAATGTATACATCATATATCCAAAACGTATGCAAAAAATATGCAAATGTGCAAAAAATGTGCCAACAGGTGCAAAATTCTGTCAATATGCAAGATATCATATATCAATATTACATAGGCAGTAATAAATATACACATGTAAAAACGACCACAAGTGCAAAGAAAGTGAAATAAAATATAAGGTAAGAAACAGGGTATTTCATATGTGAAGTGTGCTAGACTGCACAATGGCAATGGTGCCGCAAGTATCTAAGCATGGGCCAAGGTAAAGGATAAGAAACAGTTATAAAGAAAAATAATAATAACCTATAATAACAATACCTGGCCACCTGGGTAGACGCTCACCCCAACGCGCGTTTCAGCACGTTGCCTTCGTCAGTCGTTATATATTTTGTCCATTTGGTTTGTAGGTACTATTTTATTTTGATATTATTTTTATATTTTTATTTTTAATTGATATATTGTATTTTATCACTGTACCTACTACCTCCTTTTGCTTCTTACGGTATATTATGTTTGGTAGTTGTGAACTCGCAATGACCTGAAGAAACATAATGGCGGGTCAGTTTTAGCATGTAGTGAACATGGTACAAAAATACCCAAAAAACAATTGTGGATTTGCACTTTATTTGCACTTTCACAGCACTTGAAATTTTTGTTCCATTTTCCAGTACACTATATGGTAAAATCAATGGTGTTCTGCAAAAGTACAACTCATGCTGCAAAAAACAAGCCCTCACATGGCCATATTGATGGAAAAATAAAAAAGTTATGGATCTGGCAAAATAAGGAGCAAAAAAATGGAAAATCCCAAGTTGGTGAAACATATCTGTATAGGTGCACCAATTTGATAACATGCTACTTTAATACAATGATTGTCTCCCCTAGGTTTATGTTTTTTTCCATTAACACCACATTAACCCTTCATCCTTCAAGTCTGTTTTCACCTTCATGACCAGGCCAAAGTTTACAAATCTGACCTGTGTCATTTTATGTGGTAATAACTGTAGAACGCTTCAATGAATCCCACTGATTTTGAGACTGTTTCTCCGTGATATATTGTACTTCATAATAGTGTAAAAATTTGTTCAATATGACTTGCGTTTATTTGTGAAAAAGCGGAAATTTTTTGAAAATTTTGCAATTTTTAAACTTTAATTTTATGCCCTTAAACCAGAGTTATGCCACACAAAATAGTTAATAAGTAACATTTCCCACATGTCTACCGTATATCAGCACAATTTTTTAAACATAATTATTTTTTGTTAGGAAGTTTGAAGAATTTCTTATTGCATCATACAATTTGTTGCGCCATTTCTCTTTGAGTATACCAAAACCCCAAATGTGCTCAAAAACTACTTTTGAGGCACAGTACAAAGCTCAGCAGGGAAGAAGCGCCATATTGGAGTTCAGATTTTGCGGGAATATTTTAGGGTTACATATCACATTAGCAGAGCCTCTGAGGTGCCAGCACAGCAGAAACTCCAAAATAGTGATGTAATGTAACAAACTACACCTGTCAATGAATTTATCTAGGGGTGCAGTGAGCATGTTGACACCACATGTGCCTCATAGAAATTTATACCATTGAGCGGTGAAGAAAGAATAATTACATTTTTACTGTCAAAATGTTGTTTTAGCCCCAATTTTTTTTAAAGGGCTAATAGGAAAAAGTGGACATCTCAGTTTGTTGTGCAATTAACCCTGAGTTCTCCAATACACTACTTGTAATCGGGAACTACTTTTGAGGCACAGTGGAAAACTAAGAAGGGAAGGAACAGCATAATTTGGTGCAGATTTTACTGTAATGGTTTGCGGGTGCCATGACCCACTGGGAGAGCCCCTGACGTGCCAGTACAGCAGAATACCCCATAACTGACCCCATTTTAAAAACTACACCTCTTAATGAATTCATTAAGGGTGCAGTGATCAACTGATCGTATTGACACCACTGGTGTGTCACAGAATTTTATACCATTATGCAGTGAAGAAAAATAATTACGTTTTTACCACAAAAATTTAGTTTTAGCCCTAGATTTCACATTTGCAAAACAGGAAATGGGTAAAAATGGCACCAAAATTTGTCACACAATTGCTTCTGAACTTGGAAATACCCCATATGTGGCTGCACAGTACTGCTTAGTCACATGGCGAGGCTCGGGAGGGATGGAGTGCTCTTTGCCTCCTGGAGTGCAGATTTTCCTAGAATAGTTTTGTAGGCGCCGTATAAAAAGCCCCTAAGTGCTAGAAGAGCAGAATACTGCCCTCAAGTGACTCCATTTTGGAAATTATTAGCTGAATAGATAAATTCCTAGAATAGTAGATGAGATGAATTTATCTACTGGTGTACTGTTGATTTTGACACAATGGGTGTTTTCCAAAATAAAGCAGCAGTGGATGTTGCTGAGTGAAAATTGCAAATCTACCATTGTAGTGCCTAGCTAGTGGTTGTAGAGACATGCACCCTTAAATTAAGCTGTCTCTCATCGCCAAAGAAATGCCAAACATGTGGAAGTTAAATGGGGTTTAGACACAGAAAGAAGGCAGACATTTAGATTTGGGAGTGCAGAATTCTCTGGATTTCTTTTGGGGGGTGAGGAGCCATAGTGCTTTTCCAGAGCCTTTGTGCTACCAGTAACGTGGAAGCCCCCTATATTTCTGTCAACAGATGGCAGACCTGAGTGGGGACTTTCTTTTTTTGGGGATTGAGTTGAAGCTTTTATTGGGAACAATTTACATAATGTTTGGGATCACATTTATCCGGAGCTCTACACTGAGCACTAACATTGCGGTTTCCATCTAAATATCCGAATTACGTGATTCAGATGAAACCCCCAAGAGATCCATTCACTATAATGACTTTTTGCTTTACATTCTCTTCCCTCTCTCCCTTCCCCTCCTCTTTTCTCGTCTTTACCCCCCTCTCTTTACTTCTTCTCCAAGTTACAGCTTGAACCTCATAGCTTTATTGACTGTTCTGTTTGGTTTGCAGTGCACAACCCCCTCATACCGATCACTTCGTATGAATTGGAACACTACTCTGGCACCTCATATATCTCCACTAGAGTGCCTTTTATGATTTTTATACATTCATGAGGCAACAGAACTACTCTGGACTCTGTTTTCAGTAGTGTCCTTCTTTTCTGAGGTGCACAAAAACTGTGGCTGACGGAACTTTTATGCATGCCTGAAAAGACGCACCACACCAAAATCATAGGCCAGACAGCGTCCACAATGCCTCTGCCTCATTATAGGGAATCTTCAGTCGTGGGCTCCATCTGAGTAACGTATTTCAGAGATTTACACGGTAATCCTGGTGTAAGTGTTCAGCGCAAAGCGCAGGATAAATCTGAGCAAGCCTTACTGCGTTCTTTGGGAGGCAGAATGAACAACTCAACCGCAGGTGAAGAATTGGTTTTATTTATTTTGGTGCATCTAATGGATGCGCCATTTCTGGGATGGCTGAGGGCTGATGTTCGTAGTCCGGTAAGGGGCCAATGTCTTCGACCCCTTACGAGAATATTAGTATCAGTCCGCAGTTGTCTGTATAGCCTTTGCTGGTTAGTAAATATAGGGGGGACCCCACCTTTAATTTTTGAGGAGGTTTCCGTTATAATAAACAGTAAAGGTGTAATGTATGTAGTACAGTTCATATAGCGTCTTGTGCTTGGGTGCGATGAAAACACAGGAGTCACAGGTTTGATATAGAAAAGTCCTGTATTACTTCATACAAGTTGGCAGAAATAGTCACACAGTTTGCAGACACAGAAACAGGAGACACAGCAGGCCAGAGTAATCCAAGCTCAGCAATCACTCTCCAATACAGATTCAGGATCTTCTTCTCTGTTACCGTAAGTCCATGCAAACGTGGGTCTTTCAAAGAGCAGGGTTCAGAGTCCACAAGTGCTTCAGAGTTCCTCAGTAGGAATAGCTGGAGTACAAGGTCCAAGGCTTACAGGAGTCAAGTCACAGGTTCACTGCAGGCTAGATTCTGAAGCACTGATTGCTCAGCTGTGGCTGCTTAAGAAGCAAAGGAGAGAATCAGGGCGGGAACATGCAAGCTGGAAACTCCATTTTGACTGAGGGCAAGATAGCTGCAGCAAGACAGAAAGTAAAATGGCTGACGAACAAACTGAGTTTCAGGAATATATACATAGAACCTTACATTACTCCCCCCTTAAGGACAACCTCCGGATGACCTCAGACCAGGCTTGTGTGGGTACCTCTGATGAAACTGACGGAGCAAGCGAGGAGCATTAACGTTATTGACCGGTTCCCATGAGTTGTCCTCCACTGGGTAGCCCTGCCATTTAATCAGATATTGTAACTGATTTCTATACAACCTGGAATCTAAAATCCTTTCCACCACAAATTCTTCCTGACCATCGACTAGCACTGGGTCAGGGCAAGGAGAGGAACGTCCAGGAAACGTATTGGGTGTCGCAGCCTTTAGTAGGGATACATGAAAGACAGGGTGGATTCTCATAGTTCTGGGCAGTTGAAGACGGCAAGCAACGGCACTTATAATTTTACTGATTTTATAGGGTCCAATGTACTTATGTCCCAACTTAGACGATGGAATCCTTAACTTAAGATTTCTGGTTGACAGCCAGACCAAGTCTCCTACCTTGAAAGCTGGTGCAGGTTTACGAAATTTATCTGCTGCTTTCTTGTACCTTTCTTGAGCCGATTCCAGATTTTCCTTTAGAAGATCCATATTCTTCTGTAAAGACGTGATTCTTTCAGCCACTGCTGGTAAAGGCGTTTCTATGGGAAATCGTGGTAGAATGTTAGGATGATAACCTAGATTAGAGTAAAAAGGAGACTGTTTAGTGGAGGCACTCTGAGAGTTGTTATACGAGAACTCAGCTAATGGAAGTAGATCCACCCAATCATCCTGTAGGTGGCAGATAAAGCAGCGGAGATACTGCTCCAAGGTTTGATTGGTTCGTTCGGTCTGTCCATTAGTCTGGGGATGAAAAGCAGAAGAAAGGTTTACTTTAATGTCCAATGCTGCACAGAAATTTTGCCAAAACCTAGAAGTGAATTGCACCCTCGATCCGAAATAACCTCATCCGGTACTCCATGTAAGCGAAACACATCTTTAATCATCAAATCTGATGTCTGTTTTGCAGTGGGTAAGCCGACACAAGGGATAAAATGAGCTGCCTTTGTTAGACGGTCAACCACCACTAAAATGGTGTTCTTCCCCTGAGAGGTTGGTAACTCCACAATGAAGTCCATAGAAATGGATCCCCACGGGCGGGACGGGGTGGGAAGAGGCTGTAACAGACCAGTTGGTGAGGAGCGAGGTGTTTTGCATCTTGCACAGACCTCACATGAAGTGACATAATTCAAAACATCCTTCCTGCAAGTGGGCCACCAAAAGAAACGAGAAAGAAATTCCTGTGTCTTTAGAATTCCTCTATGCCCAGCTATCTTGGAATCGTGAATGAGTTGCAATACTCTTAATCTGACTGTTTCAGGAATATACAGACGTTGTCCCTGAATCCACACACCATTCTTAAAGAGAAGACTTACGTCCCTTGGGGGTTGTGCCAAAAAGGAATCCGCATGGTATGCTTCCTTGATGTCCTTAAGTAGGTCTTGATTATGAATTACTCCTAGGAATCTAGAGTCAGGAAGAATAGTCTTAGGAGGAGTAATTGGACGTGTCTCTGCTGAGTAAATCCTAGAGAGTGCATCAGCCTTTCCATTGCGCGATCCTGGTCTATAAGAGATGATAAAATTAAATTGGTTTAAGAAAAGATTCCATCGAGCCTGGCGAGGAGTCAGGCACTTAGCCGACCTGATAAACTCAAGGTTACGATGGTCTGTCAGGACGACTATTTGCTGTGCAGCTCCCTGAAGAAGGTGTCTCCATTCTTTGAAGGCGGCAATAATGGCCAACAACTCTCTATTGCCCACATCGTAGTTCCTCTCAGCCGAAGACAACTGCTGGGAAAAGAAGGCACAGGGATGCAAGACATTCTTCTCACCTGTTCTCTGAGAGAGTATAGCTCCAACGGCACAGTCTGAAGCATCCACCTCTATTATGAAGGCAAGCTCGGGGTTGGGATGTACTAGGATAGGTGCAGTGGTAAATTTATCTTTTAGACGGGAAAATGCTTCCTGGGCTTGGGGAGTCCAGGAAAACCTAGACTCTTTCCGGGTAAGTTGAGTGATAGGTGACACTACCTCAGAGAAATTTCTAATGAAACGTCTATAGAAGTTTGCAAACCCGATGAAGCGCTGTACCTCCTTCACATTTCTAGGACTTGGCCAATCCTTGATGGCTTGGGTTTTGCTTCCATCCATACTAATTCCTTGTGTAGACAGTACATACCCCAGAAATTGAATTTCGGTCCTATGGAATTCACACTTTTCAAGTTTGATGTAAAGATGATTTTGTCTTAGACGTTCCAAGACCATTCTCACATGTCCATGATGTTCCTCTGTGGAGTTAGAAAAAATTAGAATATCATCCAAATAAATTACCACGAATGTATCTAGGAGATCCCTGAAGATGTCATTCACCAAGTGTTGGAAAGTGGCTGGGGCGGTACTCAGACCAAAAGGCATAACTAGATATTCAAAGTGTCCATAGCGTGACCTGAATGCAGTCTTCCATTCATCCCCAGGTCTAATACGGACTAAGTTATAGGCCCCACGAAGATCTAGTTTAGAAAAAATTTTGGCATGTCGCACTCTCTCCAATAACTCAGGGATTAAAGGCAATGGATAACGGTTTCTAATAGTAACCTTATTGAGTTCCCTATAGTCTACGCATGGTCTCAGAGATCCATCTTTCTTATTTACAAAGAAGATGGGTGCACCTGCAGGAGATGAAGAGGGGCGTATGAAGCCCTTGGCTAGATTTTCATCTATGTAATCCTTTAAAGCCTTTAGCTCGGGCCCCGCCAGGGGGTAGATCTTACCAAAAGGTATCTCTGCTCCAGGCAATAATTCAATTGGACAATCATATGGACGGTGAGGAGGAAGCTGGTCAGCGTTCTTCTTGTCACATAAATCCACATAGTCCTGGTATACAGCTGGTAGTTCAGGGACTGACATGATTCCTTTAGGAACAGAGCAAGCTGAAACTTTTGGACTCATCTGTTTCTCTGGAAAGTGTAATTCCTTGGTCTCCCAGTTAATGGTAGGATTCTGAGCCTGCAGCCATGGTAGCCCTAGAATAATGGGAAAGTGGGGAGAAGAGATAAGCATAAAGGACAGTTTCTCTTGATGATCTTTACCCATAAGAACCCTCAAAGGCTCTGTTTCCTGATCCACTGGTCCAGAGGTCAGCAGGGAGCCATCCACAGTTTCCATCTGTACTGGAGTAGCCTTCTTCACTGAACGTATTCCCTGTTTCAGAGCAAAGGAGACATCCATAAAATTTCCACTTGCCCCTGAGTCGATCATAGCAGAGCTAGACACCCAAGCTGAGTCAACCCAGAGTTTGATGGAAAGAAAGCAATGAGAATTGTTTTTCTTACAACTCAGCTGGGACACCGCTGAGGAAACTTGAAAAATGGCAGCGTTTACACAGTCAACGTCCTCAGAGGTAACGGAGTTTAAGTCCGAGAAATCAAGATCTGTTGCTGCAGATCTCTCTGGAGCCTGAGGCTCGGACCTGACAGATCCCCTCTCGCAACACTCACAATGAATGAGTGCTGCAGTAGTCTTACGAGAACGGCTGGGGCAGTTTATAATGAAGTGCCCTGACTTACCACAATAGAAACATAGATTCTCCTTAAAACGATGTTCCTTGCGTGCATCACTAACCCGTCGTTGTAAAGAGTCTACCTGCATGGGTTCAGGTTCAGGTTCCCTTGTGATCCTACTCAAAGGTTCCTTAGCTGGAGAGGAAGGTAGGAAAAGGTTAGTACGATTGCTTTCGAACCATCTCTCTTGCCTGCGTTCAGTCAGACGAGTATCAATACGGATGCAGTAGTTAATAAAGTCACCTAACGCAGTGGGAGGGTCGGCACGAGCAAGTTCATCCTTAATCAGTGGAGATAACCCCTTTCGAAAAATAGATTTTTTGGCGGAACTGTCCCAGGTGGTATCAAGGGTCCATCTCCTGAAATCCAAGGCATATTCAGCTACCGAGTGCTTACCTTGGCGCAAAGCTAACATGGCTGCTTCAGCTGTTGCACCTCGATTGGGGTCATCAAACACCTGCCCCATGGCTGAAATAAAATCATCAAGGTGATTCAAACAATCATCCTCAGTCTCAATCAGAGGGTTTGCCCACATTAAAGCCTTGTTGGTAAGCAACATAATTATAGTAAGCACCTTAGATCGTTCAGTGGGAAATTGTGAAGCATGTGCAGAAAAAAAAGATTGCATTGATTAATAAATCCCCTGAATTTCTCACGTTCACCGCCAAAACGAAAAGGGGGCAACTTGGGAATCCCAGCACTCGGGGCTACGGCAGGAGCCTGGACTCGCCCCTCTAGAATCTCAATCCTGGCTCGCAAATCCTGGGTAGTCTGTCCAACCACTTGCAAATTGTGATTATTGAGGTCCTGTAGATTTGTAAAACGGGTCTTTATATTCTGCAAATCTGCAAGGATATTATCAGTCACTCCGCAAAGTTCCTTTATGCGGGCCTCCATTTTCCAGATCTTTTAAGACAGGATTACTGGAAGAAGAGGAGAGAAAAAAAAAACAATAGTGTTCACCTGTGGCAACACTGCAGAGAGAAAAAAAAATTAAGGGAACTGCTCACCTGGAATGGTTGTGAGGAGTCACAACCACTATCATCACAGAAAGTTTCAACCAGACATCTGATATCCAGAGTTACAGCAGACAAAAAAGAGAAAAGAAAGGAAAAAAAAAAAAAAAAACAATAGTGTTTACCTGTGGTAACACTGCAAAAGAAAAAAACTTAAGGGAATTGCTCACCTGGAATGGTTGTGAGAAGTCACAACCACTGTCATCACAGAAAGTACAACCGGACGTCTGATATCCACAGTACAGCAGACACAGCCTTCCAGACCCAGCAGACACTAACGTTTTGGCTTCAGAATCTTGTAATGTATGTAGTACAGTTCATATAGCGTCTTGTGCTTGGGTGCGATGAAAACACAGGAGTCACAGGTTTGATATAGAAAAGTCCTGTATTACTTCATACAAGTTGGCAGAAATAGTCACACAGTTTGCAGACACAGAAACAGGAGACACAGCAGGCCAGAGTAATCCAAGCTCAGCAATCACTCTCCAATACAGATTCAGGATCTTCTTCTCTGTTACCGTAAGTCCATGCAAACGTGGGTCTTTCAAAGAGCAGGGTTCAGAGTCCACAAGTGCTTCAGAGTTCCTCAGTAGGAATAGCTGGAGTACAAGGTCCAAGGCTTACAGGAGTCAAGTCACAGGTTCACTGCAGGCTAGATTCTGAAGCACTGATTGCTCAGCTGTGGCTGCTTAAGAAGCAAAGGAGAGAATCAGGGCGGGAACATGCAAGCTGGAAACTCCATTTTGACTGAGGGCAAGATAGCTGCAGCAAGACAGAAAGTAAAATGGCTGACGAACAAACTGAGTTTCAGGAATATATACATAGAACCTTACAAAAGGCTAAGCAAAAAGCTGTGAGCTGTTTTTAATAGCCTGGGAACCTTTATGGCTATTGGACCCTTCCAAGAATATTAAAACCAGGGCTCAGCCGTCGGCTTTCCCTCAGCTGGTTAGGAAAATTAAGTGGGACCCCACACAGTTTTTGTCTTTTACTTATTTAATGTGCTAGTAAAGGACCATGGCTGCTGACTATAACAATCATCAGACTTGCCTGGTCTCACTGATCGCAACGAGACCAGGTGACAATGATGACAGTAGGATTCAGTACCTGTCTCCTGGGAATAGCATGAACTGTACTGCTTTTTCCCAAGCGCCACACTGATGACATATGGATGTGGTCCGTGTGTCATCAATGTGCAGCACAATACAAGCAGAAAAGATGTGGATTCCAGTCCACGCTGCCCAAATAATAGATTTCCAAGACGTAGTAGCAGTTAAGAAGTGGTTTAATCTACGCATTTCTTTTCTGCAGTGTATTGTATTGTCAAGTCGTTGACCGACCTGTGGATCTGTGGCAGCCTCTCCTACATGTGCTTTAACCACCTAATACCAGGTGAGCAGCTTCCTACTTAAAAAGTGCTAACTTACTATCGGATAAGACCTATTGCGCTTTGTGTCTCCCTTGCTTTATCTATTAGATTATCAGTGTGCAGCATGCATTTTGTTCCATAGTATGTTAAAAAACGGGCCATGCCTGTGGGTTTTTCATACCGACACACAATCCGTGTGAAAAACCTGACATGTGCGCACCACCACTGAATACAATGAGTGTATGTATGTCCGTATCTGTGGACCTTAAAAAAGAACCACATGCCGACATAAAAATGGACGTGTGAAGTAGGCCTTAGAGTGAAATCTTCTACGAAAATACATGAAAATATCAGAAAAAAAACATTTTGTGGCATTTTTCCAAAAAGATTTGCTTTACAATGGCATCCCTTTGATTTGTTTTATTAGTGGTCTTGACCTGTTGACGCTTTACTTCAAATGAAGTGCAGGCATTTAAAGGGAACCTGTCATTAGGTTCATGCTGCCCGAACCATTGACAGCATGTGTCAGAGCCTAGCTCAGCAATTGCAACCAGGTGCGTTTCACTCTGAATGACTTCAGCCTTTCAGAGGAAACATAGTTAAGAAGCCTTCTGGGGACTAAAGGGAGAGACCTGACTAGCCCGGTATGACCCGCCCCACTCCAGTTGATTGAGAGAATTGTCCTTATATAAACACATGGTGGATACCTGTCAATCAAGTGGTGCAGGGTGGGAAGATGTCGGCCAGGAACTGCCCTGGACTAGTTAGGACTCTCCCTATTACCCCCGCCAGCAGCTTGTGTCTGATTCATGCCGTCTCTAGTTCAGGTCGGCATGAATCTAGTGGCAGGTTTTCTTTAATAGTACTTTGTGAAATGTGGGTCCCATCACAGCGATCATTAAGCCCACTTTTGTTACAAAAGGATTCATTCAATTACGTCTTCTACAATTGTAGTAGAGAAGATCTAAGCCAACAATCAGGTGTCCTAACAGTTGTCCAACTGTTCTTATGACCAATAGCTTTGCAAACAAACATTTACCACCATGCCCAAATAAAATTCTATCTTCAAATCCCTGTATGGCTACAGTATTAAATGACTAAATTCTGTCACCACTAGAAGGAGCTTAATACATATTGTATTATTATTAAAGGGACCCTGACAGCTGATACATGCTGCAACATGTATCAAGCACTGGCTGTATGATCTCAGGTTCCTGGATTAACATCTCTCCCTGCTTTCTCGTAGAGACCTGTCAGTCATTGTCAATGGGTGAGGAAAAGCAGTCAGACCTTTTAAAGTATATTTTTCTCTTAAAAACTGTAGTGCTTCAGAGACATTTGCTAAAAATTAACATATCAGTCAGATGTCTAATTCTGTGATAACCCTACTTACAGTCAGAGGTTTATTGAAATGAATGTTGGATTTCAGTATTCCACCTCCCATTTTGCCCTATCTGGGTATCAAACTCACTAACTGAAAAGATAACTTATACGAATGTAATTATGATCCGATGTTCATGTAAGTAAAAGCTGATTTACTAAATGGGAATGCCCTTGCTTATCTTGGATAGGTAGAATTTATTAAGTGAAGATGGTACTGCTTCTCCAGATCCTTTGCTTGTTCAGAACCTTTCCAATTTAATTCCCTAAACATGCAATCTAATCACTAGAAAAACAAATATTATAATTTATATGGACCAATAAACAGCCTAAAATTGCAAGAAATATCATGAGTGATGAACGACTGTGCTCGGATGCTCGGGGGTTATCCTAGCATCTGGGAAGTGCTGGTATATTATATTAGTGTCCCTGTGGCTGCATGATTTGTGGGTGTTAGATAACCTCAACACGTGGGGGTTGCCTGTTTGTTATGCAGTCCCCACATGCGTTGCAGCTGTCTAACAGTCGCAAATCATGTAACCGCTGGGGACTCGAACATAATATGCGAGCACTCCCAAGATGCTCGGATAACACCTTATCACCAGCTCATCAGTAATATCATGTATTGTCAAAAAAGAGTTGGTAGTCTTTCAGTGCCTAATCTTCCAAAATATTATAAGGCAGCTAGAGTTGCCAGCCTTGCAAGCTGATTATATCACTCCAATATGCGCTCATATGGAAGCCTGTCTATTCTCCCTAGTACTTGGCCCACCTTGATCTAGACCTTGGAACCCTCTGCTTCCTCAGCTGAGTCAAATCTCACCCTATTTTTACTACACCATTATTTCATGTTGTCAGATAAAATGTAAATCCGCCTATATTGAGCCCATTATTTTCAAATCCAGCCTTTTCAACTGGAGAGAATACTTTTAATTACACTTGATGGCAATCTGTTGGCTTGTGCTCATTATATTTTTAGTACATGACAAAAAAATGTCCATTTACTACTTTAAAGTGAATCTGTCAAACTCAGAGACAAATTCTGCAATACCTTTACATGTCCAGTCCATTCCATTACTAAGAAATCAGTGTTTAAATTGATATATAGATAAGGTTAAAGAGCCATTTGTAGTTCTAAAACCTCTGTCACTCCAGTTATATTCCCTGCCTGACACCAACTTCTCTTGCTTGATTGACAGACTCTTTGCTGTTTGACTTCATGCAAAGCAGCCATCAGTCAAGCAGGAGGAGGTGGAGAATAGAGCTGGAGTGACAGAGGCTTCAGCTCTTCAGCCTGATTTACATATTGTGACAACGGTAGGTGTGGACCCACTGCACCTTGGGCTGGGCTTACCCTGGAGGGGCGTGACTAAGCGGCTACCTGGTATTCTCTAGAGCTTCTGGTAGGAGGATAGGCTTGGCCACAGGTAGTGCCAGGTGTTACCCGAGGGCAGTCCCCGACCTACAGCAGCTGACCCATGAGTTAGAGCAGGTATTTGAAGTACAGGCGGGCGAGACAGAAGTGTAGTCAGACAGTCTTAAGTCGGGGCAGGCAGCCCAGGTTCACGATACAAAGGTCAGGAATAGAAAGGTTAGACAGAACGGGTAAACGAGTCAGGTCAGTATGGGGAATACGAGACTAGAAAACACAATGACTAAACGCTGAAGATTAACCGGAAACTAAATTTGTGAAAGGAACAGGAGGAGCAGCCTAATATATCCACTGCTGGCAAAGGAAAAAAAGGGAAACCAAATCTTGCAGGACACAGCAGTGTTAAATTTCCACAGGATCTGGTCGCGCCTCCTTATGCTGTCTGCAATGTGGAGACAGCATGGATATGCAGCAGAGTTGGAAGCAGATATAGACTGGGGCTGAAATTCAGCCCTGACATTTGAAATCACACAGGCTCATGTTGTCCCCATCCATAAGAACCAGATGGGATATATTACTAATATTACCCTGGATGGAGGAAAGCAAGATTTATTACAAGACCACTATTTCTAATGATACCCATGGCCCGCTGGGGTAAGTGACGGATTCAGCGACCTTGTGCTCCGTCACAACTCTTAACACTATGGGTGTCTTGAGAACACCGATTCTGTTAACAACGTAGCAGACAAGGCAGCCCCAATCAGACAGGCCCTTCTGGCATTTACCGGAATTGCCAGATGGCCAGTCCGGCCCTGGTTGGAAGTACAACATGATGACTCAGCCGGGCAGCCTGATACGGAAAGAAGCAGAGCAGCGAACGCAGTGAACGTGTGCGTGTTACCGCTGTGACACAAACCCTGATTTCTCAATAATGGAGAAATGGACTGATCATGTAAAGTTATTGCTGGAATTACCTGTGAAAGAGCTACATTCACATATAAATAGTTTGGGGGGTGAAATCCTGCTCACAGATTCCCTTTAAAATACTTGTAATTTTTCTCTCCTATCAGGAAAGGGGTGGGGAAAACAACAGATTTTTCACTTTTTTATTCTCCCTTGCTAGCTAGTCCGATAAAATTGAACTCAACAATATTGAATCTGTTTGCAACTTCCACTTCCACACAGTGTTCCCTGGGATTTTTTTCACTTATATAATAGAATGAATAGTGTCCAAGCCAATTATACATTTCTTTATTTGCAATGGAAAGCAAATTGTATAAACAACCTGTTGCCTGAGCGTTGGCAGCATAAATTAATGTACAAATTGATATAGGAAAGATGTGTATCTTCGTACCGTGTTAGCCAGTAGATAGAAAAATAAGTTAGCCATTAAAAGGTATCAACCACTGAGGACTCTCAAGTCTAAATATTTTTGTACAAATTGAATCAGTTGAACACAGCTTTTTGGCTTACCAGTTTAGGGCTTATTCACACATGGCATTTTTGCCGCCTTTTTCTAGCATGTTTTTGCCGCAGAAAAAAACAGTGTTTTACAGTAGCAGCAAACTGAATGAGATTTTAGAAATCTCATGCACATGCTGCTTATTTTTTCCTTGCAGATTTGAGCCTTCAAAACATTTTTTTTAGTTTGCAGCATGTCAATTCTTTCAGCATTTTTCACTTATTCAACGCAAGTAAAAACTCACAGAAAAACGTGGCAAAATGCATGTATTTTATGCAGCGCTTTTCCTGCCAATACACTACATGTGTGACAGAAGTAAATTGCAAGGCCATTGTCTGCCTGTATGTTGCAGCAGGTTGGGTGACCTTGTGTTCTTGACCCTGGATGGACACGCAGCTATCATACTCTTGTGGCATATTCTATAAAAATGCCTTAAATGTTCATTTTGGAAATACCCCTTTAGGGTTTTATGCTCACCGCTGCATACTGTGCACAGAGTCTTGCAAACACAGGCATTCAGTATGGCGTTGTATTATAAATACAACAATTATATTTATTAATAATAGTAATAATAATAATAATAGAGATTTGGCATTCAGAGGAACATGGTACAAGAATAAAAAAAGATCCTTATGCATTTGAATAAAATTGGGAGACTTACAAAGGAAAGGGCAGGGCCGCATGGAAATCTTTTGGTGTTGTATTACAGTCGCAGATTTTACAGATCTGTAATCCTGTGCTGCAGAGGATGGGACACACTTTGGACGTAAATATTGACATAGACGAACATGTAACAAAAAAAAAGGAATGTATCTTTTTTTATTATCTTTGTGTGACACAATCTTTCTGCTGTTTTCCCAGTGCTAGGCAGTAGCTATTATCATGGATATTGGCTTCCCGCTGCAGTACGGACGTGGCTTTCATACAGTGGAAGCTGCTATAGCCCAAATGAGATTTTCTGTTTAGCATGATAAGGATTAAAAAGGCCTTATGCCGGCCAAATTAGCAAATTGGCTCAGCGTTTTTACTGGCTTAACTGTCTTCTTACATGGAAACGACGACTTTATAGATCTGTACAGTAGGAGACCACTACCATACATTTCCTAAAGGCACTCACTGTCATGTGCTTTTTTTTTTATTATGGTGGCATGCAAGTGTTTGCATGGAGGCAGACACCATTTACACTCTAGTATTTCAGTCAGCACAAGCTTTGCTTTTCCAAGTGTCAATATTAGAGACTAAACTTGGAATATCAGATGAGTGGAGGAGTTTCCCTGAAGAGGGAATTAAGTCTAAAAATTATCACATATAAAACATCCTAATAAATGAGGCTATTTAGCCCTATGACTACGATAAATAGACATTGTGCTACAATTTAATACTTCTTCACTTGCATGACAGCACTATGCACGTACTGTATCTATCAGTACTTACACATACAGTGCTATTACTTGTATATAACAACTGCAACATACAGTATGTGCATGTACTTTATAATTGTCAGGGTGCTCAAGCTAATGGCATAGCTCTTCTTTTTTCCTTTTTGGAAGCGTTGAACCCTTGAAATCTCTTCTTAGATTCCGCTGTGCAGTATCTACATGTACAAAGCAAACTCTGTTAAAATTGTATATGAGGAGTTTTTACTGAGACCTGGTATTGATCATATCAAACATTTTTCATGTGACGTTTAGAGTTTTAAATGTAAGCCATTCTTATCCACCCAAAATTGACGCCTGCACCATTAAATAAAATCTGTCGGATCAACTTACCCAAAATGCATATATGGGCATGCATGTATTTGAAATGTAAATCCATTTACAACATTATATCTTCTATCTGTTGCTGCATTCCCAATTAATTATCATTTTAGTATATATGCAAATGAGATGTTAAGTGCACTCAACGTGACAGAGCACTTCCCAAGCCTTTGCCACCCGAGGTTGTTTTTTGGCGCTTTATCTTGATTGGTTTAGTTCACTGTCTGATCTCCTTGCCTGGCACATAACCTCACTGGCAATGAGATATCAAGGTAAAGAGGCTGATGAAAGAACCTCAGCAGACAATTACTTGGGAAGTGCTGTGTCACACCCAGAGCACTTAATGCCTTATTTGCATATTGGATGTAATGCTAATTACTCGGAACACAACAACAGATAGGAGATTTAAGGGGGTCAATGGATTTACATTTCAAGGACCTGCATAAACACATACAGTTGTGCTCAAAAGTTTACATAACCCGGCAGAATTTTTGCTTTCTTGGCCTTTTTTCAGAGAATATGAATGATAACACCAAAACTAGTCGTTAGGTGAAGCCATTTATTGTCAAACTACTGTGTTTTCTCTTTTTAAATCATAATGACAATCCAAAACATCCAAATGACCCTGATCAGAAATTCACATACCCTGGTGATTTTGGCCTGATAACATGCACAGAAGTTGACACAAATGGGTTTGACTGGCCACTAAAGGTAACATCCTCAGCTGTGACCCATTTGCTTGTAATTAGTGTTGAGCGATACTGCTCGATATCTAAAAATATCGGATCGGAATGGTATCGCCGATATCACTAAATATCGTCGATATCCGATTCCGATACCGGAAGTCCAATGTAAGTCTATGGGAACAAAATATCGCAACTAAAAAAAACCATTCTTGCCTTGTTGGTTAATTGTACATGAAGGAAAACAACAAAGACTAATGTAGAATGTATTGGGGGAGGTTGAGGAGACAATAAAGTCATACATGTTTAACCCAATGCATTGGAATAGCATTAATATATTTTTTTTTGGAAATACGTTTGGATTGAGTAACAAATTGACAATGTTGTTAACCTTTTTTCTATTTTGGCAAATATGTATGTTTCACAACTTCCATGCTCTTCACCTTTTTAACTTTTGCCAGTGCCACACTTTCTCCTTCATAATCTTCAGCAGCATCATCTTTCTCATCAAATTATTCTTCATCTTCACCTTCTTAATCTTCTTCTTAAACTTCTTGCTATTCATGTTTTTGTTTACATTACTCATATTGTTATTATTAAACTAATTAATCTTCTTTATATTCAAATTCTTCATCTTCTTCCTCTTCATCTTCTTCATCATATTCTTATTTGTGACCGAGATTCCTGTACTTGTAATCTGTAAAAGTATGAATTGTTCATCCTTCCGTTCTTGCTGTCACAAAAGATTTAAATTACAACAGTATTTGTCCGTGTTCAGTTTAGCCTGCAGCAGCAGCAGGCATTTTCCAGGGGCACCACGAGGAGGAACGGACTCACCCCCATACACTGCTTAGTCTTCTTCTGCGTAGAATTTAGAGCATATATTTTGCTCTTCATTTTGGTCTTATACTTCATGTTCTTCTGCTTTTTGATCTTCTGCTTATTGTTCTTCTGTCTCTTGTTCTGTATCTTGTAGTTTGTCTTAACCTTCTTTGTCCTGTTGGTGATCTTCTTCTGGGTAATCTTTTATTTTTCTTTGTGATGGTGTTCAGGCTGGTTGGCTTCATGCTCGTCGTCCTTGTTGTCGTCATCTTCTTCTGGTTGTTCTTTAAGGTCGTCTAATTTCCGAGAAACAGCTGACGTTACTGGAACCCTGACGGGTATCAGATGGAGCAAGAGACAATGGAAGTAACGAGGACCAGCTGACTGTGCTAGAACCCGGACGGGTAGCAGAAGGAAAAGAGGCAATGTCACAACCGAGTACCAGCTGACGTTACTGTGACACGGTTACTAAGCAGGAGGTACCTGTGCTCCAAAGCACTACCAAGGACCAGCAGACGTTGGTGGAACTCGGATACGGAGATGGAGGCACCTAGGCCAAAGGCACTGGGGAGAACCACTTGACGGTACTGGACCCCGGACGGGTAGCAGAAGGAAAAGAGGCAATGTCACAACCGAGTACCAGCTGACTTTACTGTGACACGGTTACTAAGCAGGAGGTACCTGTGCTCCAAAGCACTACCAAGGACCAGCAGACGTTGGTGGAACTCGGATACGGAGATGGAGGCACCTAGGCCAAAGGCACTGGGGAGAACCACTTGACGGTACTGGACCCCGGACGGGTAGCAGAAGGAAAAGAGGCAATGTCACAACCGAGTACCAGCTGACGTTACTGTGACACGGTTACTAAGCAGGAGGTACCTGTGCTCCAAAGCACTACCAAGGACCAGCAGACGTTGGTGGAACTCGGATACGGAGATGGAGGCACCTAGGCCAAAGGCACTGGGGAGAACCACTTGACGGTACTGGACCCCGGACGGGTAGAAGAACGCACCCATGAAAATGTAAGTTGACAGGACGCAAGCCGTCCGCAGTTACCGAATCACACAGTCCTACAGTGGGTGCTTGTCCTATTGTCACAATGGAAACCGCCTTTATTTACATATCCCACAGCACACATAGGAATCACCTAAACTGCAGGCACCATAGAGTCGGCTAACCCGAATGCAACACGACAGCACAACTTATTGGAGGATAATTGACGTTCACACTGCCAGGAAGCAGCTGTCGTGCTGTAACCAGGCTGGCCAGGAGTCAGTACCCCTGCCAATTACTTACGAGCAACAAATGGCGGTGTTGTAGCCCAGGGAGTAGAGTTCAGGTGGTAGAAAGATGAACATAACAGGAGACATGGAAAACGTTGCCAAACAGTTATTTAATCTGAAAACGGACAGGCAAATTCAGGTGAGATCCATGCCTTGTTCATTTTCAGAAAAGTAAGCCGGTCTACATTCTCTGAGGATAGTCGCATGCGACGGTCTGTTACTACACCACCTGCAGCACTAAAGACACGCTCAGATAATACACTGACAGCAGGGCAAGCCAGCACCTCCAATGCATACTGGCTAAGCTCTGGCCATGTATCCAACTTAGAGACCCAAAATTTGAAAGGGGAAGAGGCATCTGGGAGTACACTTAGAGGGAAAGCCAAGTAGTCTGTCACCATCTTACGGAAACGTTTCTTCCTGGTGACTGGAGCCGTCTCGGATGGTGTAGACCTTGCTGGCGCTGTCACAAAACTTTGCCACATTTGTAACATACAGTTCTTGCCCTGTGCAGAGGCGCTGCTTCTGCTCCCTCTTGTTGTAGAGGTGTCTACACTGCCTCGACGCACAGAGCTGCTTTGTAAAGCAGTAGCAGCAGCAGCAGCTCTCTCGGCTGGAATGTACAACAGTATGGATTGCACCAGTGTGTCTTGGTACTCCTGCATTTTACGGTCCCGGTTCACCGGTGTGATGAGGGTTTGTAAGTTGTCCCGGTAGCGAGGGTCTAAGAGGGTGTACACCCAATAATCTGACGTGCTGAGAATGTGGGCGATGCGGCGGTCGTTTCTCAGGCACTGAAGCATGAAATCAACCATGTGCTGCAGACTCCCAACTGGCCAACAAAGGCTGTCCTCTGGAAGAGGCGTCATCTCTGCCTCCTCTGCATCACCCCACCCTCGCTCTACATACTGACTACAGCGTTGTGTACCTCCCTCTGTAGGGATTTCTTCCTCCTCCATTGACTCCTCCTCCTCCTCCTCACAAAGTGAGCCCTGCCCAGCCCTTTGTGAGGAACCACGTTGCGCTGACTGTCCTGAAGGTAATTGAATTTGTGACTCCTCATCCTCCACCTCTTCCAAAACCTCTTCCTTTAGTGCTTTCAGTGATTTCTGAAGCAGGCAGATAAGGGGGACAGTCATGCTGACTAGTGCATCATCTGCACTCGCCATCCGCGTTGAGACATCAAACGCACGCAAAACGTCGCAGATGTCCTTCATAGAGGCCCACTCAGTAGTGGTGAAGTGTGAACGGCGCAAATTGCGAGTTGATTGCGCCTGTTGCAGCTGATACTCCATTACTGCTGGCTGCTGCTCACACAACCGCTCCAACATATGTAACGTGGAATTCCACCTGGTGGGTACGTCACATATTATGCGATGTTCAGGAAGGCGAAATCTGACTTGCAGAGCTGCAATGCGCGATCTGGCCATGCTGGAACGTCGCAAGTGAGCGCACTCTAGGCGGACCTTGTGCAGCAGTGCATCAAGATCCGATAGTCCCTCAAAAAACTCTGCACGACCAAGTTGAGCACATGTGCCAGACATGGTATGTGAGTGAGGTTGCCAAGGCCCAGAGCTGCCACCAGATTTCGGCCATTGTCACACACTACCAAGCCTGGCTGGAGATTAGCTGACAAAAACCACACGTCGCTCTCCTGCTTGATGGCATCCCAGAGCTCCTGCGCTGTGTGGCTTTGATTCCCCATGGAAATTAATTTCAGGACGGCCTGTTGACGTTTGGCCACGGCTGTGCTCATATCGGTCGCAACAGGTAAGCGTTCACGGGTCCATGTGGAGGTATACCGTGACGGCTCGTGCAGCGATGATTCTGAGGAACTGGAGTAGGAGGAGGAATCAATGTGTACAGACTGGATTCCTGCAATCCTTGGAGTTGGCAGAACACGTACAGCGCCACTGGCAAGATCTGTACCCGGCTCCACAACATTGACCCAATGGGCAGTGAGGGAAAGGTATCGTCCCTGGCCATGGGTACTGGTCCACGCATCGGTGGTCAGGTGGACCCTGCTACTGACGGCGTTTAGTAGCGCATGTTTAATGTTTCCCTCAACATGTTTTTGCAGAGCAGGGACAGCTTGCCTGCTGAAATAAAATCGGCTTGGCACATTATATTGTGGGACTGCCAATGCCATAAAGTTCCTGAAACTGTCAGTCTCCACCAGCCTGAATGACAGCATTTCAAGGGACAGGAGTTTTGCAAGGCCAGCATTCAGAGCCTGTGCTGTGGATGGTTTGCCGAGTATGGCCGTCTTTTATCCCATGCCTGTGTTACCGATGGCTGTTTTTTGTTCTGGGAGTGTGACGATGACTGTGAACTTGCTGCTGTGGGTGGAATAACAGTTTGTCTATGGACAACAGTGACCGAGGTTCTTCCATGGAGATCCTGTGAGGAAGCCGAACCAGGTGTGTGTGAGCTGGAAGTAGAGGCTCGAACACGACCTAAAGATGTAGGTGCTGCTGTAGGTTGGCCTACATCTCCAGTGTGTCTTTGTAACTCAGCTATGTGCTTTGTCCGTACATGTTTCCACATATTTGTGGTATTCAGGTTACTGATATTTTTACCTCTTTTAACTTTTTGCTTACACAGCTTGCATTGAACATAGCAAATATCATCTACAAGTCTGTCAAAAAAGGACCACGCAGTGCAAGTCATGGGAGCGCCAATTTTGACATTTCTAAGAGAACTGCTCCCAACAGGTGCCAAACTGGAGGCTACAGGCAAGCGAGTCTGCAGCCTACCTCTCCCTCCTCTTTGTACCGTTGGGACAATCTCTTCCTCAGAGCTGCTCCCACCACCTTCCTGTTGCTCACGCCATGTTGGGTCTCGGACTTCATCATCTCCACCACTACCCTCTTCCAACACCTGCTGCTGTTGGATGGTCTGGGCAGCACCATGCTCCACAAAACCTGGCACCTGAGTCTCATCATCATCATAAGATGCGTTCTGCGGTGTGCTGTCCATCGGCACTGGCTCACCCGCCTCTTCAGATTGAGAGAGACACAGCTGTTGCACATCACTGCATACTCCCTCTTCTTCAAATTGCAGAATGCTGCTTGCCTGTGCCCGTGTTTGCGAGCCAACAGATTCTGAGAACAGAAGCAGAGACTCAGCTGGCTCCTGTACAGAACTCTCTGACTGCCTGGGCAATTTGACAGGCGGTGAACAGACAGATGGTTGCTCAACAGTGTTGTGTTCCTGAGAGGAGGTGGAAGGAATTGAAGTCGATGCATTGGCTGCCATCCAACCAACAACGGCTTCAATTTGTTCTTCCCGCAGCAGGGGGGCACGCCGAGCTCCTACCAAAGTGCGCATAAAGGAACGCTCACGGGGAAAACTGGTGGATGCTGTGTCACTGAGGGCGGCAGCAGCCACAGAATCCCCACGTCCTCTCCCTGCTGAAACTCCACGGCCACGACCACGTGCCTTACTCACTGACTTCTTCATCTTGGTAGATTGATAAAGAAAGTCAGAAAAGTTATAAGGCCTTAGTGTGGTTATTACGCAGAGACTGAAGTGAACACTGAAACACAACTGTTCACAATCTGTGAAAGGCTACTCCTTTGTCTACTTCTATAGTGTTTGCAACCAATGTATTGGATACGGATGGAAGCGCGTCACACTAATAGATTATATTTTAAATGGAATGGAGCAGAACCAATTGGAGATTAATGAAAAGGATGAGGCACTGAGACACGCTAAGCAGAGTACAAGCAGTAGTGCTTGAACAAGTAACTGGAGCGTGAAGTTCACTCAAAAAATAAAAAATACAGACTGAAGTGAACACTGAAACACAACTGTTCACAATCTGTGAAAGGCTACTCCTTTGTCTACTTCTATAGTGTTTGCAACCAATGTATTGTATACGGATGGAAGCGCATCACACTAATAGATTATATTTTAAATGGAATGGAGCAGAACCAATTGGAGATAAATGAAAAGGATGAGGCACTGAGACACGCTCAGCAGAGTACAAGCAGCAGTGCTTGAACAAGTAACTGGAGCGTGATGTGCACTCAAAAAATAAAAAACACAGACTGAAGTGAACACTGAAACACAACTGTTCACAATCTGTGAAAGGCTACTCCTTTGTCTACTTCTATAGTGTTTGCAACCAATGTATTGGATACGGATGGAAGCGCGTCACACTAATAGATTATATTTTAAATGGAATGGAGCAGAACCAATTGGAGATAAATGAAAAGGATGAGGCACTGAGACACGCTAAGCAGAGTACAAGCAGTAGTGCTTGAACAAGTAACTGGAGCGTGAAGTGCACTCAAAAATAAAAAATATAGACTGAAGTGAACACTGAAACACAACTGTTCACAATCTGTGAAAGGCTACTCCTTTGTCTACTTCTATAGTGTTTGCAACCAATGTATTGGATACGGATGGAAGCGCGTCACACTAATAGTTAAATTGCATGGAGCTGCAAGAATTACACTGAAGAAAAAAAAAAGAGTCTGTGAGTGACACGTGCAGATGCCTACAGACAGCGTTGCATGCAGAGCAAACTGCAGCGTCACCTGCACTCTCACACACACCTTGCAGAGCTGTTAAAACAACACTGCAGGCAAAAGGAAGCTTTACACAGCGGTTGGTGCTAGCCTGCCTACAGCACAGTACACTAAATCGCAATCTCTAACTGTCCCTCAGAGTCAGCACAGCAGCGTTCTGTCCCTTACTGAATTCACAGCACAGTGACGCTAAAATGGCGGCGGCGCCTTTTATAGTGCATTCTGACATCATTTCAGCATCCAATCACAGCCATGCCATTAGTTAACATGACCGCAGCAGTACAGGATGTGCCCACACTTCTTAGGATTCCTCATTGGCTGACTAGAATCACATTGCCTCTCAAAGAATTATGGGAACTTCCGATTCCGGTATGCGATATATGGAAAATATCGAAACGAAGTATCGAAAGGCCGATAGAGCTAATATCGGCCGATACCCGATACTTGCGGTATCGTATCGCTCAACACTACTTGTAATCAGTGTGTGTGCATAAAAGCTGAGTGAGTTTCTGGGATCCAGACAGACTCTTGCATCTTTCATCCAGCCACTAACGTTTCTGGATTGTGAGTCATGGGGAAAGCAAAAGAATTGTCAACGGATCTACGGGCCACAAATAGCGGTTGATCAACATATCAGTCTATCAAAATATGCATCCTCGCAAAAATCAGTGATAGTGGTATATGTATAGCTCTGTCATTCAGACTGAAGTGGACATAACAGACTGACTGCACATTCACTAAGAACAACAACAAGAGGAAACAGCAGTCATTTAGTCAGATTTGAAATATAATAATGAATCGTTACTAGATAACTACACATAGAATGTAAAAGGGCAGCAGATAAAATGCTAATAGTGTATCACACAACACATATACACAGATAAGGCATGGGCTGCACGTGTGCATAATCAAAAGTGAGGGACACCATAAAAGGTCTCAATATTAAACAACTTAGTAGCTAATATGGATGACTGCGGATAAAGAAATGGTATAGTAGCCAAAATCATCACACCAGTGTCCCATAAATAAGGGCAGATTGATGTACATACCCAAGAAAAATCACTCTGATGCCACAGGCAGCTCCTGCCCACCCCAACGCACGTTTCGGATTGTTCCTTCCTTCCTCAGGGGATCTACGGGAAAAGGTAGTTGAACTGTATAAAACAGGAAAAGGATACAAAAATATATCCAAGGAATTGATAACGCCAGTCAGCAACGTTGAAACTGTGATTAACAAATGGAAAAACGGGCTCTGTAAAAACAAAACCACGGTAAAGTAGACAACTGCCAGGAAAATTGTTCAGGATGCAAAGAAAAACCCACAAATAACATCAGCTGAAATGCTTGACTTTCTGAAATCTAGCAGTGTGGCTGTTTCAAGATGCACAATAAGGAGGCACTTGAAGAAAAATGGGCTGCATGGTCGAGTCGCCAGAAGAAAGCCATTACTGCTCAAATGGCACAAAGTGTCTAGCCTACAATACGCAAAACAGCACAGAAACAAGCCTCAAAACTTCTGGAACAAGGTAATTTGGAGTGATGAGACCAAAATTGAACATTTTGGCCACAACTATAAAGGTTACATTTGGAGAGAGGTCAACAAGGCCTATGATGAAAGGAACATCATTCCTGCTATAAAGCACATAGGTGGATCGCTGATATTTTGGGAATGTGTGAGCTACAAAGGCACAGTAAACTTGGTCAAAGTTGAAAGAAAGATGAATGCAGCACGTTATCAACAAATATTGGAGGCAAATTTGCAATGATAGAATCATAGAATGGTAGAGTTGGAAGGGACCTCCTGGGCCATCTGGTCCAACCCCCTGCTCAAAGCAGGATTCTCTAAATCATCCCAGACAGATGTCTGTCCAGCCTCTGTTTGAAGACTTCCATTCAAGGAGAACTCCCCACCTCTCGTGGCAGCCTGTTCCACTCATTGATCACCCTAACTGTCAAAAAGTTTTTTCTAATATCTAATCTGTGTCTCCTCCCATTCAGTTTCATCCCATTGCTTCTAGTCTTTCCTTGTGCAAATGAGAATAAAGATAATCCTTCTACAATGTGACAGCCCTTGAGATATTTGTAGACAGCTATTAAGTCTCCTCTCAGTCTTCTTTTTTGCAAGCTAAACATTCCCAAATCCTGTAACCGTTCCTCATAGGACATGGTTTGCAGACCTGTCACCATTCTGGTAGCTCTTCTCTGAACTTGTTCCAGTTTGTTGATGTCTTTTTTAAAATGTGGTGCCCAAAACTGGACACAGTATTCCAGATGAGGTCTGACCAAAGAGGAGTAGAGGGCCATAATGACTTCAAGTGATCTAGACTGTATGCTTCTGTTAATACATCCCAGAATTGTATTTGCCTTTTTTGCTGCTGCATCACACTGTTGACTCATGTTCAGTCTGTGATCAATTAGTATACCCAAGTCTTTTTCACATGTGCTGTTACTTAGCCCTATTCCTTATATGCCTATATATTCCCTATATGCTTTTTTCTTTTTTATTGCCCAGATGTAGTACTTTGCATTTTTCACTGTTCAAAACCATTCTGTTAGTTGCTGACCACTGCTCCAGTTTATTTATATCTTTTTGAATCCTCTCTCTTCTCTAGTATTAGCTATCCCTCCTAGCTTTGTGTCATCAGCAAATTTGATCAGTTTACCCTCAATTCCTTCATCTATATCATTGATAAAGATGTTAAACAATACAGGGCCCAAAACAGAGCCTTGTGGTACCCCACTTGAGACATTCTTCCAATTGGATGTGCAGCCATTTACGACCACTCTTTGGGTCAGATCACTAAGCCAGTTATGAATCCACCTAACAGTTGCCTTGTCCATTCCATACTTAGTCATTTTTAGTCAATCATCAACCCAGAAGCTGCGCATGGGACGTACTTGTACATTCCAACATGGCAATGATCCAAAACACAAGGCCAAGTCGACCTGTCATTGGCTACAGCAGAACAAAGTGATGGTTCTGGAGTGACCATCTCAGTCTCCTGACGTCAATATCATTGAGCGACTTTGGGGAGATCTCAAGCGTGCAGTTCATGCTAAACAGCCCTGGAATTTACAGGAACTGGAGGCTTTTTGCCAAGAAGAGTGGGCAGCTTTACTATCTAAGAAAATAAAGAACCTCATCCACAACTACCACAAAAGACTTCAAGCTGTCATTGATGTTAGAGGGGGCAATACATGGTATTAAGAAATGGGGTATATGAACTTTTGATCAGGGTCATTTGGATGTTTTGGGAGAAAAACACAGTAGTTTGACAATAAATGGCTTCACCCAACCACTAACCATGAGTGGAGAAAAAGTTTTGGTGTTATCATTCATACTCTCTGAAAAAAGGCCAAAAAAGCAAAAATTCTGCCAGGGTATGTAAACTTTTGAGCACAACTGTATGCAATTTAGAGGGTTGTTCTTACTAACAAATTCTCTTTAATACTATTGTGACTCGATGGATGCAAATCCAGAGCCCATATTCCCAAACATAGTGGAAACAGATATAAAAAGCATCATATACAAAACATCCTTTTAATTGAAATAGTATAAAAGAATGGCAAGTTTTAACTATATGCATCAGAATGGATCCCACAAATGGAAGCTGCTGACATGCTTGTACGTGGCTGCAGAGAAAATGTAGTATATGCTGAAGTGGGCGATTTTGCAACACACGGTAACACCAAGTCCCTCAGTATTTCCTAAAACAATACCTTCCATTTAACTTAGTAGCCTGATAATATCAGGCAGAAATTCTAGATTCTCTGTGATCACTTTGCAAATGTATCAACAGACCACTGTGATTTATGGTCTGGATAAGGGATGTAATTACTAGCAGCATGGATACAAAGTATCCAAAAGCACACCACTGACAAGATATATGTATATAAAAGTATCAAATTTATTCATATTACAATTACAGAAATATATAGAAGAACAAACATACAAGGGATAGGATAACCCAAAAGTTATGCACAGAAAGTGCAGTGACTGTGTGGAACCGGTTATTCAATATGGGTATGTTCTCTTGGTATTTGTTTTTCAGCCGCATATGATTTGCTTAGGTACATTGGTTACTAGATGGGCTGTATAAACTACTATTGATACATCACATATGCCATATACCAATTTATTTCAAAAGCTCCCCCAGTCACTTTCTGTGCATAACTTTTGGGTTATCCTATCCCTTGTATGTTTGTTCTTCTATATATTTCTGTAATTGTAATATGAATAAATTTGATACTTTTATATACATATATCTTGTCAGTGGTGTGCTTTTGGATACTTTGTATCCATGCTGTTAGTAATTGCATAATTACACACCCCCTACATGCACCCTCTGGATTTTCCTTTTTGGTGAAGGTCTCCCGTGGTATGTGCATAATATGTTGTTGGACATTTTTTTGACTGGATAAGGGATGTGCAGAAAAGCCAGATGCTTTGGACCTGACTGTCTACCCTACTACAGGAGACAACTTGATGTATAGTTGAAATCACAAAGTTCACCTACAGATCACTGTGTGAGCACTATGAATAGTAAAGTAATGGTACTGTAACATCCAAATTTCTACCTACCTCCTTTGTTTTTGCTTAAGTCCAATGTGTGTGACAACAAGACTCTTCTGTTTATTTCTTTGGGACTTGTGGTGCCGTCCCATAGAGAATATGGGGGTTCATTGTTTTTTAATTACTTCCTTCTGTGAGCCTAGGGTAGGTTGAACCCTACATAATCATCTGAGTCCTTGTCTTGCTAGTTATAAGTTCTTCATGACCTGGTTTACATCTCTGTTGTCTGCTCTTGTGGTGCTGGTATTGATTCCTGATTTCTGACTCATATTTTGACTTTTTGTTTTTATTCTGGTTCCGTCCCTGACTTTGATTTCAACCCCTACTTGATGACTCTCATTTCTGCCAGCCTGCACCAATGGCCAGCAACCATTCTGTGGCGCCAACCATGTCCGGATCCATTTGCATTGGTTAAAGGGTGAAGGCCAGAGAAACCCTTGGAAGCTGGTAGACTGAAGGACTAGTGCTAAGCCCTATAAGAGCTGCCAGTCTTCCACACATAGTGCCCCAGTGACAGGCACTTGCTATTCAGTTTTGCTTCAACGTCTCATCTCTGCATTTTGTAAAACAAGTGGACTGTAGACTACAGTTTGCTGAAAATCTGTGGGTACATCATAGCATAACTATAATTCTCCAAAAGGGTCAGGTAAATATAAGCGTTTCCAGAAATATTTAATAAAAAGATTACTTTTTTTCTAATATGTTTTGGAAACTGTTTTCAAAGTAGAAGTTCATTTTGTGTTTTTTGAACTATACCCAGAATGTAAGGATTTTTCTTCGATTGTAGAAATCCTGACGTGTGTGATATTTCAGGGATTTCTTTTTGTATTTTGTATATATTTGGTATTTAATAGTCGTGCCCCTCCAGCTGTGAGTTCTCTGTGACTGATTGTTATCTACCCTTTGTTCAGCCAGGACTACAGCCTCCCCAATGGGACAGTCTATTCTGCAGTTGTGAGCATGCTCAGATGGAAGCTATATATTATCTTAGAGCTGTCTTTTCAGCACCAGGCGATTGTAAGCCACCCAAGTTGTTTCTTCTCCTCCTCAGATCCAGCCAGTGGGGCACATGTGTTCCTGCCAGTGCAGGTGAGTAGAGCGCTGAGGATGTATTGTACGTGTATGGTGTATCTGCAGGAGGAAGGTGCTGGCACAGACAGAACAGGGTGGTCTGCTTGTTATTAGGTCTTGCCTGCAGCCGGTTAGAGGACACCTTGGGAGAGATGCAACATTGCAGGCTGCGCTCAGTCTCGCTAGCTTCTTCTACACATATTAATATCACAGACATCCCTGTTAGGGATTGCAGCCTCTTAGAAATAGAAAACAGATTTGCAACCATGGTATTACCCCGGTTACCATAACGACAGATTTCTCAATCTGTAAAATACAGCATGATCTGTTTTCACTATCCTCCAAGGGTATTTCCTTACAGGTTTTAAAAGTTAAGTTGAGGTTAATAGGATCGGGGTGCATTTTTGGGGTATTTTTCAGAATGCATGCGATTTAACCCTTTCAGCACATGCGTCTCATGCTAAATTACAGTCATTAGCCTTCTGAGTAGCAAAGGGACATAAATGCATATTTTACAGCTGGAGAAAATCTTACCTGACCCCGTAAGCAGCGGCGTCAGCACCACAGGGTTTGTAACCACTTCAAGATTCACACTGCAGAGGACATAGGAGTTAATATTCTACTTATGTCATTTTCAACGCTTGAAATGCTTCTTTACCCTCTAATTGTAGCTTGTAGTCCTATGTAATTACTATTAGTAATTGTCTTTATTTCCTTGCCCCCATTTTCTAATCAAGTCATTTTGATTCGAGTATTATTAAATCAGAAATTAATTTCTTACAGTAATTGAAAAAAATATTTTATTATTACATTTTACAGACAACAATTCTATGGAGTAAATTGCCCATGCTGAGTTCATCTTATGATATATGTATATTAACCAAATTTATTACAGTTCATTCATATATTATACAAAGATATATGTGTGTATGTGTATATATATCTCTGTGTGTTTCCCTATATTCATGTTACACCCACAAACTTAAATGTATTTTTGGGGGATTTTATGTGATATACTAACATAAATGAAAAAGTATGGAAGGAAATGATACACAGTTTTCTAAATTTTAAAAAAATGTAAATCTCAAAATTGTGATGTCCATTTGTATTCAGCCCCCTGTAGTCTGATACCCCTAAATAAAATCCTAAATAATCAATTGCCTAAAGAAGTACCATAATTTTACTAATTAGTCAGTACACCTGTGGGTAATTTATTGTTTACTTATTTGTTTGAGAACATTAGGGATCAAATAGTATAAAGAAAATCAAGGGTTACACCAGACAGGTCAGGGATAACATTGTGGAGAAGAGTAAAGAAGGGATAGGTTATAACAAAAATACTGCAATCTCTGAACATCTCATAGAGCACTGTTCAATACAGCATCCAAAATGTAAAGTGTATGGCACAATTGCAAACCACTAAGACATGGCTGTTTGCCTAAACTGACATCTCAAGGAAGGAGAGCAATAATTAGAGAAATAGCCAAAAGGCTCATGATCATTCTGGAGGAGCTGCAGTGTTTCACAGTTCAGGTAAGATAATTAATCGACCTACAGGCAACTATTAGTCATATGCTTCAAAAACCAAGCCTTTACGGAAGAGGGCAAAAATAAGCTGAGAGCAGGCGCTGAGAAAGCCTCCAGCAGTGCCTGTCAGATCGCTGGTCTGACAGAGTGCTGTGCAAACTGTCAGACCAGCGATCTGATATTATACAGTGATGTCCCACCCTGGGACAAAGTAAAAAAGTTAAAAAAAAAAAATAACGTGTAAAAATAATAAAAAAAAAACCTAAATAAATAATAAAAAAAATAATCCCAATAAATTCATTTCTTTATGTAAATAAAAAAAAACAATAAAAGTACACATATCGCCGCGTCCGTAACGACCCACCCTATAAAACTGTCCCACTAGTTAACCCCTTTAGTGAACCCCTTAAAAAAAAAGAAAAAAACAAGGCAAAAAAACTGCTTTATCATCATACCGCCGAACAAAAAGTGGAACAACACGCGATCAAAAAGACGGATATAAATAAACATGGTACCGCTGAAAACGTCATCTTGTCCCGGTCGCACAGCATCATCAATGAAATAATAAAAAAGTTATAGCTCGCAGAATAAAGTGATGCAAAAATAATTATTTTTTATATAAAATTGTTTTTATTGTATAAAAGCGCCAAAACATGAAAAAATGATATAAATGAGGTATCGCTGTAATTGTACTAACCCGAAGAATAAAACTGCTTTATCAATTTTACCACACATGAACCGTATAAAGGCCCCCCAAAGAAATTCCTGAATTGCTGGTTTTTGTTCATTCTGCCTCCCAAAAATCGTAATAAAAAGCGATCAAATAAAAACCCACTATAAATAGTAAATCAAACCCCCCTTTATCACCACCTTAGTTAGGGAAAAATAATAAAATTTAAAAAAATGTATTTATTTCCATTTTCCCATTAGTGTTAGGGTTAGCGTTAGGGTTAGAGTTGGGATTAGGGTTAGGGATTAGGGGTGTGTTGGGGTTAGGGTTGAAGTTAGAATTGGGGGTTTCCACTGTTTAGGCACATCAGGGGTTCTCCAAACGCGACTTGGCGTCCGATCTCAATTCCAGCCAATTTTGCGTTGAAAAAGTCAAATGGCGCTCCTTCCCTTCCGAGCTCTGCCGTGCGCCGAAACAGTGCTTCCCCCCACATATTGGGTATCAGCATACTCAGGACAAATTGCACAATAACTTTTGGGGTCCAATTTCTCCTGTTACCCTTGGGAAAATAAAAAATTGGACCTGAAATAATTTTTTTTGTGAAAAAAGTTACCGTATATACTCGTGTATAAGCCGAGATTTTCAGCACCTTTTTTCGTGCTGAAAATGCCCCCTCGGCTTATACACGAGTCATAGGGCAGAAACCAGCGGGGGAGGGGATGCCGCGGCAGGAGCCGTGGCTGGGATCATACTCACCCCCCCTGTGCCATCGCTGAGCGTCCCTGCAATCCTGCGTTCTTCCCTGCTTCCTGCAGCTCTTCTGCACTGAGCGGTGAGGTAATACCCGCTCATTAAGGTCATGTAATATGGACGCGACGCCACTCCCATAGGCGTGGCCTCCATATTCATGGCCTTAATGAGCGGTATTACATCACCGCTCAGTGCTGAAGAGCTGCAGGAAGACGGGGAGAACGCAGGATTGCAGGGACGCTCAGCGATGGCACGGGGAGGGGTGAGTATGATGGAGGAGAGGACAAGGAGCACGGAACAGGATGGGGGGGAGAACGGTGGACGGGGGAAGCATGGAGGAGGACGGGGGAAGCTGGAGCAGGACGGGGGGGGAGATCGGTGGACGGGGGAAGCATAGAGGAGGACGGGGGAAGCTGGAGCAGGACGGGGGAAGCATGGAGGAGGATGGGGGAGAACAGAGGACGGGGAAGCATGGAGCAGGAGGGGGGGAGATCGGTGGACGGGGGAAGCGTGGAGGAGGACGGGGGAAGCATGGAGCAGGACAGGGGAGGATGGAGGGCACAGAGGAGCACTGAGCAGGATGGGGGGCACAGGAGGACGGAGAAGGAATGGGGGAGCACAGCGGAGGACGGAGCAGGAGGGGGAGTACAGAGGAGAATGGGGCAGCACAGAGCTGGATGGGGGAGCAAGGAGCAGGACGGGGGCAGCACAGAGCAGGAGGGCAGTTTATACACCCGGCTTATACACGAGTCAATAATTTTTCCCAGTTTTTTGTGGCAAAATTAGGGGGGTCGGCTTATACACGGGTCGGCTTATACACGAGTATATACGGTATGTTCATTTTTTTTTTAAACATTCAAAAAATTCCTGTGAAACATCTGAAGGTTTAATAAACTTCTTGAATGTGGTTTTGAGCACCTTGAGGGGTGCAGTTTTTAGAATTGTATCACTTTTGGGTATTTTCTATCATATAGACCCCTAAAAGTGACTTCAAATGTATGTGGTTCCCCCAACAAAATGGTGTTGTAAAAATGAGAAATTGCTGGTTAAATTTTAACCCTTATAACTTCGTAACTAAAAAAAAATTTTGGTTCCAAAATTGTACTGATGTAAAGTAGACATGTGTGAAATGTTATTTATTAAGTATTTTGTGTGCCATATCTTTGTGATTTATGGGCATGAAAATTCAAAGTTGAAAAATTGCGAAATTTTCAAAATTTCGCCAAATTTCCGTTTTTTTCACAAATAAACGCAAGTAATATCAAAGAAATTTTACCACTATCATGAAGTACAATATGTCACGAGAAAACATTGTCAGAATCACTGGGATCCATGGAAGCATTCAAGAGTCATAACCTCATAAAGGGACAGTGGTCAGAATTGTAAAAATTGGCCCGGTCATTAACGTGCAAACCACACTTGGGGGTAAAGAGGTTAAAGTAGTTAGAAAACCATTTATCATTCCCTTTACACTTCACAAATACTTGCTACTTTTGTCGGGGTCGTATCGACAAACCACTCGTCCTCCAGTCACTCCAAATTTAGACTATAAGCATGGGTTAACCGTTTAAAGAATGAGTCAGACAACAGGCTGGTTCAAACTTCAGAGCATGCTTAGAGGGCTGTATGCAGGCACCATATCCAGCAATGTTCTGTTCTTTATTTCTGCAAGCATGAGATATACACAGGATGTCAGGGTGGAGTAAAGGGTGGAAGGGGGCTTGGTAAACTGTATACGTCTAGCATCTGGCCATCTCTGATTGGTTCCACTATTCCATAGGTCTTGTTCTAAGTCCTCCTTTCATCGTGTCATCCTTAAGTTTCATTTTCTGAGAATCGATACTGCTTTTCTTGTATATCACATGGTTTCTCAGTTCCCCAAAGGTGGGGGGCAGACATCAGTGCATTTCTCGGAGACAGGCACTAGATGATACTAACATCATCTTAGAATAAGTTTCGTTTCTGATGCAATACTCATCAAGGAAAACTTTGTGTTTATCAAAGCAGTTTATCAAAGCACATACAAGCATATAAATATAGAGGTAGAAAAATATATTTTACCTTGACAATCCCCCCTAAACACTAAGTTTTCCCTTGACTGCCTTTGAGACTGTCCATGTGTGGGGAGAGGGGAGATGGATTTCTTCACCCAGTCATTTTAGAAGCTATCCCCTTATGGGATGCCCCCAAACAACTAGACCCTACTCTGACATACACATGGAGTTCTCCCATCTATCCCTAAACTAAATCTCTCATTTCCATCTGCATTTTGTCATAGGGGGTTTTATCAGGTTTATCCTGTGGGGTATATTTCTCCATATCACCCTTATCAGTGTCATCATATAGCAGGGATGCAACCTCCTATACAAGGGTATCACACAACATAGAATTATCAATCCTAACACCAAAAGCCCTGCTACCACTAGACAGGCTTGTTGGAGAAATCCTTTAAGACCTCTCAGCCATCCTGGAAAGAAGGAAATATCTACTCCTGTATTAGATTTCAATTCCTCGGCTAGGCCCTGAAAGGCATCTCTGCTATAATTTACAAATCTCTGTTCTGTATAGTATATATAATTTATCCAATCCACATTTCTATTGATCTGTATCATTGGGATAAGAGAGAGAAAGCCTGCTGTGATTTGATTTTGGGCCTTGTATTTGTCAGGGACCCCCCTAGGAACACCTAGGGGATCTATATAAACTTTGGGATCCTCAGCATAACCGGTGTGCAGCTGACCCAGACTCCTTCTCTTCCTGGATATCAGTGGAGCTATATTCTCGGATCCAGACTCTTTCTCACGTGTCTTTTAATGACTACCCAGTCTCCAGGCTGCAGGCTGTGACTCCCAGGATCCTGGTTCGGATCTGGAAGAGAACTGAAAACATTATCATGTACTTTCTTGAGTCTTTTATGCAAATCCCTTACATATGAGCTTAATACATGGTTACTCATTTCCAGTACTTGGGAAAAGAAACATCCTAAACTAGGCACTTTGCCAAATAGTACTTCATACGGAGAAAGTCCAGTTTTTCTATTTGGAGTGCACCTTACTGAGTATAGGGCTAATGGTAAACATTCAGGCCAAGATTGCCCTGTTTCAGCCATGGCCTTTTGGATTTTTAACTTCAATGTCCCATTTAGTCCTTCTACTTTTCCACTGCTTTGTGGATAATATGGGGTGTGGAAAGCTTGTTGAAGACTTCATTCATTATTTCACCTGTGAAATGTGTACCTCTGTCACTTTCGCTCACCTCTGGTACTCCATACCTGCACACCACCTCCGCAAGCAGCTTCTTTGCGGTTGCCGCAGCCGTAGCCTTGGCAATCTGGAAAGCCTCCGGCCAACCTGAGAATAAATCAAAACACACCAACCCATACTCCCATGACCCTGATTTTGGCAGCTGAATATAATCAATCTGCAGTCTCTGGAAAGGATAGAAGGGCCGAGGGGCGTGTTTGGGTGGTGTCTTGACTACCCTTCTCTGATTATGTGTAGCACATACCATGCATCCCTGGATCAAACCTTCTATACAGGTGGAAAAGCCTGGTGCCGCCCAATGCTTCTGCATCACGCTCATTACAGCAGTTTTGGACTGGTGGGTTGGCCCATGTAACATCTGGGCAACCGCAGGGTACAACGCCCTTGGAAGGCATCGACGCATCCCTCTTCCCCATACCCCATTTGCTTCATTCAGACATGCACCTTCTTTTTTTCCACTTTTCTACTTCCTCCTGGTGCACCTGAGCCTGCATCTGGGATAAGGCATCCTCTGACACAAAGGGATTTTTGGGAGCACTTACCTGGTGCATCGTTACCCCTTGGAGTGGTCTACTGGCTGCTGTTTTTGCTGCTGCATCGGCCATTGCGTTTCCTTTACTCACCTGATCAGTGCATCTGGTATGTGCTTTAACTTTTATGACAGCTACTTCTTTTGGTAATTGTAATGCATCAATTAACTGCTGGACTGCGTCAGCATTTTTAATGGGATGTCCTGCTGCCGTCAGGAATCCTCTAGATTTCCAAATTGGACCAAAATCATGAGCTATACCAAATGAGTATCTAGAATCTGTGTAGATGTTAACAATTCTACCTTCAACTATCTTACAGGCCTCGGTCAGAGCCTTAAGTTCAGCCTCCTGGTCCGACTGATATGGGAGCATTGGTTCTGCTTTGATTACTGCATTCAGGGAGACGATGGCATACCTGGTGTGGAAGGTACCTGAGTCATCTTGGTGGCGAGATCCATCTACAAAAGATTCAAAATCAGCATTAAGTCTTTCAGTTTCAAACACTGTGGGTAGGCCTGCTGTTTCCTGTGCCATAAGCTGAACACAATCATGAGGAATCTCCTCTCTTGGATCTTCTTTGTACAATACCGTACCTGACCTCCCCCCTAAATCCGAGAGAGGCAACAATGTGGCAGGATTAAGTGTGGTACATCTCTGCAAAGAAACATTTGGAGGCATTAAAAGTGCACATTGCAGTCGAAGGTGACGTGCAGCTGAAAGGTGTGCCGGTTGCACCTGGTTCAGTATGGTGTATACATCATGAGGTGTAAGTACTGTCAGTGGATGATCAAGCACGATGTCTGACAATCTGTGGAGCAATAGTCCTACAGCATGTACTGCCCGTACACAGGACGGGGCACCCTAGCCACTGCATCTAGTCTTCCACTGAAATAGGCTACTGGCCTTTGATTATCACCATGCAATTGAGTCAATACTCCTGCCACGTGTCCCTGCTGTTCATGGAGATACAGGGTGAATGGTAGTTCATAGTTGGGGGTTCCTAGCGCTGGAGCTGCCACAATCCTGTTTTTGAGGGAATAAAAACAGTCTATACCTTCAGGAGTTAGTTTAAAAAGCACAATGGTGATAAGAAATGTCCTAAGAGCGGCAACATTAACAGGAATAGGAAAATTCTGTACAGCTTCTTTGCGAGCGCTGGTCAGATGTCGAGCCCCCCGGTGTAATGCAATGTCCCAAAAAGATAACTGAAGACCTACAAAATTGCAGTTTATCCTTCGACGCTCCACAACCAGCCTGGTACAGAAACAACATGAGTAACATTGTTGCAATGCGACACTCTCTCCTGGAGGGGGCACAAATCAGTAAGTCATCAACATATCATAAAAATAACATTAGCAAAATCAATAACTGTAAACCAAGCAGCATCCTGAGATATCTGGAACAAAAGTGTATATATATATATATATATTGTACCAGCCAATACATAGAGGGTTAAATCCGGTAGCCGAAGGGGGAAGCTGAAGTTGGAATTTTTACTGTCAAGGCTACTGATAAGGAACCTTAAGGTACTGCCACACTAAACAATCCCGCTAGCGATCTCGTTAATGTCGCATACTAATGAGATCGCTAGCGTGATTGTTATAATATCGCTAGTAGCTGCCTAATTTAGCGATGTCGTTAAGGACGCTATCGAGGTTAGCGATCTCCTTAACGACTTTGGCGGTACAAAAACACCGCACATCGCTCACAAAAAGGTGCCACACTCAGCGATATATGCTCACCAGCGGGACCCCAACGATAAAAATAGGGTCCAGAACGATGTGAACGATGAACGAGATCACAGCAGGGGCACAGCAGGGGCCACGTCGTTGCTACATGCCACACACACCGGCGTCACTAACGAGATCGCTAAATAGTGACGTTTTTTAGCGATCTCGTTAGCGACGCCATCTAGTGTGGCATACCCTTTAGCTGCAGAGATGCCGAAGGTGGGGGCTAGGTTTTAACTAAAACACCCCTTGTTACCAGTTTCTGCAATCTCTCCTGAAATGTCCTGGTCTCCTGCACCCGTGGCACACGTCTCCCCTCCCTGTTGTTTGCAGGACGAGCACCTACATTTTCCTTTCTCTGCCTGTCTATCCTTATATGCTTTTTTTTTTTTTTCAACACTTCTGTAAACATACCCCCTGCTTCTGCGTCATTGACTTCTGCATTATCAGGTCCGTTCCTACCAACATAACACTTGTATGTCTCATCTATCAGTCTATCGTATCTAGCTTCAACTACCAATTTTCCTTCTTCTGTGTTCCATCCCACATCTGACCAATAGTAACAGTTTTCATTCCCTGGGCGGGTGACAGAGATAAAATGTTCCTTTCCCCCAAGTCTGGTGCGCTGATCCCTTGAAATCATTTCTATCACAGTTGAATATTTGACAGAAATCGAACTTAAAGATAACCACAGGGGTTATAGTATTAACCCAGAAGTTAACCCCAAAGGTGGGCATGCTGGCACTACTGGAGATCAGGATGCAGCCCAAAAGGATATGTATATCAGAAACTTCATGACTGCTGACTAGTCTTGTCCTTTTTACAGTGGGAGGCGTGAATCCAGGTGTTCTTGCCCTCGAGCTTCAGGGCAGTAAGGGTGGTCAGGACCACGGTGTAGGGTCCCTCAAATCTGGGCTGGAGACAGTCTCTTCTCACAAACTTTTTCACGTACACAAGGTCACCAGGCGAGAAGTTGTGCACCGTGTCATCTGTGGATTCTGGGAGAGAAGCAGACACTGTAGAGTGGGTGTTAGTTAACTCTTTAGACAAAGCAATCACAAATTTTACCACTTTATCATTAGTTTCAGATAGCTCCTAGTGCCTAATTTCTCCTATCTTGGGAGGGGCACCCACTGGGAACAGAGGTAGTGCAGTAGCTTCCGGATTAGGAACAGAGGCAGGGGCTGAAGGACCGAGCCCTGGGACAGGGGCCTCAGTGACGGGGACTAAAACTTTTTCCGGTTGTCCGGGTGGTTGGTAGTAGGTGCCGGAAGGCGTCAGGAGGGGATATAGGCCTGACTGGGTGGTTCCGGGTGTCCCAAGATGGCTGCTGGGTGTCCCAAGATGGTCGCTGGGTGTCCCAAGATGGCTGCTAGGGGAAGTGAGAAGGGCGTTGTCTGGGGGCATCCCACTATTGGGTATGGAAGGGCTGGGCATTACACCAGGGGCGACCCGCCCCACAGACAGGCAGGTCTCCGCCCAGGGCGGATTCTGTTCACCACACGCACGACAAGTCCAACCTCCCTTTGTTCTGAGATCGGTGCCATTATAGGGCGGTGGCTGGGGACTTGGCACAGTGACAAGCATGAGGGGTACAGCAGCCATTTTAGTTACATCAACAAGATCACATGCAGAGCATTTCACATATCGAACAATGGCTCAGCACCTTCTGATCCTCCTGCACCATCTACTTCCTTCCTGCCCTCAACTTTCAAATCATTTGCTACTCTGAGATGTGCCTGAGCCTGATGCAGGAGTCCCTCATCACATAACTTTCCTTTCTTCTGTCCTACATAATCTTTTCCACACTGAAGGCTGGAGTCTCCTTGTACTAGGCAGACCCATCATCTTATACAAACTCCTCACATTTCTAACAGCCTTCTTGCCATCCCGTGACTGAACAAGCTCACAGACCCCCACAGCACCACCCTCTAACTTATGAGGTCTCTCAGATCTAAACATACGCATCATGATTTTAACAGAGTGCAATGATCTGTCGCGACTCAGACAACCGGCGCCACTTGCAGGTCACCACCCGTCAATAGAGTCCCCGCTCTATATACTGACAAGACAAAGAGCCCTACTCAATCTGTCCCTTCCCTAACTGTGGATGGTGACTTTACAGCACAGTTTGCCGTGACACTCTACACAGTACAGAGTCCCCGCTCCATGCACTGACACTGGGGCTTCTCCTAATGAGGCTCCCCGTGTTAGACAAAGAGCCCCTGCTCAATTTGTCACTTATAAGACAGAGAATCCTAATCAATCTGTCACTAACTAGACTATCATGTGCGTCTTTTACCCCACTCAACACTTCAAAAAAAATCTAAAATTTGTCCCAACTTTTATTCTAACAGTCACGGGAGACAACGATCTACATAAAGGTACAGTGACCGGAGGAGGAGGAGAAAAGTGGTGTTGACACGAGCACGCGCAGACATGCGACGTCACTCGGTCTCACTTGCTGGTTCGAAGCGTGGCGTGGGATCGCCTTCGGTCTCACCACTCAACCGGTCACCCACCCAGACCCAAATAGACAATACAGCTAAGCCAACAATGACTGACACACAGGCAAGTGGGACGCATATAAAGTATATGATCCCAACTTACCGTGTTCAACGGAGGCTGCAGTCCTCGCACTCAGTCACCGTGGGCACCACCGCAAAGTCCTCAGGACGGGTCCGGACGGGCGGCGATCTACTTCCCCACGTTGTTTAGGCGCCAATTGTCGGGGTCGTATCGACAAACCACTCGTCCTCCAGTCACTCCAAATTTAGACTATAAGCATGGGTTAACCGTTTAAAGAATGAGTCAGACAACAGGCTGGTTCAAACTTCAGAGCATGCTTAGAGGGCTGTATGCAGGCACCAAATCCAGCAATGTTCTGTTCTTTATTCTGCAAGCATGAGATATACACAGGATGTCAGGGTGGAGTAAAGGGTGGAAGGGGGCTTGGTAAACTGTATACGTCTAGCATCTGGCCATCTCTGATTGGTTCCACTATTCCATAGGTCTTGTTCTAAGTCCTCCTTTCATCGTGTCATCCTTAAGTTTCATTTTCTGAGAATCGATACTGCTTTTCTTGTATATCACATGGTTTCTCAGTTCCCCAAAGGTGGGGGGCAGACATCAGTGCATTTCTCGGAGACAGGCACTAGGTGATACTAACATCATCTTAAGGTACTGCCACACTACACAATCCCGCTAGCGATCTCGTTAGCGTCGCATACTAATGAGATCGCTAGCGGGATTGTTTCTATATCGCTAGTGTCGGCCACATTTAGCGATATCGTTAAGGACGCTATCGCGGTTAGCGATCTCCTTAACGACTTTAGCGGTACAAAAGTACCGCTAAATTGCTAAAAAAGGTGCCACACTTAGCGATATATACTTACCCAGCGGAGCGCCAGCGACGAAAATAGGGTCCGGAACGATTCCAGCGACGAGCGAGATCACAGCAGGAAGCTCGTCGCTGGCAGATGCCGCACACAACAACATCGCTAACGGATCGCTAAATAGTGACGTTTTTTAGCGATCCCGTTAGCGATGTTGTTTAGTGTGGCATACCCTTTAGAATAAGTTTCGTTTCTGATGCAATACTCATCAAGGAAAACTTTGTGTTTATCAAAGCAGTTTATCAAAGCACATACAAGCATATAAATATAGAGGTAGAAAAATATATTTTACCTTGACACTTTGTGTCGTTATATCACATAAAATTCACCACCAAAATACATATAAAATATATTTAAGTTTGTGAGTATAACGTGAAAGAAAGTGGAAACGTTCACTGCATATGAAGACCTTTTCAAGGCACTGTTTATATGTGTGTTTGCATATTTATATATACTGTATATATATTATATAAAGTTTTAGCATGTAATAAAGTTTAGCAAAATCAAGGCACAGCAGAGGCCTTTTAAATGATCTGAAATTAAAGTAGATTAAATTAGTTTTATGTGGCATCTGGTACACATCTTTCAGCTGTATATAATGCACAAATTACTGCATGACCACAAACACAAATATTATATTTTGTCACATAGGAAAACCCCTTTACAAATAGTGTTTTAAACAGTGCTAGTTACTAGGACATTTTTATAGCATGTGATAGAATCCACGTCAGCACCCATAAAATTCTGTTGACCCTTACTGCACCTCCATGTCTCTCTGATTTTACATCAAAGTTATTTTCTAGCAGATTCTATTAGAGACTGTAAGAAATATCTGGAATGCTGCACTGCATGTTGTATTATGGAGGTGTTACTGTTAAAGTAGGGTATGGTGTCTGATAGGGTATTACACAGTGGCACACAATACAGTCCTGTAGGGTCACTGCGTCCCCCCTAGAGAGTGTAAACACACTGCATTTTCATGTGTATAAGTCATAATCTACATCTTTGAATTGTCTTCTGCCAAATTATAAAAATTCTGTTCAGAAGTTTCTAATACAGCTGCTACTACTGCTCCTATGGATGTTGTGACTCATCTTTTCCAGTCCACTGAATGCCAAAACTGCTTATGGTGTGGTAGTACACTACTGGCTTCTGTATCATTCTCCAAAAAGGTTCTTTCAGTCTTGCGTAATAAAAAAAAGTAAGAATCATAGAATGGTAGAGTTGGAAGGGACCTCCTGGGTCATCTGGTCCAACCCCCTGCTCAAAGCAGGATTCACTAAATCTTCCCAGACAGATGTCTGTCCAGCCTCTGTTTGAAGACTTCCATTGAAGGAGAAGTCACCACCTCTCGTGGCAAGCCTGTTCCACTCATTGATCACGCTAACTGTCAAAAAGTTTTTTCTAATATCTAATCTATGTCTCCTCCCATTCAGTTTCATCCCATTGCTTCTAGTCTTTCCTTGTGCAAATGAGAATAAAGATAATCCTTCTACAATGTGACAGCCCTTGAGATATTTGTAGACAGCTATTAAGTCTCCTCTCAGTCTTCTTTTTTGCAAGCTAAACATTCCCAAATCCTGTAACCGTTCCTCATAGGACATGGTTTGCAGACCGGACACCATTCTGGTCGCTCTTCTCTGAACTTGCTCCAGTTTGTTGATGTCTTTTTTAAAATGTGGTGCCCAAAACTGGACACAGTATTCCAGATGAGGGCTGACCAAAGAGGAGTAGAGGGCAATAATGACTTCACGTGATCTAGACTGTATGCTTCTGTTAATACATCCCAGAATTGTATTTGCCCTTTTTGCTGCTGCATCACACTGTTGACTCATGTTCAGTCTGTGATCTATTAGTATACCCAAGTCTTTTTCACATGTGCTGTTGCTTAACTCTATTCCTCTCATTCTGTATATGCTATTTTCATTTTTATTTCCCAGATGTAGTATTTTGCATTTTTCCCTGTTAAAAACCTTTCTGTTAGTTGCTGCCCACTGCTCCAGTTTATTTATATCTTTTTGAATCCTCTCTCTCTCTCTCTAGTATTAGCTATCCCTCCTAGCTTTGTGTCATCAGCAAGTTTAATCAGTTTACCCTCAATTCCTTCATCTAAATCATTGATAAAGATGTTGAACAATACAGGGCCCAAGACAGAGCCCTGTGGTACACCACTTGATACATTCTTCCAACTGGATGTGCAGCCATATACTACCACTCTTTGGGTCCTATCACTAAGCCAGTTATGAATCCACCTAACAGTTGCCTTGTCCATTCCATACTTAGTCATTTTTTCAATAAGGATTGTGTGAGATACTTTGTCAAATGCTTTGCTGAAGTCACGATATAATATATCTATAGCATTTCCCTGATCCACCCAGTCAGTGATTCTGTCATAGAAGGAAATTAAATTAGTCGGACATGACTTATTAGTTACAAACCCATGCTGACTCTGGTTAAGCACTTCATTCTTGTCCAGGTACTTACATACATGTTGTTTAATAATTTGTTCAAAGATCTTTCCTGGTATAGATGCCAGACTCACCAGCCTATAGTTCCCTGGGTCCACCTTCTTCCCCTTTTTGAAGATAGGAACATTTGCTCTTCTTCAGTCTTCTATATGACTTCTCCTGTTCTCCTAGAATTCTCAAAGATTATGGAGAGTGGTTCAAAAATTTCTTCTGTTATCTCCTTCAGTACTCTGGGGTGTAATTCATCTGGACCTGGAGACTTGAATTAATTTATGTTAGCTAAGTGTTTCCTCACTATTTTTCTGTCTATAGATATCCTGGATTCTTCTATTCCCTTA